>CM053627.1:55623647-55726420 GCA_028646595.1 Phalanger gymnotis
GGGGAGGCAGACAGGAGATGCACTTAGCGAAGAGGGGAGGGAGAGAAGGCTTCTGGAAGGCCATGGTGTTCCCTTCTGTTCCATACATAAACACACTCTCTGTGGACAAATTTACTCCCCCATGCATCTGGCTGGGGTCAAGTCAGCTAGTAAACTCTTAATCTAACAGACTTTGTGCTTTGTGAAAGGGTTTTGGCTTTTTGCGATCCCATGCTAGGGGCTTGGCTTCACCTGCCATTAGCATGTAGAGGGGAGAAGAGTTCCATTGGGTTGAACCTGATGGCCAATACGGATGGTTAAAGGAAGAGGAAGGTGGGGAAGGGTGTCAGATCTGTAACATGTAACCTCATGGCTGAGCTAGTCCAGTTGGCAGGAATAATTAAAACTGCTCTCCTGTTCATATCCAAATTCCTAGAAAAAGCTGTCTGGACTTCTTGTTTTTATTTCTTCTTCCCCAATTCACTTCCCATTCTCTAGCAACCTGCCTTCTGACCTCACTACTCTATTGAAACAGCTCCCTCCTAGACAGATGATGATAATCACAACTAGCATGAATATAGCACTCTACAAATATTTACTTTGATCCTCACATGCACCCAGGGAGATATGTGCTATTATCATATCCAATTTACAGTTGAGAAAATGGAGGCAAACAGCAGTTATGTAACTTGCCCAAGATCACACCACTAGTAAGTGCCTATTTTGAATTCAGGTCTTCCTGACTCCAGGTCCAACACACTACCCACTATGCCACCTAGCTGCCAATGGTCTTTTAAATGGTTCCCAATAGCTTTTTTCTCGTTTCTTACCTTCCTTGCCCTCTTTATAGGGTGTCTCTGTCCACCAACTTCACCTTCCTGCCATCTTCTCCCTTGACTTTCCTATGAAATTGCTCTCACTTGGTTCTCCCGTCTGACTACTCTTCCTCATTCTCCTTTGCTGGCTCAGTCTATGGGTTGCCCCCTTAGCCGTGATCTTTCTTCTTCTGAGGTCATTCCACACCACCAATTGTCTGTTGGGTATCTCCAACTGGATATCCCATAGGTATCTCAAACTCCACATTTAAATGGAATTCATTATCTCTTCTCCCAAACTCGTCCCTCTAAACAATGCTTTTCTCCTCTTTCTCACTGACCCCTCCCAAATATCAAATCCTGTTTCACCTGCATAACATCTCTCACCTGTCTACATCCTTCTCTCCACTCATGTAGCTGCCACCTTATTACTTCTGGCCCTCACTGCCTCTTCCCTGGACTTCTGCAGCTAACAGCTTCTGGGCCTTTCTTTAAGCTCTCTTCCACACAATCATCCTAAAGCACAAGTCACACGATGTCATGCCTCTAGTCAAGAAACCTTAGGATAAAATAAAAACACCTCAGTCTGGCGTTGAGAGCCCTCTGCAATCTGTCTCCAGACTAAATTTCCATCATTAAATTTGTTAATTCTCTTCTCTTAAGTTTCTGGGAAGACTTGAACCAAGTCTGCCTCCACCTCTAGTACCAACCACCTCTAGAAGTCAATCCCTGTTTTTTTCTGACGACTGCTAACCCATTATCACGGGGATAAGCAGACTGAAATAAAAAAAAAAAAGGAAACCATTTCTTATGACTTTCTTTTACATACTTTACATTTCAGTAAAACTGGCTTGTTTTGTCCTTGAACTTGACCTGACACTCCCTTGTCTCTGCCTTGACACCCTTGTCCCCTGCATTTGGAATGTACTTCTTCCTCATCTTCTCCCCTTAGGATGACTGTCTTCCTTCACAGTTTGGCTCGTGCGCCATCTCCCTTGGGAATCCCCTACTCGTTTCCCTCGTTACCACACTTTCCTCTCATGTGTGTATGTTAACTGTTTACACCAGCAGAACAAAAGCTCCTTGTGGGCTGGGGCTGCTTTTCATTTTCCCACACAGCCGGCACAGAATACAATCGGTGGATTGGATTCGAAGCTAACTGATTATCTGCAGGAAGGTTTCATGCCTGTGTCCTAAGGTGTCTGTCCACAGCCAGTCCTCTTTCACCAATAGGGGGTGGCCTCCATTTCTGCCTCTTGTTCCAAGTGCAAAAATTCCTAGTTATAGTTCTGCCCAAAGTTTTTGTTTTGAGGGTATGGGGAGGGGGAAAATGGGACCAAAAATGGTGGCTGTCTGCCAACAAAATTACTGAAGTTGTTCCTGTCAGGGCATGTAGAGAAAGTTCCTCATTCATTAAACATTCATTTTCTTACCTTCTGTGGTTAACTTAGGCACTAACTGCCCTACTACCAAAATCATCTTTGCTAAATCTTCAGCTTCTTCCTAGTCTACTTTATTTCTGAAGTCTTTTAGGGTATCACTTTCATTATTAGTTATCCCTCTGAAATTCATCCATTCTAGAAGGTATTAATTCCTTCCATATATTCTGGCTGGGACCTGGAGAAAGACTTTTTATCCTAATCCCTTAAAATTACTTCTCTTTACCCTGAAGGAGCATGTGCAAAAAAAAAAGCCTTCCTACAAAAGGCACATCCCCAGAATGTCAGAGAGACACAATCAAATGAAAATACAAAAATGGACTTGAAGGCCAGCTATTTTTGATTATTGGTCATTTTAGCTATGGACATCAGTACTACACTGACAGTAACTGTAGGTATCCTGCTACTTCCTATGCTTTACAATACGGCAAGGGAAATCCTCATCTCTCCTTTTGGCTAAATTCTCCAAGGCCATCTACAGATGATGTTTCCACTTCATCTCTTCTCATCTTTTTGCAGTCTGGCTTCCCGCTCATTCCACTGAAAATGCCCTCTCCAGAGTTAGTTGCCAATCTGAAGGGCCTTTTCTCAGTCCTTATCCTTCTTGACCATACTAAAGCCTTCAGCACTGTTGATCCCTCTCCTCTCGTTGCTAATCTTCATCCAGGTCAGGCCCACCAAGGTGGGTGTCCCCTTGAAGCTGCCCAGGGCTTTTCTTCTCCCTCACTTGGTGATCTCATCAGCTCTCATGGATTCAATTACATCTTTATGCAGATGATTCTTGGGTCTATCTAGCCTTCTCTGCTAACCTCCAGCCTCACATCTCAAACTGGACATACCATGGACACTTTAAACTCAACATGTTTGATCAAAACTTCCTTCATCATTTTTTCCCTTTCCTCCCAACTTCCTTATTGTAGGCAAGGGCACCACAATCTTTCCAGTCCCTAGAAATCTTGATGTCATCCTGGACTTCACTCTTACTCTCCACATCCAATCTTTTGCCAAGGCCTGATTTTACCTTTGCCACATCTCTTCTCTTCTGACACTGCCATTACGCTGGCGCAGACCCCTCATCGCCTGACATCGGTGGTATTGTGGTAATTACTTTTTGAATGCTCTCCCTGCTTCCAGTCTCCCTCCACTCCATTCTGTCCATTAACTCAATCACCAAAGTAATCTTCCCAAAGCACAGGTCTAATCATGTGTCTCCCCTCACCCCCAATAAGCTCTAGTGGCTCCATATCACCTCCAGAATCAACTACAAAATCCTCCGTTTGGCTTGTAAAGTCTTTTGTAACACAACATCTTCCTATTTTTCTTAGTTGCGTTTGCTTCCACAGACCCTTGGCTCCAGGGACACTGGCATCCTTGCTCTTCCTTGCACAAGACACTCCACCTCTTGACCCTAGTGTCTTTTCCCTGGTCATCCTCGAGGCTTAGAATTCTCTCCACCTCCTGGATTCCCTGGCTTTCTGTCTCAGCTAAAATCCCACCTTTTACAAAAAGCCTTTCTTGATCTCCCTAGCACTAGTGCCTTTCCTCATAGTGAATCCCCAATTTCTTCTATATGTATTTTCTTTGTGTAGAACTGTTTACATGTTGTCTCTCTTATTAGACTGTGAGCTCCTTGGGAGCAAAGGTTGTCCTTTATTTTCCTTTGTACATCCAAAGGTTAGCACAGAGCCTGTTGGCTTGACAGGTCCAGCATTGACAAGGGCCTGAGAACAAAAATCTTTTCTATTTTTAAGAGATCATTACTAAATAGTATTTAATACCAACCATGGTTAAATTTTTCAGCCAGAAAAGTATAAGGCTACATCACCATGGGCTAAAGTGCCAAGAAGATACCATTTTAAGTTTTTATCCCCAAAGCCCTGTTATATGACCACTATCCCCTTTTACTAGAGGAAAGTTAAGTGGCTAATGGATGCAAAGGAATCAGACCCCAAAAGGCACTACTGATTTGGAGTCAGTCATAACCACGGAGATTCTTTTTCTTCTAGAGTATTTAATGACAACTGCCACATAAGTGATACAGAAGAACGTGTCACTGGGCAGTGGAAAGAGTGCTAGATTTGGAGGCAGAGGACCTGGGTTGAAATCCTGCTTCTGTCATTTATTACCTGTATGACTTTGGGCAAGTCACTCAGACTCTCTGGGCCTCTGCCAGTTTGGCTGAACTGTATCAATTCTAGTCTTTTCCACCTATAACTCCGTTACCGTGTAATAGTAAAGCACAGTAGTGATTTGGCACGTAGCCAGAATGTGAATCTGAAAATGGCACATGATTATCATTTGTATCATTATGGCATGAGCACAGTGGTTGGAAAGGGGAAGGATTCCCCTATACCTAAATTAAGCCCTTCTCAGACATCGGCCAAGTCAGAGTTGGCAAGGACAAAAGAAACAGAAAAGGATATTCCCAGGAAGGACGTGTGTATATCAGGAGCAAAGCTGGACTCTTTACTCACCATTTTAATACTGTTGACAACTATAACAGACGGAAATCTGTACAGACTGACAAAATAGAGGGGGTATAGGGGGGAATCCCAAATTGCAAGTTTCAGCAAAAGAAGATACTGACTCAAGTTTACTAGAGTTAACATTACTACAGTGAAAACAGTGGCAAACAGGGATTTGGCACCACATTGACAAAGCAAAGGCATGCACTGTTAATACAGATTGGATGTCTCTCAATAGAAAAAAGGCCATGGCAGATGGAAAACAAGGTGCACCTTTTACAAAACTCCCCCACTGACTTAAGACAAACACACAAGAATCAAAGTGGTCAATTTAGTAGATGTGTAGCAACAAAGTCTTTCATCCAGTTTGGAATTCAGCAATTTGTCTCTCTAATCGGCAGCTGTCCAGGGTGTGCCTATGCCCAAGAAGCTGGCTTTTGCATACTACAACAGTCTCAATTTGAAAAGTAGTAATTTGGTAATCAGCATAAACCAGGTCAACCCTCAACCATAAGCTTAAAAAAAAATAACTATAATCCTACTGCAGAAATCTTCAATATCATTTCCTTTTAGAAATTATTGTGGTCCTTGAAAACAAGATGGAAACACAAGCTTCATTCAAAAAAGCCATCATGGCCACAAGAACTCAAAACAACCTCCAGTTGTGGGTCATATTAAATTCTGACCATCCCGAGAGTTAAAAACAAAGAGTTCCTACTAAGAGGAATACTTTCAAAATGATCTGGTCATATCATGTGCATAGTTAAGTGTTTGGGGTTTTTTTTTGTTTTTTTTTTTTTTAATAAAATTTCTTTTGCAAACAAGGAAATAAAAATTTAGTAAAGTTGTATTTTTTAGATGGAAAAAAACTTTAAAAACGGACTAGTGGCGGTCTGTTAAAAGAAAAAGAAACAAGAATAAGCTACATATTGAAGTCGTGGAATGCAGCACCTCAAATTTATACCAGTTGTACACGCCTGAGATTGTGAAACTCTTATGCTGTGATGATCAAGTCACACTTTAGAGCTGCTCCATTTCCAATGTCTGACTTTAGCATGTCATGTCAATCAAGAGATCCCTATTACAGAAGATTGTGCTAGAGAATGTGAAGATTCTGCATGTTGCTGTCATTCCCCTGGTCCCGTTCATGCTTGCACAGCTGCCCCATGGGGCAGCAAAAGAAGTCTGGTTCTTACATTCCACACCATAATCCCTGGGGAAGAAGAATATTTTTTAGACAGTGAAGGCTTATCAGAGCAGGCCAAAATATTATTCTAGTATGGATATTAAGAACATACACTAGAGTTTTACCTTTATGAATTCCATTTAATAAAGCCCACATTCCTTTAAGTTGTTTTTAATGATGACATCTGTAACAGCATCAAAAACAAACTGCACATTTTTGGTGTCGGTGGCACAGGTGAAGTGGGTATAGATCTCCTTGGTGTCTTTTCTTCGGTTTAGATCTTCAAACTGACACTGAATGTACGCAGCTGCTTCCTCATATGTATTAGAACCTGAAAAAGTAGAACATACTTGATGCTTCTGATTCATGTTATTGCAGCTGCATCAACTCAACTAAATAAGACAAAACTTCTAAATACTATTACCACATGTTTGCAATATTGAAATATAGGACACATTACCAAGACGGTAGTCTATCTTTCTTTTTGTGAAAGCACCATATGAATCTGAATAAAATGTATATGTCGTTAAGCTTTTTGCATCTATCTATTAAATTCAGTTTGTTCAACACTATGTTGGAAGTCAATAATTTTCTCATTTATCTTTTTGTTTGATTTGTCATACTGTGATAGCAGAATATTGAAATTATTTATCACTATTTTCTCTATGTTCTTAAAACTACTGCAACCTATTCCTTTACAAATTTATCTGGTATTATTTGGCATGTTTATTAAAAACTGATAAGTTCATTCTGAAAAATTCCCTCAAATACATTATGATTTCCTTGTTTCTATCTCTTGTACATCTTTTTTGCATTAAGTTAAATGTTTCGTGCAGGCAATACTGTTGGGATTCTGATTCTTTTAGTCTATCCCAAAACCTTTTCCTTTTTATTGAGGAATTAAGTTCATTCACATTTAGAGTTAAAACTGTTCATTTAAGTCCTCTACTATTCTTAAAAAACAACACTGTATAGATACTTAAATTTTAATGCTGAATATCATTCTTCTTTAAATTATTTGTTTTGTCAGCAGGAAAAACAAAAATCCTTTCTTCATTTCTACCGGTACATCAAATTCAGTAACTCATTTAAAGGCTATTTTGATCTACTTCATGGGTCACCACAACCAAAGAATTGATCACCTACTGGCCAAGCTCCTAGAGACGTATCTCTCTGTCCTTGGCTAGACTAGACAATGGTCAGTAGATACAATCTATTTCCAAGATTAAACAAAATTCCTATATTCTATGTTAAACTCTGCAAATCTCTTTAACATCTGGATGCCTGTTCCTTTGTCAAAAACAGGAGTTTCCCTTTGAAACAGTTGTTACCTTATATTAGTTACCATTTCCATCTTTCCCCCCTTTTGTTTATCTGAAATGTCTGAGTTGTCTATATTTTTTAATGAATAGGGTTGATGAAATGAAGTAATCAAAAGAGGAATTCTACTAGAATAGTAATAAGCTAGAATAGACATGAAGACTTTAAACAACAATTACTACAACCCTACATAGTCTCTAAAAAGTAAGGACAAACCCTTGGGTAACAACCAAAAAGGAGAAAAAAGTGTGTGTGGGGGTGGGGGGTTGGGAGAAGAGATTGCTTCAGATCTAAGGAAAAAAAATGGGAGATTAGAAGATGGTATTTCTTGAGTCCAAGTTTACCCACAATCAGAAAACTTAGTGCTGTATACTTTAGGCTCATATTAAATCCTTTTCCTAGTACTCATAACTAGTGAATCAAAACTGGTTTACAAGTCATGCACTCCACCTTCAAGGGTCAGTTTAACTTTTAAGGGGAATTGCAATTGGAGCCTTACGTTAATTGGGAAGAAGTCTGATAATCCCTTATTTCAGCCACCCTTCCAAGTCCTACACACAATGCCTTTGTTACATAGTCACTATTGTGGAGCTATGACTACAGCCTGAGCGTCAATGAAGATCAACCTAAGTATCAAAATGGTATTTCACTGTAATTTTTAATCACAAATGGAGTGACCAAACACAGATAAATAATTTTATAAATGGGATCGTATTCCAAAAGTAGAGAAATGAGCCACAGTGCTGAAAGGAAGTGCTCTTCAGAGGTTTATGAAAACTGGAATTCAAGTTCTATTTAAGACAGAAAAGCAGGAAGAAATGGAGTAGTTTTCATCAGAACAAGGGTTTCAAGAATAGAAGGAAAAAACCTTGGTGAACATTAACTAGGGAAGAGATTTCTCAAGGTATGAAAAGAGCTTGATAATGGTTGGAGGCAGGCAGCTGAGCACACTGTGCCTAACAGTGGTACTGGCAAGGGCCAGCAAGTCAGGCTAGGGAGTGTCCACAGGCAAGATGCAAGCAATTATCTAATAGACGCTGAAGTCCACAGACAAGAATTTAGATTTAATACTATAGATGATTTCTTTGACATATTTGTAGGATAGAAGTGACATGGTCACTTCATAGTGTCTGAAGAAAATGATTTGGGCAGCAATGTTCTAGATTCCTGGAGCTGGAAGGAGTGAGGCTTTGATCTGGATAAGACTAAAGCAGTTGCTTCTTAGAAGAAGGTGAACCAAAGCCTCTAAGAAAGTTCCCTGAAATTTCTGGTCATTCATACTGATGAATATCCAAAATTATATAAACTCTACAATCGGTTCTGAGCTAGTTTTTTCCAACATGCTGCACTTGGCCTGATACACATTTGGGAGCATGTTCAAAATACAACATCATGCAGAGTTAAGTAAAATTTTTATTACCTAAAATGTAAGAAAGCACTAGATACATATTCTGAAATAAGAACCAGAAACTCTTGAAGAGGAAATGGAGTTTTTTTGGCAAGAGAAATTGAACCATGTGATGACTAGTATCTTCCCAAAAAAAAGAACATCCCTCATCTTAGTCTTACCATGTGTTTCCCGGAGGGCAAATGTGTTGAAAAAGGTGGCCAAGTTCAAAAATCTAGACCTAACACAAGAATGGATTCTAGCCAGCTGGAAAATGACCCCACCACTTGATCAAAAATTCCCTCTCCATGATCACCATAAAATTTTTAACCTAATAATTCAATATGGCCTCTCCTCAGAATCTCCTTATAGCTTCTGATATGGCTGACCACTACCTCCTCTTGGACACCCTCCCTTCCCTTCCATGACGCTAATCTCTCTTGGTCTTCCTCCTATCCTTCCTATCTCCTCCTGTCTGATCATTCCTTCTGTCCTCTTTACTGGATTACTGTTCATACCTTCCTCCTAAATTCCAAAGCTCTGCTCTGGGCTCCCTTCTTTACTCACTCTACATCCTCTCAACTGTCTGTTGCATATCTTTTCCTGGCATCTTAAACTTATTTAGATCTAAAATAGAACTCATTTTCCCCCACTAACATTTCTTTGAACTTTTTTATTTGTATGAGGTTACCACCATCTTCCCAGGCTTCCAACTTTGGAATCAGGCTTGACCCTTTTCTCTCCAAGCCCCACAGCCAATTGTTAGACAAATCTTATTGCTTCTTCCTCTGCCAGACTTTCAGCATTTGTCCCCTTTTTCTACTCAGCTATACTCACATCTCTCCCCTAGACTGCTGTCACAGCCTCTCAACTAATCTTCCTGTTGCAGTCTCTTTCTCCTCTATATCTTCCACACTGTTGTCAAAACAATTTTTTTCCTAAGGCATAGATCTTACCTTGTTGTCAGCTGGCCCCACTGCTTAAAGAAAAAACCCAAAAACCAATTCCTTGCCCTAGCACTTAAGGCCTTCATCCTCTTGTGGCTGCCTACCTCTCCAAATCTACTTACTTCATATTCCTCTTTTATATCAACTCTATATTCCGGTCCAACTGGAATACCAGTCCTTCCCCAAATCCAATACTCCATTTTCTACCTCAAGCCATCCCCACACCTGAAATACATTCTCTTCTTCTTTTTACTTCTCAGAACCCTCATCTTCCCTCAAAGCTTGCACCTCAGGTACAACCTCTTCCACAAAGTCTTCTCTGGAATCCCAATGGTTAATATTTTCTCCTCCCTCCATTTCCTTTTTACTATATGCTTGTTTGTGTAGATTACACATCCTGGCCATAAGGTATGTAGGATCCCTGACAGCAAGGAATGTTTCATTTTTGTCTCTGTATTCTCAGTGTCTAACACAAAACCTTGAACATAGAAGGTATTTAATATATGTTCAATTGAATTTAGTTACTGAAGAGACCATTACCAAATGGCACATATGAACATAGTCATTTGTATACAGGAAACAATTATTAATCAAGTAAGGTAACATTTATAAAGCACTTTGAAAACCATGAAGCACTGTGTAAACGTTAGCTATTACCAATAGTAGTAAAAATCCCCAATCAGGGCTTTATTTACTTTTTTAATATTTTCATTTATCAAAAAAAAGTCTGAAGTAAAGTTTACTTCGTTTATTAGCACCATTATGCTTCTTAAGTGATAATAAGTTTTAATTTTACAAGTATGTGTCTTACATCTGTGACAAGTAATCTACATTCATACTTATACTATGTCTATATTTTATCAATGTCAAGTCACCTCAAGATGGCAAACTTGCTGAAAATAAAAATCATGTATAAATTAAACCAGTAAACTCTACCGTACCTAGAATAACACCTTAAGGGGTACTTAAGTGCTTGGTGCTTTTAATCACCCCAACTGCTGCCCCCTACAGTACCAGAAGACTTTATACAAAAAGCGCATATGTAGTTCACAATGAGATGTGGTTCACATGATCAGAAATGCTGACCTAAAACTAGTCTTTACTGATCTTTACCTGTATACTCTGGGTAACAGATAGTTAGTGGGCTCCTTCTTATCTTTTCCTCAAAAAGGTCTTTCTTGTTGAGGAAGAGAATGATCGATGTGTCTGTAAACCATTTGTTGTTACAAATGCTGTCAAACAGTTTCATACTTTCATGCATTCGGTTCTGGAAAATTAAACACAAGATAACATATCACTAACAAAACAGGCAGAAAGTTCATCATTTAACACCTTAAAAACAGTATCAAGTTTTAAGAACACAGACTATCAGAGAATAAAATTCAAAGGAACTCAAGTCAAGCAACAAGTTACACAGAAGATCATTCCCCGAAACCAGAAATTATTCTTCATTTTTGCAATGAAAACAGGATTTAGCCCTGTCTATGTGCTGAATGCTATTAATATTTCACTAGATATTACACTCAGGCATAGGCAAAACAAATCAACTTTAGACTAGATAACTTGTAAAACTGCCTGATTCCATCTGTTACATCTGTATTACAATCAGTGTAGAATGGTAATCAACATCACACTTCAAGACTCATAATACACAAGGGACAGATGTAAATAAGGCATACATTATCTACATTTATTTGTTCAAAGGGATCTTTGGAGAGCTATACCTGCTCAGACGGAGCAGATTATCTAATGTGTCCATTCACAAGGAGAGGAAGCAATAAAGTGCATAATCATATGGCCTGGTCTCCTGCTCTTGGAAGTTTAACGTAAGGGCATTAGTTTTCAGTTCAGTGAAAAATCTATACACATGATATAAAAGAGGCTCTACATGAGAGAAGACTTTTAAAGATATTCTTTTCCTCCTCTACTCCTCGTGCCTTATATTTTTTGGCTCTACTTAGAAGCCTATTCACTGTTAATTTTCTGCAACATACCATCTCTTCATCTTCAGCTAAGACAAGGTCATAATCGCTGAGGGCCACACAGAATATGATTGCTGTCACACCTTCAAAGCAGTGAATCCACTTCTTTCGTTCTGATCGCTGACCTCCCACATCGAACATTCTGAGAAAGGATAAAGAAGAATTCAGTAGAGCTACACACTCACCCTTGCCTAGCTTCAAATGGTTAGAAAATTTCCCACTGAAACTTTCAAAAACCTTATTTAAGGGAAAGGAAGACCGAACAATAAGCTAATGAAATATAGTCAATCCCAATTATCTAAGATTATGAAAAAAGGAAATTGCATAAGAAAACGAAATGCAAAAATAATCCCCATGCCTAAAATGATATTTTTGCTACATCTACCCGCTGCTCTTGATTTGGTCCTCTGGATCCAAACAATACAAATCTAATTTCTCCTTTACATGACAACCCTTCAACGAATTAGACACGGCTATCATACCCTGCCAACATTTTTCTCTAAGTTTTTCTGATTCCTTTGACCCAATCCTCTTATGTTATGAACTTAAGGCCTTTAACCATTCTAGTTGCCAGCCTCTGGATATTCTAAAACCTACGAATGTTCTTCTTAAACTGCAGTGCCCAGAATTAAACACAATACCCCACATGAGATCTGACGAAGGCAAAGTGCAGTAGGGTTATCACCTCCCTATTCCTGGCAGCCATGCCCCTCTTAACGCAGCTCAAAACGTCCTTAGCTTTTTTGGCTGTCACATCACACTGCTGACTCATGATGACGTTGCTGTCAATTAAAAACTAGATCTTTCTCAGAACAGCTACTGTCTATCCATGCCTCAATCTTGTATTTGTGGCACTGACTTTTTATATCCGAGCGCGAGACTTTACATCTACCCTATTAAATTTCATCTATCAGATTTAACCCAGTGCTCTAACCTATTAAGATCCTTTGGAATCCGACTATCCATTATGTTAGCTAACCCTCCCGGTTCTGTGTTGTTTGCAAATTTGATTAGCATGCCATCTATATCTTTATCAAGTCATTAATAAACATATTAAGCAGCGTAGGGTCAGGCACTTGGACTCCAGTGCAGAACTCCTGTCCCCACTGGCACTGAACCCTTAACAACTATTCTCTGTGTCTGGAGACTCAAATAGTCCTGAATCTATCTAATTACATTCTAATCTGGTCTAAGTCTCCCCATCTTCTCCAGAAGAATAATGAGATGCTTTATCAAAAGCTTTGCTAGAATCTAGGTAGCTTTGATTGACAGATGATGTCCCTCATCTATTAAGAGTTTAGTAACACTGTCAAAAAAGGAAAAATAAGGTTAGTCTGGCATGTTAAAGTCATGTAGGCTCTTTATAATCACCATTTCCCTTTCTGGATGTTCACGATCCATCTCTTTAAATATCCTTTCTATAATTTTCTCAAGAATCAAAGTTTACTGGCCTGTAGTATGCAGATTCTACTACCTTTTTAAATTTGAAAATGAGGATATTTGCCCTTCTGCCAGTGGCCCAACATTTACATCAGTCAGCTCCTTCAGGACTCAAAGACAGCTTTATCTGGTCATCAAGGGCAGCTAGGTGCTCTCTTCCTACTTCCTAACTTGTCTTGAGAATCAACTGCCCATTGGTCACTTTTGTTCTGTCATTTCCAGTGTAAAAGTGCAGAGAAAGCAGAACTGCCAAGGACTCAAGCAGCCCGACTTTATTGTCTGTTATTATCATCCCTTCTACTACTGATTAATTCTATATGGAGGGGTAGTCCTTCCCCTGGGAAGCTTGCAAATCTACTACAGCAACATACTTTGCTATTTGCTGTTAATCAAATTCAGGAGAAAAGCTGCCTTGCTTATTCCAAAAATGTTCAAATAAGTCACAATCTTACCAGCAGGACCTTTCTAGATTTTATACATTTCAAAACCACTACTGATGTCTAAGAGTACCAAAAGGCCTTCTGTAAACTCTAAATCCTATAAAGGAACAAAAAAGCTTTTGTTACAATGATGAAAGAGTGGTAATCTCTTAGAGTGGGACCATAGTAGCATTGAATTCAGCCTATACCTGAAAAAGGAGCCAAAAAGGGAGCCCTACAATAAATCCTCAGCAAGCAGTTATTCAGCCTCAAGACCTCCAGTATGGAAGAATCCATTCCCTCCCAAAAAAAGCACATCTCACTGTAAGATATACATAACTGGGTGAAGTTTTTCCTGACTTCAAGCTTAAATCTGCTTCTCTGTGACTTCCACTCACTGCTCCTGGTTCTGTCTGTTGGAGCCAACAGACCAAGTCTAAATCCTCTTCTACCTAAACAGCCTTCAGATACTTAATAAAGGCTAACATGTCCCAAAGTCTTTTCTTCTCCAGGTTATATGCCCAGTTCCTTCAACTTACCCTCATCTGACATAGACTCAAGGCCTTTTATTTAGGCTGAACTCCTAGACTCTCTAGTTTAACGATGGCCTTCTTAAACTGTGGCACTCAGAACCGAGCATGATACAGGATTCTCACCTCATTCTTCCCAGAAGCTCTGCCTCTTTTTCCCTTTCCCTCTCCCTTTCCCTCTCCCTCTCTAAAATGGCAGGGGAAGAGTGGCACTGTAGGGGAGGAGAGTGATCACAAAAAGACTAGAAAGAGAAAGAGAGAGAGAGAGAGAGAGAGAGAGAGAGAGAGAGAGAGAGAGAGAGAGACAGACAGACAGACACATGCACAGAAAGAGAAGACAGCTTTAGTCTTTTTTAAAAAATTTGTATTACTTTTGGCATTCTTTTCTTCCTTACAATTTGAGTTCCATATTCTCTCCTTCCCTCCCAACTCTCCCAAGCTCTGTCTCTTTTAATGCAGATAAAATTGGATTAACTTTTTTGGCTGCCACATCATGCTGTTGCCTCCTATACAGCTTGTGGGCTTCTAAAAATTCCAGATCTTTTTCAGACGAATACTGCTGTCTACCCATGCCTACCAGGTCTATTCTTGTGAAGCTAATTTTTTTGGACCCAAAAGTAAGACTTTACATTTAACCTTACTGAATTTCATCTTATTAGATTCAGCCCAACATTCTAGTCTATCAAGATCTTTTTGGATCCTGACTATAATACAGTGTGTTAGCCTTGTATCATATGAAAGTCTGATGAGTATGCTATCAATAGCAATCTAAGACTTCCAGGGAAATTATTTTACAAGATGTTATAAATTAGCTATTGTATATAGTAAGTGCTAATAAATATTTTTTCATTCATTTGTTATTAAAAAAAAAGAATTCTACCAATAGACAGCAGCTTAATCAAAACCTGCATGTTAGAACAAGAAATTGATTTAGGAGTAGAGTAAGAACGGGATTAAGGATGAAAAGAAAGGGCATAGAAAAAATGACTCAAGACCTTAGAAATAAAGAATGCTTAACAAAGAAGGAAGCAAAAACCATGTCTGACACCTATAAAAATTACATGAAGGATAATGTTAAAGTGTCTAAATCTAAAGTACCTAAACTGTTTGTACTGACCTACTTTATGCAAAACTATAGTATTAGCTTAAAAAATTTTTTCCATCAATATCTCCCTTTTCCCAAAAATAACTGCACTCTTAAGCTATTTCAACATATTGTTTGAGAACTTTGCCACACATGATGCCGTGCACAATATCAGTCCAAGGGCCAAGACAATATCAGCTCCATTAGAAGTAAAGGAAAAAATGCCGAGCAAACAGGAAAAGGATAAAACAATTGGCAAGAAAAAGCACTGATCTTATAAAAGCAAAAAGGCAGGACAATGAAAGCTAAATAGTTAAACCAGAGAACTGGTAATAAAAGTTCCTTTCAATATTTTTACTCTGTGAAACAGCAAACCATTCAATACCTGTATTGATGATTCCAACGAAAAAGCAGCTGAAAAGATTAAAATTAAAATAAAATAAACTAGTATTCACAGGAATAACTCTACTTATAGGTAAATTTAAATTTCATTTGCAACCTATATCTAAAGAATGATTTGAAGTTACTTGGAGGTAGAATGAGTAATGAATGCTTGCTTCATTCAGCATCATGAACAGAGTGAAAAGTAAATTACTGACTGATAAGCACGAAAATAATACTCAAAACTGGGTGAGAACATCCCCTGGAGAATTTTGCCCCCAATTAAAAACTACTCAACAAGAAATACAGTCCTGGGTTCAGCACACTCAAGAAAACAAAAAAGTCACTTACTTGAAGTACAGGTCTTTGAAAGTGAAATGGGTCTCAACTATGCCTGTGGTTTTCACTCTTGTCCGTAGGACATCTTGTTGAGTTGGAATATAGCTGGTTTGGGATATTCTATCCAAGTCATTTAGGTAACTAAATTAAAATACAATATACTTTATTTTTAATCTGTGACACCAACCACATATCAAGCAAGTTAACAGAAAATGCTAGCAAATTTGTCAACAAGACAAAAGCATCTTTCTTCATACTTCGCTAAGGCAGAAATACAATATGATGATCTTTAGTGTCTCAGAATTAAAATACAGGAGGAAATAGCATGGATAAAGTTCAACTGGGGGCTCATTTGCAATTTTACATCAATTTTAATCTGAAAAGTGAATTTCATGATGCCTCAACTTTAACACTCACTAGCCCTCTCTCTATCTCACAGTCATCCACTTGTGACCAGGATTAGGGATAAGATTTATTTACAAATGACTAGTACAAGAGGGTTCTACACAGAAGCCTATTACAAGTGCTAGTCACAGAGAATGGGCTATGAGAGAAAAAGAAAACATAACGATAATTTCAGTCCACAGCTGGCTGTCGGTGTGAAGCACTGATATGCAACAGTCCTTAGTGAATTGGCAGATAGCCAAGACCCCAGCTGCAAGGGATTTTCCCCTCCTCCACTTGTTCACAAGAATATCGCAGCTGTATTTTCACTATATCAACAAGCTTCCCTTCAAGTCAGTGGAAGGGTTCTACAACACTAAAATGAAACAATTTTCACAAAGGATGCTATATGGCTTTTCTAAAAGATGTCTGTTATGCATATTTCTCTTCAAAGATGAACACTGGAGCTTCTCCAGGGTTCAGAGCCAGTTATTTCCTATGTCATCACTAAGAAAAATTACTTACTACGAGGCAGAGTCATTGAGCTGATATTCCCTTGATCTGCTAAAGCAGGCTTGCACTCCACCATCTCTCCATAACCGTTTAATTACTCCTGCTAGTTCTGGGGTCATGACCCCCTCTTCAGCACTACCAGCTAAAACAAACAACTGCCGAGCATCATCCTAAGGAAAAGGGTTTAGGGCAGAGAAAGAAACAAATGTTAGGTGAGTCTTTTATTTCCTAAAACACTTCAAAGACAGGTTCAAGTTCTATACGGAATAAGATTTATCTCACTGAATCAGAAAGGTATCAAAAAGACCATTTGCCTCTTTTCTTCCCTAGGAAGACAATTTGAGAACTTAAATCCACTTGCCTTTCTTCCCTTAAATCAAAGGTACCATTTCTACCTAGAAGATATATTGTCATCAGAAAAACCTTGTGCTGAGTGGAAAAATGATGATTTCACTAAGAGGGAGCCCCTTTTGACTGGCCCATGGATTCCCCCTGTAGCCATTCAGGGTTACTTACATAATACAAAACAGAAAGATCAAAAGACAAAGGCTCAATGTGCAGTTGCCCCTCTTCTGTTTTGCTAGTGGGGGGCAAAGGTTTGCCTTTTTTTACAACAGGTCTCTATGCAGAAAACTGAAACGGAATCTCTAGGGCTCATGAAAGGGTTAAGTAAATTTCCAATAAGAAGATGGGATTTATTTCAGGAGTTATTTCTCTAGCTAACATCTCAGGTTTCCCTATATCAGAAAGAATAGTGTCTAACTAATCTTAAAAGTGTACACAGGAAACTCAGAAGAAATATTATGCACTAGGAAGAATGGGTATGGGAAGGAAGGCCGATTTCTATCTCTTACATATAATTCTAAAAGAAACTTGTTACTTGTTCTAAGAGTAATGCATTCAAAAAAAGTAATATCAAGACTGGAAGTTATTGTGACTTGCTTCTTGCAAGAGTCCATCAAAATTACCTTCTAGCACCACCCTTCCCTTCTCTTTCCATCAGTACATTCTAGTTAACACTGCCAAATTCAGTCTTTTCCCTTGATGATTTTTTATCTAGTATAACCTCCTTCCTCTTCTAATATATGAGATTCCTCTTCTTTCTTTCAAATATTACTTCAAAGCCCCTCTCTTTCGGGGGGGGGGGGGGGGGGGAGAACCCAAACCAAACTTCTCTGACACTTGTGACATATACTCTCCTTTTTGTGTTGATAGGTAAAAGTTGGGATAAAAGTATTAATCATTAGAAATGTTGAAAAATCAAACTACATTCTCAGAATAGTAAACATTTACTGTTTTCTTCTATGGGTATACTGTTGTACCTACAATGTGAAGCTTTGAGGGGAAAACCCCTCCCCGCCTTTTTAAAAGTTTGGGCCATTTCCAAAACAGTTCGGAATATGTTACAAATAAATCTTACAATCATAGTATTCTATTTTAGAAACCGATTGTCAACACTTCTTCTTTACTGTCCAACCAGCTCCCTTCTGGCTTGGTAAGCCTTCTAACTACAAACAGCCCCCTTCCAGTGCAATCAACTCCCTACCTGTAAGTAGATAAGCAAGAGCAGCCCCATCCTGCAGCTGGCTTCATTCCTGGCCTTCTCTCTTCCAAACCAATCATAAAACAGCCTAACTTCTGACCTCTTTTAGGCAGAGTTGGGCAGCCAACAGGGAGGAACAGAGAGGGGATAGAATAACACTGTGTGCATGTATAAAAGAGAGAAACATTAAAAATAAATTATAAATGACAGCAGGGAGTACTCTTCGTGTGCTAGAGAGCTCAAGAGACATACAAAGTCTAGGAAGGATTAATGGTGTCAACAGTGTTCAGTGAAAAGAGCGGCTCACAGATTAATAAAAGTAATTTGATCGAGTTGAGAAGAGTGAGAAAGAGAAGGGGGTGAAAGAGATAAAGGGAAGAGGAGAATAAAACAGTGGGTGATCTGAAAGGATTACTATAACCTAAATGGAGGGGAAAAGGTTGTTTGTTGCTCAGCTGTTTTAGTCGTGTCCAACTCTGGGGTTTTCTTGGCAGAGATACTGGAGAGTTTACCATTTCCTTCTCCAGCTCATTTTACAGATGAGGAAACTGAGTCAAATAGGGTTAAGTGTCTGAGGCGAGATTTGAACTCAGGTCTTCCTGACTCCAGCCCAGGAAAGGGAGAGAACAAAAGGTAAATACAGAAGAGGAAAAGGGAGAGAAAAAAGGGGGTGGGGGTGATGAATCAACTTTGGTTTCTCTGATCATTAAAATTTTTTTCTTCCCTCATGAGCTTAGAAAATAAGGTGTCTCTCAATGTGATGCTTGCCTCCTACAAAAATGGGTATTCTAATAAGGAGAGAGAAAGAGAGAAATGGAAAGGGAGCATATGGCACCTACTACGTGTCAGGCACTGTGCTAGGCACTTTGCAGATATTATCTCATATGATCTCCACAACAACCCTGGGAGGAAGTAATAACTAATAGCTAACAAGTCCTGGAGTCTGGAAGACCTATCTTCATGAGTACAAATCTGGCCTCAAGGCACTTACTAGCTGAGTAACCCTGGGCAAGTCACTTAATGCTGTTTGCTTTAGTTTCCTCATCTGTAAAAACGAGCTGGAGAAGGAAACGGCAAACTATTCTAATATCTTTGCCAAGAAAACTTCAAATGGGGTAACAAGGAGTAGGACAGGACTGAAACGATTAAAAACGACATTTATATAGTGCCTATAATGTGCTGACTTCAGTGCTAAGCACTTTACAAATATCATCTCATTTGATTCTCACGACATTCCTGAGAGGTAGATGCTCTTATTATCTCTGTTTCACAGGTGAGGAAACTGAGGCAGAGGTTAAGTCCAGGGTCACGTAGTTAGTAACTGCTTGGGGCCAGATCTGAACTCGAGGTTTTCCTGATTCCAGGTCCAGCGCTCCAGCTGCCACCAGCTGCTTAAGAGCACAAATGTAATTGTTTCTGTTTATTGAACCTGTCTCTGCTCATATTTCTTCTTAGTACTAAACCCTCTGGCTCTCTTTTCTCCCCTTCCCACCTACCAAAAGCCTGCCTTGACCATTTGGTTATAGTGCCTTTCACAGTCTGGCCCCAGCTCACTCTCTCCGTTTGCTGCACTTGTAGTTCCTTTACTCAATCTATACTCCATACACACTGCCTTCTCACCTCTACCTCTCAGAGTCCCTGGCTTCCCTAAAGGTGAAATTTAGGTGCTATCTGCTCTTGTCTATTCCCCCAGAAACTACTTTGTATTGACTCTTCTACATTTTGAACGTTTTGTTTCCCCCTAATATAAAGATCCTTAAATCTGGGGTCCACGAACATACTTTTTAAAAAAATATTTTGATAGCTACATTTAAATATAATTTAGAGTCCAATGTGATCCAGTGTATTGTCTTCTATGCACTTAAACACATCATCCCAAGAAGCAAGCCAGAGGCTTCACTAGGCTGCCTGAGTGGGCTATGGCACCCAAAAGATCTGAAGAAGCTCTGCCCTAATTAACATTGAGAACAGGAAAGGTTTTGCTTCCTGCCTTTGTACTCCCAGAGCCCAGCATCATGCCTGGCACAAAGAAAGTACTTAATAAATTCTTGTTGAATGAATGAATGACTACTAACCCAACGTGACGCAGACAACTTCTTTAATTTTACCTCCCTTCAACGATTAAATACTCGATGTGTAACTAAATTAAACTGTATTTTTTGATGCAATGCTTTGTGGGGTACATATTCTTACGTTGTTTCACGTATACAGGCTATGCTCCAACTAGACTCAAGGTTGAGACAGCACCTCAAATAACGCTGACTGACCGTCAATTACAAGAGGCTATTCTAACTCATCTCTATCCTCCTGAAGAGCTGTTTCTAGCCATCATAATTACTGATGATGTCAACAAAGCCCCACAATGGAAATGAGAACATTTTGATTAAAGACTTAGATTGCAAAATCAGAGCTGGAGTCAGAGATCACAAAGTCTAACCTGTGAAAGTCTAATTCCTAAACAGGAATCTTTCCTATATAACATCCCCAGCAGTGGTCATCCAGTTAATGCTTTGAGACCTCTAGCAATAGAGACCTACCACCTCCTAAGGTTAGTTTGCTCCATTTTTCAATAACTCTAATTCTTGGGAAGTTTTTCCTTACATGGAACTGAAATCTGTCTCTGCATCTTCCCCCATTAATCTTAATTCTACCCTCTTGCATCATAACAAACAAGTAATTTCTCTCTTACATAACAGACCTTGAAATATCTCAAAATAAATTATTGTAGTCCCATAAGTCTTTTTTTTCCAGGCTTAATGTCCTCAGTTCTTTCAATGGATCCTCACACAACATTTTTTCACTTTGTCTACATAGCCGTTCTCTAGAATTCCAGCTTAACATACTTCTCAAAATGTGATACACCCCCTCTCCTCCCAGAATTGAATACAATATTTTCTGTGTTTTGACTAGTAAAAAGTACAGAGGGCCTCTCACCCAATGGACATTAGACTTCTATTAATATAGTACAAGACTGCTTAAGTCTGTCTTGGAGCTCATTAATAAGGCAATCAACAGCTTATGAATGCCTAATATAGTCTAAAACATAACACAATAAGTACACAATTCTTAAAGTCCAAAATTTTCCACTAAAATTTAGTTTATTTGTATACTTTTCAAATTTAGTCTCAATCTGTCTTTTCCTAGAGACCAATTTTTACCTTCATTGTCTCCACTCACAAGACAGAGTGGCAAACACCTCCTCAGATGACAAAATTGTTAAAGTGGCTCCCTTCAAATAAAATGAACGCTGACCATGAAATGAGAGGAATGGTTGAAAAAAACTGGTTAATTCAGGGTGTTCAGAGAGTACTGGTGCCATTCTAAGCAATTACAGACTTTTGGCACACCTTGCATTCAAACATCCATTCGCACTTTCCAGTCTCCTCCTTGTAGCTGGAGTATGGCACCTACTACAGCGGGCTGCTGAGGTTTCTCAGGTTGCTCCATACTCACCACATGGTCTATGCTATTGCTTCAAGTCTTTTTCCTGACAGATGAAGCAAGTTCTGCCTGTCTATGAACAGGACCTACTGAACAAGAGGAAGCTTAAAGACAGTGAGAAACACTCACAGCTCTGGCAGCTTCCCCAAAATCAATCTTCAGTCGTCCCATGGCTCTTATAATTGCAATGATGGATTGGATGGTGTTGCTGTAAACAACTACTTTATACTGTTTGCATTCTTCCTCGGAATACCCATCTTCATGGATGATTCTTAAAAATAAAAAAAGGAAGAAAGTAAAAATCCATTACTACTGCTAAGATGAAAAAATATACCACAGATTTTTAAAATACTAAGTGAGAAAATTTAGCTTTACAAAAAGTCACGTTCTAACTTACTTCATTTGTTTCACAATGGTGCTTTTACCAGATTCGCCAGCACCTGAAATACACAGAAGACATACTTTAAATTTCTCAATTATCAAACGTTTTAGGTAGAAAATCTTATTCAAATTATCTTTGTCACGAAACAATATTTATTAGACTTCAGTATGAATGGCTCAACCACAAAATTCAACTTACCACAGTAGCAAAACATACTTGGGCAGAAAAGTATTACACAGATAAGCAAATAATAATGGTTCACATCTGCATAGTGCTTCAAGCTTTAAAAAACACTTCACACCAACTTTCTGAGATAAGTTCTCTAAGTGTCATTATTTTCATTTTAAGGGAAAACTGAAACCCAGTAAAATTAAGTGATTTGCCAAAGGCAATAGCTAAATAAATATCAGAACTGGCATTTGAATGCATGCCCTCTGACTCTATCCAATGGTTCTTCTACTACACCTGAAAATACTACTTTCTATGCTGGTCACCTTTACCATAGTCAAGTCTACTATTACTCCAATACCTAAAATTAAAGAGTTCCTAACTCCCAAGCACATGTTATTCACAAGCCGATAACAAGTCCACAAGTGACCCAATCTGGGGTAAGACTCTACCAATTACACATTTAACACCAGTGCCCCAAGTCAAGGCACTGCAATCACCAAGGCAGAGGCTAGTTATAGGTATTTGCCTCAATTCACCCAATGGAAGGGACAACTCAAGAGATTATCTTTTGTACGTCAGTATACACACATCTATCTCACCTTGTTCCTGGTACTCACAGTTCTGGAGTTTAGAATTTAGAAATTAAATGGTAAGGCAGAATCAAAAACATCCAGCACAATATTTTTAAGTAAATAGATAGCAGAATTTAGAGCTGAATGGTATCATCTAGTAAGTTCAACTCCTTCATTTTTACAGATAAGGAAACTGAGGCTCAGAGACGTACAAAGACTTGACCATGTGGCAAAACTAGTATTTGAACCCAGGCTGTGTAAGATCAGACTCAGTCCTCTCTGCACCACCTGTAGCCTTCCTTCTCACACATTCTCATCTACTTTTCTCCCTGATGATCACTAAAAATGAGACTTAGATCACAAACTGTTTAGTTCTCTAATATCCAACAATTTAATATTAAGTGTGAGTTCGCTCTAATATAGTCAAAACACCATGACATACTTTTGTACAAATAAGTCACTGTTATAAATTGTGTATTTTTCCCCTAGCCTTAACTATCAGAACAATATCTAATGAGTATAGTTATCTCACTATAGCACTCAAATTTACATGTAAAGAAACAGTGCTTCCATCAGTGGTGTTAAATTCAAATAGCAACAGCTCCCAGCTCCACATATTGATTTAGAAAACCACAAATTAACATTATCTGTGCTGTACTGTATTTGTATTTATTTTGTTAATCATTTCCCAATTACATTTTAATCTGGATATTCAAGAATTCTGCACCTCTGTTTTATACTATTTACACTATGCTAGGAAACTACCAGTTCAGGAAAAGGAAGAAAGAGTACAGATAAAGCACACAGGTAGCATCATCAAAACAATATTTGAGGAGCATGTGGTATAGGTCTAGTATAGTTTAACAATCTACTACAAATAAAGTATTTTATTAAGGAAGAAAAAAGATGAGCTCGTTAAATTGTGTTTTATTACCTTCTGTATATACACCCCTAAGATCAAAACAGTGGATTTGATTAAAGGGCTACAGAACACTCAAGTTATTGATTACCTATTGCTTTCCAGAATGCCTTGGACCACTTCACAGGTCCACCAACAGTCCATCAGTGTGTCTTTCTTCCTAACAGTCCCTCCAACAGGTGTCACCTTTGCCAATTTGATGAGTATGAGGCAGAACCTCAGAGGTGTTTTAATTTGCATATCTCTTATTAGTGATATGGTATACTTTTTCATATGACTGTTGGTAGTTTGCATGTCCCCTTTTGAGAAATACCTGCTCAGACCCTTTAATCATTTATCTACCAAGAAATGGCTCTTATTCTTATAAATTTTAATAATTTTCTTCTACATCTTGGATATGAAATCTTTATCAAAAAAAAAAAACTTGCTGCAAAAGTTCCTTTGTGGGCTCCCCCATCCCAAATTAAGAGCTTCCCTTTTGTTTCCAACTTCACTAATTTGTTTGTGCAAAAAGCTCTTTCAATTTTACCTATTCAAAGATACCCATTTTATTTCTGTGATCTTCTCTATCCCTTCTTTGGTCAAGAACTGTTCCCCTATCAATGACTGCAAAAGGTATCTCCTTCCCTAATACTCCGCTCTGTTCATGAGAGGACCTCCTATAGCTAGGTTGTGTTTGGAGTTCTCTGTGATACATAGTATGAGATGCCTCCTTTCTCCCAGACTGCTTTCCAATTTTCCCAGCAATTTTTGGCTGACAGTGAGCCCTTACACCAGTAATTGGCCTCATCGTGTTTATCTAACATTGTTATTATGCTCAATTGCTTCTAGATCTGGATCTGTGATTCCCCAGTCAGTTCACTTTTTCTTATACTACACTACCTTCCCTCTTTTTCTCCTTTTCCATCGGCTCCTCCTATCTGTTTTTAACCCACGTTTCTTCTCCCTACCTTAGGATAAACTTCTCAAAAAAGCTTTCTACACCAGATGCCTCCACTTCCTCATCCACCAACTCCCTTTCTACTAAACACTTTACAACCTATTCATTTCCACCACTCAACTTAAACTGCTCTTTCAAAGGTCACCACTGACTTCTTCACTATAAATGTTAACAGCCTTTTTCCAGTCTTTATCCTCCTGGATTCCTTGGTAACATACGATAGTGAAGACTACTCCCCACCTTGGCTTCAGACACCACACTCCTAGATTCTCTTACCAACTTCGGACACTTACTAGCTGTGTGACCTTGGGCAAGTCACTGTTTGTTTTGGTTTCCTCATCTGTAAAATGAGCTGGAGAAGGAGATGACAAATCGCTCCAGTACCTCTGCCAAGAAAACCCCAAATGGAGTCATGAAGAGTCAGACACAACTGAAGTGACTTAACAACAACATCATATTACTTCTCCAATCAATGATATTCAGTGGCTTTCTACTGCCTGCCAAGTAAAGTGAAAACTTCCTTGCCTGATACTCAAGGTTCTTTGGTATCTCCTTACCTTTCCAATTTATTTTATATTATTTTCCTCCCATATAGTCTATATTTCAGTTATGCTAGGCTACTATCTGACCCTTTAACGTGGCTTATGTTGTTTATATCAAGTGTACCATCGCCCAGGTTTATAACCTTAATGTTATCCTCACCTTCCTTTGCCCCCAATCTTGTCATTTCTATATCTACCGCTCTTGTATCTATCGCTTTCTCTCCAATCACCCAGTCATCACCCTAAATCCAGGACCTCATCAACTCCCCTGGCCTACTGCAAGAGCTTCCTAACTGGTTTCTCTGCCTCAAGTCCCTCTCCACTCTACTCGGCAATACATGACACTTTAATCTCACTATCAATGTGCACTTGCTCTGGCTGTCCCCTATGCCTAGAATGCACTCACTCCCTCAAAATCTCTAGCCTCCTCAGCTCAAGCACTATCTTCTACATGAACTCTTCTCTAATCCTCTCAGCTGATATAAGCTCCTCTTGCCCCCTGGATTACCTTGCATTTATTTTGTATATACCTGTATATGTACATGTCTCCTCTGATGGAATGTAAGCTATTGGAGGGCAGGGACTAATTCACTCTTGCTTTTATATTATCAATGTCTAGCACAATGCCTGGTACACAGTAGGCACTTAATAAATGTTTGTTGATTTTGCTCTCCTGCCTTTCTTTACTCATGCTTCTCCATACATCTAGTATGTCTTCCCTCTCCTGTGTCTGTTGAAAACTTATCTATCTTCAAACACCACATTTCCACGAAACATTCCCAGTTACCTTTCTCCCTGGTCTTGAATAATACAGTCATCATGTATTATTGCATACTTTTATCTGTGCACATGTCTTATTCCCTCAACTAGAATGTAAATACCAGGCAGGGACCACAGCTTATCTGAACTCTGTATCTTCCCCAGCACCTATGACAGTAGTCTACACAGAAGCAGCACTTAATAAATGCCTAAACAAATTTCCTTATCCCTTTATTAGTTGTTCATTTCCACCATTCATTAAGTCAACATCTCAGGCTACCTGAAGGATTTATTTTCAAAGTACCTCCCATGACAATTTAATGACAAATTATGCCTTTTCCTTTATTCCAAAAACCTTTACCTACCCAGCTTCTTTCTTGATCACTACAGGAAATGCATCCATCAAATTCCTTGTCTTTCAAGCATGAAATCTAGTAGTCATCTGTGACTCCTCACTTTTCTTCTTTCCTTACACCAAACTGTAACAAAATCCTGCCTCTTACGTACATTTCTCTTATCAACCCCCTCTTCTCCATCACTCTGCCAAGTCTCTGAGCTAGGTTTTGGTCATATTGTATCTTGTACTACTGTAACCGTTTAAATCTCCCACCCTTAAGTATCCCTCATCACTCTAATGATGTCACTATTAAATGAGTTAAGAGCTACCTTATTTAATCATTCTCCAAATTCTTTGAAGGGTCCCCAAAAATCCTCTCACTAGATGCAGGTTCAATTTTTATTTTATAGAATTCCAATGCTTCCCTCTATTTCTCAGTTTGATTTGCTCCGTATGTTCACTTCCAAACTCAGTCTTTGCCCAGGCTGCCTGCTCTGTGTCTACTTCGCATTACATTTATTTCTCCTTCTTAATCTACACTAGAACATCCCCCTATTTTATGGCTCCTCCTATTCCTCAAGTATTTAGTGATCTCTTTAACTACTTACCCAATTCCCTCCTCTTAGCCTTTACTCACTGTATATTCTCCTGTTTTCTATCTGACATTATTTCAAGCAGCTTCAAGACTTTTCTCTCCTTCAGTGTATTTTCTTAAACAAATCCAAGGAAATGCATTTTTCCTCATCCTTTAGCCTGCCTTATGAAATTCCAATAACTTGTAATCTCATTCCTTACCCTTTAAATACTCTTACCTTGCATAAAGTATAAATTCTTATGTCTACTTACAGGGTTCAATTATTTAATTTCTTATCTACTTCATGTGGTTCATTCAGGAATATATCTTGGAAATGAGACCTTTATCAGAGAAACTTGATGAAAAAGTCTCGCCCCCATGTTTCCCTTCTTATTTTACTACATTAAACTGTGTTAACAACTTTTAAATTTTATGTCATCAGAATTGTACATTTTATCTTGCGTGATACTCTTTCTCGAAGTGTACTATATCACCTGTAAAAAAAAGATAATTTTACTTTTTCTTTGCTTATGTTTATTTTCTCAATTTCTTTTTCTTGTCTTATTTCTATAGCTAGCATTTCTAGCACTGTATTAAATAGTAATAATAGGCATCCTTGCTTTTACAACCCTGATCTTACTGGAAAGACTTCTAACTTTTCTCCATTTACATGAAAGGTTTGTTCTTGGATTTAGATAAATACCATTTACCATAATTTAGGAAATGTCTTTTTATTCTTTATTTCTAGTTTTTAATTGAAATTAGTGTTGGGATCTTTGTCAAAAGCCTTTTCAACATTTACTGACATAATCATGTTTTTTTGTTATTTATAACTAAAAAGACTTCTTATATATATAGTCTTTTGAACCAATCCTGCATTTCTGACATAAACCCAACTTGGTCATAGTGGATAATCTTTCTAATGCATTGTTATATGCTTCTTGCTAATATTTTATTTAACAATTTTGCATCACTGTTCATTAGGAATATTGGTCTGTAGTTTTCTTTTTCTTCTTTGGCTCTTCTTGGTTTAAGTATCAAGACTATATTTGTATCACAGAAAGATGAGAAGGGTTCCTTCTTTTCTTATTAGTGCAAACAGTTAAGATAGTATTGCTATTCATTTTTCTTTGAATGTTTGGTAGAATTCACTTATGGACTCCATGTGGTCCTGGGATTTCTGCATCTTTCCCTCTCCCCTTTGGAGTCCATTTATGACTTGTTCGATTTTATTTTTCTGATACTGAGCTATATAAATATTCTATTTCTTTTGTTAATCTTGTTAGTTTATATTTTAAGTATTCATCTATTTCCTCTAAGCCATAAGTTTTAATGGGCAAAACTTTAACTGGGCAAAAATTTCTAATAATTTATTTCCTTTTCAATTGTTTTAAATTGTCCTTTTTCAATCTGATACAATTTGGCTTTCCTCTTTTTAAAATGAGGTTAGCTATGCATCCATTTTATTCATTTTTTAAACCTCTAATTTTATTTATCAATTCTGTATGGCTTTTTCCCCCTTTCAATTTAATCAATGTCTTATTTAATTTTCAGAATTTCTACTTGTTATTTATCCAAGATTTTTTAATGGTATAACCAATTAGCTAATTTATTCTTTCACTCTTTTGTTGACAAAAGTATTTAGAGATATAAATTTCCCCCTAGGAACTGCTTTAATAGTATCTTCTAACTTTTGGTAGTTGTCTAATTATTATCATTTTCTTTGATGAAATTTTCTATTGTTTCTATACAATGTTTTTAAATGTATAAAATAAAATGCATAGGATTGCAAAGGAAATCAATTATATTGAAAGACAAAATCTTAAAAACAATACAAGTTCTCAGACCCCAGGTTAAGAACCCCTGCTCTATTTGTTATACCAGGCTTCTTCTAAGATCTAGTAGTAATGAGATGAAAGTCAATCAATCAATAAACATTTATTAATCACCTATGTGCCAGGCACTGTGCTAAGCACTGGGCATACAGAAGGAGGCAAAAGACAGTGCGTAGCTTCAAGGAGCTCACATAAACTAAAATCACTAAAGCTTTGACCAACAATCCCGTAGGTCAAAGAATGTGTGTACGTGGCTCAGCCAAACTTAACACATGCCTATAAAAACAAACCCAAGCACATGTCGAAGACCCACTGGTGAATCATTCACAGATAAAGGAATATAAATGAATGATCTGGACATCCTCTCTGCCTTGATATGTCAGCGCTGTCTTATTGTTGTTGTGTTTGTCCTTTTTGACGAGGACCATGACATCAGGGAAATGATGACATGACTTGCAGTTGACTTTGATTTGAGTGAGGGAGGGCTGTGCAAGGTCACCAGCCTCACTTTCTCCTCCAGAGCCATCTGGGTCCAGTGGCCAGATATTGACCAGGACAACTGGTGATGGCCCAGGATGCAATGGAAGACCCTGGCCCTTTCAGGCTTAAGCCTTTTAATGTACTCACTTAGAGTGAGGTAATGCCCATTCAGTGAATTAGGCCTCTTTCAGAAGTGAGTCAAGGGATGGCCCCTTTAATTAGAAAAAAAGAACAAAAAATCAAGCTGGGTGGGGAAGAGCCTCAGGGTTGCTGTTTCAAAGAGAAAGTTACCATTGACAGTCATTCTAAGCCAGAAGGGCCCAAAATACAGCCATTAAGTGAAGCTTCAGCAGGGACCTACTGTGGTCCAACCTATGAGCTTCAGAATTAAGTGGGAGAAAAGACAAGAAAGACAGAAAGAAAGGTCATCATTTCCCTGATGTCATAGTCCTCTTCAAAAACAAAGGACAAATACAACCTGTGAGTAGACCGAGCTGCCTGAAAGGGACACAGCTAGTTGGGTAACTCAGCTTGTCCTCGTCCTCTCCCTCTCCTCTCCAAAGAAGGTAAACTTTGATGACCAGAAGCTGTTCACTTAACTCGGAGTTTACTGGCTAGATCTTTCTTTCTTTCTTTGTAAGCATTGTGAATGTTGGGGACTATTTAAATAACTATGAAAAGACCTCATTCTTCCACAAGTTCTTTTTTTTGGGGGGGAAGGGCTAGATCTCCCTATCTTTTCCAGGTGTAAGTGCAACACTCATTCATCAGACGCAGGCCAATACTAACTGGCACAGAAGCTCTGACCTGCTCTGTTTCTGTCTTGTGCTGGTTCACACTCCTTAAACATCCTGGTTGACTCCTCATCCTCCACCTCCCTAAATTCCCATCCTACTCCCAGGGCTTGCCATACTGGTGCTAGACTTACACCCAGATCAACTTTAGCCCTACTGTAACTTGGAAGTCCTGAGCTCAACTGAGACACCAGTTTCAGCCTCCCAACTGAGACAGTAGGAAAGCCCCAGATCAGCACTGGTTTGTGAGTAACCCCAAACCAGGCCTCTCACCTGGGATAGATATACAGTCTCTGTAGGCAAGGTGGTTGTATGACTGACTTCTCACACTTACAGTATTATTATGTGTAGAGGGTTTTTTAAGTTATTAATGGAAAGAGCACTGGACCTGGTATAGCCCTAGCTCTGACATTACCTAGATGGCTTTACATAAACAGTTAACCTGGCCTGTGCTCAGGCTGTACTTGACTCCAAGTCCAATATTCTTCCCACTACACACCACTCTGCCATTCACAAAATGAAGGGTTAGACTAGACAACTTCCAAGGTGCTTTTATGCTATAAAATTCTACTATTTAAAAAAATTCAGTAACCATTTATTAAACACTTATTACGTGCAGGTACTATCATAGGCAGAGTTACAAGGATAAAAAAAAAAAAGTCACTGCCTTCAAGTAGCTTATGGTCTGCAGAGCAGAAGTGCCAGGTGGCCTACAAAACTCCTGAATATAGGCAAACAAGGTTAAGATATAATTGGGAAATATTTAACAAAAATAAATAAAAATATAATTCAACACAGATAACATTAATATGTGGTTTTCTAAATCAGCTTATGGACTCCAAAGATTGGTTTCTATTGGAGTTCAACACCATCACCCTAGTACACAGGTAAGTAAATACAAGGTAAGAAAGGGCACTAAAAACTGAGAGGACATGGAGCCTGAGCTAAGTCTCCATGGAAGTCAGGTTGTAGAAATCAGAGATGGGAGATGGAATGCAGAGTCTAGGGAACAACTAATATTTCGGTTCAATCAAAATGCAGTGTCCATGAAGGAGAGTAATGCAAAACAAGGCTGGAAGGGTAGGATGGAACCAGACTACGAGAAGCTTCAAATATCTGGTCAAAGAGTTTGGCAGGGGTCCTAACCTTTGGTATCTTACAGACTCTTCTGACAGTCTGGCAAAGTCTATAGACACCTTCTCAGAAGAACGTTTTTAATTAATGAAAGGAAATGCAAAGATGCAACATTTCTCCCACCCAAGTAAATGAACCTCCCAACATCTTTCCATGGATGCCCACAAACCGCAGGTTAAAAATTTCTGCTCCAAGAGGCAAATGGAGCCCTGAGGACATATCAGAGGGATCCTTGCTCAGGGATGGACTTCCAACTCATAGTCTTTGAGTTACTGAGGGTTTCTGAGCTGTGGATTGACAAGCTAAGACTTGTCCCTTAGGCAAATTGTCCTGGTAGCTGATTAGTGGATGGATTAGGAGAAGGTAGAAACTGACATCAAGATGACCAATTAAGAAGGTATTCCAATAGTCCAAGAGGATGCTGATGGGCTTGAACAAAGGCAGTAGCCATGTAAGTAGACAGAAGGGAAAGGATGAAAAACTAGGAGAACCAACAAGAATTAGATGTCTTAAAAGCACTACTTCCTCAACTTCCTCCCCAAATCTTTATCTTTATTCAAGGATTCAGTTGCCAACTCCTTGTGAACTCTTTCCTGATGCCAGCACTTGTTAGCATTTTTTTTCCTTTTCAAATTATCTTGAATTTACTTATCTATGTATAAATTTTTTCACCATCTTTGTGGTGCCTTCCCCTTCTTCCCCCAGGAGAACCTGAGGCTCCTTGAGGTAAGGATCTTCACTTTTGTCTACATATTCTCAGCATTTAGCACATAATAGTTAATAAATGGTAGCTGAATTAGATGATGGCAAGACTACAGTGACTTTACTGGCTTTTTCATCCAATGGAATAAAGTGTATAAAGCAAAAATTTAGATTAAGTTGAAAAGTTATTCACTCACCAAGCATTTAAAGGCTATCTGTTTTGCACTGTACTAAGGTACAAGTTGCTACATTTGATACAAAAGGATAACTACCTAATCAGCAAAAGAGAAGAAGTTGAATGAACTATAAGGAGAAATTTTTTACTATTGTCCTAACAAGTACCAATTAAGTTTCCTAAGCAGATGAAATTATATATTTTAAAAATGTGAATTAAACAAATATTTGCAACTAAAAGATTTAAATTAATGACTAGGTTTCAATGATCTCTTCTTTATGCGATCTAATAATATTTTATAAAAAGACAGTAAAATGGAATTCTTAGAAGTAGGTTAATTGAAAGAGAAACAAAAATTCTACCCGTTTCCAGCTATTGCTGAACTCCAAGATCGCTTTAGGCTTTGCTTTCAACCTGACCCTACTTTGATTCTAAAATGGTAGCATTCCACACCTCAATTCTGAGCTCCACTTGCACCCCACTTGCTCTAATTACCAAATAATTTTCTGGCCCCCAAAGATACCTTGTATCTCTTTAAAACTTTAAGAAGTATTCAGTGCCATACCAATTAAATTACCAAAAGATTACTTCAGGGAGCTAGAAAAAAATAATGAAATTTATCTGGAGGAAAAAAAGATCAAGAAACTCAAGGAAAATAATGAAACAAAGCAGGAAAGGAGAAGACTTAGCAGTACCAGATATCAAACTATATTGTAAAACACTGATCAACAAAATGATTTCATACTGGTTAAGAAATGAACAGATCTACTAGTGGAGTATATTAGGTACAAAACCTATAGAAGGAAGTGAACACAGTAGTCTAGTGTCTGATATATCCAAAGATCCCACCTACAGAGATAAGGAATCATTTCTGACAAAAACTGCTGGAAAGATGTATCACTAAGGTAAGATTCATGACCTCAAGGATGACTGTGAAATTTGTATGGTTTGTAATTGCAAAGTACGAAAAACTCTCTAGGTAGAAGGCAGAGGAAGCATAACATTTATATGGACACCAGAGGGTCAAATCCCAAGACCAATAACTCCAATTCGACATAGCAGTAATTATATTACAAAATCAGTAAGCTCACCTCAATGCAGCAACAAGGAAATTATAACACAGTATTATAGCAAGGAACCAAGTCATCCTATAACCTTCCTTTCTACTGGGGTCTCCCTGTAAACATGAATCCTAACTGTCTGCTTGCCTGTCTTCTCTCCCCCTCAGTTCTCTGGGCTCCAAAGCTTCCTGGTTTCCACTCCACTCTCAGCTCCACACTCTTTCTGTGGCTCTGTTGAATTCTCAGTTTTCAATGGCTACCTTCTGGGTGTATAAACTTCTTTGAACTGATAAAGGTGAAGTTAAAAAGAACCAGGAAAATAAATTATTCAATAACATTGTAAAGACAAATACTTTGAAACACTTATATAAACAATTAGATAAACTAAATGGCTCAACATGACTACAGAGGTCCTAGGAAGCATTCTACCCACCTCTTGACAGAGGTAACTGACTTAAAGTACAGAATGAGACATATTTTTAAAAAACATGGCTAATGCAGGAAATGATTTTGATTGACTGTATTTGTTACAAGAAAAATATCTTAAGGATGCACCTTCTTAACATTATCTTGCAAGGTACTCATAATTGCTCCATGAGACAGGTGTTATAGGTAATATATCCATTTTACAGGATCCGACTAAATTCTGCCTCAAAGAGGTTAAGAAACTTGCTTAAGGTCATACAGCTAATGTCAGAGGCAACTCTCTTGATCACCCTTTGGAGCCACTGTTCACTAAGTACCATATAAGCCAATAATACTAATCCCCCTCCTCACCAATGCTCCATTCCCCCTACATACTCAAAAGGCCCTGTGTTGTAAAATTGAAAAAACTGAAAAAAAGCTACACTTTCTGCACAGCTCAGCAGCTAATGGTCAGACTGCTGGTCCTGGATATGAGCTGAAATTCAACCTCAGACACTAGATGGCAGACCCTGAGCAAATCACTTAAATATCTGTCTGCCTCAGTTTCTCCAACTGTAAAGTAAAAGGATAATAATGGCACCTACCACCATGGTAGAAAAAAAAAATTAAGCTTCTAGTTCTAAAACCTGTTCTAAAAACTATGCAGGATAATACTTTTTCAAATCTTGCTTCATTTAACCTGGTTGCTCACGATCCCACTGAGCCAATCCAAGAAGGCAGCTTAATAATTTTTACATTTTATAAATCATCTGAAGAAAATATTAGTTTGATGAGCATTAGTTGCTTATGAGACAAAGCTGAACTAGGATTTCTTAAGTGCTAAAGTGAAGTGGCAAAAAAGGAGACCACCAAAGAAAAGAAAAGCTAAGGGTCGGGATAATTAACCACAGAATGAGAAATAGGATATAAACACGGCTACTTGGAAAAGGTCTAAAATGCGGACCCAAATTACTATAATACTACTGTCAGCTGTATGCCTATAGCATAGAAGGTAACATTAGTTTCCTTAAAACAGTCACTGACCAAAGTTTACTTTCTTCCAGACAACAAAACCCAGTAGTTACTTAAGGTTGTATGGATTTAATTTTTGCTTGGAAAAATACTGTCATAACGTAATCAAGTCAGAAAAAACTTCCTCAAACTTATCATAACACCATATCCCCTAAAAAAAGCCATCACAGTAGCCACAAGGCTACCCACCTTCCTACTCCCAGTCAAGAAGTAAAAAGCCTACACTATGCCCTGATACTGATACTGACATACTTCCTTAGAGTCACTGTTTTAAACAGTCACTTCTACGGTAATTTTAAAAAAAGGTCCTATTTCACTTTTACAAAGATTCTTAACAATCTTGTGTCATGGACACCCTTGGCAGCCTGGTAAAACCTATGAATCCTTCTCAAAGTAATATTTTTAAATGTATAAAAGACACATAGGATTATAAAGCAATCATACCAAAACATTATCAAAAGTTAAAAAAAAAAAAGTCCACAGGCCCCAAGAATAAGAACTCCTGGTTTAAGGAAAGACTCTGAAATCTCAGAAGTCTCCCAGGAATACTCTAAAACCAAACTTTGGGACCTAGGACACAGTATCAGCTGTGTGCAGCTCCTATTTTGACTGGCACAGTGAAATGAAATCAAAATTGTGCCACCTGAAAAAGTAGCCAAAAGGGATATTAACAGGAAAAGATCTTTTTTTTAAAAAAAAGGCATGAAAATTATAAGGATCTTCAAAGCAAGTTTGTGTATTTTCAAAGCAATAAAAATAGGAGAACAAGAAGTCTAAGTATTAAGGTGGGGGAAGGGAGTTGATTTCAGCATCACAGAATAAACTAAAACATGGTGAGGAAGTGCTTTGGGACTTAATTATATGACACTTAACAAAGGCAAAAAAAAAAAAACCACTTTATTCCCACTGAAAATTCTTCTTTCCACTTAAGAATTTGTTTTGACTTTTAGCACTATGTTACTACTTTAATATTTAAATGACTTCAAAAAAATTCTTATAACTAACATGTAGAATTTCTGTTTTGACTTTTAGGACTATTACTACTTTCAGTATTTTGAGACATCAACCACTTTCTGAACCTGATGCAGAGATTGGCCTTGATCTAAGTTAGTTCCACTAAACAAAGGAAAAATTCAGGTCTAAAGGCAGAATCCTCCTGAAACACCTAAGAAGAGAACTGGGCCATAATTCAAGAACAAGTCCGACATAACTAAATTCTTTTGGAATCCTTTGCTTAGTTCACATCAGATATACTAACTCCTGTTACAACACAACAACATGTCATGGAAAATAGGACATTTCATTTACATAGGGCACTGTATCAAAACTAGAACATTCAACAGTGATCCTAACACAATGTTATTCAGTTCAAACAGCTTGAATTACAGAAATGTTATGATTGGTCACTAAGCAGGTAACAGGATAGCCTGGGATAGATACAAGGGTTTAAAGATGACTAGTTGCTGAGCGCCAAAATAAGATACGCGAACTGAAAATAGAAGGAAAAATGGGAGAACAATTATAGAACACTTTTCCTATAAGCACCAAGTTGACAAACTATCTCCCCAAAAGGCATTCCTCTTATGAACACTTATGTCTTAGCCACTTTTTAAAAATAGCATCAGGTTTTAGAAACAATGCTTAATAAGGAGCTTTATGAGAAATTACTACTAATAAAGAGTCTGTGAGACTTAAAAGTCAGGAGAACCTCAGTTTAAATTCTAATTCCCAAATCTTAGCTCCTCCCTTTGTTGATTATCTTCAATTTATCTTGTTTGTACATAGTTTTTGACTGTTGTCTCTCCCATCAGACTGTGAGTTCTTTGAGAAAAGGGAGTCTTTTTTGACTTCTTCTGTATTCTCAGAGCTAAGCACAAAACAGATGCTTAAAAAAATCCTGGTTGACTGACTGATACTTGACAACATGTGTAGCTATGGGCAAATCACAACCTCCCTTTCTCCTTTCCTGATCTATAAAAAGGACATAATACTCTAGAATCTATTTAACAAGCTTATGAAGTTCAAATGAGATATTTATTGTACAGGAAGTACTTTGCAAAGTAAGGGCCCTATAATGTCAGTTATTACTATTACAGATCAAATTCAAGCAAAATTTTCAGACTCAAAAAACATCACAAAACAGGTTTCAATAGTAGCTAAATCATTCCATCCACTTATAAATATCAAATTTACAAAAATCACAGAATTTTGTCAGTGAAGTGGGCCTTAGAGACCTACTTTAATCCTCTCCCTTTATATATGGAAACTATGAGCCATGAGGTTAAATAACTTGTTCAGAGTCATATACCTAGTTAATAGCAGAGTTGTAAGAAAGAATGCAATCTCTCACTTTCAGGTCAGCTAATGCCACTACAACATGGCATATCACCTATTTAGAGGACAATACAGTTTCCAAGAGATGTTCAGTCTCTGAGTTTGAACAAATAATCTACTGTATTTGGCAGAAAAACAAAATTTAAAAAAAATAATGTAACCTCAGAAAATCAGTATCTCTACTGCTTTTAATATAATTAGCAGGACAGCTATAATGCTCTATAAGCACTTTTTTATTGTTCTGTACTGCTATTTTATTCTGTATACATTCCTTGACTACTTAAAGACTTCTGGGGGCAGAGATGAAAGGGAGTCTCTGTACAACTAATATTTATAGGTAATAAGAAATAAAGCTCCATTCTTGAAAAATGATTCAAACTATACCTCCACAAAATTTTTTCACCAAGCCTAACAAGTAGCAAAATTGAAAGTCTTGATATTTATTAATTCTTTAGCCCCATCTCCTCTTCCTGATGATAAGCAATGAAACCGAAAAAAGTAGGTAGCAAAGGAATCTAACAAAGGACTTAAACTCTGTACAAGCTGAAAAATCAGATTCTAACATTTTTGTGCTGGCTATTCAGTAAATACCTCTGGTCTCTGACTCAAATTGAGGTGCATGTGTGCAATATAACAGTATAATACTCACAATTTACTGTACTGTTTTTATTACCTGAGAGAAACTAGGGCTATGCTACAATGTACAATTCGACAACATCTCCATCTTAACAGTGGAAAACAAACTAACTTCTTAAAACCGACAAATGAAATTTGAAAATATTTCAAGAGGAAGTAGTTCCTCTCCAGGCATATGATGGATCACTGCATCCCATGTTTGCCTGGATATAGTGTCTATGGGTTTATCCGTCTCTCGTCAGTACCACTTTCCCTTGTCAAAAATAGAAGTTTGGGGGTTAGAGGACAGAAGATTAAAGGAGAGACATAATCAAGGGAAAGAGAATAAAAGTGGGGGAGAAGAAAAGAATGTGGAAACCCTATTTCTCTCTTTTTCATTCACAATCAGGCAGAGGAGAAACAGCTGAGCCGAAGACTGGGAAAGTGGAAATTACTATCACAGGTGCCTATCTATCTAGACAGCACCTTTTTGAAGGAAAACAGGGACAATTTTTTAGGCCAAGGTTACAATGTTAAATCTCTGGTACAGCTGTTAATTTCCCAACTTTGCAATATAGTGAAAGAAACTAAGAACTGCCATCCAAGAAAGTAAGTTTAAGCCCTGATCACTACTTATTAAATAAATTTAGTTCTTCTGTAATTTAAATATCTGTTGAGCAACTACTATTATCTATTCATCATCCCTTAAATCCCATGAGGTCCTCTATTAAATTAAATTCCTAAGGGAATTTAACATTCTAGTTGAAAAGATAAGACATGGACATTAAACAGTTAAGAGCACAATACGATTAAATGTTAATGCAAGTGGCACAAATGATATGTTATAGGTGCTCAGAGGAGAGATCAATGTGAGTTACAGTAGATTGTGAAGACCTCAGTCTTCTAATTCTCCAAATGGAACTTACATGAAATGCAGAAGTAGTGACTGAATTAACCAGACAGAACCCTCAGGAACCATACAGTCTGATCCCCTTGTTTTACAAATGAGCAAACTGAAGCCCAGGGATGTTAAGTGATTTATTCAAGGTCACAGAAGTAATAATTATCAGTGGTGGGACTGACTTTAAGGACTAACAGGAATGTAAGACACTTTAGATTCTTTTTTTTTTTTCATTTCTGTCTTTTTATTCCCACATAGTACTAAATTTGCAGTACACACTGGTCTGGACCACAAAGGGCCTCAGAAGTCTTGAGATGACAGAGTGAGGCCTTGGGAATGTACGAGTAGTCTTTTCAAAATATTAGCAGCAGCCTTAGTGCAAAGTGGACTTAATCCCTAGACAAGTCTACAAGGAGTGGAATGAAGGATGTTGGGATGTTGGCTATGGTTGGGAGCTACAAGGGAATGATCCAGCTTTCCATGGTGGGGAAGGGACCAATGGAATAAAAGAGAACTAGGTACCATTAGGAAAGGCTTGAAAGGATAAGCGGATATTCCAAGGAGGTGGAAAACCAATATTTCTCACTTCTCTACCACAACCTCAGGGCAGAAAATGGCTCAAGCAAGGAGGCAACGCCAGCCACTGTCTGGAATGCAAAGTGGGCAGCAGGGAAAGGAGAGGCCAGGCAGCCTGTGGGTCAAAAAGTCTTCTCCAAAGGTGGCTACATGTTTTCCACAAGAGTACAGACAAATTTCTCCAACTTCTTGGCAGCCAGGTGCCCAGCCACCAGTACCTCTTCATGATTAGCTGTCTCCTAGATTTCATAATCCAATACTGATTTGTTTGTAATGAGGCAGAATCCAAAGACTCGCATGCCACAATGCCTGGCCACTATCACCTCTGGCACAGTACTCATGCCAATAGCATCAGCTCCTACTTTCTGCAGAAACCGACACTCTGCAATGGTTTCAAAGTTGGGCCCTCCCACCATTACATAGGTTCCTTCCTGCAGTGGTCGTTCCTGTTCCATTTCCTTCCATATGCAATGGGCCTTCTGTCTCAGAATCCTGTCATAGGCATCAGACATGGGAGGAAACCTTTCTCCAAACCTCTCATCACTGGGGCCTCTGAGGCCAGCCAAGTTGATATGATCTCGGATCAGCATAATATTCCCAACTTCATATTCAGGGTTCAGCCCATCAGCAGTATGGGTAACAATTAAAGTGTGCACATTCATAAGTCGGAAAACCCTCACAGGGAATGCTACCTTCCAGAGTGGGTAGCCTTCATATGAGTGGAATCGGCCCTGCATCATCACACAGCACTTGCCACTTAAATATCCGAATATCAGCCGTCCTGTGTGCCCTGGTACTGTGCTTTGAGGGAAGTTGGGTATCTCACTGTAGTCAAAGGCCTGGAATTCGGTCAGCCTATCTGCCAACCCCCCCAATCCAGAACCACAGATCACTGCAATTTCTGGTTGAAATTTAGTATGGGATAAAAGCCACTCAGCAGTTTCCTTATAATCCTCATACTTGAATTGATTCTCCATGGCTCCCTCGTGGTATTCTCTTCTCTGCCTCGGTCTACTCCTCTCCCTCAGCTCTGCACTGCTGAGCTCGGAATGCCCCAGTCAGCAAGGACTACCACTTTAGACTCTTACAAAATAAAGTGTTATAGAAGTTGAAGGGGAGACCAGGAAAGGCATCATGGAGGAGATGTCTTTTGAGTTTGACTCTAAAGGATGAGTAGGAATGGAGGATATTCTAGAGCAAACTGCACACAAAAGACAGAGATACAAGAACACAGAGTATATTCATGGGCCGATATGGCAAAAGTATAGAAAATATGTATGGGAATATAAAATAAACCTAGAAAGAGAAGATGGCGCTAGATTATAAAGGGCCTTGAATGCCAGGCAAATGAGTTTAACCTCACTTACTTGGCATGCAGTAGTGAGTCACTAAAGACCATGGGACAGCCTTCCCACTCTGGAGATGCCTCCATCCCTACAGCCTTCTCCTCCAATTGTTGAGTTCCTGCCTGGGATAACCATTTCAGGAAGTGCCAGGCCAACCATGATTATTTGTCTCCTCTGTTTGATCTGGGCTCTCTAAATTGCTCAGGAACTCACTTTCCCTATCCTCCCGAGTTTTCTTTTGTGTCATTTTCCTTTGTTAAAATGTAAGCTCCTGGAGGGTGAAGACTGCCTTCTTCACTTCCATTTGTATTCCCAGAGTTTAGTATACTGCCTGGCCCTGAGTAAACTCTTAGTAAGTTCTCTATCTCTACAGAAGAATGACATGCTCAGTCTTATGCATAAGAAAAACTATTCAGGGCTTAAGCATCTGAGGGATGAACTGAAGTGGACAAAGAAGAAGACATTAGGGAGCAACAATGCAGGGAAGTGATACTGAAAATCCTCTTCGGATGGATAGTGGCAATGGAAACAGAAAAGAAAGGACAAATGTAGGAAATTTAACCATCCTGCAAATATTACCAAGCACTTACGTATGAGGTACAAGGACAGGCATTAGACATACAAAGACAAAACAAATATAGTCCCTATCATCAAGGAATCACATTTTATAAGTGATTGGATAATAAGATGTAAGAGAAAGAAAAATCAAGGGCAAAGAGAACATTTTGAACAAGGAGACAAGATGAAAGGTCATGCCATATAAAGAGGAGAAAGAAAATAAATTCAATTTTAGATATCCAAAGGAGAAATGGGCTGCCTCAGAAGGTGGTGGGTTTCCCTTCATAAGAAATTCTCAATCAGCTGGATTTGTCAACTATGCTGTAAGTTGGGTTGAAATGTCTTTTTTTTTTGGTCATAGACCCCTTTGGTAGTCTGGTGAAACCTATGGACTCTATTCTCAGAATAATAGTTTTAAATTCATAAAGTACAAAAGATTATAAAAGAAACTAATCATAATGAAATAAAGATGTAATTTTTTTTCCCATTTGCATTCATAGACCACCTGAAACTTATTCATGTTCCAGGACCCCTAGAGCTTAAGAACCTCTAGACTAGAGAGTCCCTAAGATCTTTTCCAACTTCAAGGTTCTGTGAAATTCATCTAAAGAAATGTCAGTCTATAGAACAAAAGGTGACATCAATTTAAGAAATTATAAAGTTACTTCCCTTAATATATAATGTGTAGAACAGCAAGCATAACTGGCCATTAAGTTTTGCAAATTTAAATATGCATAACCAGTTTTACAATACAAGGGTTTAGGTGAGTCAGAGGATTCAGATTCTCTGTATATTACTTCACTTTGCCAAACGAGTCCAACAAAATTGCACACAACTACTCAATAGTTATATTATTCCCATATGGTAATGTTTTCCCAGAGAGATGAAAGGCAGAGGGGAAAAAAAGAAAAAGAATTTAAGATGTAGTGCACAAGAGCTGAATATTTAGCAGATAAAACTACAACATAATTGTTACCTGAAAAAAAATCTACCAACCAATCAACAAACATCTCTTAAGTACTTACTATGTGCACATAAACACCGGGGAGTAGTAGGTAAGACTGAAATAATCCTTACTCTCAAGAGGCTTACATTCTTTATTTTTTAAGGTAAGCTTCCATTCTAATGGAGGGAAAAATCGTGTGTAAATAAACATATCTATAAAATGAATACTGTATGGGGTAGTTTTAAGAGGCAATGTCTTAGCAGCTAGAAAGAATCAAGAAAGGATTCACAGAAACTGTTGTTTGAGTTGAATCTCGAAGGAAACTGGAATTCCAAGAGATGAAGTTAGGGAGGAATTCCATGTATTTCAGGCATGGAAGACAACCAACATCATGGCATTAGGATGGGAGATGGGCTGCTGTGTGTCGAACAGCTAGTAGAAGAGTGTAGCCAGATCGCAGTGTGTGTAGGGAAATACTGAGTTAGAAGATACTGGAGAGGTAGAAGAGTCTAATTAATGTCACTCATATTGCCAGAATAGTTAAAAAAAACAACACAACAACCCATAAGCATAAAACCCAAACTGCCACAACAGTTATATAAATTCCCTGTATAACTATCCTGAAAAAGATAAAAATGGGGGGGGGGGGGAAGAAGGTACAAATTAAAATACAGAATAATCACAAAGATAAACAGAAAAGCAGGCCCTGGAGATACAAATTTTCTGGAAGTAAAGGCTCACCCAAAAGTGCTTTACATTTGACTAAAAGACAAGACAGTGAAGTGCAAACACCTAAGCAATATTTTACTGATACTGATGACAACCAAGTTAATTATCACATCTTGTATTTCATGATTTTGAAATATAGTCATTTTACCTAATTTTCTGAGATGAAGTAGTCTTCATGGAAGTAACATTCGTTGGCTTTCAAGACAACAGAGGATTCTTGATATCAGAAGAAATTAATTTCAAAGTACATTGATTTAAAGTACTAATGAAACTGGTTTTGTCTTGAACTCAATAGTAGTAACTATATTATTTTATTGGCAACACTTAATACTTTAAAAATTCAAGGATCTGTATGTAATTTAAGTGAACCACTGTAATGTAACAGAAGGATTGCTCCACTTTGAGTCAGGAAAGGCCTGGGTTGGACTTCTGCGGGTTAACATGAGGTGTGTGGCTTCAGGCAAGTCACTTAAACTCTGTGGATCATGATTTCCTAATTTTGAAATAAAGATAATAATACCTGTAGTTTCTACATCACAGGGTTGTTGTAAGGAGCAAATAAAACAAAGCACTATGTAAATGTAAGCTCTTGTTATTTATTATTCTCTTCACTAACAACCCCTCTATAATTTTATAGATGGCCTTAGTTGCAGTGCCACTGCCACCCTCTCACCACCTGAGAAGAAAAAAAAAATCATCATTCTGTAGCCAAAGCGCTTAGAATTAGGTTGGTTCTCAGGCAGTAAGCACACAATTAGTCCAGCACAGGAACACACTCGTTTTAAGCTTTCTAGTACAGCCCTACACTGCTAGTGCTCCACTGGCATGGCCTTTGAAGATCACTAGTACACCATGACGAGGCATCATTAGAGCATGACTTTAGTGGAATGGCAAAAGTGAATACAAAATAGTACACTTTCTCTTTAAAAAATAACTAAATTACTGGGGCAGCTGGGTGGCCCAGTGAGTAGGGCACAGGCCCTGGAGTCAGGAGGATCCAAGTTCAAATGCAGCATCAGACACTTGACACACTTACTAGCTGTGTGACCTTGGGCAAATCACTTTGCCCAATTGCCCTGCCTTCCTCCCTTTACAAAAAAAGAAAATTCTAAATTACTAATGACATATACAGTTTTTCTAGCAAATGACTTAAGCGCTGCTAACCAACTTAATGATTTGCATAAATGCACCCTGCCTTCTAACACAGCTCTTGGCTGATAACTATAACAGCTTTTGTTAGAAATCTAAATTTTAAACTAAATTAACTTTTTGTGAGTCTGCTGATTCACTGTTTAATACCTTTTTCTGTTGAACTGAACTCTCTTTATCCCCAGACTAACTGCATCTACAATGCCCAGCTTGGGGCAGAATAACCACAGGCTTCGCCACAATACAGAACTCTCACGTCTGGAGGGTTTGATGCACTTCAGTGTATCCAAATGCGCTGTTAGCCAACACAAGGCTCACTATCAAGACCGCTGTACTCAGCTTTGCTGCTATCGGTGTTTCCAAAGCATCCACTTATCAAACAAAATCTGTGTTCTGTGAAGTTAATTCAGAGTGAGGATGAAAAAATATATATATAGATATATGCATGGGCATGACTATTAGACAAGAGACAAATTTAAAAGATGTGATGTTTTAGTGTCTAACTTAAGGGGTCCTTTCTATATATCTTTCTTGAATATTTCAATTAACAGTAGCAACTACAGGGGCTGTTGAACACCAATGCATCCCAAAGAGAAAAAGGGGCTCCCCAACATAGCCTTCAGCTCCCAGCAGAAGCTCCAGCTGCATTCCTTCTCAGCTTTACTCTAGCACAGCCAAAATGACCCACATTACCCTCCTAAGAGCTCTCCACATCAATAAATTAAACTAACTACCTATCTACTAGAGAAGTATTTCTTTTACAAATTACCCTAAGCATTTAGAAAAACGCAGATCAGGCTCACTCCTACCTGTGAAGGGTAGGTTTTGCTTATAAATAGAGCAAAGAAATCCAATTTGACTTTGTGTATGTATACTATAATAGAACAATGGAGAACTGGACTGGTTTATCTGCAATCTAATCAAGTGAACTTGTCCAAGTACTACCAAATTTTAAGAGTTTTAAAATGATGAAGCAAAAATTTTTAAAGTAAAACAATTTTCATTTTTTAAAAATATGAACTCATAAAAAAACCTGAGTCAGAGACAATTAACTTCACCTGACTTTAGAAGCCCATGGTGCTTTCCCCACTATTACTCTGTGAAGAAAGTAGTACAAGCAGTATAAGCATTTTACAGCTTAAGGACACTAAGACTCAGAGGTTAGAGACTGGCCCAAGGTCTCTGAGAAGAACTTTGATTTGAATCCAGGTCTCTGGATTCCACATACAACCCCTTTCCACTTAAATATAATGCTTCCTTTTGAACAAAGGTACACTGTATTCTGAAGGAACAGATTAGATGGAATAGAAGACAGTGAAGTACAGCGAATTACAGCAAGAAAATAAATCTTGCCTCTGGGGCAAATCTGAAGGCAAAGGGGTATGCTGGGAAATATTTGAGTAAGGATTAAAGGAGAACAAAACATTAGTGAAATAGTGGCAGCCAGTCGGGATAGCTAAACAAACTGTGGTAAATAAACTTATGTTCATTTATTATTGTCATAAATAATAATAATAGCTGGCATTTATATAGCATTTTAAAGTTTGCAAAGTGTTTTAAAAACATCTCATTTGATCCTCACAACAACCCTGGGAGGCGGGTGCTTTTATCATCCCTATTTTACAGATGAGGAAACTGAGGGGGGCAGGTTAATTACAGGGTCATACAGGTTTTCCTGACTTCAAGTCTATCATTCTCATCCACCAGCTGTAGAGGAAACTGAAAAGACCTTTATGAACTGACGCAGAGTAAAGTGAAGAGAACTAAGAAACAATTTATATAAATGATAACATTACAGAGAAAACAACTCTGAAAGGATTTAAAACCCTATCAAGGCAATAATAAACTATGGTTTAAAAGAATGATGAAATACTCTGCTCACTTTGTGACAGAGGTGATGAAGTTAAAATGCAGAGTCAAACATTTTCATATGTAGCTGTAAGAATTTGTTTTGCTGGACTATGTAGTTATGTCTTGAGGGATTGGGGGTGGGGGAGGCAGAGAGATACTTTTTTTATTTGCTCAATGGAGAATAGAACAGATCGAATTTTTTTAAAAATATCTGTTACTTGAAAAATAAAAATAACAAACTATTTTTTAAAAAGATATAATGGTGAGGATATATTACAGACTGCTCAACCTAGAGGAAATGATCGGATATATCTGACCCAGCTCATAAAGTTGGTAGAGAATAGCTGTGATAGGGGACACATCACTTATCCTGCTGGAGGTCTCTGCTGAAACTGAAGTAGATGATAAATGTTTCTTTCCTTAATCTTTCAAAAGAAGAAATGAGAGATGGTGCTACTATGCTGGACCTAATTAACAACAATAAGGTAAAGAAAGACCAGAACTTTGGAAGTTGGTGACCATTCCATCTTAAAAGTTCATACTAGATAAGGAGGTGAATATCAGCAGCCACACAACCTGGATTTTTAAAGCATTCAGAAATAGGATAAGTGGGAATCCATGGATTAACATTCTAGCATAAAATTCTAACAATATAGTCAAAACTGATCCAGATGAGAAAGAAAATAGGGAATGGCTGCAATAGGGAGATCACTTTAAACTCTGATTTCAAAGGAGCATGCACAAAAATCACCACAAATCCCACCTTCTGCAGGAGGCCCGTCCTAGGCTCCCCAGCTTTCAGTGCCTTCCTCTGGGAAGCTATTCTGATTACACTTTTTATGTACATAGTTGTTTTCATGGTGTCTCACTATTAGAATGTTGTTTCTTTTTCTTCTGTGGGCACAGTGCCTAGCACATATTGTTTAACAAATGTCTGTGGATGGCCAGACTCAAGAGATAGAAGAAGCAACAGGTAACTGAGGTGGAAAAAAAGAATGGTAAGGTCCTATAAAAATATAATAAAGGCTTAAACTCACTATGAGGTTTATAATAAATACAGAAGGCTACAAAAGGACTTTTTTTTTTTTGGCCCAGATGGGGGTAAGTGGTGGGGAGAGGAGGTAAGTCGGAAGCAAGAGGATCAAGAAGACTGGGGTTTTTGCTTGAGATGAAGATGAATCAGAGATACCTGCATCTCCACTCAATTTACTTTTTTCTTTCATTTCCTCTCCAGTGGGAAATGATCTTCAGATTGAGAAGTACAATACAAAAATGACTAACAGAAACTGAAACTCAAAATAAGTTATGAGGTAAGGGTACACAGCACACAACCCAGAAGGTGAGGCACTTAAATTAATTAAATCCCAGGATACTCAAAGAACTGTTGGGAGTGACTGCCTACTATCAGCAATTAAGTAAAAAGCATTTTTTAAGCCTTTACTACGTGTCAGGCACTGTGCTAAGCACCAAGGACACAAAGACAAAAGTGAAACAAATGCAATCCTTCCAAGTGCTTACATTCCAACATGGGAATAGAACATGCATGTGTGCACCTCCATATATACATACTTACATACAGAAAAAAAATTTAATACAATAGCAGCCAGGGGGAGGGGGGGATCAGTAAAGGCTTCATGTAAAATGTAGTGTGTGAGCCAAATATTGAAGAACACCAGCGATTTCAAGAAGTGGAGGTTGAGAAGGAAGGAGGACACTCGAGGTATGGGAGCTAGCCGTGAAAAGCTACTGAGAAAGGAGGATCATCGTGTATGCAGAACAAGGAGCAGGCCAATGATCTCTGAACAACTGTGATGAATAAGAGAGGTACAAGGGGACTGATAGTTGATTCAAGACAAAATTCATAAGCAGATTATCAATGAGACAACCTATGAACACTTAAAAAGGAGAAATGATTGATTCTAAATCATAAGACTTGGAGCTGGAAGAGATATTACCTAATTCACATCATTTTATAGCTCAGAAAACAGAGAACCAGGGAAACAATCTATTTTGCTTAAGGTCACGGAAGTAGGAAACGGCAGGTCCCAGATTTGAACCCACATCTTCTGGCTCCAAATCCAATGATCTTTCCATTATACAATGCTGCTTCCCAACTTGGGTTTATTAAAAACAAGTCACACTAATCTAACCTAATTTCTTTTTTTAACAGGGTTACCAGATTAACGAATTAGGGGAATGATACAGATACAGAACATCTGGACTTCAATAAGGCAATTGACAGTTTTTATTGTTATGCATAGGATCAGTGTTAATCTGGAGGGCCACAGGATTTGTTTTGGGAGCTGTTTTGATCCACATTTTTTAAATCATCATTCTAAATGAAGACAGACAGATACACACACACACACACACACACGCGCGCGCGTTCACACGAGGGTGGCTTATCGAATCTGCAGAAGATACAAAACCAGAAGATGTAATACACTGCATGGCTAAACTAGGATTCCAAGAGTCCGACAGGTTCAGAGGCTGGGGTGGAGCCAATAATATGAAATGTAACAGAGACAAATGTCAACTCTGGCACCTGAGTCAATTAAAAAAAAAAAACTGAACAAGCAGAGAAAGGGAAGATGTTATGAGAACATAACATGTGAAAAAGATGTAAAGATTTAATGAGCTTAATAAGTTAATAATGTGTTGTGGGGGCAGCTGGGTGGTACAGTGAGTAGAGCACCGGCCCTGGAGTCAGGAAGACCTGAGTTCAAATCCAGCCTCAGACACTTGACACTTATTAGCTGTGTGACCTTGGGCAAGTCACTTAACCCCAATTGCCCTGCCTCCCCCCAACTGCAAAAAAAAAAAAAGAGTAGAAAATAATGTGTCGTGGTGGCCCAAAAAGCTAATATTGATCATACTGAGTCTAGGGTGCTGTTTTAGAGTAGGGTGACCAAGATGATCAAGGGACTCGAATCTATGCAATGAGGTGACATCAGTTGCAGGAAATGGAAATGTTCGGCCTAAAGAAAAAAAAACGACTTAGAGGAACAAAATAACAGTCTTCTAAAAGGCTGCCATGTTTAAGAATTGTATTTGTTCTGCTAGGCCCCCAGAGGCAGCACTAGCAACAATGAGCAGAGGTTAAAAGGAAGAAAATTTCAGTTCAACATAAGGAAAAATATCCTAATAGTTACAGACACTCAAAAACTGGAGCGGATTTCCTCAGGGCACAGTCAGGGTTCCATCACTAGAAATCTTCCAGAAGAGGCTGTGGAAAGGTAGCCCAGCACAGTGCAGCAAGCACTGGCCCTCTTGTCAAGAAGACCTGGATTCCAAGCTTATGCCTAGTTCTTTTAACCTCTCTCTGCCTCACTTTCTTAATCTGTAAAATGGAGATAATAGGAGTTTTATGGACCAGTAGAGTTTCCCTCAGAGAGGTTTTGAGAGGCTCAGATGAGGTAATACAGGTAAAACGCTCTACTTTAAAAAGTTATATTAGTCAGTTATTACTATGAGCATTATCACTGTTGTTATTATTAGGCATGTTGTAGAAGGACGCATGAATTCACTAAGGATTGACCTGAAGTCCACTTTCTAGGATTCTACGATTAGTCTGGTGAATTAAACTCCTTATATCTCGAATGGGGAAGGTTTTTTCAGTCTGACCTATAAACACTAAAGATCAGACTGACTGTGAGGTCAACGTCCGACATCAGCTGGCCGATGTTGAACTATATACAGTTTACAACCAAATAGTTCTTTAAAAAAAAGTTGGGAGGAAAGAGGGAGTGAAGAATACTTAAGAAATAGTTTTAGGATTAAATGTGAGATTTATATAGTTATACTTTAAGATTAGGATCCAATACTTATTTTTAGTAGTACATTTGAAAAAAGCTTTTACCAAAATAATGCTGGGTGTGAACAAGAGTAAATTTGGGCAATACAACAATGCTAAAGGATAAAGTTTTGAGACTTCAATAGATGTGAACGTTCCCCAAAGACACTTCATTTCAGACAGGTTTTTGTACTTGGTCTGGGTAAGCAATAATACTTCATTTAGGCTGAATAACTGCATGATGGAATGGGGAAAAGGGTTGTTTTGACTGGATTAGGGCTTTCATAGACTCACAGATCTAAGCCACGGCCTACAAAATGGACTTATAAAAAGAAGCAAATGAATCTATAACAGGAGATAAAACTGAGCCAGGACAGGGAATAAGAATGAACTTGGGTCTCTGGGAGAAAAAGTTTATTCATGAAGTCCATCCCAGAGGTAGCAGATGTGTCAAGAGAAACCACATGAACCTCATGGCAAAAGAGATGGCAACAACCAAGGCAACAGTAATACAACAAAAACTCTTTGACCTAGCTTTCTGGAGCACAGAAAAGGATTTCCACTGGAGTTCTTGAACCAAAACTCTTGAAAAAGAAGAGTAGAAACCATGTGGTACTAGCCAACTAGCAGAACAGCAAGAGACAGGGCCATGACATGAAAGAGCAACCTATACCTTTTCTTCTACTACGGAGCAGGTGCAATGAGAAATTGATTTGACTTGATTCTCTTTTGTCTTTTTTTTTGAGGGAGGAGGCAAGAAGGTAGAAGTTAGGGCAGACATGATTGCGTCAAGACTACCTACAACTCCACTATGGATAGGCACAGGAAGTTTGACCTTCTCTATCACCAGTGCGGGTCAGTTCTTCCCCGTAACCCTAGGTCCACCCCACTGCTCTCCTTGGGATATACCATATTGATGCTAGACTGCTTGCAGACACCAGAACAGTTTTAGCCCTACTACAACTCAAAACTCCTGAGCTCAAGTGATCTACCAGCTATAGCCTCCCTAGTAGCAGAGATTACAGTCATATGCTACTATCCAAGGCAAGTGTTGACTTGAAGGGTAACCTCAAGTGTAACATTCTCTTCTGGGGCTAGGGTAGCATTCCAAGTCTGGAAATCTGTACAGGTTCCTTGGGAACAGAAGGATAAATAAGTCTTTTCCCAGGGTGTCTCAAGCACAGGGTTATGGCTAGGAACCCCTGCAGGAAGATAGGATTCACCAAAAAAGGAGGAATGTATCTTGTATGTGTATGGATTTCTATAAATTCTTTGTGTTTAAGTCTTCCTACATGACAAAATAAAGGCTGTTCTGTACTTGATACATATTTTTTTCCTTTAGTAATAGCACTGGAGTTGAGGGCACTTTTATTCATGTGTATAGAGATCACAACACGAGCTATATTGATAGAACTCCTAGGGATGAAGCTGAGTAGGGAGAGAAATTGTCAAATTCTGAAGTTCCCAGGAGAATCTCGGAATGAGTACATGAGCCAAAAGGTGATTTATGAGAACCTCCGGATCGAACCCAGTTATGTAAATACAGAATGTGGAGCACTATACCCTAGGTTACATTCATAACCCAAAAATTATTCAAATCATAAAAATAAGTACAGTATCTGGCAAATCCTTGAAGATACAACTACAGTTATGCCCTATACTTAACTCTCTAAAGTTATTTTACAACATCATGAGATTTATGTAATTTCCCTTGGGGAGATTACTCCATTCTCTGGAGTAATTTAGTTTCAAAAAGAGGGGGGAAAGCTATTCCAAACCTTCAGATTCTTTTATTCCTCTCTAATGAACCTGTAGAAACAGTCATATTAAATTAATGTGATCTGATTTACTAAAACCCTAAATGCCAATATATTCCAGAGGATTTTTAGAATTTGATGCCAAAATACTTTTAAGTATTTTGAGTGAAAAACATATCTGACTTCAAAGAAATACCACTAAAACCACATTTCAGGTATCGAAGACCATCGATTTGAGGCTTTATTTTAAGGCTTTCAGAAAAGATAAGAGAAACAGCTCTCTGAAAGTCTGTCGGTCTTAAGTGAAAAAAAAAATCACTCTATAGTTTATTTCAAAGTTTACATGGGCTTAAATGACTGATTTATGTAAGTCATCCCCTTCCTTCGGTTCAACCCAATCTTACAGGAAAGCTGTCTTTTCTCTTCACAATCATCTGATCAACCCCAATCACTCCTTGAAGCCATCCTCCCCTCTATAAAACAAAAAGGGAAAAAAAAGGAACATGCTTGCCTGAAAGTTAAAACTACTGATAATTCGGCAGCAATTACATCGGACATACAGAAGCAGTAGTACCTCCATACCAAGACACTATCTTCCAGTCGCAGGTCCTTATCTCTTTTTTCCTTATTATATTCCTCTTCATCTTGCTAACTATCCCAAAAGCCTATTTTCTACACCACTAAGCAAGGTAGAGAAAGAGGGCTGCGCTCGAAGTCGGGAATGAGGCGGGTTTAAATCCTCCTACTTCCGATACCAGCTAAGCGATCACAAGCAGGTTAATGAACTTTCTCGGACCTCGGTTCCCTCCGCTGCAAAACGTGGACAGCAATAGTACCTACCTCACAAGGTTGTTGTGAAGCTCAAACGGGATTTTTTTTTTTTTTGGCCACACACAACAAAATGACTACGACCCTCCTTTAGGAAAAAATCTTTCTTCCATCCGGCCATCTGCTTGCCAGAGCATCCCTTATATGTTTGGTAAAGTACTCTGCAAGTTTTAGAGCAGTCAATCAACAAGCACTTATCGGGCTCCTGCTAGGCGCCAGAGACCGTGCTAAGCGCTGGGGATGCAAGAAAAAGGCAAAAGCAAGAACTTTGGAGACCGTGGCAGAGGGAAGGCACTAGCAAACCTTAACTGTCAGCTCCTGTTTGTTATTACTAATGAGACTGCCCCGGTGGGACTGTCCGGTCCCGGCCTTGCTGCAATCGCTCAAAGCCCCCCGTATGGACCTTAGCCCTGGTCAGGAGCTCCTGACATCGCCCAGGCCAGGCACCTCACCTGGCCCATCTCCCCTCCTGCGCTGTTACCTCGAAGCCCCATCTGGGGTCTCCAGCTCCCAAACCCCAGGGCCAGGCTACTCCTTACCACCCCAAGCTCAGCTGTTAACCTCGGTCCCAGCCCCACCCTCGACAGCCGGGATTTTTCTCCCTCCACTCCAGTCACGCCCTCCTGGGCGCCCCCCCCATGGACACACACCCACGCACACCCCGGCCACGCCCTCCCCGACACACACACACACACACACACACACACACACACACACACACGCACGCACACGCATACGCACACACTCACGCCCTCCTGGCAGCCCCCAACGAGCCTCCTCACCGAGCAGCAGCAGCTTCACCTCCTTGGCCGCCTTCTCGCCGTCCTCCCGCAAGTTGCGGTCGATCATCTTGCTCCGCTCCACCGCCGCCTTGTCCTCGGCGCTCAGCGTGCAACCCATGGCGGCGGTGGGAGAGGGGAGCGGGCCCGGGGTCACTCACACAAAGCGCGGAGACTCGGCTCCGGCTCCGGGGGCTGGGGCCGAGGCGACGGCAACGGCGGCTACTCTCGCGGGGGCTACCGCGGCGGCTGCTGCTGCTGGGCGGAGGCCCCGTCCGTCACCTTCCGTAGCTCCCGGGGAACCGGATATCCGGTATTGACGACACTTCCGGCGACGCCCCGCGGCCGTTAGCATTCGAACTGGGCTCGCGGAAAGAGGAAGGGACGGGAAGGGAATTCAAGTCCGGACCGGCAGCTGGCACACTCCTGTCGGGGTCTCTTGAGGGAGAGCGCGGTAACGATCCCCGAGTTCTTCGGACATTGTCCAAAACGTGGGAGAACGGAGGTCTCCCCGCCCGCCGCTGGCCTCGAGCGTGCTCCCGGGGCCTGGCTTTCCACCCCAGCCATCACGGACTCGCCCAGGCCCGGCTGGAGGGGCCCCTCGCTTTACAGACTAGGACATCGAGGCCCACAGAGCCCAAGTTCCCACCCCCCCAGACTCGAACCCAGGTCCTTTGACTCCGAACCCAGGGTTCTTTTCGATACGTAGCCAAAAGACCCAAACTCCCCTTTACCCATTCATTCCTCCCCAGAGGAGAAACCTTTTGTCTGTCTGCCCCCGCCCCGGCTGTCGGCGCATCCCTGTGTGTCGAACTGGAAAGCATCTTAAAGATCATCTGTCCGCGGCCTCTTGTTTTATAAGTGAGAACCAGAGAGGCGAGTTCGTGTAGAAACAAGGCTGGCTTTGAAGGCAGAGACCCTGGATTCAAATCCTGGCGCTGGGACTTGGGGAAAGTCTCTATGCCTTTGCAAACCCATCTCTGACAGCACTCATAGACCGAGAACTGGAAGACGCATTTGAGTTTAAATCCCTCATTTTAAGGGTGAGGAAACTCAAATTAACTTGCTCAGGGACACACAGGTAAGCAAGCAGCAGATCCGGGATTTGAAGCTTGGTCTACATCCCACGCTCCTTCCACTATATAGACCACTCACTTTCCCTAGTCCTTTGACCGTGGGCAAGTCACTTCACCTGAGCCTCAGTGTCCTCATCTGTAAAATGAGAATAATGATCCTTTTAATACTTCATAGGGTTCTTAAGAAGGTCAGATTATAGATTATATATCTATGTATGTACATATACACACGCACATATATAGCACAATATAAACAGCAGTTATCATAAAACATGTAAAATGTTTTCCAAACCTTAAAGCACTATATTATTATTATCCTTACTGGCCGAAGGTCACACATCTAGGGTTCTCACCATTGTACCGTACATCATTCCAAGCCTGATTCAGCCCTTCCATAAAATCTTCTTTTCCCTCAGCCATTGAAGAGCCTGGTGCTTTGCCCAGTAAGAGGGATTGCTTTGGAAATTAGTCAGATGACCAGGTTGGGGGCTAAGTCTAGGTCCCTGCCCTTTAGCTCACATCTTGCCCCAGTTCACGCTTCTCATCGGTGATAGGCAGCACTAGAACTCAGTAGCCTTTGGACCTCAAGTCCAAGTACAATTTCTGTTACCATCCTCATTTGTTGAACTTCTGTGCTTTGTACTATGAGCGATTCCAGTGAGGTGATAAAATAGTCTCTATGCTAAGGCTCTATGCTTCTTTAACGCAGTCACATTCCTTGTAGTACAGTTAGCGCTACAAACTTCTGGCGCACAGGCAGAACTTCGCAAAGAGACCCTTATGCACTTGTCTCTGAAGTGGTCTAGGCTGCAGGGGTGGGGAACCTACAGCTTTGAGGCCACATGCAGCCCTCTAGGTCCCCAAGCGCGGCCCTTTGACTGAATCCAAACTTCACAAAACAAATCCCCTTAATAAAATTATTTGTTCTACAAAACTTGGACTCAAGCAAAAGGCCGCACCCAAAGACCCTAGAAAGCCACATGTGGCCTCAAGACCAGAGGTTCCCTACCCCTGCCAGGGGATGAGAAAAAAAGGGTACTTTTCATGGGTACTCAAATACCTAAGGGCAGTATAGTGCATTATGATTATGATCTGTTTACTTTGCTGTTACCAGAGCATTTCTCATTACATCACGTCAATTTCAATTCCCCAACAATATTGTAAATTTAAACATAAGGGACGGTGTTGGCTAACACAGAAGGTTGATTCCTTCAGAAATATTATAGGACAACCTAAGAGACATGGCCTTGTCTAACTGTATCCCAGTGAAGACATTTCTACCAACTTCTACACAAACAGATTTTCTTTCATTCCTAAGTGGTCTTCATGCTGGGAAGGGCTGGTCCAGGTAAATTAAAAAACAAAACAAAACCAAGAGACCTGATTATAAGGCATTTGCGTTGGATAGAGAGTTGTTATTTTGGGTCGAAAGTTAACTCCAACACTGAAAGTAGGAAGGAGGTCATGCCCATCTTGGTCACTTCTCCTTTGGCAGGCTATTGGAATGAGATGTTTAGGGATTGAGGCAAGAATAGCTTTCAGAATATAGGAGACAACAATCCCTCTTCATTAATTGATCATCTTGGTGACAGGAAAATATAGCAATATTGACATTATTTATTAAGCACATACTGTATGCAAGGCACTGAGACACGGGAGGAGAGCTGAGAGGGCATCTCAAGACAGTAGATCGGTCTTAAGTTTCCTTTGTGGTCCATTCAGACAGGGGCAGCCTAAATAGTAAACTAATCCATGCTTCCCTGGCAGTGGGACACATATACACTGGAAAGAGCCCTGGCTCCAGAATCAGAGGACCTGGATTCATAAACTGCCTCTGCCAGTGGCTACTTGTGCCACGTTGGCACATTTGGCACCTGAGCCTCATTTCTTCAACTACAAAAAAAAAAAATAAAGGAACAGGGCTAGATGGCCGCCGAGGTCCCTTTCAGCCATAGATCTTTGATCCTGTGTGCTTTTCTTATAACAGCACCAATAGTAATGCCTCATATTTGTCTTTTCAGTTTACAAAGCACTTTCATATACTTTTTCACTTTCAACTCATAATAAATCTATAAGATAGGATAGGTGTCATCATCTCCACTTTTTGCAGATGAAAATACTGAGGTTTAGAGCAATTAAATATCCTGAGGTCACATGACTAATGAATGGCAGAGCCAAGCCTAGAACCCAAACGCTGCACCTTGTCTAGCGTTGTTTTTACAAAACCACATCGCCCCCCCAACACCATTGAGATGGTGGTGTGAGAAAACTCGAGGTTTCTTAGTGCTGAAAGATTAGAGAAGCCCTCGCTCTTTACAAATTCCTTGTAAGTGTAAAAGCCAAAGGTTGGGTGAAAGAGCCAACTGAGTGGGCAAAACTAGTTAACAAAATGGCTGACAGGCATTGGGGGCAAGGGCGGAGGCCACTCTTCCTATTTCTGTGTCTTATAGTGCCACCTGCCGGCTCTCTGCAGGAGCTACAAGCTAGCTGCTGTAGAAGCTGCAGTTGTTGCCCATCCAGTAGGAAGGGTATCACTGCCCTTGTCATAGGAGGGAAGAAAGGGCAGTGGAGCTGTTTTCCAAAACAGAAACCGCCATCCTCACTGGCTCTGCCGTCTGCCGAGCATAGTTCCTCAAGAGCCTAGGCATGGAGTAGGTGCCTAATAAATGCCAGAGCGCCTGAAGGGCCTGCTACTTTCTGGGGGTTATCTCCCAGATTTCTCTTCTGCCCTGCCTGTCTTTTACACACTTACACTTACCACAACCCCCAGAGGTCTTTATGTGAATGCCTTAAGGGATCTGTAAGCTCAGAATGCTGGATAAAAAAATCCAGGCCATTCCTGACAAGTGACCATTCAGCCTCTGCTTGGCTTCTGCTTGAATGTCTGCTGAGGGGAACCCACTGAGCTGGGGGGCAAGCCATGCACCTTGTAGATAGCACCAGTCATTCAGGAAGTTTTTTCTAACATTCAACCCAAGGCTTCCCTGCAGCATCTACCCGTTGCTCCCGGTGCTGCCTTCTGGGGCCAAGCAGAACGAGTTAATCACTTGCACTTGACAACCCTCCAGATGTACCCTCCCCACCTCACTTTCTCTCCAGAGTAAACCCCCTCATTTACTTCCTCTGAATCTTGTGGCATGTCACTACTGAACAGCATTAGTCCTTTTGCTTCCATGTTACACTATTGACATATCAAGCATGCAGTCAGCCGACTCCCCCGCCCTAATCTTTTTCACATAGACTGTTGCCTAGCCAGTACTCATTAAAAGATCTGGTTTTTTTTTTTTTAACCTGAGTAAAACTTTGCATTTATCTCTGTTTGATTTTATCTTACTCAATTTGGTCCATTGTTGTAGCCTCTTGAAATGTTTTGGATCCTAACCATCATTCAGCATGTTAGCCATGCTTAGTTTTGTATCATGAAAGTTTGACAAGCATAACTTCTGTGAGAGCACTCCGCTAGAAATTCCCTCTTAAGTTGGCCTGGTGATTGATTACTTTTTGGATGTGATCATTCAATCAAGTCTGAATCTACCTAGCTATAGTCTCATTTGCCCACATAGCTCTTATCTTGTCCACAAAAAAAGCATGATACTAACAAATGCTTTGTTGAAATGTCATGAATGCAGCATTCTTTGATGTAGTTATCCCTTTAAAAAATATGGGTCATTGAGCACCTTGAGGGCAGGGATTATCTCTGTTTATTAACATGTCTCCCAAATGCTTTCTATACTGCTACCTCATTTGTGAATAAAACTACTTGCTGAATGATATATTAAATTGAGTTTTAATTTCTCGGGAGCAAGAATTACACAAGCTGTACCCTCTGCCCAAAAATACTCTGTGGGTATTCAGTAGGTATGTGTTATATTGAATTGATAGAATCATTGGTGGTTGCAACATAACTTTTTTTAAAAGAAAACATTTATTGGCTGCTCAACGGTAAGAATGAGCTCATTTTCCCATTTTGCTGAATGAGCAAGAAATTTGGTCAGTGCTGGCCAGGTCGCCCTCTAGACCTGACAGGGCCCCATGACCATGTTGAGATCCTGTGGGCTCACCCTCTCCACCAGTAAAAGCAGGAAGAATGGAGTGCACAGGAGACTATAGATAGTTTTTCCTGCTCACATTTGTTACCACTCTTTCTAAGATTTGGTAGCTCCATGCTCTGGCCACCAGTAGAGACCACCAAATACACTATTATTCAAGTACCAGTTGGCTAACATCTGAACCCAGTGGCTTTCCCCTGCCCAGCACTCTTGGTGGGAGAGACACTTAAGTCTTTTGTCACTGAAGATGGTTCTGAGATTGATGGACAGGAGTAGAGAACTAACTGGCAATGTCTGGAAACCCCATTCTCCTCATGCCCCACCTTTGTCTCTTGTACCAGATTGTCCAGGGGGCTGGAGGTGGGTCACTGCCATGAGGAGGGAGATCAGAGAGGCCAGTCCTGGAAGGGAAAGATCATCAGTGTTACTGGTCAGAGTGACCACCTGGCTACTATCCCTGCAATTATTCCCTCATATATTTGTCCCCATTCTCTCTAGTATCTAGTTCCCAGCCTCCCAATACCTTCTAACTCACCAGATCCCCAGTCTCCCCACCTAAAAGTTAAGGGTTAAGGCCATGCTGTGTTCTTTTAGTTAGATAAACACCCAAGCTTTTTGCCCTTGTGGTAAAAGGAAGACAGGGACAACAAAAGGATTATTTTGGTGGGATAGAAGAGAAGGGAGCCAAGGCATTAGGAGGAAGCTTATAGGACCAGCAGGAGAGTATCTGTCCTGTTTGGGAGCCTCTTATTCAGGACGTCTAGATTTTTCCTGCCTCCTTTAGTATCTTTGCTACAAACCTAAGAATGGGGTCTAGGATCCACTTTTCCCTGTGTTCTACCCCTTACTCCCAACCAACTTGGCTCTGGCTAGATTCAGCCTTGGAGGGGATAGCCCCAGCTAGTCCTCTGAGGGAGGAAGTCTTAGATATTAAGCTAAATGAAGTTAAAAACTGAAATAGGAACACATAGCTACAATTGTTTTTGACTAAATATGGAAATGAAAGGAGGCCAGAGGCCATTCTTTCTCTCCCTTGGTGCAGTTCTTGCTCTAGAAAATGCCATTGAAAATGAAATACCTCAGCTGAGCCCAGAGTAACTCTGGAAGTCATCTGGAATGTATACTAACACACCCTTCAATCCTGAATGCTAGAGTTTCCCCAGTCCTGGGACAAAAAGGAAAATTCACCAATAGAGGGGTTTTCCCTTTATGTCTCTTTCTTCTTTTCACACACTATGACCACCCCTAAGCACCTTCCTTTAGAGAGCCCTAGCTTATTCACACTGAAGCCAAAGGCTCCCCTCTCTTAGCTCTGCTTCCTCTCTGCTCCACAAAGCTGTAGGCACAAGCCATGTGCAGGACCCCATTACTGGCCACAGCTGGCTAAAAGAAGAATATCCAGCCAAGCAGTCCTTGCTCTCATCCCCTACCCCCAGCCCCATCTCCCTCCAGGTGTTCTGGAGTGCATCAGGGTTCAGGCTGGGGAGAGAGATTCGGATGGAGGTAGCCATCTGACACAGTGATGTCACTAGGAAGCTGCTGTTCCAAGAACTCAGAAGTCTCTTCGGCAATCTGGCCTGGGATTCGGAAGTCCACAGCTGGTGGTTCCTGCTTTGGGCTGATTGGGGTTTGAGGAGCCCAGGGCTCAGGGGCACAACCAGTCCCCTGAAGGAACTGCAGGAAGTTCTCCTCTATGGAGCCTTCCCGACTGGGCAGCCTCAACTCTTCCTCTGGGGACGGCTTGAAGAAGCAAACAAACTGTTTGCTGAGCTCCCCCCTGATCTGTCGATTGAGGCAGCCATAGAAGAAAGGATTGGAAGTGAAACAGAAGTAGCCAATCCAGGTCACCACACTCTCTACCTGCTGTGTAGGAAGGGGCTGGGCACTCAGAGCAACATAAAGATGGAAGGAGAAATACGGTAGCCAGCAAAGTAGGAACTGGCCCCCAACAGCCAGCAGGACCACAGCTGCCTTCCCCCCACCAAACGTCCTATGGGGGGTGGTCCGTGGGGGCCCTGAGCTGGTCACCATAGTAGAACGGCTGCTGAGTGACTCAGATCGCCGGCGTGGAGTCTCCATCCATGTTGGCAAGGGCCCATGCTGCATGGCAGCCACCCTGGCCACACGAAACATACTGCAGTAGACCACAAGAATGAGGAGCAAGGGCAGCAGGAAATAAAGCACAGCAAAGACCACCACAAAGAGTTGGCAATAGGCACTGTGGCTCCACTGGAGGGAGCAGCCAGTAAGGAAATGGGGGGGCCCACGCTCAGGCGAGGCCCTCCCCAGCACTGGCACAGAGGCCATGGCTACTGCTTTCACCCACACACACACCAACACTGAAGCCACCAGACCTAGGGTCATGCGCACCTCATAGCGCATGGGGTGCACTACGTAGTAGTAGCGCTCCACATTGATGGCAGAGACCGAAAGGATCGCCAAGCTGACGAAACAGACACTCAGGAACAGGTAGAGGCGGCAGGCGGTCTCCCCAAAGAGGGCATGGTCAAAGAGAGCTGAGCTGGAGAGCATGGCCAGGGGCATGAGGGTCAGGGCAGCCAGCAGGTCCACCAGGCAGAGGTGGAAGACAAAGACAAATTTGCGGAGGGCAGGTGTCTTGGCAATGACCGTCATCACAGCTGCATTACCTGCCACAGCTGTCAGGTCCAACAGGAGCATGAAGAAGAGGGCCACAGACTCTGAGGCCACATCCCGATGCCCTGCCTCTGGGCTACCATTGACCCTTGGGGGACCCTGGGGTAGAGGGAGCAAACCCAAAGTAGAGGAGTTCCCTGATGACTGGGGGAAAGGGGAGGACTCCATGGGGCCCGAAGGGGATTACTGGGGCACCTCCTGTCATAAGCCCATCAGCCATCCTAGTCCAATGCCCCCTGGGGCACTCAGGCACCCAGGAAGAACAGACAGCTGGAATGGCATGCCCAGAGTTCAGCCTTCTTAGCTCCGTGGTGGGTCACTTCTCCAGTGGTCTTTCATCACCAGCCTTCTTGCTAAATGGCACTGTCGTGACAGGAGGTCTCAGTCCAGGTCAGCCATGAGTTAGAGGCAGTACCAGACTAGGCAGCTGAGGGCTCAGGGGAATATGTACTTCCACCTTAGCAGGTATAGTAGCTTCAGGTGTGACTCAGAGCCTACAAAGAAACAAGATATGAGTGACTGTGGGCCCTCGAAATTGACTGCCCGACTCCCACTCCATGCCACTCTGCAAACAACCATTCTTCCTCTTGTCATCCTTGTACTCTGTAAGGACTGGCTCATAGTGGCCAGAAATCCTGTCTTTTTTCACAAGGGCACTGAAAGCTTTGAGAGAGGACTGCCATTGTTAGGATTGCAGAAGAAAGGGATCATCTCCTAAGGACAACCCACGTCCATATTGTATGTTCGTGGCTGCATATGTCCCTAATAAGCCAGCCTTCCACCCCAAGGGCATTACTGGGAACATACAACCTAAAAATTCTTACCTTAGGAAAGGCAGGGGTGCAGCAAGGGGTTGTCTTTCTGCTTCCTTAAAACCTCCCTGTCATACAATTAGCACCATATGGATCGCTAAAGGCAATTCATAGTTCTTGCTAGTTCTTCAACTTTAAAAGACTATTGCTGCCGTTGCAGGCAGAAGGAAAGCTGAACTTCCAGATCCTCCCGGCCGCCTACTTCTTAAAGTGCTTTTCATTGTGAGGGGCAGAGGGAAAGGAAGCTGTTTTTTGGTGTTGCCAATTACATTGTTGGTCCCAATGTCCCCAGGGTAACACCAGAAGGAGCATAGGTCATAGAGGAAAGTATGGGGAGACTGAGAGAGAAGAAAGTTCCTGTCTTGGTTTCCATGTTTCCTGATCCAAGATGGGAAAAGCAATAAAACGTTTGATCTGTATATATCTTGATCCCTCCTATGCAATAGCCCTATTTTATATAATCATTTGTGTACTTCTCATCTCCCAAATTAGATTATAAAGTCATTGAAGACAGGGACTATGTCTTCCTTTTTTTTTTTTTTTTTAAATCCTACAGCATCTATCACAGCCTATCACAGTATGCACTTAATTGGTGGGGGTTCAACATGTCACTACTGGATTTTTATGCAATTACAATAATTTCAGTAATTTGTTTGACTTTACGTGTACTATCCCTGAAGTCAGGGCCTTGTAAGTTCAATATATAACTTAATACACAAACTAAGGACATGCAGTCTGCTGGCCTTTCCGCTTAGTTGCCAGGCTATAAAGGTCCCAGTCAAACAGCCTACTGGTCATCATTTCATTGAAAGTAGTATCTTATGCCACCATAATTCTTTGCTTTCTTCATTTCCCCTTCATGCTGACATGCCCTCCACCTACCTTAGAAAAAATTGTAGGGTGCCAAAGTTTAGGGATACAAGAAAAGATGAGCAAAGTTCTTCCTTTGAGGATTTCCTTGCTCCTGATCCAATATGAACAGTTCAAACCTTTTGCTACCTAAGAATTCCTGGTTACATGTCTGGAGTATTCCACAGAGAATGTGAATCCCGAACCCCAGAATGTATTGACCACAAAGTTCACATCACAGCTAACACAGATACTCCAATTCAGCCTCCGCAAAGATAATAATTGAAGGTGATGAGTGAGACCAAGGGAACTATGATGGGTAGGCCAGCCCCCTAATCTAAAACGAACTCTGATCACCGTGGCTTAAGGAGAAGCACAGGAAGGGGGAAAGGGTTGGATGTTTTGGGCCCTTTATCTCCATACCAGTCGGCACACATAGCCTCTTAGAATTGGGAGTTGAGGCACAGTAAAACTGGCAGCAACCATCCTGACAGCTGTTACCACCAACATTGTTCAGCTTGATGATACAAATGACCCTGTCTGGACAAATACCTTTGGAATGTTAAGGCCCCGACCAGAGAGTTGGCTACCCTAGTGCAGAAGGGTTCAGGCTAAGGGGGAGCAGACCAAGATCCCCAGAAGTCTTGTAATAGCAATGAGTAAGAGGCCTCGCTCATGCATATCTCTTTCCTTCACTGTTCCCACCAGCATCACCAGTTTCTACACTGACTCCTAAGCCTCAGCAATTCCTGCTCACATTCTCACTGAACCAAGAGATACCCCTTGGCTTTCTGCACCTTCCTTTCACCTCTTTCTTCTCTGAGTACAGAGTGGTGACCTGATGGACTATGGTAGTAAAGGTAATAACCGTGGCTTAAAGGTTTAATAAAGTGAACTATAGGGAATCTGGCTCCCACAATGTCCTGTATAGTTCTGACCATCCATGTTCTCCATTGGCTTCTCCCATCCCCCCTCCCTGCAGATACATGGACTCTTGAGCTTCTGGAGGCAGCTGCCACCATAGGGAATAGGACCTGAGCCTTTCCCCAAGTTCCTGGTCACCCAACAGTTGTGTTTGCCCTAAGAATATAGATGTGCATACTGCTGAGATACAAATACACTCAGCTCCACAATACAGATGTGCCATTGGCATACATATATACCTGTTTCCAGATTGGAGATGTTTATCCCAAGGACACTAGTGTTGCCAACCCCTAGACTACAGAGTTTCTTGTGGTCTCTCCAAGGAAGAGATTTCTATTCCTGGGACAGAGAGGCATCTATGCCTAAACAGAGTTGCCCATTCAATAAGGCTTCCAAAGGGCCCATTCTAGGATACAGACAGATTAATCTCTGGAATACAGGAAGATCTTACTGCAGAATACACAGATTTCTGCTAGAAAGAAACCAAAATTTCATTCCTAGGATGCAGATGCTCTAGGAAAGATTTGCCAACTGCCAAGCTATGGAAATGCCCTATATACAAAATATCTATCTTTGGGATACCCAGGTACCCATCCCTTAGAAATGAAATACCCATCACAGTATACTCAGGTACTTATGATTTAGGTACAAAGCTGCTGCCCATCTCCAGAGTACCCCAGTGTCCATTCCCAGGCCCTAGGTTGGGCCCTGGGTCCTGGCCTAGTCATCGACTCCTACCTTTCCCAAGAAGCTTTCCGGTTCCCTGGTACCAGCCCCACTCAGCTGATGCTCCTCTATGCCTGCTGAAGCTCAGAACCACTGCAGTGAGGGGTGAGAGGCAGCAGGCAGTGGAGGAAGCATAGAAGGCTTCTGGGTCCTAATGACCTCCTTCTTCCTGCCATAGCCCTTTGCATCAGTTGGCAGAACTATAAGGAACTATGTCATGAGCCAGGCCAGCAATCCAAGCAAGACCCCTGAGGTGGGTCCAGACCCTCTCCACAGTTTCCTAGGGTGATCATCTAAGAGCCTGATGAGGGCTAATGATAACTGGGGAATGAAGCTAACACCCCAAAACATGGAGCAGCCATATAGCTAAATAAGACTGTCCCCAGGGGATCAGGTGTGCATGGGCTTGAGGACTCCAATGCCTTTTCCAAGACCTTGCTTCTAGGGACTGAAGTAGAAGCCAGGTCCTTGGTAAAGAATAGGACTGAAAAGGTAAATCACATATCCCTGAGGAGGATACCCCAATTCCAAATAATGGATGACCTCTACAAACCAGACTACTAAACAGTCTCCAGGGCCCAGAGAGGGCTTCTCTGGGCATGGTTACTAACCCCCTCTCCCTCGCTCCACATTTGGAAAAGAACAAACAGACCCAAGGGAGAAATTGTAACAGACCTAAAGGAGAATGATTATTATCCGATAGATTCTATCCTGCTGGCACCCTCAGAAAAGGGTAGAGGTCAAGATACCCACTCCAGAGCTTCAGGATCTGCCTAACCAAAGGTCCTCCCTCCTCTTCTCCTCTTCCATGCATGGCTTCTTTAGGGGCTATATCCATATTGTCAGGAGAAGGAATACATCCCTAGCCAGTTTAGAAGCAGCAAGCCAGGTGCCCTTGCCCCAGATTAAGCTGATCTAAGCCTCTGAGCAGCGTAACAAAACTGTTATCATCAGCCACTGCTTCTGTTGTCTTTGCCTCCACCATCACCATCAATGAGGTTTTGTAGTAGAAACTTCACCAGACTGGGAATCTAGAAAACTGAGTTTAATCCTGGCTCTGCCACTAATTAACTCTGTGACTTTGGGCAAAGCACTTAATTTCTCTGGACTTGTGATGTCTAAAGGTCCTCTAGCTTTCTGATTCTCCCTAAGACCCCTAGAATTATTTTGCCAACAAACTGCCTCTACTCTGAACCTGCCCCCTTCGTCTAACCTATTACTACCCCCCCTCCATTTCCCTTTTCTAGAAATGTCTATAACTAGCTCTTTGCTTCTATAGTTAAAGCCTCAAAGATCAAGTCTCCTAGCATCTTCCAGTCAGTTACATCAGAAATGAGAAACCAATCAGATACTTCTTATAGAGAAATTGCCCCTCCTATAAACTCATGACTTTCTGCTACCTTGCCAAACTGTCCTAGTATGGAGGAAAGCAAAACACACGAGTGTCACAGGAGAAGTAAAGAACTTGGTGAAATTTCCATGTACCAAGTCTAAAGGCAGCCTTTCAGAAGGACCATCACTGACCCCCAGCAAGAACAGTGTTGCTGTGACCTAAAAACCTTTAGTACCTGAGGCCCTCAAACCCTAGGACTAAGACTCAGAAGCATCATTTGCCCTGAACCTCACTTAACTTGCCTCTGTTTTCCTAGGCCAAAGAGCTTGGTTGTCTCAGGTTAGGCCTTGGGCATTCCTTTATGTGAATTAATATGTAAAATGGTAAAGGCCCGCTGTTTTAAAAATTACTAGCCGGACACTTTAGTGAAAAGTACCCATACCACTGTTATAGACGGAGAGGGCCTCAAGTTCTCATCTGGAAGATGGTTAAGATTGGATCAGATGTTCTCTTAAGTCCCTTTCCTCTATGAAATGCTTATGATTCCTAAGACTAACCTATGATTACATATAACTACACTATGTATAAGAGGAATTCTATAGACCTATTTTTTGCCCTCTAGGAATTTAGTTCTAAATACATCCGTTAATATAGATATGTATCTGTGAGAGGACAGAGACAGTGAAATAAAGATGTTAAACCAAGAATAAATGCATAGCATGCTTATTTTATTATAATGTCCCCACAGTCTTAGTTCAGCTAGGTTTTTACTAGCTTAGAAGCTTCACCGAGACTTTGGAGACACCCTTTATATTGTAGAGATCAAAGGTTAATGGGTAATTAGATTAGAAAACATAGGGGCATGAAGAGTCCAACTTTAGCTAAATCTTAGGATTCATATGGGAGCAGATCTGGCCTACACTTATATGGAGGTTTGGGGGGAAAGGCTGGTCATGGAACCCAGTTCATCACCCAAGCAGTTTGGTAAATGGGCCCTAGGAAGCATCAAAAGGAGATCTCTGTGATGACTTCCATCAACAAGCAAGCACCAGACACTATGTCAAGCACTGGGGAAGCCAAGGTAAAACCACAGGTTCTGTCCTCAGAGAATTCTCATTCTAATGGAGGAAACAACATGGAAATGCAAAACGTATTCAGAACAGACACAAAGTGAACTCAGAGGCGTTGGGAAAGGCCTCCTGCTGACGGTGGGATTTCTGCTGAGTTTTTAGAGAAGGATGGAGAGGGAAAGAGGGGCAGCCATTCCAAGGTACCAAGTTGGGAGATGAGTGTCATGTATGAAGAACATTCCAGAAGGTCACTATAGCTGGATTGGAGAGCTGGGTGAAGGGGAGCGAACAGTAAGGAACCTGGAAAGGTAGGAAGGGGCCAGATTCTGAAGTGTCTTCAGCGTAAAACAGGATTTTACATTTGGTCCAAGAAGTAATGGGGAGCCACTGAATTTTGTTGAGTAGGAAGACGACATGACATGGTCAAGCCTGTGCTTCAGGAAAATCACTTTAGCAGCTGTGTGTTGGAGCAGGAAGAGACGAGACAAAGAGACCACAGAAGACGATCCAATTCATTTTGGGAAGACGTGATAAGAGCTTGAACTAGGCTGGTGGCTATGTAAAAGTGGAGATAAGGGGAATTAAACGAGAGATGTTATTAGATATTAGTGTATTAGTGGGAATTAATCAGATTCTTCTCCGAGCGTGGTTCTGGCAGGGAAGAAGGTCAAAGAATGACATGGCACTGGGAATCAGGGCAGAAGGAGATGCCACCAAGAGGAGAAGGTTAAAATGGCAAGACTCGGCATCAGTTAGCATAGATGAAGAGAATGCAAGTTAGGGGCCGAAAATGACATTGAGCTGGTCAACCTGGGTCACTGGGAGGATGGTGGTTCTATCACAATAACAGAGAAGTTTAGAAGAGGTTGGGGGGAGGGAGAAGGGAAGACGAGTTCTGTTTTGGGCAGATTGCGTTTGAGATGCATGCCTGTGGAACATCTAGTTCAAGATGCTCCGAAGGCAGGCAGGTTTATAGCTCAGGAGACAGACTAGGGCTAGATATATAGATCTCAGAATCATCTACATAGAGATAACAGTTGAACCCATGGGAGCTGATGAAATCACCAAGTGAGATGAAATTACCAGGTGAGAGGGAGAAGAGAAAAGGGCCCAGGACAGAGCTTTGGAGACCCCAACAGTGGGAGTGACCTGGATGTAAGTTCAGCAAAGGAGAATGAGAAGGAGAACCAGGAGAATGGAATGTCATGGAAACCTAGAGAGAAAAGTGAATCCAGGAAGAGAAGGTGATTCACAGTATCTTCCAGGATGTTACTGTGGAAGGTACACTGGACTAGAGACCTAAATTCTAATCCTTGCCTTATCACATACCGGTTGTATAATCTATGGCAAGTCACTTAAACTTTCTGTGTCTCAGGTTCCTCATCTGCAAAATAGAAGTAGTAATTGTGGTCCTGCTCTGCCTACTTCATGGGGTTGGCATAAGGACTAAATGAGGTAATGAATGTGAAAATCTTTTAAAAACTACAAAACGCGTTAAACATGCAAGAAGTTGTTATATCACAACAGCTTCGAAGACGTTGACACAGGATTCTAGAAAGCAGGCTAGTTGGTAAAGGACTCAGCCAACAGAGGTCTTCATCCCATCCCCAGACCAGTTGAAATTACTCTGGTCTTAGGAAAAGTTCATCTTGCTAGTATAATCAAAGGTAGATTCTCAGCTGCTGGGGGTTAGCCATATTCTACAGAGGAGTAGAAGTAGGTTCCAGTAACTGGTATAATGAAACCATCCTGACAGAGAGAGGACTTGTATGTTTCATTAAGATCAAGAGACACTATGATTCAGTCTCTAACATCCCAATCACTCCCAGGACTGAGGACTCTCAACAGACAGCTTTTGGGTGCTATGTATCTAAGAGAGAGAACCAGAGGAATTTGCATACACCTGGATCAGAGAGCTGCTGGGGGAAGCTTTGCAGACAACCCATCCAGAGAGTCAGCCATACATCCAGGACAAAGAGCCCAGGGGAACCATGCACATTCCTAGGAAGGAATCTTGGGAAACCATATACGCACTCAGGAACCTCGTGCACCTAAGACAAAAAGCTGGGGAAGAGTGTATCTCACCCCTCTCCTCATTCCCCTGTTTCTAGCAGAAACAGCTTGTTCTGTTGTTTCATCATTTGACTTAGGAGGTCTGGGCTCTAGTTTGGTGATCTGGTGATTTCTCTTCTCTATCCCAGGCTTACTCCTTGGTGCAGTCCATGGTGCTGTCCACCATTCCCCCCTGGGATGGTCAGGCAGCAAAAGAGTTGGTCTTTAGGGCCCCTGGCTCCATATTTTCATGTCTCAGTGATATCCCCTTCTGCCCAGGCTTCCAATACTATTTCCTTCTCTCTCCTTGCTTCCTAACGGGACTGCTCTCAAGAAAGAATATGATTAACTCCCACTAAAATACTGGTAACTAATAATGCTTCAATGTACTGCTCCTCTGGTGGGTATTTGCAGTTTAACAAGGGGCAAAAATCTTAAGGCAAAGGCATAAAGCTGTGATCATAAGGCTAGATATATAAATCTCAGAATAATCTACATAAAGATAATAGTTGAACTTATGGAAGCTGGGAGGGACAAGGGGAAGGGAAGAGGGAGAAGGGAAGGGATATTTTGATGAAGTTATAAGGGACTCCCTTCTCAATGTCCCTAAAATCATACTTCATGGGCAGCCCTCTCCTAGGGCCTCTTGGGATGTCAGCAGCCTGTATCCTCCCTCCCAGACTAAGCCCCTGTAAATAGCATGGCTTGTTCCCAGCTGAGCTTTCCCCATGACAGACCAGCTGCCAGCTATCCAGGTCCACCTCAGGGTGATACCAGCTGAGCCTCCTACCCAGCCAGCCTCCCCCCAATTCTGGCTAACACAATTAAAGGATGGTAGGGTGAGAAGGGGGAGCCCTTTGCTTCCCCTGCAGTCTTAGCCCACACCCCCCCTAGCTGGAGCCAGGACCAAATGGTATAGTCAAGCTGCAGCTGCTACTGGTCATGTGAGCCCATTGCTAGGTTACAGGGACCCAAAAATAAATCCTTCTCAACCAGATTAGAAACTGGGGGCCTCCCATGAACTGGGCTCCAAAGAGTGTCTGGAACACCCACAGTGCAGATACCAGACCTGGGCTGAAGTGGGGACAAGGAGATCTTTCCCACTCTTCCTTCCATGGACCTATGGTTAAATTATGAGCTCTCATGTCAAAAATTCACAAAAGGGATTTCTCGTTCTTCATTAATTACAAAACAAATAGCTATCCAGGAGAGAGGAGCCCTACCCCCACTGCAATTTACAGGGGGCTTTGATAGCACTCATACCCATATGCCCATTTCTTCCCACCCTATATCTTCCCTTTCTTCCTAAAGAGTAAGACTCCCCCTACCCAAGGCAATAAGTTTAGTGGTCCAGTGGCTGTGAGATAATCATGATTTTGGGGATAATTTTAGGGAAGAGAGAAAACAATAAGCATAGAGATTAAGTGGCCCCCCCAAAAATTCTTCCTAGTGGCTTGTTATTATAGGAATCCATCTACCTGGCCTGTGGTGGGGAGGTCAGCCCAGTATGCAAAGGGCTTTGTTGTCCAGAAGCAGCTTGGTAAGGTAGAAAAGGCATTGAATTTGGATTCAAAGGCCCTCGATACAAATTAAGCCTCTGTTTTTGCCAGGATGAATCTGAAACAAGGCACTTCACTAGACTCCCCATCTATAAAATGAACCTGGACAAGAAAACTTCTAAGTAGGAAGGCCTACTTTAAGATTTTGAACCTATGAACTACCATCTTCTCCACTAGAGTCAGTCCTGCCCAAGCCTGTCTGATTCTTATCTGATGACCTTGCATTTGGCAGAAGAGTCATCCTAGATCGTGGACCCTTAGCTTACTAGGAAAAAAAGCCATGTTCTTCCCAAACTATGATTGTAGCCTTAACCTTCAAAGGAATAACATACATATGTGGCACTTTATAAAATGCTGCACACCCAAAATCTCATCAGATTCTCACAACAATTTTGTGATGCAGGTAGTACAGATATTGCCCTCCATTTTACAGATGAAGAAACTAAGGCCTGGAGAGTAAACTCCCTTGCCCAAAGGTCACTTATAAATGACAGAGCAGAAAGTCTTCCAACTCTAAATTCTGATAGAATATAAACTCTCTGAGGGGGCATCATTTTGTCTTTGCTCCATTTTTGTCCCTGTAGCCAGTATTTAGAACATCACCTGGCAGTTAATAAGCACTCTATGCTTGCTGAATTGAAGCTCAATGCTTCTTCCACAATGGTGTCTTCTTCAGTCAATCAATATTTATTAAGCACCTACTATGTGCCGGACACTGTGCTAAGCACTAGTACAAAAAGAGGAAAAAGACAGTCCCTACCCTCAAGGAGCTTATGTTCTAACGAGGGGGACAGTAAGCAAACAAATAGGCACAAAGTAAGCTATATGCAGGATAAGCAGGAAATAATTAACAGAGGGAAGGCACTGGAATTAAGAGGGGTTAGGGCAGGTGGGATTTTAGTTGGGATTTAAAGGAAATCTTGAGAATGCCCTGTCCCAATTTGGCAGTAATTTTATTCTGTGAGTATGAACTCTACAAGAGACCCTAGGCTAGGGATGGGGAACCTGCAGCCTCGAGGCCACATGTGACCTTCTGCCCTTTGACTGAATCCAGACTTCTGAGAAGTCAAAGCACCGAGCTAGAGGGGCTAGAGAGTCACACGTGGCCTCGAGGCTGGAGGTTCCCCACCCCCGCTCTAGGTTGTGGGCCGTGCTGCCACTTTTGGCTTCAGGAGCATCTCTATCAGGGTACCCTGGCTTCAGCACCCAAACCCTGCCCCCCTTTCACTTGCATTCCAGACCACTAGTGATTGTTTTTCAATGAATATTTATTTACAAGAGGAAAGAGCACTCAAAGAAATATTAATAGTAAACTATAGGTAATAAAAAGGGTATATAAAAAAGTCTACCCAGCACAGACTGGACGGCTCCCAAGTTTTCTAAACTATCCTATCTAGCTAACGTTTCCTCCAGCTGAATCAGCCTGCCCTGATTTCTCTAGAGGCTCAGAATGTTCTACCAAAAATAAAGATAGTGGCTTTTCCCCACTGAATACCCTACCACTGCGTTTCCTCATCTGCAAACTGGTTAACTGGGTAATCTCTAGGGTTTCATGTAGTTCTATATCCTCTGATCCTACAATTTGGAATCAGCCTAGCCAGACTGAAATGAGGTTCATTCATCCTGGTTGCAATCCCAGGCTTTTAGCCAACCAGGAAGCCTCCTGATGATGGTGGGCTTTTGGTGAGCCAACCACACTTTCCCACTTAACCACTAAGAAACCCCAAGGGAGAGCATCACATGACCCATGATGCAGCATTACAGGAATCGACAGAACAGAATTCCAAAGGTACAAAGACTCCACCTCCCTCCTCCCCAATGTTTCTACCACTTTTAACAGTTTCTGCTATCCAGAGCCTGAGCAGCAGCAGCATTTTCTCTGAGGCTCAGCTGAGGTTGTCTTGCATAATGTGTATGTACTTCCCACCAGGGCCCCTGATGACTAAGTCCCATCAGTCTGGGCCCCCACTCCAATCCAAAGGTCCCTTCATAGACCAGGTGATTTCCCCAGGCCCATTAGCCCCCTCAAGGGCCAAGGCTAGACCATCTTTACCCAGGTTTATATACGTAATCAATCTCTTCTCCAGTACTGGGGGTCTCTTAAGAGACCTCTTGGATTCCCAGCTTTTCTTCCTTCCAAACTCCTGATCTCCAAATCCCCTCCCCTTCTTTTGTAAGCAATCCCTTTTATTGTCTCTAGAAACCTAAACTTGCTGTCTCCGAGAATCCGTAATCATACTCCTTCCCTCACTAAAGTAGTTTCAAGGAGCCAGGAGTGGCTGAATTCCCCATCCACTTATTTCCTAACCTATTTTTTCCTGCCCCACTTTGAACTTGTGAGAATGCACTGGACCCATAGGTTCCAGAGTTGGGTACTGGGTATTGGGGGCACCCATAATCATAGGTAATATTCATATCTTCCTTTTAGGTTTTGCCTTATATACATGATCTCACTTGATCCTCACATCAACCATGTGAGGTGAATACTACAATGAGTATTATGCCCATTTTATATCAGAGGAAACTGAGGCTGAGTTTAAGTGATTTACTCAAGGTTGCACAGCAAGTTGCTGTCAGGGGTAGGATTCAAACCCAGGTCCAAAGCTTTTCCCACTTGTACCACATTGCCTCTTCATCAAGGTAAACCAGGTTGTCTCTCTTCTTGTGCCAACCCCAGCTCCAGTGACAATCTAATAGAGAGGGAAGAGGATGGATGAACAGCTAAGTGACCAAAGCACTAGATAGGGGACAGAATAATCAGGGGAGTGGCTGGAGATGAAGGAAACCTCAAGGCTATGTTGTTCAAACCCTTATTTTACAAGGGAGGACAGCTTCCTTTACAAGCCAGGTCAAGCAAGGAATGGAGAGTAGAATCAGGACTGGGTCCCCTCTGCCTCTAAATTCAGGCTTCTTTCCATTGCTCTGGCTGGTTTCTGCGGCTGCCCAAATGCCCCTTCCAGCCAGGGCAGAATTTCCAGGGTGGACAATGACATGTGCAGGACCTGTACTTCTCCAACTCTTTGGGGGAGTTGGGATGGAGAGGCTTCTTGCAGGCTGACATGAGCTGGTCCCCCAGTGTGGCTCCTTCCTCATGGATCTTTCTTTCCAAGAATCTAGGATTCAAGAACCCGGATGAGGGTCCTTGTGCTCCAGCCGATTTCCCGCACTCCTTGCTGTCTGGTGGGTCCCGGGGTGTCAGGGAAGAAAAGAGGCCAAGCTTTCTGCTCCTCCTTCAGGGCTCATAGAGTCGGGTTCTGGACTCTAGGGGGAGCTCCTGCTCCATTCTCGCCTGGACCAATCTGCCTTGGCAGCATCCCCAGCCCCTACCAGTCTTCTCTTAGGCTCTGGTCCAATAATGAAGCCCTAGGGAAAGCATTGAATGTGGAGATAGAGGACCTGGGTTCAAATCTGATTCTGCCATCTACCGCCTGTGTGACCTTGAACAGCAATTGAAGCTCTTTGGACCCCTGGGTGCTTGTTTCTAAAACCAGCTGGTTAGACTAGACTATCTTTGAACTCTTCAATTAACTCCAGCATTCAGTTGTATGGTCCCAGGGTTGCCTCTTTCCCTTCAGGGAGGGGCTCCGAGGTCAGAGGGGAGGGCCGGCATGGCCCTTGCTTGACCTTTCATCCAGCCTCCTCCACAGCTCTGCTGTCAGCTGTGCAGAAGAGCCCTAGCCTCAGAAAGAGATCTGATGGAGTCCTTGAGGGAGCAGCTAGGAAGGGGGAGTCCCACTCCTGAGGGGTAAAGAGACAGAAGACCCCAAGAATGCCAGGAAATCTGAGGGGGACCCTCAGTAACTGAGAGCCGAAGGAGGTGACCTGGAGGCTGACAATTGGCCCCAAGAGTCAGAAAAGCCTTCCAATGGGGGTCATGAGGTATGAGCATTCAACTGTGGAAAAGCCAGGGTCAGCAAGCGCCTGCTTGAGTGGAGGTCCAGTCAGGTGCCCCAGGCTGCACTTGTGGCTCATAGCCACCGGGGGGCAATGTTGGCTGCAGAGTTGGGGACCGGGCTGGCACTGTAATCCCAGGGGAGGGATGGTTCACTCTCCTTTGCAGGCAACATATGCCTGATATTTCCAGACTCACAGTCCAGGGTGGGGAGAGTGAGGTCTAGGAGGTAGGGATGGAAGTGGGATGGTATGGCCCTGGGACCTCTTCACGTCACTGCATCTCTGTCATTCACTCATGGCATAAAGGTGCCTCTTGACATAGTAATAGCGGCTAACATTGACATAGGGCTTTTATATATGATGACATCTGACTGTTGCAACAGCCTTATGAGACAAAGGTTATTGCCACCATCACTGTATTACAGATGGGGAAACTGAGGCTTGGTAAGGTTAAGTGACAACTAGTTTTAAGCGTCTGAGGTAGGATTGAGTCCAGACCTTCTTGATAACAAATCCAATGCTTTAGTCACTAAGCCATGAAGCCTTTTTTTTCTTTTGATCAATCAACCAACAAGCATTTATTAAGTATGTGCCAGGCACTGTGCTAGGCACTGGGGATATAAGTACAAAGAATGAAATAATCTCAACATATATATATATATATATATATATATATATATATATATGATAAATATAAATATATGCAAGATAATTCAGTACAAGGTAGTTTGGGAAAGAGGACATTGGCCGTCAGAGGAATCAGGAAAGGCTTCGGGCAGAAGATGATGTTTAAGCTGCGTTTTACAGGAACTGGGACTTCACGAGGTAAAAGTGAAGAAGAGAGAGGGTCTTCTTTCAGCGTGTAGAGCAGCTCTTACAGAGGCATGAGGACCAGAAGCGGACTGTTGTGTGTGAGCCAGGATGCCTATTTGGAAAGTAAAGAGCATCTTTCTCTGGGTACCCAGGGCCCCTAACGGCAGAGGCCTCATCAGCTGGAGCTGAGGGGTCTCTCCCCTACTTCAAACCAGACACTGGGGAGAATGGGGCTCTTGGCCTTCAGGCTGACAGAGTCATTGCTGACTGGCCTATGAGGCCTCCGACATGGAATGAGTGCCCAGAGAAAGTCGCTGTCTGACTCAGCAGGCTCAGTGGCCTCTGTGGGCATCGCAAAGAGTTGGACAAATGAAGAGATGGGGAGGCGGAGGGCTGTGAGGGGACCAGAATTCCTGAGTCCCCTTCCCGACTCCAGTGCCTCCTTGGGTCAGTGCTGGCTCCAAGAAGAGCTTCAGTTAACCCGTCAGAAATGCTAAACCGGGCATCACTGGAGAACCAGCCGAACAAAGTGAGAGATGAAGAAAAAGAGGGAGGAGATAGAATTAATTGTATACCAACCCAATATTCAGAATGTGACACATTAAACAATAAACTACAAAGTATGGTAGCTATCCTGGCCTTTGTTCTAAGGACCAACATTTGCTGTGGTTGGGAGGGAAGAAGGTGGGAAGGAGACAGAAATAAAGATTTGCTAAGTGCCTACTATGTGCTGGGCACTTTGCTACAAGCTTTTATAAATATCGCATTCGATCCTCATAACAAGCCTGTGAGGTAGGTACTGCTATTGGCCTTATTTTACAGTTAAGGAAAACAGGGCTGTCAGAGGTTTAAATGATTTGCCCAGGGTCTCGCATCTAGTAAGTGTCTGAGGTCAAATTTGAACTTACATCCAGGGCCAGTGCTCTGTCGCCTTCACCACATAGCTGTTAAGTTGTACAGAAGGTGTGGCCAGTGTCAACTTTGTCTTACAGAGCACTCTGGGTACACAGGGATAGCGGGGCACTGGTGAGGAGGGGGATCAATGTTATTGGCTTGAATGGTGCCCCCTTGCAAGGGGGCGGGGTGGTAAGAGAGTATTTACCAAAACTTCAAAGTGCTCAGACATAGACTAGAGTTCAAAGAGTTGGGCTCAGCTGGACTGGGTCGATTAGGGAAACTACAGAAAGAATCCTACCATTCATATTGCCCTTCATTGTTGACTGTAAACTTTGACATCCATGATCTCATCTGAACCTCAAACCCGCCACGGGAGGCATATGGGAAGGCAGGGCAGGTATAAGTTTTGTCATTAGGATGCAGAGATCCTAAGAGATTCAAGATTCAACAGTAACACAAATACTAGGTCTCAGAGCCGGGGCCAGAACCCAGAACTTCTCATGGTTAGGTCTGGACTCCTCCCTATGCCACCCTGCCCATTCCCTCTTGGGAGCTTTCCTCTCATATATACCCTAGGACCTCTCAGATGGTCCTCCTGGATGGTCCTAGCACCTCCCCACCCCCTTATCTATCATCTCTTAGCCTCCATCACTTTCTTAGCCTCTCCCTGACTCAGTTCCAGTTTGCTGCTCAAACCATCTCCGCTCAGACATCCCTGCCTTTCTTCCCTACAGGGTCCTAGAAAAGTGGACTCTGTCTCCTTTTAAATAAGCAGTATCTTATCTAGAAGATAAGATAGTTCTTACCTCAAGCCACCTTCCCTTTCTCCCTACCAAACACCTAAATATATATATGTGTGTGTGCTTATACTCACAAATACATATGCATATATAACATGTTTATGTAGATATGTATGTGTATATATGTATATATGTGTGTATATGTATATATTAGACATAATAGACATACACACATACAAACTCACTGTTCTGCCTCCTCTCCCTGCTCCTGACTATCTATATCCTAACCACCAAGCAGACATTCTCCTCAGTTTTATAATTTCATACCAACCCCTGGGCCCATCCTATCCAATACCTCAACTTCCCTACTAGGACAGCCTGGAGCCAGGATTGGACCAAAGGACCACAATGGTTAGGGTTAGAGTCCCAGATTTCTTGTATCCCCTTTCTTCTCTCTGTCTCTCCATCTCTCATTGTGTATGCGTTTGTGTGTGTATACACATACACACACATACATGTATATACATACATACATATCCATATCTATCTATATCTATACATACATATATAGTTTCCGTTTTTCTCTTTTGGTCTTTCTCCAAGTCAAGATCTCTGCCTCTGGTTCTGTGCTTCTGTATGTTTTTCTGTCTCTTCTTTTTTCTCTTTACTGCCATTCTCTTACCATTTATTTGCATTTGTCTCTCTGTCTCTCACTGCATTTCTGCATGCTCACTCACTCTCTATCTTCTCTCTCCCCATCTCTCTGTCCTCTTTTCTCTCTCTCTCTCTCTCTCTCTCTCTCTCTCTCTCTCTCTCTCTCTCTCTCTCTTTGTCTCTGAATCTCTCCACTCTCACTTCCTCTGCAGATTCCTGTTAGTACATTGAGAATCTGATCCAGCCCATCCCTGGTCTCAGGGTATAAATAGCAGGAAAAAAGCTGGGCTTGGAGCCAGACTATTTGCCAGCATCTTTCTTGCAGTCCTAGGGCCTTGAGCAATCAAGATTAGGAGTAGGAAAGGGGCATATAAAACAGGAACTTCAAGGGACTGAGAATTGGACCTCAGAGACCCTAGGACTCTCAAGAGAACCAACAAGGGGTAGAGAGTTATTCCTTGAATTAGGAGGGGGAGGGGGAAGGGGAGGACTGCTGAGGCAATCTGGATAGAACAGCAAACTAGGGGCAGTGCTGGAAATGGGACCAAGGAGTTCAAACACCAAGATGAGTGTACTCACCACCAAGCAGTACAATAACATTCTCTATCTGATCCAGCTCTGGAATTCCCAGTTTTACCAGTAACAGGATTTGGAGGATCATTTGTCCCTTACCAATAAACCAAAAGGAGCTCTAGAGTGTTCCTGTTTGAGACCCTCCCAGAGGATCCCGAAGAGAACTCCTGACCTTCTCCCCACCCCCACTCCCCACCAGGACCCTTGAGCCAGCTGCCAGAGCCCAGGTGGCTGCCAAAAGCAGCTGAGGGTTGGCGTGGGGAAAGCTGTGCCTTCAGGAAAGAGAGTCCATTCCCAACAGAGTCTCACCCAAGCCAGCTCCCCAGCTTAATTAGATACTGGAACTGGCATTGATCTGTCCCTGAGCTCATTATGTCACAGCTGGAGAACATCTGGCCAGTATTTTTCCAGGCCATTAGCTGTTTTCCGGGGTGGAGGGAGGAGGGAGTGGGGTGTGGGAGAGTGCAGGAATCAATATTGTGTCTGGCTGAGCTGGCCCAGGAAAGGGGCTGCTGAGGCTGCCTCCTTCAGCACTTCTGGGCTCTGCAGTTCTCCAGAAACCCAGTCATAGGAGCTGGGATCCTTCAGCACAGACACAGAAGCTCACTTCCATCCCTGCCCAGGAGATGGGAAAACCAAAAAGCCTGACTTATGTTTCCTCTAAGATTTCTTTCCATATGTGGCAGGACAGGCCATGGATCAATTGAGTTCATCCTGGAATGTTCAAGCAGAAAGAACCTTAAGAATCCAACTCACTGCCTTCCGGCAAGATGACGCCTCAGGCAGTTGTCGCTCCTGGTTTTTAGCTCCCCTTTCTCCGCCCTTGGGACCAAGTTAGGGTTCATATTCTGTGAGGGTAGAGGGGATAGTGAGAACTGCTCTGACTCTTTTGGGGAAAGACTCTGGGAATGATGGAGCGAGTAAACAAGAGGGTTTTCTGTGCACGAGCAAGCACCCACACTTACAGACAACTATGCAATCCCTGGAGGCGCTGCTGCTGATCGGGAGCTGTCCAGGGTTGCTGATCCTCGGGAACATCAGTCAGAGGGGTGGCTGAGGGTTGTTTGATTCAAGTAGGGGTCTTGTTTTTGGTTTTGTTTTCTGTTTCATCTTTTAGTTCCTGTCCAGCTTTGGAGCTCCCTCTTCTTCAACTGTTTGACGTGTGAAATTCTAATCTAAGAGATTTTCTGAGGGAGAGACGCTCTATTTTCCAGAAGAGTAGACTTACTGAACTCTACTTCTACCCTACCTCCTAAGCCCTACCTGAGTCTCCCCTAGTGGTATCACAGACGACAATTCCAAAAAAATATCCTGGTCCCCCAAAACTTGCCCAACCTGCTAAGCAAGTCGTCAATTCTACCACCATCACTCCTCTCCTCCATCTCCAACTGCTCCAAGAACATCAATAGATTTGAGCTCAGAATGGCAATCTGCCCAACTTGTTTGAAATATTTTGAGCTTCCAAATAATACAACACTTGATTTCAACCCTCACTATCCACTCTGAGTATTTTGGAAGCATCAAATGGAACCCGCCCAGTGGAAATTCCCTTTTCTGCTGCCCAGTTGGTCCATTTCCAACTGAACACCTTGGGTTGGGTTGATCTGGCTAGGAGTCCTCCAGAAGTTGTTCTCATTAACAGTAACAGGGTGGGGGTGGGATGAATATAGGCAGGGATGGGGAGAATAGTCTTGGTTTGCTACTATTCAAATTACCTCGGTGGATTTAGCTATAGGTCTCAAGAATATCACTCACTGTCCAAGATCTAGCTGAGTCTAGATCCATCCCAGGTCCATTAAATAATGCTCAATCACCAAGCATTTATTAAGCATCTATTATGTTCCAGATACTATGCCAGATGCTAAGGATAGAAATATAAAAGTGTGTCCCTGGCCTCAAAGAGTTTACATTCCACCAGGTGGTGTGGGAAGGAGAGGATATAACACACATTGGAGACTGGTAGCCAAAGAAGGAGACTTAGGTCTACATAGTCACAGAGCTTATGAATAGATCTTGGATTGTCACAGATTTTCAAACAGTAATGGTAACATTCATTTGATCATTATTCTCTGAGCAAGAAGTGAAGAAGGGGAGTGGTACCAAGCAGATAGCACTATAGCTATGTTATCTAGACCCTGCTGTTCTGGTAGATGGCTGGATAGGATGTCATAATCTGACTCCCATATCCCAAGAGCTCAGAATGGACTCTGTCCTTCAGGGTCTCCAAGACAGCAAGTTTCCTGGGATTGACTGAACCAAGTAAGTGTGCTGTCCTCTCCGCCTCACCCACCTCCACCCATTGTTGATAGAAATGAACCTGAGTAAGTCTCTACCCATTCCCAGACCTCTAAGTACTGCATATAGTAAATTCTTAATATATGTTTGGAAAAGGAATTAATGAATGCAGCAATCCTAGCTTCATTTGTTTTGATACACTCAGTTCCATGTCAGCCACAGGAGATTGAACCAAGTGGCCAAGGTCAAGCCTGGCAATGACTTTGGGATTACTGAGTCTTCCACCCAGACTTCCTTCTATACACTCAATGTGCTACACAGAAGTTACTGAAAAAGCTCTTTGAGGGGAGGGACTGTGTCATTTTTTAAATCTCTATATCAGATAATGGGATAATAGATAGCCTGGGTATCTTCATAAACTTGGGCTTCTTAAAGAACAAGAGCCATCATTTGGTAGAAATAAAATTGATGAGCAAATAGAATAAAAATGACCTATAGTTAGAAGATGTAGACAGGTTCCAACCTACACTGGCATAGGGCAGAACACACAAGTATTGGCCTCAGGACTCCTTTACACTCTTTAATTTTGGGGGGGGAATTTTTTAAAAATGTATATATTTTTTCATTACATGTAAAAATCATTTTTAACATTCATTTTTTAAAAAATTCTGAGTTCCAAATTCTCTCCCTCCTTCCTCCCCCTTTCCCTTTCTTGAGAAGGCAAACAATTTGATATAGATTATATACCTTTATACTCTTAAAAATTATCGAGGGCCCTACAGGGTTTTTATTTATGTGGGTCATATCTATTTATATTTACTACATTAGAAATTACAATTGCTAAATTTTTAAAATATTTATTTATCAATTTAAAAATAACAATAAAGCCATTATACATTAATAACAATATTTTCAAGAAAAATAACTATTTTCCAAAACAACAAAAAATCTTGCCAAATCTCCCCCATCTTATTTGTGTGAAGCTGATTTTTGAACCCAAGTGTAAGATTTTACATTTTTATTCAATCCCATTTCATTAGATTGAGTCTCATGTCATAGCCTGTCTTTTTGGTTTCTGACTCAGACATCCAACAAGTTAGCTATCCCTCTCAGATTTGTGTGCTCGGCAAAACCAATTAGCATGCTAGCTATGCCTTTATCCAAGCTATTGGAAAAAAAGTGTCAGATAGCACGAGGCCTAGTACAGATCCTTATGGCAATAGATAGACTTCCAATTCAAAAATCTCACCTTAATCAAATGCTCTTTCGATCCTGCTATTAAACTAGTTTTGACCCCACCTAACTGTGCCATCATCTGGCCTGCATCTTTTCCACAATAATGACCTAAGAGACTTAGTCCAAGCTTTGCTAAAACTCTAGGTGAACTGCGGCAACAGCATTCCTTTGATCTGCCAGTCTTGTCAGAAAGGAAATGAAGAAAAGGAAAATTATGTCATGACCTATTCATGACAAAGCTATTCTGACACTTGGTAATCACTACTTTCTTTCCTAGGTGTTCGCATACCATCCCTTTAATAATACATTCCAGAATTTTGCCAAAAATCAAACTATTAGCCTATTGTTTCCAGACTGACTAGCTTATTATTTGCAGACTCCATTTTTCTCCCTTTTGGGGAAATTGGGTCATTTGTTTTTCCCCTGATCCTACAGCACCTCCTCCCCCTACACCCCTTTGTGATCTTTCAGAGATCGTGGCAACCCTGCTCCACCAGGTTTTTAAATGCCCCAAGATTAAGTAGTTCCTCTGGGCTTGGTCCTCTTTCCTCTCTTTGTCCTCAGTTTCCTTATCTTTACAAAGAGGGGTTTAGGCCACATGATCTCTAAGTTCTAACCTTGCGGTGAGTCTGCGAATTACACTAAATCCTACTAATAGATTATTCTAATGTCATTACTAATAGGGCTGGTGCTATCATGATGTGCATCAAGATTTATCTGAGCAATGAAAACAGTCCCCATTTATATTCATGTAACACTTTAACATACCTGCTTTCTCATTTTCTCTTCGTGTCATTCTTGTCAAGTAGGTGGAATAGAGACTGGTCTGACTATTTAGCAGATAAGAACAGCTAGCATCGACATAGCACCTCGAAAGAGCTTTACGGGCTGTTTCCTCACCACAGCCCTGAGAGGCAGGTGCTGTTATTATCCCCATTTGACAGATGAGGAAACTGAGGCTAATGATTTGCCCAGGGTCACAGAGCTAAAGCGTATCAAAGGCAGGATTTGAACCTGGATCTTCCTGACCCCAGGTCTGGAGCTGACACCTATATAGGGAAACCAAAGTCTAGGGAGAACAGGACACTTACCCAAGACCATACAGCAAACTAGAGGTAAAGCAAGAATTAGAACCTCAAGCAGGGGGTGCAGTTAGGTGATGCACTGGCCCTGGAGTCAAGAGGACCTGAGTTCAAATCCGGCCTCAGATGCTTGACAAACACTTATTAGCCACAAGGATCTGTACTTGGCCTCGTGCTATCTGACACTTTTTTTCCAATAGCTTGGATAAAGGCATAGCTAGCATGCTAATTGGCTTTGCCGAGCACACAAATCTGAGCGGGATAGCTAACTTGTTGGATGTCTGAGTCAGAATCCAAAAGGACAGGCTATGACATGAGATGCAATACAATGGGCAAGTCACTTAACCCCAATTGCCCTGCCTTCCCCCCTCCAAGAAACAAAAATAGAACCTCAAGCAGGGAGCTGTTTTCCCTTGGTAGGTCATGGAAATCTCTTGATGTATGATACCATGTTACTGAGCCTCATTTCTCAGAGCCTGTTCTAAAAGTCGTGGTTTTCCAAGTGCCACTTTGCCCACTGCTGGTGGCACCTTCTTCCAAACTTTTATTTTCTTTGACGAATCTGTGACCCAGGCTTTCTCTGTTGTGTCAGGATGAATCGTCCCAAGAATAGAAATGTCTAGAATGATTTATGCCTTGGCTTCCTCAGTGACTCACCTGCCTAGAGGCAGCTAGGTGGCACAGTATTTGGAGCTCTGGACCTGGAGTCTGGAAGACCTGGATTTGAATCCAGCCTTGGACAGTTACTAGCTGTTTTAAGTTTGACCCTGGGACGGTTACCGAGCCTCTGTCTGTCTGTTTCCTCATCTATAAAATGGGGATAATAAGAGCACCCACCTCACAGGATCAAATGAGATAATAATTGTAAAGCCCTTAGCACAGTGCCTGGCACACAGCAAATATTTGTTCTCCCCTCCCTACCACCCTCTCTTCTATTGGTTGAACCTCTTCTATACAACCATGTTGGTGGAGCAGATCTATCTATAATGCCACAGAGGAGCAAGAGAACAGCCTCTCATTTTCCTATCATAGGTTTGCATATGGGCTATGGCCTGGAGAGGGATGGAGCAGAGCAATACACATACATATACATCATGCTGCCATTGTCCCCACCCCAATTTCCCTACTGGGCTGCCAATTCCCTAACTGATAGCTACTGTCTCAGGATCTTGGTGGGGCTCAGATTCCTTGAACTCTACCTGAGTCAGAGAGGGAGTTCCCAACCTTTTCTGCTCTCTAGGCAAGTGATATGTCCTCATGACTAAAGGAGCTGGAGAAGGGGACCTTTGGTAGTAGGAGAAGGCTGTCATGTGGGGATTAGGACTAGTTCGGCCTGAACACATGAACAAGAAAAGAATTTGGAAAGTCCCAAATCAAAGAACCCAGAATGGAGGATGAAAGCCCTTTGGCCCGAATAGCAGGGCTAGAGTCATTAAGGAGCCTGCTTTTGAGGCCCCAGGGGACTGAACAGAATACCCATAGTCACACAGCTAGGTTCATGGTAAAGCCTAAAGTGAAACCTAGGTCTCATGATCCCCAGACCATTTCTCCTTTCATGACGCCACGCTGCCTCCCAATTCAATGGGAATGTCACAACATGGGCTGAAGACACAGAGATAAAAACTGGAGCATTCTACAGCACCAGCCCCATCTCTCAGTCCCTTTAATCATTACCAGGCCTTCCTAAAAGCTCTATCCAGGATAGAATGGGTCCCTGTCACTGTCATGATGAAGATGCTCTCTGGCCAACTGAGAATATCTGAAATAAATGGCATGGGATGGAAAGCATATAGTCTCAGGAATCCCAGGGCTTCAGGAAAACAGGGTATTTGTCTCCATGAGACACCCAAGAAAGGGAGATTGAAAAGGGATGGAAATTTCCCCATCCTCAAAAGCACGCTTGGAATAGCATCAGCCTGCTCCACTACCACTCCAGCCCAATCTCGTTAGTAAAGGCAAGCGGCAATCAGGGAGATAATTAGCTGGCTGTTATTTATTCCCTGCACTAATCAGCGGCCCACTGCTAGCAGAGCAGAGAGGGCTCCCGCCCCCAAAGCAGTAGGGGTTCTTGGGGACCTTTAGTAACCAGCCAGGAGACAACAGGCAGAAGACAAAGGGGGTTGGAGGCAGGGAGAGAGAGAGAGGGAGGAGGAGGAGGAGGAGGAGGAGGAGGAGGAGGAGGAGGAGAAGGAGGAGCAGGCAGAGGCCAGGACCAGGGACTGAGGGTGTCTATACATCCAGCGCTGTGCTGGGAAGGGTGCACACACGCCTATATGGAGCTGAGCTCAGGTCAATACAGGAAGGCTGGTCCTTGGCTCCCTGTTCTGTTTCACTGCAGTCAAATCTCCTCTTTCCAAAGCAGCTTTCAAAAAAAAAGATGACATTTATCAAAGCCTGCTGAGTGGTGACCTTGGAGGCAGGGAGAGAGGCAGAAAAGGAGGGAGGTGGCGGTGTCTGCGGTAGCAGGAACAGAAGAGAGATGAAAAGGAAGGCAAAGCAGAAGGGAGAGAGAAGCACAGGGTTGGTTTGTTTTTTATTAAGGGGGTGTGCAGGTAGGGAGAGAGGTATTTTTTGAACCTTAAGGTGACTGGAAAAATTAAGAGTAAAGACCATGGTTTTTGATGATTCCTATCACCCTCCCATCCAACTCCCTTCTTCTTTTTCCCAGTATGTATGCACCCTCGGCCAGCTACCATCCAGTCTAAATGAGCTGGCTGAAGATCAGGCTAACAGGAGGTTTGGGGGTGCATGTGTACCTGTGAGTAGTTTATAGGTTCAGTTCAACTCGAATTTAATAAATATTTATTAGTACAAGGGAAATATGCCTGAGTCCCCCAGTCCCCTCTGCTGGAATGATCCCTTATTGCTGACGTTCCCATTAGGATAGTGGAACGTGTGGTGGAAGCCTCCACGCCGTTCTCCTCAGTCGGTCTTTTTCTATGTGTTTCAATTCAACAAGTACTGACCAAGAACCTGCTAAGGGCAGACTAACTGTCTTTCTCCCCACACCCACCCATCTACCAAACTTCCCTGTTTCCGTCCAGGGAATTACTACCATTCTAGTCACCTAGATTTGCAAGCTGGAGTCTTCCTTGGCTCCACTCTCACCTTCCTTCAGCCCAGGCCAATTAACTGCACAACATCTCAGGCACCTGCCCTCTTCTTTGCACAAACACAGCCACCCCCTGAGTTCAGAACCTCATCTCCTCCTCCCGCACCTCTTCAACAACTTCCTAGTTGGGTTCCCCACTTTAAGTCTCTCCCTACTCTAATCTATCTTCCACACAGCCCCCCAAAAAAACTTTCCCAAAGTGTGGGTGTTATCAGGTCACTCCCCTACCCGATAAACCTCGGTGGCGCCTTATTACCTCTAGGGACAAATAGAAACTTTTCCTTTTGGCTCCAGAAAGCCATTCATAGCCTGTCCCTACTTTCCTAGACTTGTTATACATCACTTCCCTTCGCGTACTCATCAGTTTGGGCAAAGTAATCTTCTCATTGCTTCTCATATTTGGCACTCCGTCTCCAGGTCCTTGCTCTGATCCCCTTGCTCCTGCTGTCCCCATGCCTGGAATGCACTCCCTCCTAATTTCTACCTCTCAGAGTACTTGGTTTCCCTCAAAGCTCAGCTCAAATGCCAGCTTCTATATGAAGCCTTTCCGGACCACCCACCATCACCGCCCCAACTGCTGATGCTTCCTCAAGATTATCTTGTTTCTATTTTGTGTATCGTATATGTCGTCTTCCTTGGCTAGACTGTAAACTTGTGGAGGGCTGGGTTTGTTTCACTTTTGCTTTTGTACCCCGAGTACTGGCACCCAGTGCCTGGCACATAGCAGGCACTTAAGAAACACATTTTGATTGATTACAGGGCACTGCCACTTCAAGTTCTCTCTCTTACAAAGCCTATGTGTAGGTCTTGATTAGTTCACAATTATTGGCACCAAAGGTACTGCCCAGGTCAAATGGAGAGAGTTGACTTGGCAAGAAGGTGGGGTGATGAAGAGGGACCCTTGAGAAAGGGAGTTCAGAGGCAGAATTACCCCCTTCTCACACGCACCCACACTCATCACCCTATCTCCCCACTTCCCAGAATGAGCCCTCTCCCTTGCCTCTTCAGTCCAGTCATCGGCCCAAATGCTAGTGTCACCATGGCAACTAGGTTGAGACACATTCTAGTCACCCCAAACACCTGACCTGGACAAGGAGCAGCTTAGTGACATTGTCTGGTTAGGAGGAAAAAGACGAGAGATATTGAAGAGCACAGATACAGAGTTACAGATTCATATCCTGCATCTAGGGCATTAATGCTCCATCAGCATTCAGAATGACAGATTAGCCAGGAGAGCCCCTGTGAGCTGAGTAGGGTCCTTCACACAGGTCTTTTAGGAAGACCTGAGTTCAAATCCAGCCTCAGCTGTGTGACTCTGGGAAAATCATTTAACCCTGTTTACCTCAGTTTCCTCATCTGAAAAATATATGCTGGAGAAGGAAATGGCAAACCGCTCCAGTATCCTTGCCAAGAAAATCCCAAATAGGGTCATGAAGAGTTGAGCACAGTTGAAACTGAACAACAAAGAGCAGGAGAAAGGAACCACTGCCTATCTCCAGCCTAATGAAGTGTATTATCCCAATGATCTCTGGGTAGAGAGGTGGAGAGTAAAGGTTAAGGGGAAGCCCGGGGAGCTGCCTCTTCATCACACACATGCATGGGTACTTCCTGTTTCGCTGTGATACTGAGGGAACCACTTTCCCAGTCACTTGCTTGTATCAGGAGTGCTGACCATGCATAAAGAGTGTGGAACATCACTGGTGATAAGCTCTCTTCAGGCAGGACTACCAGTCTGGCAGTCCTGCCAGTCCCATAATCTTCATGAAAACCTTCACTTGGGTCCTACCATCTCCTCAAGCTGGCGTCCAATATCTCTCCTAACTTTCACAGCCCAATTGGCAAAAACAGTCCGCGCTGGTTTCTACTTTCTCACTTCCCACTCACTCATCTCCTTGCATTCTGGCTTCCATCTCCACCATTTAACTGAATTTGCCTTCTCCAAGGTAACCAATGAGATTTTTATTACTAATGTCCTTTTCTTTGCCTTCATTTCTTTGGCTTCATCCTTTGTCTTCATCATTTCTTTGCCTTTTTTGGTACTAGTGACCTCACCCTCCTTCTGGATAGTCCCCCCTCCCTGGCTCTGATGCTTCTCAATACCTTTGCTTCCTAGGGATCTTCCCCAGGGATCTGTCTGGGCTTCTCTTCTCTCTCTACTTTCTTCTGGTGAGCTCATCACCTTTTCAGGGGTCTTTCTATCATCTCTTTGCCAGTGACTCCCTGAATCAATGTCATTGTAAATTTGTAGGGATAAATGCAAAGGAAAGATGATCAATCTCTCTCGTCCATATCTCCCTTACTAGTTGGAAGCAGATGATGTTTTAAATGAATGATTTTGTGGTAAGTCAACACCCGTAAAGCAAAAGGGGAAATCCCAGGTGTAAAAACTTAGGCATCCAAATGAGATTTATTAGAGGAATAGTCTCTATGGCTCCCTGAGACCTCAGAAAAGCTTGTGGGGTTTGCATATCTTCAAGTTTGCCTGTCAAGGTGGGCCTGCACCAGCCAGTCAAAAGCAACCACTATGTGCCAGTTACAAGCTCTGGGGGTTCAGAAAAAGGCAAAAGACAGTCCCTGCTCTCAAGGAACTCATAGTCTAAGGGTGGGGGAACCTTCAAACAACTATATACAATCAATCAATAAACATTTATTAAGCATCTATTATGTGTTAGGCACTGTGCTAAGTGCTGGGGTTACAAAAAAAGGCAAAAGAGTCCCTGTCCTCAAGGAGCTCACAATCTAATGGGGAAGATTACATTCAAACAACCAAGTACAGACAAGATACATCCAAGACAAACTGGACATAATCAACAGAGGCAAAACACTAGTATTAAGGGGAATCTGGAAAGGCTTCTTTTAGAAGATGAGATTTTAGCTGGAACTTGAAAGTAAGCCAGGAAAGCCAGACTGAAGCTACTTCCTGTGGTCTTAGATCAGCTCATGGGGGTGCAGCAACAAAGATGGCTCCCCAGCATTTCCTTTTTATGCACAAAATATCCCAGTTCTGATATATGTCAGTGATCTTTCACCCTTTTTCTTCCATGGGAGGGAGAAGGAGATTCTCAAGCAAGGATTGGTGGGAAAGAAAGGAGTTATCTTCTGTTCCTAGATCTATGCTTTGGGGTCTTTGAGCATTGTAATTTATTGAAAGGGCAAAGTAGGGTGAAAAGAGGATAAGGGAACCTGGCATATGCCGCTGCTAACTTTACAGATTTATTGAGCCCATTTTCATAGAGATATGGGCCTGATCTCATGGCCTTGGCTAGACTCTGAAAAATAATCTCTAAATTTCCCAGAGCCCAGGGGTTCATCCTTGCCCTCAAGTGGTTATTAGCTCATAAAGAGTTTCTTGGCAAAACAAAGAACAAGGGTGTCATTGTTGGTTCATAGCCTGAATGTCTGATTTAACAATTCTTCCAAGTCAGTCTCTAGACCCTAAAGCAGTTTTTAACCTTGTGTCTGTAAACTTCTTAAATATATGTATTTTGATAACTATTTCAATATAATTGGCTTCCTTTGGGATCCTATATACTTTATTTTATGTATTTAAAAGTGTTATTCTGAGAAGGGGCTCATAGGCCCCACCAGACTGCTCATGGAGTCCATGACACAAAATATAGTTAAGACCCCCTGGCCTAAAGCTTGCTATATGTGCAATAAACAGATTAACATCTACTAGGCTTTTGGGCAGTACTTCAGCATAGTGGATAGATTACTACATTTGGGAGACTGGAAATCCTGAGTCTGAATCTTGCCTCAGACATTTGCCAGCTGTGTGACCCTAGGCAATGCAGTTAACTGCCTTCTGCCTCAGTTTCTCTATTTGTAAAATGAGGATAATAATAGCACCTACCTCACAGGATTGTTGGAAGGATTAAATGAGATAATATACAGAAAGCTATTTACAAACCTTAAAGTGCTTTATAAATGTTAGCTATTATTATTATATGTTGGGGTATGTAACATCTGTGAGTGGCCCAGCAGGCAAACTTGGAGTGGGGGCGGGTAGAATAGGCCTTATAATACTCCTAAATCTAAATGCTTGTTGACTTGACTTAGTTGACATTTCCACCTTGAAGGATCTCAAACCCTACATGTCCAAAACTGACATCATCTTTCTCGCTGTTTCTGTCAAGGATACCACCCTCCTTTCATTCAGTTAGGTTTGTAACCTAAGAGCCATATATGAAAAAGCATTTACCAAAGGCTTGCTATGTGCCAGGAACTGTGCTGTGTGCTGGGGACACAGCTTCAATAGAACATCCCTAGATGTTGAACAGGAATATGCACAGCTGTCTTTCCTGATCCTGGCTGTGCTGGAATTCTTAGGCACTTTGGGGGTGACAAACCTCTGGCTGCTTCCAGTCCTGTGTGGCTGGCACTTTGATATGATGAAGCAACCCCTTTATTGGCCATTGAGCAGGAGAGTCAGTGGACTTTTAAAAAGGGAGAGACTCCAAATTGGGCCTTTTATTATCTTTTCCTGGATTCCAGTTTGCCCTAGCCTCAACCACAGCCATCATTCGGCCATGAGCACAAGACAGCCAACACCCATGCACGGCCCAGGAGAGGCTGATCCTACTTTGGGGGACAGTGTCTTCTTATTTTTCTCTTGATTTTAGGTGAATGAATATCAACCTCAAGATGGATGTATCCAGGCTAGAGGCGACCTTGTGAGTTTGAAAGGTTCAAAGGTACCGGGTCCATTGGGTGATGAGGGAAGGAGTCTCTGGCAACTGCTCCAGTCCTTTTGAAGCCAACAGCCATCAGTAAGAGGATGAACCCAATTCTGGATCTGGCTTGCCCAAAGATATCAGCCATGGCGGGGGGGGGGGCAGTGTAGAACCAAGGTGAAATGTGGAATGACTCTTCAGTAGTCCTGAAAATTGTTTTATGTTCTGATGAGGGCTGAGTATCAATCTTCTGTCAGAATATAACAGTTATTACTTTGTTTCTGTCAAAAAGAACATTTGATTTGTATGTAGGAAATTAATTTGAGTATCTTTCTACTCCCCTTTTGAGGAGACCCTAGACATGAGCCAAAAGTGAAACTTTAAGTAAATAGTTCCTGGGAAACTGAGATGGGGTTCAAGGAGCTGGAGTGGGAGAAAGGGAAATATAATCTCTATCATTAGAGAATAGAGTCCCCCAGGACTGAACCTGGGTTAGAACATGTGCATGGTGGAAAGGGAATGGACAGAGCACCCCAGGCACCCTGTGCTCATTACTCATTCTTTATTGTCAGAAGAGACAGCCTCCGTCTTCAAGGAGTTTACTTTCTAACAGGGAAAACCAGCACAACACACACTGGAAACAGGTAGCTAGGGCAGGGTAAAGCCACAGGGATGGTGAGTAGGGAAGATGAGCAGCGCAATCATCTCAGAAGCAATAGCAGTTTTCATTTTATTGGTGTTCTCAGAATAAGAGGTATGAAGTGATTATCTCTGCCTCTCTCATCATCTCCTCTCCCTTCAAGGTTAAACTCAAGTGCCATCTCCTTCAATAGGCCTTTTTTGATTCCCCTAGTCCTTAGTACTCTACTCCCAAAATAACTTTTTATTTATTTAGTATACTTAATAGAGGTGATAGGGTTGATCATGAGCTCTGGTCCCTCTTAAAGGTCCCCATGCTTGGCACCTCTGCTGAAGGATGCGTATTGCCAACAGTTCCTGGCTGGTCTCTAGGGTATACCAGTATGTCAAAGATAATTAATAACCCATCCGGGAGGCACCATACTCTTAAGAGTATATAAAAATTGTGGGAAAGCTCTGAATCCCTCTGGATGGACCAGAGCTTTTGAGGGATATATCTTCTCTTTGGACTTCCAGCAAGGTGAGAGAAGGGGGTCTCTCTCCCTCTCTTTCTCTCTCCCTCCCTTATTCCCCATCCAACAGCTATGGCAACCCACAGTGAACACATGACATAGGGTAATCAATATGGACTTGCCCCGGTGAGCTTGCAGTGAGAACTCAAGTCCTTGGCTGCCTCTTCTATTTTGTGTTACTTTCCCAGAGCATAGATCGCTGAATAGCGATCTTGAGAACTGGGGATTTCTAGCCTCAGCAGCTACTTTTGTGTTTGAAATATCTCCTGTTTCTACATGAGGGCTGGTTGCTCAGCAGGAGATGCTTCTGGCACTATTTTGCTGTTAAAGAGAAGACAACCACTACCAGGAGGATGCTACAGTTGAAAGGACTAAGAAGTCCTAAGCCATGCCTGGCTGGTCAGAAGAGCAGGACTTCATAAGTTACTGAGACAGCACAGATCCCAGGTGAATATGAAATATCAGCATCCCACAAGTCTCCTTTCTGGAAATCTTTACCTCTTCACTTACTAGCTATGTGGCCTTAGGCAAGTCACTTAACCTGTCTGCCTGTTTCCTCAAGTGTAAAATGTGGGGATAATAACAGCCCCTACACTTCCCAGGGTTGTTGTATCAAATGAGATAATATTTGTAAAGCCTTACCACAATACCTGACACATAGTAGGCTCTTAATGAATGCGTATTCCTTTCTGTCATTCCCCCTATAACAGAGGATGAGTTTTCATATTTTAAATATTTGTTAAGGAACATGTATGAATCTTTTGTATTTAAAGCGTTTACTTCATGGTAGAAGAATAAATAGCTGTCCTATAACTATCTGCCACCTTGTACAATGATGAATACCTTTTTCAGGAAGTGATCTTATTCATCCCTTTTAGGGGAGACCCTTGACATGAGCCATACCTAAGCTTTAACAGATTGTCCCCAGAATTCTGGGGATGCAAGACAATAATCCAGAGAGCTCAAGAACAAGCCTGGATCCCCCTTTTTAGAGTTCAGGCTACCCCAGGATGAGATCCAATCCATTTGAGTCCAGAGCTAGAGACCTTTGTGAGTAGCAGCCCTGCATACTCAGATAGAAATGGCAAATATACATATGTATATATACATATATATATATATATATATATATATATATATGTGGTCTTCATTTATCTGTGAACATGCTTTGTTTCCTCAATAGAATGTAAGTTCCTTGAGAAACACAGACTGCCTCACTTTTGTATTTGTATCCCCAGTACCTAGTCTGAATTGTTGATTGATTGATTCATAGAAGAAGCCTTCCCCTAAAAGCCAGTATCCATGTCTAGTTATCACCCTTTGGACCACCAGCCTGAATCTTCTCGGATAATTGTGTCTGAATGTTGGTCAGAGAGGAAACTTTTGTAAAACTGTGTTATGAATAGAATGCTACTCTCAGCTATGGGTAATCTATCTTTTCTTTCATTGAATAAGTAGTATGTGTGTACTGTTCTAGGTTTGAAGGCTGGTTACTGGCTAGGAACAGAATTGTCTCGACTTCTGCGTGACCTATAGAATACCTGCCCAGGCCCAGAGGGCACAGAACTCAGAATGGCTAGGTGGACTAAATAGATGGGAGAAGCAGAAGTGGGGTAGAGTCTTATTCATTGCCCTATACCCTGGGTCCAAAACCAGATAAATGATGATGGTTCAGGAACAGAAGGGGTTGTTCAAGGTATGGTGCAGAAATCAGTAACAGGTTAACCAAAATAGACTCTGAATGGACCAAAGACTTAAGTCTTTTCTTTATGCCTCAGTGGATTTGTGATCTCATAGGTATGATACCCTATCCAAGGATCTCAAACACAACCCACCCATGCCTTCCCATATTGTGAAACTCTTGCCCAGATCATGCCATAAATCTATTCCAGAGGGTCCACTGAACATGTCTTAATCTTTTGACATTGCATAGGTCCTAGGACAGCATTCTCACTATCCATTTGTCATCTGTCACTCTTTCTAAATTACCTGCCTGCCTTCTTTTCTGATGATTATCGTTTATACCACATTTCACTATTTATAATATTCTGCAACCTATTTATGCCCACTATGCATCTCTCCATTGTCCTTTGGATGACCTACAATTTTGATTCCTCGGAGATAGTTATATTCCACAATTCACAGTCAGAAGAACATTAATGCTAAAAAGACAAGATATTATTTCAGGGAGAAATGTGAGGCCATTGAAAACTCTACAACATTTCCCAGATATGATCTGTCTCTTCGTGACATAGCAAAAGACACAGTGTCAACAAGATGATGGAGCAAAGACTGAAGCAAAGAGGAGGGCCAAAGCAAAAAGACACTGAACTGCAAAATATAAAAGATGGAAAATAAAGGGCCAAGGCAGGAGTTCTTAACCTGTTTACTTACTTAACCTGTGAGCTTGTTTTTTTAAAAATACTTTTATAATTGTCTTTCAATATAATCGGTTTCCTTTTGCAATCCTATGTGTTTTATTTTACGCATTTTAAAACATTCTAAGAAAGAGTCCATAGACTTCACTAAACTACCAAAGGCGTCCATGACACACAAACAAGGTTAAGGACTCCCAGTCCAGAGACTCATCGGAGATGCTAATATAATTTGTTTCCCTCAGTTGGGTTGGTGCTCCTGCTGACTTTTAAGCTAGAGTGCTGGAAGCTAGCCCTGTCTGACCCTAGTTGATTGGCAACAGCTGCAAGTGGGGCTGCCTCCCCTCATTCTTCCAAGGGGAAGGCCTCTGTGTTAGGGACAACAGCAGACAGTCCTACTGTACGGCCACTCTAGTTTACCTGGTGCTGTTGGGGTTTTGATGTTCCCAAGTTTCTGAGCTGTACAGGTGCTGAGGATATGGTAGGGGTTGGGGAAGAATGGTGCCAATAGAGTACAAAAACCTGGGGATGCAAGGCCATTTCATTAGCAGTAAAAGAGCAGTATATCTCATGATCCTCAGTGATACTGAATCTGTGGTGCCTAGCCTCTGGCTTCACTAGCTTCCTTTCCCCAAATCTCTGAATTGGTATCCTTTTCATGCTTGGGATGACTCTCTTTGGTTTGACAATAGAGGAAGCCCAGTACAGCGAAAGATACTTACAAGCTGTGTGACCCCGGGCAAGACACTTAACCCTGTTTGCCTCAGTTTCCTCATCTGTAAAATGAACTGGAGAAGGAAATGGCCAACCACTCCTGCATCTCTGCCAAGAAAACCCCAAATGTGGTCACAAAGAGTTGGACACAACTGAAACAATTGAACAACAACAAAAGTTCAAGGAAGAAGATAATACGCTCAATTTTGGACATACTGAGTTTAAGATGTCTATGAAACACCCAGTTTGAAATGTCCAATAGGTAGTTGGAGATGCAAGGCTGGAGGTCAGAAGAGAGATTAGGACTAGATAAATAGATCTGAGAATCATCTGCATAGTGACAATAATTAAGTCCATGGAAGCTTATGAGATCACCAACTAAAACACTATAGAAGGAAAAGCGAAGAGGACCCAGGACAGGGTCTTAAGGGACACTCATAATTAGCAGGGGTGACCGAGATCAAGATCCAGCAAAGGTAACTGAGAAGGAGCCATTAGAAGAGTACAAGTGCTCAGTGTCACAAAAGTCCAAAAAGGACAAGATATCCAGGAGAAAAGCATGGCGGTGTAGCCATTCACCAACAGATAAATGGTCACAGGATATGAATAGTTTTCAAAAGAAGAACTGCAAAATATTCACGACCAAATGAAAAAATACTCCAAATCACTAATAAGAGAAATGTAAATCAAAACAACCCTGAGGTTTTACCTCACGCCTTTCAAATTGGCAAAAATGACAGAAAAATGGCAATAGTTAATGTTGGAAGGGTTGTAAAAAGATAGACACACTAATACGCTGTTTGTGAAGCTGTAAAGTGGTACAAACATTTTGAAAACAATTTGCAGTTATGCAAATAAAGTGACTAAAATCTTTACATCTTTTGAACCGCACTGGGCTTATACTCCAAGGAAGACATTGATAAGAAAAAAAAATCCTCATATACTGCAAAATATTTATAGCAGCACTTTTTGTGATAGCTAAGAATTAGAAACAAAGAGGATGTCTGTCAATTGAGGAGTTGCTAAACAAATTGTTACATGAATGTAATGGAATATTACTGTGCTGTAAGAAATGATGTGTGATGATTACAGAGAAGCATGGAAAGATCTACGTGAACTAATGCAGAGTGAAGATAGCAGATCCAAGAAAACAATACACACAATAACTACAAAATGTAAATGGAAAGAACCACCACATACCAAAAAAAAAAGATCCACAGTAAATGAAACAAAATTATAAAGATCAAGTGGGATTCGAAAGAAGAGACATGAGAAGACATTCCCGACCTACCCCTTCAGGGAGGTGGGAGGTCGCAGGTGATACACTTTATACATGTTTGCAGACTTTTTCAGTGTATGGATTAGTTGTGCTTACTTTTTCTTCTATAAAAATACTATTTGTCACATGGGTTGGTTTTTTGGGGGCAAGGAGGAAGGATACATGAGATACTATGGGGAAATAAGAAAATGTCAATAAAAATGTATTTAAAAAGAAAAGCTTTACTGTGGCAAAAGCATCAGAGAGGTCAAGAAGGATGAGGACTAAGAAAAGACTGTTAGATTTGGCAATTAAGAGATCATCACCAGCTGCCTGTTGCATAACTCTAACTATATGATTCCTAAACATCTCGAACTCAACATATCTAAAATTCATTATCTTTCCCTTGGAACCCACCCCCTTCCTAACTGTCTTACTTCTGCTGAGGCCACCATTGTCCTTCTTATTAGTCTAGACTGTTGCAGTATCTCCCCAATTAGCCTCCATACCTCTAGTCCTTCACCTATTCAATCCCTCGCCCAGCTGCCAAACTGACATTCCTAAAGCAGAGTTCTAACCTTGTTAACCCCCCACCACACACACACACACACACACACGCACACACACACACACACAGCTTCAAGGGCTCCCTATTGTCTCTAGGATTTAAAAAAAAATTTTTAAAACCTCTTTTTTTGACATTTAAAACCCTTCACAATTTGGTTCCCTCCTATCTTTCTATACCAATTTCTCATTACTGCCCCTTCTCCCTGTACTAACTACATTACATTCCAGGGAAATTGGATTACTTGCTTTTCTTCATCTAGGACATTTGATCTCCTGTTTCTGTGCCTTTTCAGAGGCTGTCCATGCTTTGAATATTCTCCCTCCTCACTTCCACTTCCTGGAACTCCTAACTCTCTCCATGTATCACTTCGAATACTACCTCCTACAGGAGGCCCCTCTTGGTCACCCACCTAACTTTGTTTTATATTTACTTTGTATAGGGATAGAGATAAGGGATTACTTAAAAGGAGACTCCTGGATGGGGAAACTCCCTCTACCAATGTATGTCACTCCCTTCTCTATTACTTAGGGAGTTGCATCTACCAGTGTTCTCTAAAGTGGAGGGTTAGAGTCTATTGGGAGGGTAGGGTCTTATTCCAAGGAGAATGTGGACTGTGATCAACCACACCTAACTTTATTCACCAGCACTCCTCCATTTCTCCCCTTCTGTCGTGCAAAGTCCCAACCCCCCAGCTTCGGAGCCCTTCCAGGTTCTGAGGCACTCACAGCAGCTGCTGCACAGATGCTGTTGGAATAATTTTGCTCCTGTGGCCTGTCCGCCAGATCACCTTGTAGCTGGAGCAGGTGCCACACAGAGAAAGTCACGGTGACAGGTGAATAAGAGTCTTGCCTCCCTTCCCCCTTTTCAAACTGAGTAGTGAAGAGTGAGTCACACAGAATGAGCAGGCACGGATGGATTATGATTTGAAAGATATGATGACATTATCTGTCCCCCCCCAAACCTCCTCTTTCTCCAAACTCCCCAACTATTGCCAAGGGCACTGCTCTCCTTCTAGTCACTTGGGTTGGTTCTCACAACTTGAGTGTCATCTTTTCCTCACTCCATGTAGCCAGTCAGTTGTCAAATCTTGTTGATTCTCCCTTCACATCATTTAAATCTATCCCTTTGTTTCTCTACTCACATGACCACCCCCTCCTCCAACCTCTTTCCTCTCCAATCTATTCTCTATACAGCTGCCAAAGTGATTTTCCAAAGGAAGAAAGGAAGGAAACAAACATTTATCAAGCACTATGTGCCAGGTATTATGTTAAGGATATACATACAAGCAAAAATAAAAACAATCCTTGCCCTCAAGGAGCTTATATTCTAATGGAAGGCAACACAGGAAAGGGAACTGAAAAGCAGAGGGAGGTGGGGAAATGAAGGTATGCAGTATTGGGGCATGATTTTGAAATCCAGAAAGTCAGGAACAAGGCCAGGAGGAAAATGAAGGCAGATTGGCCTATGCCATTCCACAAAACGGAGGCTCCAGGAGGAACTCACCAATGGGAAAAAGGGTAGTAGATGTTGTATTTCAGGATGACCTGACCACGAGGACAGAAGATCGTACCAAATCAAGAAGATCCCAACTGCTGAGGGAATTTCTGGGATGAGCTAAGTAGTAGAAGGGGCATGGTCTAAACCTAACAGATAGCTCTAACCACATCACTTCCCTATGCAATAAATTCCAGTGGCTCCTGATTAACTCTAGGATAGAATATTATTTAATTTTTATCTCATATTTTGGTCATTTGTATTATATCATATAATGCATATATGTATTAGTACAATAGTAGATGTTTACAAATAAATAAATATACATAGATTGAGGGTTTACGCTCCCATTTTTTTATTTACTGATAGGAGGGTGTGATCAAAAAAGTGTGGAGACCACTGAAAGGTTAAGTGCTTTGTATAGGATCATAGAACTAGTATGCATCAGAGGCAGGGCCTGGACCCAGGTTTTAATGGCTCCAAGGCCAGATATCTATTCCCTTTGCTATACTGCCTTTCATTCACTTTTTATATTTTTTTATATTTATCTGCATTTATGTTATTTCTCCTGAATAGAACATAAGCTTTTAAAAGTTGTTTACATTTTCGTCTTTGTTTAGCATAGTTTGACACACTTAAGTATTTAATAAATTCATACTGAATTGAATTGATTTGACACATATTCCAAAGTAATGGAATCACCTTGCTTCATCCTTTCCTTCTAGATCCTGAGCTTAGCCAAGTATTTACTCTTTCCAGTGGAGTTCAAACTCTCCATTCATGAATCTCATTTAGACACTGGTGAATTCAGAAGCCCCTTTGAATTTTTTGATGTGAAATTTGTCCAACAAGAAGTTCTAAGTCAACCCTGGATCCCTTCATTAGTAATAAAAGTAATTGATGGACTCTTTAGCTTGGTCCCATCATTCAAAACACCTCCCAGCTATAAGCTTAAGTAGTCAGCTATCAGTAAACCCTGTCCTTTATAGCCCATAGACTATAGGTCACCACTTCCCTGCTGGGGATTCAATAGTGGCCCAGAAATGGTCCACAGATTTCCTAGGGTGCTCAGAACACTATTTCGAACTGGGATTATGTCCTATAGGGGTACAATCTACATGGAGACTAATTAGCATCTTTCACCATCAACTAAACTCATGATCCTTAGCTTCTCTTAGTGTTAGGACTTAATTGCCCATCAAAAGCAGATGATTAGATAACATTATGGTAAGAAAAAGTAAGTTAGCATACTATAAATAAAATCTGGTCCCATTTTGCTCCTCTGACTCTCCAAGATCAAAACACTAAGGGAAGTACAAGGAGGTATCTAGAATTCAGCAGGAAAGGAAAAACAAGGTGAATAATTCCATGTAATTAGATAGAGCTATATATCCCATGGGAGCCAGGGAATTTCTTCATTGGGATTTCTCCACACCAGGTCTTTTCAGATCCTTGGATTTTGGTTTGAGCCTCACAAAGCTGGAGAAGCTTATATTTGTGCTAGGGTTTCGTATGAATTTGTTAGTTGCCAGTTGAACAGATAGAGAAAAAGCCAGAAATAATAAATCAAGCCTCATTCAAGAGCCTTTAGAACAGTAAAGAGCCATAACAGAAAGTCTGCCCCAGAAGTTAATCATATAGGTTAGACGTTAGAGCGACCAACAACAAAAAGAGCCCCAAAGGACCAAGGCTCACTTCAAGCTAATGTGGAGGGGAAAGGCTGTTTTTGAGTGAAATGGCTCAATGTTTCCATTTTTGCCAGAACCAAATAATAGGTTGGTACTGGCACAAAGTTTAATTTGGTCTTTATCGTAGGGAAAAAAGGGCGGGGGGGGGGGGAAGGGTAGAGAAAATCACTTCTACTCTCAAGTGATGGAAAGGGTTCTTTGAAAAAAGGGGAAGTACTTCAGGAAAGAAACAAATAAAAGGGATGAAGGGGAAAGTAAAGCAGTGAAGGGGAATCCTAACTCATCAGGAGGTTGGCAAGTGGCAAGTTAACAAGTTGACACGAAGCAAAGAAACAAGAGTAGAAAGATCATTGAACTCTTGGTGCTATGGTATAGGTATTCAGCTACTCTCCAACAGGGTGGAGCTCCTTTCTCTGAGGAATATGAAGCTTCGTGTACCCTAAGGAAAGAGAAGAATACACAGATCCCATCAGATGGGAGACTATCCAATAATAGTCATAGGAAGAAGAGATGAATAGAAGTAATTGGTGATTCCTTGGTGATAACATTTTCTGTTGACCTAATTAATAAAGCATTTAATAAATTCTTATTGAATTAAATTGGTTTGAGACATATTCCAGAGTAATAGAACCACAGAGAAGTTTGCTATCTCCCTGAGGCATATAGACCTCTTCCCCAGGGAAAGGAGGGGGAACTGACAAAAATGCTAGCGTAAAGACTCTTCCAAGCCCCGTTCACACTGACATCCACTCTGGAGGTTAGTCTGAGAGGTCAGAAGATCTTTCTAGTATTACAATTCAAATCGTTTTTGTTGTTCAGGCATTTTCAGTCATATCCAACTCTTTGTGACCCCATTTGGGGTTTTCTTGGCAAAGATACTAGAGTGGCTTGTCATTTCCTTCTCTAGCTCATTATAGAGATGAGGAAACTGAGGCAAACAAGGTTAAGTGACTTGCCCAGGGTCACACAGCTAGTAAATGTCTGAGGCCAGATTTGAACTCAGGAAGATGAGTCTTCCTGACTCCAAGCCTGGCACTCTATCCATTGTGCCACATAGCTGCCCATTATATAACTCCTGAGTCCCTATCAATGAGCCCCGCCCTGCCCCAACAATGGTTATCAGTTGAAACCAGTGAGTTAATTAGCTTTTAGAAAGGAATATTTACTGAGGTAAGTACAGTAAGAATAATCAGTACAAAACATCCCCCCAAAATGCCTGTGACATGCTCTCACCAGTACATGCACAGTCCAGGGTAAAGTGAATTCAAGCTTAGACAGCACATGTGACAAAGTGGTCATTTATAGCTTCCAGTTGCTGGGAATTCTTTTCTTCTTTGTGGAGTTCTCATGAAGTTCCCCTTAGGCATGTCATAACTTTCTGTTATAGTCCTTGTCAGGCTCTGAAATTGCCTTTCCTCAGTGCATCTATTTTTTCCTCAGCTCCTGATGTAGACAGTACCCAGCCTCCATTATCTGAAGATGCTTATAGGATGCTGATGGACAATCCAACTCTAACATTCTAGCATGCTAGCTTCTAACATTCTTCTAGCATTCACGAAGTCATCTTGTGATGAAGAAGAAAGGAGTGTGAATGAAGCTTCCTTGTCTCCTCCCTTCCCCTGCCCCACAAGCGATTCTCTCTCAGGAGTTTGTCTAGTTTTCTCTTTCCTGTCTCACCACTGGAATCTTTGCCTTGCTAAACTTCATAGAAGACCCACAGGGCATGACTAAATCTTTTCAGCTAATACCTATACATCTAGCTAAAATGCCTGTGATCAACTTATTGATCCAATAAAAATGTCTAGGCCTTATTCACACCTAGCTCATAGCTCCATTTGAGTCCACTGAAAAATCCCTGAAGACTCCCACCCTTACACTAGAACTAATGACAACTCCATGGGCACAACCCTTAATACTGAAAGAATTCCACCAATCCCTCTGTTTATCCTTATCGAACCTATTTATTTTTGATGTATTCTATAGCACATAGGGTCTGCTTATCCTAGGTGCTATTATTCTTATATTTCTAAAAGTCTCTAGTTTCCTTTATCCTCCTGATTATAGAACAATGCTTAGCCAATTAGGATCCATCTGCTATCAAGGCTCAATTCCGAGCCAGAATGAGACTGGGACCCACAAAGCAGCAAAGAAATGCAATGCCCTCCCTTTAGTGTCTTTTTTGCATGTGGATATACCACTAGTGGCTTATTGGCTATGTTAATAAACCTTGTTAGATTAGAAGAGTGTGAGTCTTTTCTCTGTTCCTTGAGATCTTGAACTAGACCTGTGCAGCTGGGGATGAAGATGGGGTCTCAGGGAATAGCTTTGATTGCCTCCTTAGAACATGAACTTCTAAGGGCAAGAAGCATATTAAGCTATTGGTAAGAATCCCAGGTTGGAAGAACCCAGAACTATTATTTCCTGTTGCTAAAGTTTTTTTTTAAATGGCAGTAAGAAGAATTTACTTAAACAACTGTGTAATCATTTTCAGAAATTATTAGAACACCAAATACTGGTTCTAGTTGCCTTTATTATCTCAACTTTCCTTCCTCTTATGCATTTCTTTTTTTTCTTTAATTTTTTTAGTTTTCAGCATTGATTTTCACAAGACTTTGAATTACAAATTTTCTCCCCATTTCTACCCTCCCTCCCACTCCAAGAAAGCATATATTCTGATTTCCCCATTCCCCAGTCAGCCTTCCATTTTTCACCCCACTCTCCCCCATCCCCTTTTCCCTTACTTTCTTATAGGGCAAGATAGATTTCTATGCTCCACTGCCTGAATAGCTTATTTCCTAGTTGCATGCAAAAACTTTTTTTTTGAACATCTGCTTTTAAAACTTTGAGTTCCAAATTCTCTCCCCTTTTCCCTCCTCACCCACCCTCCCTAAGAAGGCAAGCAATTCAACATATGCCACATGTGTATCATTATGTAAAACCTTTCCACAATACCCATGTTGTGAAAGACTAAATTTTGCTCCTTCCTATCCTATCCCTCTTTGTTCAGTTTTCTCCATTGACCCTGTCTTTTTTCAAAAGTGTTCACTTTTGATTATCTCCTCCCCCTATCTACCCACCCTTCTATCATCCCTCCTTTTTTATCTCCTTCCTCCTTCTTTCCTGTCGGGTAAGATACCCAATTGAGTGTGTATGGTATTCCCTCCTCAGGCCAACTCCCATGAGAGCAGGATTCGCTCATTCCCCCTCACCTGCCCTCTCTTCCCTCCCTACAGAACTGCTTTATTTTTGCCACTTTTATGCTAGATAATTTACACCATTCTATCTCTCCCTTTCTCCCTCTCTCAATATATTCCTCTCTCATCCCTTAATTTGATTTTTTTAGATATCATCCCTATGTATTCAACTCATCCTGTTCCCTCTGTTTATATATATATGCATATATATATGTACACACACACATACACATATATGTATGTATATATGTATATTCCCTTCAGCTACCCTAATACTGATGTCTCATGAATTACACATATCATCTTTCCATGTAGGAATGTAAACCTAACCGTTCAACTTTATTAAGTCCCTTATGATTTCTCTTTCTTGTTTACCTTTTCATGCTTCTCTCGATTCTTGTATTTGAAAGTCAAATTTTCTATTCAGCTCTGGTCTTTTCACTGAGAAAGCTTGAAAGTCTTCTATTTTATTGAAAATCCATATTTTGCCTTGGAGCATGATACTCAGTTATGCTGGGTAGGTGATTCTTGGTTTTAATCCTAGCTCCATTGACCTCCGGAATATCATATTCCAAGCCCTTCAATCCCTTAATGTAGAAGCTACTAGATCTTGTGTTATCCTGTGTTTCCACAGTACTCAAATTGTTTCTGTCTGGCTGCTTGCAGTATTTTCTCCTTGATCTGGGAGCTCTGGAATTTGGCAACAATGTTCCTAGGAGTCTTCTTTCTGGGATCTTTTTTCAGGAG
>CM053627.1:55726920-55761597 GCA_028646595.1 Phalanger gymnotis
CCAATGAGGTATTTCACATTGTCTTCCACTTTTTCATTCCTTTGGTTCTGTTTTATAATATCTTGATTTCTCATAAAGTCACTAGCTTCCACTTGCCCCAATCTAATTTTTAAGGTAGCATTTTCTTCAGTGGTCTTTTGGACCTCCTTTTCCATTTGGCTAATTCTGCCTTTCAAGGCATTCTTCTCCTCATTGACTTTTTGGAGCTCTTTTGCCATTTGAGCTAGTCTATTTTTAAAGCGTTATTTTCTTCAGTATTTTTGGGTCTCCTTTAGCCAGTCATTGACTTGTTTTTCATGGTTTTCCCACATCACTCTCATTTCTCTTCCCAATTTTTCCTCTATTTCTCTAACTTGCTTTTCCAAATCCTTTTTGAGTTCTTCCACGGCCTGAGACTAGTTTATGTTTTTCTTGGCGGCTTTTGATGTAGGCTCTTTGACTTTGTTGACTTCTTCTGGCTGTATGTTTTGGTCTTCTTTGTCATCAAAGAAAGATTCCAAAGTCTGAGTCTGAATCTGAGTCTGTTTTTGTTGCCTGGCCATGTTCCCAGCCAACTACTTGACCCTTGAGTTTTTCAGCGGGGTATGACTGCTTGTGGAGTAGAGAGTAGTTTGTCCCAAGCTTGAGGGGCTGCATTGTTGTTTTCAGAGCTTTTTCTACACAGCAAGCTCTGCCACACCAGTGCTTCTCCTCCCCCAAGAATTGCCTGCCAAGACTGTGACTCACATCTGAGCAGGCTCTGCATTCCTGCTGGAATCTGCCACTTAGTTCCTCCCACCAGGTGGGCCTGGGACTGGAAGCAACTGCTGCTGTAGTTCTGTAGCTACACCACCTCTGTAGCCCCTAGGGCAGTGGCCAAACCGTAAACTCCTTTCACTCTGATCCCGCAGTTTTTTCCCACCAACCTTCTCTGTTATCTTTGGTGTTTGTGGGTTGAGAAGTCTGATAACTGCCACAGATCACTGATTCAGGGCACTAGGGCCTGTTCCACCAGGCTCCTGGTCTGGTTGGTCTGGGCACAGCCCACACTGGACTCTGTTCCGCTCAGCTCCTTGCAAGAGACCTTACCCAGTGACCATCCAGGCTGTCCTGGGCTGGAGCCCTGTTTCCCTCTACTATTTTGTGGGTTCTGCAGTTCTAGAATTTGTTCAGAGCCATTTTTATAGGTGTTTGGATGGTCCTAGGGGAGAGCTTTAGGCATCTACATGCTTTCTAGCCATCATCTTGGCTCATGCCCCCCCCCCCCACTGGACAGTTTTAAAGCTGTCCCTTAAGGTCAGATGGAATTTGAGATTAGAAGGTTCTGTGGTTAAAAAGGGAGTTGTCAGGTAGGCTCAGTAGACTTACAGGAAAATTTTATCAGTATAAGAATATGGGTGGTGTTGACTATTTTTAATAGTGGCAGTGAAGTTAGGAGCCTTATATCGTAAAATCATGGAATTATATTCTAAGACTTGGAGGGTACCTCAGAGGGCATCACAGCCAACCCCCAATCTCAAATTCTATTGGCTTCCTGGGAATAGGTACCCAAAGTGTTATATTATGATAGTAGCCAATGTTTAGCTAGATATATTGTAAGTTTTGAATGCCACATATGTTCTATTCACTGAGTCACACTAATGCATTCAATATATTATTTAATAATGGCCTATATGATTAATCCCCAGAAAAGGAAAAGCCCGTTCATAGCTTTCCATACCACACAGTGGAAACTACTTAATTATCTCAGGTTAGTAACTAAGGATAAGCAGCTGGGTACTAACTATACCATCCAAGTGACTCCCCACCCCTAGGACAGCAAAAGGACTAAAAGTCTGTGGCCTAGGAATATAAAAGGTTAAAATGGTCCCAAGCAGTCAGGGCTTGAGCTGTGGGCAGCAATGGCCAGGTGCTGCTATCTGGCTATGAGGTAGCATACCTGATTATCAGGCTCATACCTATGTTAGTTACCTAGGTTGATTTGGAGACCTAGATCAATATTTCAACACCAAGGCGACCATCTTTGTCAGATGAGATGACCTAGGCCTGATATGGCCTAGTTCTTTGGTTAGCCAAATGAATTGGATTAAGGTTTAGGTAATCAATACTGGCTTAAAGATTAAATCATCACTATTCAATCAGTACTCAAGGGTGTTTGAGCCAATATACTAACACAGTGACATAATACTGTGGGTTTTTATGTATTTTGTAAATAGCTCATAGAAATATTCCTGGTTATCTTATTTTCAGGAAAAAAGGTAGCCATACACATCAGGCTGCCCTAACCAATATCCGGCTATCATATTGCTATTTTGTGCAGGTTCTCAAAGTGCTCCTACCCATTCTCATTCCAAATTCAGGATGGAGTCACTCAGGCCAACAGTACTTTTATGCCACCACTAATTTTACAGATGAGAAAACTGAGGACTGAGATGATTCACGATTTATCCAAGGTCACACAGGTTGTGAAATCAAGTTCTCTGATTTCGGAGCCAATGTTCTTTCCACTGTTCCATCCACTATTCAACTTGGCTATGAGGGAAAAGAAGGACTTTAGATCCAGAAGGAAATATATGAAATTAATAGAATTCCTCTCAGGGACACTAAAGGTAATGTAACCTTATCAAGGCTAAGATGAAAAGCTCGTTGGTCTTGAAAGAACTTGGTGCAAAAGGGAGAACCCTGAAACTATAATCCATACCCACCCCCAGCCCCTACCCCTTCCTCCATGAGCGTAGAGCATGATATTAAATCACAGGGTAAGTGAGATCAAACTCAGGAAACTTAGCAAGAAACTTAGCAAATGCATGTTTTTAAAGTTTTTATGTTTCACTATTAAATCAGTATCTTTTTATATGTGTCTATGTTGCAGCACACGCTTTGATCTTTTGTCTGTTTGGATGTAGATACAGCAGTGTACTGGATTAGATTGTTTACATAATCAAGCTCACAAAGCCTGAAGTTTAAGCTAGAGATTTTATATAAGACTGTTCCTTGTTATCCAAAGATAACTGGTACTAGAAAAAAGACCACTTAAAGTGAATCCACTTAAGATAAGGACAAACATTTCAGAGTAAATAATAAACTAAGGGTTTTCATCTTGAAAAAAATAAAGCTAAAATTATAAAAATGAGTTTATCTTACATTTAACAATTTGGTTATAGTTCAACTATAAGGTAATTCTTAGAATGAATTAAGAATGAAACAAGTGTTGGGCTTTTTTCGTAATTTTTTTCTGACAAATTTATGTGGTAATATTAGAAGGGCGTTTCACACCTCCAAACCCCAATCAAGGTAACTAGCAAGATGCTCAATAACCTGATATCTTTGTCACGAGAGAAGTCCTCTTTGATTGGGTTACAAGAGCAACTGATCATTCCATGCATAAACTAGATGTGGAAAAATGTGTAGACGCCTCTACCGAATCAATCAATCAAAGGTATAAACTAGATGAAAAGCATGAAGTCTTTCGGCTAGCTATCAGTTGAAATCAGGTGATGAAGTGCGTTGGGAACGGTTAAAAGAATCAGACATACCTCCGAGGATATGTATGTCAGAGGAGAGTACAGCAAGAGCATTCTAGTAATTGCTTTGAGTATTAAGCCATTCAGGGGATGAGATTCTTGTGCCTATAACCAGAGGGCAGGAGGAAAGAGGTAGAGTGAGTCCAGAAAAAAGGGTCCCACTCTCCCAGCCCCACTGACTGAACCAGTAGCAAACAGTACATCCAGGAGGCAGACTGGGCACGCTGAAGAAAGGCAGCTCAGAGAGAAGTGCCGTTTCAGGACTCCACATGGTCCCCAATCCTTGGAGCCCAGCAGACAGCTATATACACAAAAGAAGCACTTAATCTAGGAATGGAGAAAAAGGCTTCCATCTAACCACAAGCTATAACTTACTCATTTGCCACGTGCCATCTAAGCTTAAACTCACTTTTCCCTGTACTTTATATGTCCTTATGGGAGAATGAGTCCCTAGACTTTTGGGACGGAAGATTTTTGCTTTTGGTTTTTTACCGACTGCTCTTACTATATCATCTTAGTAAATACCCCTACCAATGCAGATGACTCATAATCAATAGGGAGTACAGCAGATGGGAGCTTATGATTAATAGTACTAGAGAATCTCATGACACCCTCCACTCCCTCTGGGTTACCCCTGGAAGTCTGGGGGGAGAAGTAGCCAGCCAACCTCTTGGAACCCAATCTGCTAGTCCAGTGGGGATTGGGGAATTAGCCCCAGAGAAGTTGCTAAACTAGTATAACAAGATACCTTTCACTTCTTGTTTGATTTTCACAGAACAATCGTGTTTTTGCGTTATTTCAGTCACGTCCAGCTCTCTGACCCTGTTTGCTGTTTTCTTAGCAAATATTCTGAAATGGTTTGCCATTTCCTTCCCCAGCTCATTTTACAGATGAAGAAACTGAGGCGAAGACCTAGCTAGGAAGTGTCTGAAGCGAGATTTGAACTCAGAAAGAATTGTGTTCTGACTCCAAGCCCAGTACTGTATCCACTGACCTAGTATTTCATCAGTTTTCCCAAGAGCTTCTCTTTATCTCAATATATTGAAATCATATAAAAGGGGGTAGGGGCTGGCCTTCCCTTAAGTAGCTACAGAACAAAGACAATAAAACAACAGCATATCCTGAGTGCCTCAACTCTCCTGGGTTTAAAGAACCCTCCGTCTGATTAGATAACGCAACCTAGTTGACTACTAGCTCTTGCTAAGAGATAATTAACACAGGGGCAGGGAAAATGGCAGATTTATCACATAACACCTGCAACTCCTAGCTAATTTTCTAGCAGTTTATCTCATGATAACTTTCAAAATTTACAATGAATGAAGCCCCAGCTAGGACTATTTTACTTGAAAATCCCTCCGATGTATTAGGTTGAAGAATTGCAATCTCCAAACTTTGAGGAACCTCACGATCCAGCTAGGAAACAAATTTGAATTGCGATTTTAAAGGTTATTGTTTTGTTTCATGTATATAGGAGAGACCTGATTATGTTTGTAATTGGTGGGGAAGGAACCCGTAATAGTGATAATGATTACAATAATAACAACATTTACATAACGCTTTCAAGTTTACAAAATGCTTTACAAACACTATGTCATTTTTAACTTTACAACCACCCTGGAATGCAGATGCTATTATTATCAATATTTGACGGATGAGAAAACTGGCAGAAAACTAACAGCTAACAGTTAAATGAGTCGCCCGGGTCACACAGCTGATAAGTATCCGAGGTCACATTTGAATTCAGGTCCTCCCAACTCCAGGTCCAGTACTCCATCTACTATGCCAACTAGCTGTACGTAAGCAGAGAGGGAGAAATGATGAAAGAAGGAAAGACTGATGAGATCATGTGTCTGCCAGCTTCTTATGAGAGAACTGTTTTATCTGCACAGAATCACTGGATTTCAGTGTCAGAAGAGATTACAATAGCCATCTAGTCCAACCCATACCAAAAAAGAATTTTCACTTCAACACACCAAGTAACCACGTGGCTTTTGTTTGTAAACCTCCAATGAGAGGGTCTGCCATCAGGGAGAGGCCATTACATCGTTGGACTGTTGTAACTGTTAGGAAGATTTCCCTGTCAATAAGCCCAAGATCTGCCTTTTTGTGAAGTCTACCCATCGTTTCAACTTTTATTTTCCAGTGCCAGCCAGGACAAATATTAATTCCTCTGCCAGATGAAAGCCCTTCCCATTCTTGAAAACAATACCATTTTTGCCCCTGAATCTCTTCTTCTTCAGGGTAAACATTCCCTTGGACCAATTATCATTCGGCAGGAACTCAAGGCCCTTAAGCATCTTGGTTGCCCTTTTCTGAATGTTCTGCAGTTCATCAGTATCCTTTCTAAACTGTGGTACTAGAGTAGGCTCAGAGACTTCTCCCATTCCCCTTGAAGGGAACAAATAGTTCCCCAGCTTGGGAAGATAACTTTTCCATTTGCACCACTCACTCTGCTCCCTGGAGGAGTTTGACCAGGCTGAGACAGACATAAAAGACACCAAGTGGTCAGTCACCCTGAAGCTCTTGGCATCTGGCTGTATCCAAATCTGAGCCTCCCAATTGGAATCCCACAAGTAAGCATTAATAATCTTGGGCACGATCCCCTCCAAGTCAAATACCCACTTGTGGCTACTCCTTCATAACCATTTCCATAGCCCCAGATACAAATCAGATCCATTAAAACTTTGTTGTTGTTGCTATTCAGTCATGTCTGACTCTTAGTTATCCCTTTTGGGGTTTTCTTGGCAAAGATAGGGAGTGGTTTGCCATTTCCTTCTCCAGCTCATTTTATAAATGAGGAAACTGAGGCAAACAAGGTTAAGTGACTTGCCCAAGGTCACAGAGCTAGCAAGCGTCTGAGCCCAGGAAGACAAGTCTTCCTGACTCTAGGCCCGGCACTCTATCTGCTGTGCCACCTAGCTGCCCCCATATAAAGACAGAGGCAACTGCAATATCATGCCAAGAACCCTGAATTCTGAGTCAGAAGACCTGGGCTTGAGTCCCAATTCTTATTAGCTATGTGACTTTGAATAGAACACAGAGTCTACTCTTTGCCTTTCTGCTATTTATCTGTAAAACAAGGATAACACTGCCTGAGATACCTCTTCACATGATGGCTATTATGGGGACTGAGTGTAACGTGAAATGTAAAATACCTCTATAAACCTTGAAGCATTATGTTCATGCCAACTATTATTGTTATATTTGTAGGATCTGAGGTCTCTTTTCTACAAGGGCCTCCCTGAACATTTTCTCAGGTTTGAGCTACCTTGTGGGTATAGTTCAACATGAACTCCAGCGATGTATTTCTTCCACCAGCCAACCAAAGGATATAGTAATTCAAAGCAAAAGAAATTTCAACAACTCAACAGGATCAGTGACACAGATTTCTCCCATACACACGAAGGTATGCTCTCCCACCAGTTACGACACCACCAGCTGCAGACAGGATTCAGAGAACACGCCTGACCAGGAAAGTTGTATGCTGAGAAAGAACACATGTGTCCAGGGCAACCTACACCTCCAATGTGGCCAGACTACTGATATCCTCTGGTGTCTGTAATGAGGTGAGGTAATTATACCAGATGTTTTGCTTTGTTTTTACTGCCCTGGGGCCTTCTGCTGCTCTGTCCTCTTTGCCACACTTCTCTGGACTGAGAGCCTGCACTATTACTGAATATCCCCATTACTGCTCCTGAGGCTGTTAGGTGACCCATTGGATAGTGCGCCTAGAGTGGAAGACCTGAGATCAAATCCATCCTCATGTACTTGCTAGCTGTATATCCCTGGGCACATACTTTACCTCTGTCTGCCTCAATTTACTTAACTATAAGATGCGGATGATAATACCACCTGCCTTGCAGGGTTGTCACGAGGATGTAATGTGCTTTGTTGCTCAGTCAATACATATTTATTAAGAGCGTACCATATGCCAGGAGGTAGCTAGGTGCTCAGAGGCTAGAGCTCTGGGTCTGGGGTAAGAAGGATCTGAATTTGAATCCTACCTCAGATACTTAGCAGCTGTATGACCCTGGGCAAGTCACTCAACCTCTGTTTGCCTTTATCCCCTGGAGAAGGAAATGGCAAATCACTCCAGTATCTTTGGCAAGAAAACCCCATAGACGGTACTGGTGCTATGCTCTACTGGGTCACAAAGAGTCAGACACCACTGAACTACAACACCATGTGCCTAGAACTGTGCTAAGCGCTGGGGATACAAAGACAGCCCCTGCCCTGAGGGAGCTCCCAATCTAATGGGGGACCCGACATGTAAATAACCACCCACAGACACGCTATATAGAGAATGGCTAGAAAATGATCAACAGAGGGAAGGCACTAGCATTAGGATTGGGAAAGGCTTCCTGTGGAAGGTGGGATTTTAGCTGGGCCTTGAAGGAAGCCAGGAGGCCGAGATGGAGAGGGAGAGCATTCCATGATTGGGTGGGTGGGTGGGGAATAGCTGGTGCTGTGAAAACCTTGGAGTGCTACATAAATGCTAGCGATTAACGTTACTGTTATTATTAATTATTATTATTATTTTATCTCTCCCAGGGCCGCTGCTCTCTGCAACCAGTTGTTGGACTTGAGCGAGCATGTATCCTCAAAGGGAAGAGTCTTCAAGGTCTTTTGTTCAATAGCCCCAGGGACTATTTCAAGCTCTTTTGTGATGTACGCTTTGCCCCCCAGCCAGGTGAATCCAGTCACACAGGTAAAGAAACCCTTAATATTTATAAACTATATTTTGCCTTCTGCCTCTTGGAGTACCACAATCTAAAACCTTATCTCAATTTGCTCCAAAATTCCTTTTAACTTATATCATATTCCTGGGCCTCTCTATTGTGGGTTCCCTTAACAACACTCTGTGATTCAACTTTAAAAAAAAACTACAGAGGCACTAGGTGAAAGGAATCTTTCAACTCCATCACGCTCCTGTTTGCCTGCAAAAGACCAAAAAAGGACCAGGTAGAGCTGGGTACCTTTGTTCTATGTTCTTGCCTTTGTTATGCATTTCTGCCAGCCCCAAAACCTCTGATCTCCCTGCACTATCCCTCATATCCTTTTCTCCTTGTTTAAAGAACTATTTTTACAACCGTCATTGTGTTATATACATTATAGTTAAGTCTAGAAGAACCAATTACCACTTAGGCAAATATAACAAGAAGCCATAAGTCAAAGGGTGGCAAGGATCTCAATGTTGATTGAAGCCTGACTGACCAAAAATGAGATCCCAGTGTGTCAGGTATAACAGCTCCCACCCAAAATCTGCAAGGATTTAGTCTCAGAGTATGGCTACCTTTTTGGCAGTCTGACTCAAAGAGTATGTTCTTTTCAGGGCTGAAAGCATATTCTCTCATGTTGATGTTTATATTATTGTAACCCAAGAACCCAAGTTCTATATGCAAGGTTTGACCTCTTCCCCACCAAATACTAGTTCCACAATGAACACACATAGCAAATAGCAAAGAAACTCATTTACCCAAATCATAGCAAAACAGAAATCAAAGAAGGTGTATATATAGGAGAATATATACCAAACAATAGGGTGAAAGAGCTCTCCCATTGGGAGCCAGGCATCTCAGCTCAACCAAGAGAAAGAGTCTCACATCTTACCTAAGCGAAACTCTCTGAAGTCTCTAGAGTAGCAAGCCGAGGGTAGAGACATGGTGGAAACTGCCAGTTCCTCCCATATCTTCCCAAAGTCTTTTCCTTCAGCCACTTGAACTAGGGTTGACCTCTTCCATCTTTTCTCTCAAAGCTGGAAGCAACTCAATGCATGAAGAAAATGTGAAACTTAACCAGTCCCAAAGCCGGCGCTACTGAGAACTGAAGCTTAGCCCCTCGTGAGGGCAGGGCATTCATCTCCATTGATGGGCTTTGGGACAGAGGTTATACTAGTTATAACTTTGCCTGGTTCTACTTCTATCCTTGAAGGCCTTGAACTGAAATTGATTTTTGAGGATGCTTCCTGTTTGCCAATCTATACACTGCAGGATTGGACCCACAGCTTGGGCATTATTTGGATATATCCCATTGGCTGTCAGCCAAGAACAGCAGGTCTCATAAAAGGGTAGAACGGGTTTTTGAAGTAGCACTTACTTATACCACCTGCCAAATTTTTATGGCCTCAGCCTATCAGCAAGTTACATGGTAAAGAGAAAGTAGAGAAGATAAAGGCAAAGAAATTCAGCCAGTATTCCTACCTGTCTCCTCAAACCAAAATGAGAACTGGACTGTTACTATCCCTTTTGAAATCCTCACCTAGTATTCTGGGAAGAGACTGGGCAATATGACTGGATTTCCCTCATAGGAAAGAAGGACATTTAAGACAGTATAAAGAGGTTTACACAAAACAAGCATAGATATGTCCTGCCTACTTCCAGCCAATTACATGTGACTCGATGCTGAGGGGGCTTAAGACTTTGAGGTGAGAAGACAAACCTATTATTGGCCACTGAGCAGAAAGAATCTATGACTCAGTTGACCTTTCTCAAATGGACTGACTCCATCCTGGCCTCTTTTCCTTTGACCCTCCAGGAGTTATCATGTCATTAGGGGTGTATGAGGTGTTCAGGGAGGACCAGCACCTCTGGTGCTGTCTGGTGTAAGGGCTTCTCATCTACCCTTGGTGTCCACCTGATTCTCCCAACTCTCGCCTGTGGCTCCAAGAAGCTGTAGCATGCTCGACAGCCATACTCTGGATAAAACTGTCTCAGCCGACAGGCTAAACCACATTGAGGGTAACCAACAGGCCTCAAACCCATCAGTGAGTACATGAGAATTCTCCCAGGGGAATAGGCTAATGAGAACAATCTGTTCCAATAGCCATGAAGGTGGCTGAAGCAGGTGCCGTGGAGCTTTTAGAGCTTGATCGGATATCAAAGACGCCAAGGTCGTCCACTGCATCCCGGGCGTCGCCGTCATCTTGACTTTTAACTTGCCACTGGATTTTGATGAGTGTGAAGAGTGAGGCTGACAACTTTGCGCCACTCTGCTTCACTTAAATCCAATTCATGCGCATGTCATTGATATTCTTCAAAACAACAACCAGAAACTATACAGAATGGATGAGCTCTCCCACTGGAGTAAATTGTCTTAGCTCACAAGCAAGAGAGAATCTCAACTCTTTATTTCCCTCAAATTCCCTGAAGTCTCTAATGTACTAAGCTGGGGATAAGGACACGATTGACAACAATTTTGTCAATAACTTGGATAAAGACATAGATGGCAATAGGGAGCTCCCGCCTTAGACTTTCTGAAATTAGCCAGATGACCAATTAGGCACTTTGGTAGCAACCTTGAAAAATCTTTGCTCTGACCCCATCCATCAACTGAAATGCACAAATGGATGTGTTATGTTGTCTGTACAAGAGATCTCTGCAATGATATAGAATGCAAGCAATCTATGCTTGCCTGTCCTCTGTGACTCCTGTCCATATCAGTCCATAAGTTCCCAATAGGAGATCCACCCAACATGCTAAAGACCTTCCTCACTTTCTCCTTACATCATGTGAGCACCAGTTGAGGACTCTGATCATCCCTCATTCTTGTCACACAGCCAGCCAATCTTTTCTTCCTATCACACAATTCCTTGATGACATCTTTCATTCCTATTCTTCTTTGGAATGCCTCGCTGGTTATATGTTACAGGCTACTCACCTCCATCATATGCTTAACCAGTGTCCTGTGTGTGACACTAATTTTTAATTCTTTGAAGATATACCGTATCTCGGGCAGCTAGGTGGCAGAGTGGATAGAGCATTGGCCCTGGTGTCAGGAGGACCTAAGTTCAAATCTGTCCTCAGACACTTACTAGTTGTGTGACCCTGCGCAAGTCATTTAACCCTGTTTGCTTCAGTTTCCTCATCTGTAAAAATGAACTGGAGAAGGGAATGCCAAATCACTCTGGTAGCCTTGCCAAGAAAACCTCTAATCAGGTCATGGAGAGTCAGATACAATTTAAACAACTCAACAACAAAAATACCATGTCTCACTGCCATATAGCAATGAACTCTTCATCCACTTGGTCTTTCCTCTGTGAAAAGACAGGTCAGATTACTCTTAGTGATTACAGATCACTTCCAGAATACAATCAGCACAATGATCCACCAACAGGAGCATCTGAAAAAAACAAAACAAAACTTACTATCCACAAGAAATTCCTCTTAGACTTGTACTCTGTGCTGAATTTCTTCCATCGCAATGACCAGTAACTTAGGTAGACATACATCTCCCAGTTTTAAGTCTTGACTAATGTTTATTATCAGAAGGTCATTAAAGAGGTTATTTCTATTGTTATATCTTTCAAGGACTCTTAAATGCTTTTAATGTATGAACGCAAGACTCCTTGTAAGAAGCCTATAAGGCAGATTTCTGTTCTACCAAATTAAATGCTGTTGTTTGTAATCAACAAACAAGAAGCACAATGGGATCTTACATTCACTACATCTTTCGGTTAAGTAGGTACTACAGTACTACAGTCGTGAGTACAAACAAACAATGCACTGAACATCACTTGTGAAAGCCTGTTTGTTCCCCGCTAATACCCTTATTGAGAGCTCCATTAGCTATAGATGATCGTCATAGAAGATTTTGTATCAATGGAAGTACAGGTTAGTAGTTACTGATATCCTTATGGTCAATTTTTTTCAGGATTATTAAGGTCCAAAGTTTTTTTTTTCCACGTCTTTGTTAATTTTATTTTCCTTGGGATACACTTAAGTATACAGATACAGTACTGGAATAATAAGAACTAGCATTTATATATCACTTTAAACTCTGAAAAGCACTTAACAAATATTTTCTCATTTTATCGTCACATTGACCCCGGAAAGTAGATATTATTATGCCCATTTGTCAAATGAGGAAATTGAAGTAGCTAGAGGTTAAGTGACTTGCCCAGGGTCCCACAGCTAGTAAGTACTTGAGACTGGATTTCAAATGCCATCTTCTTGACTCCAGGTCTAACACCATATCTGTACACTTCAGTGTATCTGAAGGAATGGAAAACAAAAAAGGCATGGAAAAAGAAACCTTTGGATCTTATTAATACTGAGGAAAAAAAATGACCACAAGAATACTATACCCCCTAGTTACTGGAAGCCTAGAATTCGGGAAGCCCTGAGTTCAATCCCATCTCAAATACTAATTAGCTATATAACTATAAGCAAGTTATTTAATTTCTATTAAAACCTCTGCTTTCTCCTCTTTTAAGTGAGGATGAAAATAGCTTCTATCTCACAAGGTTGTTATGAAGATCAAATAATAATAATATACAGGGTGTCCCAAAAGTCAAGGCTTTTGGGATACCCTGTACGTAAAATGCTTTGCAAAACTGAAAGCACCATATAAATGCTACCTATTATTAAATGCTACCTATTATTAGGTGTCATATCATTTTAAGTTTTAATAGCTCAAAACTACACTAAAACTTCTGGAACAGACTGTATCTTATATGTGTGTACATGTACATGTACACACATGTGTACACCCCAGTACCACCTCTACTGTGGATCTCCTTGAAATATAATTGGTGCAATCCAGCTGCCTTTTTCATCTTTATTCTCTTTAGGGCCATTTCTGTCTCCTCTACGAACATATTCAGGACTGTGATATTAGGGTCCAAGTGTGAAGATTCCATTGTCCTTGAAGGAGGAAACCGTTCTTAATCTGCCTTTCATTTTCATCCTGGAACGTCCCTTGAGATGACTTAGCTTAACTGGATGCATTGCTAAGCTTTCTTTAAACTGCTTTTACCTTCCACTGCTTCTTTTTGCTTTATGGGTTGATACTGATCATTCTGATCATCTTTCTTCCTAAGATTTTACAACTAATTTTATATTCTAATCCAGTGTTGTCCTGGTTGCCATCTCTCTCCATTTGTTAGATAAGTTAGATGTTGGCTGACTAAGGTACTTTCTGGGTTCTTTCGGGATGCATTGTTGCAATTAATTTCCAATGTTTAAAATTCTGGATAAAAGGATTATACTTGGTGTCATTTCTGTCATCTACTTCCAATTTTTTTCATTGCTTGTTTAAATTGTTCAGGGTTAGGTTGTTACAATTTTATGTCTTATCTTTTTCCCAATATTCTTTTTCTTGCTTTTTACCAATTCTGATCTTAGTTCTAATGATTAGATGGCCTGACAGTTATACTATCTGACAGTATAACTCCTGCCACAATAACAAGTTACTTTATATCAGTTAAAATAAAATGTTTATATTAGAATACTATTGTGCTGTAAGAAATGATGGAGAGGACAGTTTCAGAGCCTGGAAAGATTTGTGTGAAATGAATCAGAGTGAAGTGAGTAGAACCAGAGAACAACATATGCAAGAACACCAATACTATAAAAACTATATACATATACACACATATATGTAGGTATATGTATATGGACATATACATGTAGATGTTTATTTATATATATGTATATAAACAATATGTGTATGTTGACATGACCAATTCAGAAAGATGTGTTAGCTCAATATACATATTTAGAATGTTTACCAGGGTTTGTCTTTCACTGCTTTGTACAGAGTAAGTGCTTAATAGATGCTTTATTCATCCAAGGGTTTTGTTTTTCTTTCTTTTTCAATGAGGGGGACATGAGGAGATAAGCATTTATATAGCACCTACTATGTGCTTACAATGTGCCAGGCACGATGCTTCTTTACAAATATAATCTCATTTGATCCTCACGACAACCCTGGTAGGTTGGTTCTATTATATCTGCGTTTTACAGGTGAGGAAGCTGAAACAAACCAGAGGTTAAGTCATAGAACTAGTGAGTGTGGCTGGATTTGCACTCAGATCTTCCTGTCTCCAGGCCCAATGCTCTATCCACTTTAACACCAGCTGCCTCTATCTGAGATGAGATGGAGAGAAAGTAGATTTTGGTTAATTGAAAAACATAAAATTTAATTTAAATGTAATTATTTTATAATATATTATTCTATAATAGCATCTATACAGAATAAAGACTACATTCTATGTTATAATCTATTTATTATAATCTATTAAATAACATCATAAAAGATTAAGTAGATTCTATTTTAATGGAAGGCAGAGTGGCACGGTAGGTAGAGTGCTGAGCCTGAAGGCAGGAAGACTCATCTTCCCAAATTCAAATCTAGCCTCAGATACTTGCTAGCTCTGTGACCTTGGGCAAGTCACTTAACCTTGTTTGCCTCAGTTTCCTCATTTATAAAATGAGCTGGAGAAGGAAATGGCAAACCACTCCCTATCTTTGCCAAGAAAACCCCAAAAGGGATAACTAAGAGTCAGACATGACTGAATAGCAACAATAACAAAGTTTTAATGGATCCTATTTGTATCTGGGGCTATGGAAATGGTTATGAAGGAGTAGCCACAAGTGGGTATTTGACTTGGAGGGGATCATGCCCAAGATTATTAATGCTTACTTGTGGGATTCCAATTGGGAGGCTCAGATTTGGATACAGCCAGATGCCAAGAGCTTCAGGGTGACTGACCACTTGGTGTCTTTTATGTCTATCTCGGCCTGGTCAAACTCCTCCAGGGAGCAGAGCAGGTGGTGCAAATGGAAAAAAGTATCTTCCCAAGCTGGGGAACTATTTGTTCCCCTCAAGGGGAATGGGACAAGGCTCTGGGCCTACTCTAGTGCCACATTTTAGAAAGGATCCTGATGAACTGCAGAACATTCAGAAAAGGGCGACCAAGATGCTTAAGGGCCTTGAGTTCCTGCCAAATGATAACTGATTGAAAGAATTAGTCCAAGGGAATGTTTACCCTGAAGGAGAAGAGATTTAGGGGCAAAAATGACATTGTTTTCAAGAATGGGAAGGGCTTTCATCTGGAAGGGGAATTAAGATTTGTCCTGCTTGGCACTGGAAAATAAAAGATGAAACGATGGGTAGACTTCACAAAAAGGCAAATCTTGGGCTTATTGACAGGGAAATCTTCCTAACAGTGACAACAGTCCAATAATATAATGGCCTCCCCTCATGGCAGACCCTCTCTCATTGGAGGTTTACAAACAAAAGCCATATGGTCACTTGGTGTGTTGAAATGAAGATTCTTTTTCAGTATGGGTTGGACTAGATGGCTATTGTAATCTCTTCTGACTCTGAAATCCAGTGATTCTGTGCAGATAAAACAATTCTCTCATAAGAGGCCAGCAGAGATATGGACCTTAGGGACGTATGTTCTTGAGAAGGAATGTGTGAATTCAAAGGAATTGGTCTTGTTCTGTTTGGCTTCAGAGGATAGAAACAGGAGCAGTGGTAAAATTTGCAAAGAGGCAAGTTTCAGCTTAATTACAGGAAGAACTTCCTAATAATTAGAGCTGTTCAAAAGTGGAACAGCCTGCCTCAGGAGGTGGTGAGTTGCCCTTCCTAGCACATCTTCAAGCCAAAGTTAAATGACCTGATGGTGGATAGAAAAGTCTTAATAAATTAAACTAAAAATTAGCAATGCAGCTACTGAAAAATAACTGGAACCCACATTTTGAGATCATTCTCCTGGGTTCACTGAAGTATCATGAAACAACCTAGCAAATCACAAGTTCCTGACCTCTCACCCAAGATCTGGAAGAACTCTGCTCCAACCAAACATAGCTAGACAGTCACCCCAAGTGTTGAATCAGATTCTGCACCCATCTTTGGATGTCTCAGGCTGTCAAATAGGACACAATCATCCCCATATTGGTAGGGCAAAATTCTCATTAATGTCCACAATCCAGAGTGTTAAAAAAGACTGAGTGATTAGACACCAAATGGTTCTTCTCTGATGAGGCAGCTTCTAGGATGTATCCTTCCTCCTTCCTGGATGACATCACTGCTTGTCTACCAACAATGTGGCATAACTCAGAACAGCAACCAACAGCAGAAACTGCTAGCTGTCACTAAGGAGACTGGAGAGTTCTATTTCAACATCTGTGAACTCTTACTCTTGGTAGGGATCGATTCCCCCTATGATGCACCAAAGACAGTGAATTTATTAATACCTCTGGCATATTTTTTAAGCCTTCATTTTGGCTTTTGTTAGGAGTTCCTCTGTTGCATGATTTTATATTTGTGGAGGTGGGTAGCTTATGGAAGAAATAATGCAGTGTACCTGAAAGAATGCTGAGTAGCTTTATTGATGTATTTCATTAGTCAATGAATAGATTGATGTAGGCTGCTCAGACTGGGCCTTTTCCTCAGAGGGAAAGGGGATCATATGGACAATCCATCCATACATACATACATCAATCAATCAATCAATAGGTACTTATTAATCAAATACTACGTGTTAGGCTCTGTGCTAGGTTCTAAAGATACAAAGACAAAAATGAAGCAATACCAGTGCTTAAGGAGCTTACATTCTCTTAGGGACAGCATAAATAATAAATAAACTGAATGGATGGATGAACAAATGAATAGGTGAATAAATAAAATAATGAACAGGCAAGTAAACATACACACATAAACATATATATATATATACTTATACATACACATACCCACATGTATATGTGTATATACATGTGTGTATGTGTGTATCAAGGTAAGTTGGAGAGAATACAAATAACTGGGGAGATCAGGAAAGGCTTTATGTAGAAAGTGGTTCTGGAACAGAGTTATGAAGGAAATAAGGGCCTTGAGTTCAAGCCAAATGAGAATTGATTGAAAGAATTGGTCCAAGGGAATGTTTACCCTGTAGAAGAGAAGATTCAGGGGCAAATGTGATCGTTGCTTTTAAGAATGGGAAAGATGTGAAAGAGGAAGTAGCCTTGTCCTGCTTGGCACTAGAAAACAGATACTCATCTTTGGTGTACTAGGAGGTGCCCTTCTATATTTATAGAAAGCTATCTGGTTCCCTTCATCCTCCTGAATAGAAATCAGTGATACTTTGGGTCACTCAGAATCAGTTTGCATTTCCGGGCAGGGCTGATTTCCTGGGCTATGGTTACATGAGAGGTATCATTTCTCAGGACTGAAACAAAATGCTGCATCATTCCCTATGTCCTTGTCACCTTGTGAGTGTTCCACCAGTGCTTTGTATGCTATCAATAAATTTTATAATTAGATTAGAGGAGTTTGTGGTTATATCTATATTCCTTGAAATCCTGAGCAAGACCAGCACAGCAGATATCTGGGATGTTACCACCTCCCAAGATTTGTTAACACCTGATGCCCTCTACACTCTTGGTGATTTATATGGGTACAAGTGATACCACAGGACAGAACTAGAAAACATTACCAAGGATTATAAAGTCTTAACATTCTTTTTTTTTTAATTTTGAACTCTAAATTCTCTCCTTCTCTCATCCCTCCCCCACCCATTGAGAAGGCAAACTGATATCAACTATATATGAGAAGTTATGCAAAATATTTCCATATTTCCATAATAGTAAGAAATATAAAGAAAGCAAAATGGGTACTGTATTTTGTCCAAAGCATTTTTTATCTTTGAGATCATCATATCATTCTTTTTGTTTTTGTTATTGATATGGTCAATTATGCTGATAGTTTTTATAATACTGAACCAGCCCTACATTCCTAATACAAATTTCACCTGGTCATAGTATATGATCTTTGTGACATATCGCAGTAATCTCCTTGCTAGTATTTTATTTAAAATTTTGCATCAATTTTCATTAGGGAAATTGGCCTATATATTTCTTTCTCTGTTTTTGCTCTCCCTGATTTAGGTATCAAAACCATATTTGTGTCATAAAAGGAATTTGGTAGGAGATATAAAGTTGTTAAGCAAAAAAACTGAAGATTTAGAGCACAGGTGATATTCTCATCACTCCTGAAGGTAGGAGATTTAGGAGAGAAAGGGAGACTTGCTAAGTGAATAACAGCCAGCTAGCTAAGACGATGGGCCATGGTTTGGAATATAGTCATAATAAACTTTTGGCCAAGGATGGAGAACACCTAATGAGGACTAACAAAAGTATAAGGCATTTGCCTACAGTTTCATGAATGTGATCAAGAAAGTTTTGAACTGGGGCAGCTAGGTGGCCCAGTGAGTCAGGAGGACCTGCATTTAAATCCGGTCTCAGACACTTAACACATGTACTAGCTGTGTGACCTTGGGCAAGTCACTTAACCCCAATTGCCCTGCCTTCCCCCCTCCAAAAAAAGAGAAGTTTTGAACCAAAAATGAAGGAGGGAAAAATGGCTCACATTTCTACCATACCAGGCACTACAGAGAGAATTAGGCATAACACAGGAAGAAGAGAAGGGAGCACCAGCAATTCATAGGACTAGTTTAGGAAAGAGCCTATAATGAAACCTATGACCTCAAGGGTGATCCAAAACTCTTAGTGCAATTTTTAGGTTAAATATGTGTGTGATAATATGAGCAACTTTAGACCTTAACACAAGGAGTCAAGTTTAATCAAATAAGTTAACATTAAGATCTGATGGAATGGGGCCCATAAGTGGAATGTGGCTAAGTGACTTCCTTATTCAAATGGAACAGAATAAATAAAAGGTATGGTGAAATGTAATCATAAATTAATAATAATAAATTCCTGTGAGAAAATGCAGGGGCCAGAGGGTAAAACAAGATGGAGAGCATTGAGTAGTGATCAGCAAATGAAGAAGCAAAAGTAATGTTACAGAAGTATACTACTGGCCAGAAGGAAGAAATAAAAGAGGAAAATAGGGAGGGAAATCTTAACCAAACAAGGGATAAAGGAAATCACAAAACAGAAAAATAGATCATTTCAATTACATGAAATTCAAAAGCTTTTGCATAAAAATGAATGATTTTGATTACATTATACTGAAAAAATTTTGCACAAAGTCAATGCAACCAAGATTAGAAGGGAAGCAGAAAGCTGGGTAACAATTTTTATGGCCAGTATCTCTGATAAAGGCCTCCTTTCTAAAATATATAGAGAACTCAGTCGAATACAAGTCTTCCCCAATTGATAAATGATCAAAGGATATGAACAGGCAGTTTTCTGAGGAAGAAATTAAAGCTATCTATAGTTGTATGAAAAAATGCTCCCAATTATTACTGATTAGAGAAACGCAAATCAAAACAATATCACACTTATCAGGTTGACTAACATGACAAAACAAGGAAATGATAAATGTTGGAGAAGATGTGGGAAAACCGGAACACTAATGCATTGTTGGTGAAGTTGTGAACTGATCCAACCATTCTGGAGAACAATTTGGAACTATGCCCAATGGGCTATAAAACTGTGCATACCCTTTGACCCAGCAATACCATTTCTAGGTCTGTATCCCGAACAGATCATAAAAAATGGGAAAAGGACCCACGTGTACAAAGATATTTATAGCAACTCGTTTTGTGGTGGCCAAGAATTGGAAATTGAGGGGATGCCCATCAATTGAGGAAGGGCTGAACAAATCATGGTATACGAATGTAATGGAATACAATTGTGCTATAAGAAATGATGAGCGGGTAGACCTCAGAAAAACCTAGAAAGCCTTATATGAACTGATGCTGAGTGAGATGAACAGAACCAGGAGAACACTGTACACAGTAACAACCACATTGTGCAATGACTGACTTTGATAGGCTTAGCTCTTCTCAGCAATGCAAGGATCTAAGACAACTCTAATAGACTTACGATGGAAAATGCTGCCCACATCCAGAGAAAGAACTTTGGAGTCTGAATGCAGATGGAAGCATACTATTTGCTCTCCTTTTGTTGTTTTGTTTCTTCCTTCTCATGGTTCCTCCCATTAGTTCTAATTCTTCTTTACATCATGACTAATGTGAAAATATGTTTAATATGAATGTATAAGTAGAGCCTACATGAGACAGCATGCCATCTTGGGGAGAAGGAGAAGGAGGGGGAGAAAATTTAAAACTCAAAATCTTTTGGAGGTGAATGTTGAAAATGGAAATTAAATAAATTAATTATAAAAAATAAATTAAAAAAGAAAAAAGCTTTTGCACTAACAAAGTCAACACAGCAAAAATAAGGATAAGAAGGGAAGCAATTATTTAGGAAAAATATTTGCAATATATATCTCTGCTAAAGGTCTGATATTAAAGTTATATAGGAAACTAACACAAATATGTAATGACAAAATCCATTCTCCAAAGAATAAACTATCAAAGCACGGTGCTTTGCACAACACTTTAATAACTTTTCCATTCATTCATTCGAAGGATATGATAAACAATTCTGAAAGGATAATTAAAAACTATCAATAACCAAATAAAACATTACTCCAAAAATTTAAGAGAAATAAAAATCTAAGCAACCCTGAGGTTTTAAAACCAACAAATTAGCAAAATGACCAAAAATTGAAAACAATCAATGTTTCAAAAGTTGTAAAAATACAGACACACCATGCACTGTTGTTGGTGTTTCTGGAAAGTAATTTGAAATTAGACTAATTTAGTGATTAAAATGTCTATGGTCTTTAATCCAAGCATCCTATTGCTAGGTATAAATGCCCAAAGTAGTTTTAAAAAAAAAAGAAAGGTACCATAATCAACAAAATATTCGTATCACTTTTTGTAGTAGCAAAGAAATAGAAACAAAGTTGATGCCCATCAATTGGGGAATGGCTAAACAAAATGTGGCACATGAAGGTAAGGGAATATTATTTCACCATGAAGAACAACAAATATAAATTATACATGGACACGTGGGAAGACTCTCCTACATCTTGGAAAATGAAAGTGATGTAAAAACAAAATATATCAATAAAAATCTGTAAAAGAAAAATATGACCCAGTCCCAGAACTAATGAGAGTAGTTTTTATTGTTGGATGACAGAGTGAGGTGCCCTGGGTAGGGGTAGGGGTAATTTCTCAAATGGTAAGGGAGGAGGTCTTTGCTGGGCAGCTATCAGAAATTAAAGATGGGGCCCTGAAGGGGAGATATGAGAATGCACCTCTCTCCCTTCTTTGAAAGATCAGGGTTTGGGACTATGAGTGTGGAACACTTCATGTAATGTTGGACTTAGTCAATATGTTAATAGTTGAGTTGATTTTCTTTCCTCTTCCTTTTTATTCGTTCTAAGGGATAGCTCTTTGAGTGGAGGGCAGGAGAGGGAAGGTGAAATACTGAGAAAGGAAGATAATGTAAGTTCAAATGATGTCAATAAAAATTATTTTTAAAAAGTTAAAGGTAGAAGAAAAACTTTACTGTTAAAGATGAAGTTCCAAGCCATTTGTGGTACTCCTGTGACAAATGCAGTCTAGCTACTGTCATACTGAATTTCTAACAGAGAGGAGAGTCTTGGATAACATGTGTAAATTAATTTCACCCACAGAGGCAATGCTGATGAACATATTTAGAAAACGCAAGGTCCAACTAGGTGGGCCTACATTGATTTTTTAGTGGTAAGGTGGGGTCAGGGAGAGTTCAGAGGAAAACCACACACACTGACTAAACTGTGACACCTGAGTGGAGACCCTGAGGAGGAGCTTTGACTTGGAAGGGAATCATTCCACTGATCTCACAGCATCACAGGATCTCAGAGTTGGAAAGGACCTCAAAGAACATCTAATCCGGGAGTCCTTAACTTAGGGTCTATGAACTTCTATTTTTAGAATTGTATTTCAATATGAATAGTTTCCTTTATAACATTTTGCATTTTATGTACTTGAAAATATTATTCTAAGAAGAGGTTCATAGACTTTACCAGACGACTGAAGCAATTCATGAAACAAAAAGGGTGAAGAAATATTGATCTACAAGTGAGTTGACTTTTTTTTCCTCTCTAAAAAAAATTATTTGCCATATAGGATGGCTCTCTAGGAGGAGAGGAAGGACTACATGGGATATTGTAGTGATATAATAAACAGAAAGTATTTTTTTGATTGTTTAAAAAAGAAAAAGCTCATGCTCAAAGATGGGTGGGAAAAAGGCAGGGACTCACCTGAGCTCTCCGAAATTCCCCTCCAAATAAAGCCACTTGCAAGACAGCAACAGGTTGGGGCAGGTAGGTGGTGAAGTGAGTAGAGCACTAGCCTTGGAGTCAGGAGGACCTGAGTTCAAATCCCGCCTCAGACACTTGACACGTACTAGCTGTGTGACCTTGGGCAAATCACTTAACCGAAATTGCCCTGACCCCCACAAAAAAAAACAAGACAGCAAGAGGTCTTGGGGGCAACTGAATCAGCAGCAGAAGCAGCAGCTTCGGGAGTTCTCAGACCACAGATGGTAAGGAGATATGACAAGTGGTGAGCAGGAGATTCAGAGATCCCTTTGCTAGCACTGTGTGCAGGACTCTGTTGCATTGCTCATTTAAGGATTGAGGTCAGAGTCCCAGGTTGAGGTCCCAGAGGAGCACTAGCCATTCAGAGTTTGTGGCCACAGGGGAGCAGGAATCTTGGTCATGGTTCCAAGGTAGAAAAGAGTGCTTGTGGTCACTCACAGACCAGAGCATAGTCCAGGAGAGTAGATCATACCCCCTTAGAAGAATTGAAAACTTACAGACCCTCAGAACTCGTTCTAAAAACACCTACACAAAAAAACCTGCAGCTTGGGACAGTGGCCCCTCTACCCTGGGAGCAGAGCCCAACTTTAACATAAAGTTAAAAATCAAGAAATGGGCTGGAAAAAAATGTTGTTATTGTTTATTCTTTTTTTATTCATGTCTGTCTCTTCATGATCCTATTTGGGAAAGATACTGGAGTGGTTTGCCATTTCCTTCTCCAGTTCATTTTACAGATGAAGAAATTGAGACAAACAGTTGACCAGGGTCACAAGACCAGATTCGAATTCAGGAATATGAGCCTTCCTGACTTCAGGACCAGCATTCTATCCACTGTACCACCTGCCTACTCTTCTGGAAAAATGAGAAAAAAAAAAAGAACCTGACCTTAGAAAGTTAGTGTGGTGACAGGGAATATCAAACACAAACTCAGAAGAAGATGACAAAGTCAAAACTGCTATATCAAAAACCTCAAAAAACATGAATTGGTCTCAGGCTTAAAAAACTCAAAAAGGATCTTGAAAATCAAATGAGAGAGGTAGAGGTAAAATTAGGAAAAGAAATAAGAGTGATTCAAGAAAATCATGAAAAATGGTCAACAGCTTGGTAAAGGAAGCATAAAAAAAAATGCTGAAGAAAATAACACCTTAAAAGACAGAATAAGCCAAATGGTAAAAGAGGCACAGAAATTAACTGAAGAGAACATCACCTATGGAAAAAAAATGTGCAAAAATTCACTAAAGAACTCCTCAAAAAGTAGAATTGGCTGATAGAATAAGAAGTGCAAAAGCTCACTGAAGAGAATATTTCCTTAAAAATCAGAATTGGACAAGTGGAAGCTAATGATTCTATGAGATACTAAGAAACAAGAAGACAAAATGAAAAGAGTAAAAAAAAATAGAAGAAAATGTGACATATGTGATTGGAAAAACAACTGAACTGGAAAATAAATTGAGAATCCATAATTTAATATCATTGCAGTACCAGAAAGCCATGATCAAAAAAAGAGCCTAGACATCATCTTTCAAGAAATTATCAAGGAAAACTACCATGATGTTCCAGAACCAGAGGGTAAAATAGGAATTGAAATAGAACCAGAGGGTAAAATTGTAACTGAAAGAAACTACTGATCAACTTCTGAAAGAGATCCCCAAATGAAAACTCTCAGGAAAATTATAGCCAAATTCCAGAGTTCCTAGGTCAAGGAGAAAATATTGCAAAAAGCCAGAAAGAAATAATTCAAATATCATAGAGCCACAGTCAGGATAACACAAGATTTAGCAGCTTCTACATTAAAGGATCAGAAGGCTTAGAATACCATATTCTAGAGGACAAAGGAGTTAGGATTATAACCAAGAATCACCTACCCAGCAAAACTGAGTGTAAAACTTCAGGGGAAAAATGGGGTATTCAAGGAAACAAAGGACTTTTAACCATTCCTGATGAAAAGACCAGAGCTAAATAGAAAATCTGACTTCCAAATACAATACTCAAGAGAAACATAAAAAGGTAAACAAGAAAGAGAAATCATAAGAGATTCGATAAGCTCAAACAACATTCCTACATGGGAAGATACTTGTAACTCTTAAGAACTTTATCATTATTAGGTAATTTTCTCTGATAAAGTTCTAATTTCTCAAATATAAGAGAGAATTGAGTCAAGTTTATGAAAATAAGAGCCATTCCCAGGGGCAACTAGGTGGCACCGTGGATAAAGCACTGGCCCTGGAGTCAGGAGGACCTGAGTTCAAAATGGACCTCAGACTTACTAGCTGTGTGACCTTGAGCAAATCACTTAACCCTGACGGCCTATAAATAAATAAATAACATTTTAAAAAGAGCCACTCCTCAATTGATAAATGGTCAAAGGATATGAACAGGCAGTTTTCAGATGAAAAAATCAAAGCTATCTATAATCACATAAAAAATATTCTAAATCACCACTGATTAGAAAAATGCAAATTAAAATGACTCTGAGATACCACCTTAAACCTAGCAGATTGGCTAATATGACAGAAATGGAAAATGACAAATTTTGGAGGAGATGTGGAAAAACTGAGACACTAATATATTGTTGATGGAGTTGTGAACTGATCCAACCATTCTGGAGAGCGATCTGGAACTATGCCCAAAGAGCTATAAAACTTTGCATACCCTTTGACAAAGATTTATTACTAGGTCTGTATCTCAAAGAGATTTTTTTTAAAGGAAAGAAAAAGGACCCATGTGTACAAAAATATTTATAGCAGCTCATTTTGTAGTGGCAAAGAATTGGAAATTGAGGAGATGCCCATCAACTGGAAAATGGCCAAACAAGTCATGGTATATGGTCATGATGGAATACTATTGTGCTATAAGAAATGATGAGCAGGATGCCCTCAGAAAAACCTGGGAAGACTTACTTGAACTGATACAAAGTGAAATGAGCAGAACCAGGAGAACACTGTACACAGTACCAGCAACATTGTATGATGACCAAATGACTTAGGTATTCTCAGAAAAATAATGATCCAAGACAATCTCAAGGATTCATGATGAAAAATGCTATACACCTCCAGAAAAGTAACTGATGGAATATGAATGCTGATGGACATATACTTTAAAAAAAAACAACTATCTTTCTTGGAGTTTTTTTGGTCTGTTTTCTTTCACAATGTGACTAATATGGAAATATGTTTAACATAACTGACATGCATAATCTATATCAAATTACTTGCCTTCTCAATGAAGAGGGAGAGGAAGGAGGGAAGAAAGAATTTGCAACTCAAAATTTTAAAAAACAAATGTTAAAATTGTTTTTACATGTGACTGGGGAAAATTTTTTCAATTAAAAAAAAGAAATACTAGTCCAAACCATAACCAAGGAATCATAATAATAGCTAACACTTACATATGGTTGTAAAGTTTCCAAAGCACTTTGTAAGTATTATCTCATTTTGCCTTCACAATAACTCTGGGAGGTAGATGCTATCATTATTGCCATTTTACAGATAAGGAAACTGAGGTAGGACAGAGGTTAAGTGACCTGCCCAGTGGTCACACAACTAGTAAATGTCTGAGACAGGATTTGAACTCAAATCTTCCTGACTCTGGGTCAGGAAGCACTCTATCCCTTGTGCTACTTAGCTACCTCTATGATATCCTCAGCAAATCAATCAGCTTTCGAAAACCTTTAATGATAGGCAAACAAATATCTCTTGAGTCAGCCCATTCAACTTTTGGTCCTGCTCTGAAATTTGTCCTTGAATCAAGCCTACTGCTTCTAGTTCTGCCTTCTGGGAATGAGGAGAACTAATCTAATCTCTCTTCCATTTCAACAGCCCTTCAAATACTTGAAGACTTCGTTCCTTCATTCCCCTCTCCCAAGTATTCTCTTCTCTCTCCAAGATATATAGATAGATAGATAGATAGATAGATAGATAGATAGATAGATAGATAGATAGATAGATAGATAGATATAGATATATATATGTATATATATATGTATACACACACACACACACATACACACACACATATATGGCTAGTTCTTTCAACTAATCCTCATATGGCATGATGTCAATGCGCTTCTCCTTCTAGATATCTTCCTCTGGTTGTGTTCCATTTTAATATCCTTTCTAAGCTGTGCTGCTTAGAATTGAATGCAAGATTGTCTCCAGAAATGGTTACATTAGGACCAAATACAGTGGAAGACAAGAGGTTTAGGGGGAAAGACAATGAGTCCTGTTTTGGATATGGTGAGTTTAAGATATCCAATAGGCCACTGGAGAGGTAAGCCTGGAATTCAGAACAGAGGTTAGAGTTGGATGTATAGAGATCTTAGAATCATCAGTACAGAAACAATAATTGAATCCATGGGAGTAGAAAAGATCACCTAAGCAAGACAGTACAGAGGGAGAAGAGAAAAGGACCTAGAAAAGCACTCAGAGATACCCAAGGTCAACGTGTATGCCCTGGATGAAGATCCAGCAAAGGAGACTGTGAAGGAGCCATTAGACAGGTAGGAGGAGAAAAAGGAATGTCAAGAAAACCCTAGGAAGGAGAGGACACCTAGGAGAAGAGCATGAAAGAGTCAAAGATTTTCGGAGAGATTAAGAAGGATGAGCTTTGAGAAAAGGCCATTAGATTTAACAATTAAAAGATACTGGTAGCTGTGGACAGAATTACTTATCCCCTACTCCCTGCCCCTCACCCATGTTATCTGCTCTTTGGATAAGCAAGTCATACAGACCCTTATCTAAGTCACTGATAAAAATAGTTAAATAGTACTGAACCAAGCAGAATCAATGAGGCACTCCAGTAGAAACTCCTTCCAAACTGACATCAGCCCATTAACTCTTTAGGCCTAGCCATTCAACCAATTCCACTTTTGAACTCTAACTCCTACCTTTCCGGTTTGTCCACAAGTATAATCAAAGAGACTCTGTAGATGTTTTCCTACAACCAAGGCAAACTATATTTTTAATTTATTTATATCTATGCCAGTCTAGTAAGCCCATAAAAAAAAGGAAATGGAGTTAGTCTGGCATGACACGGGCTGGTTCTTTGTAATTGGTACTTCCTTCTTTTTCAGATGTTCATTAACCATCCCTTTAATAATACCTTCTAGAATTTTGCCAGGAATTAGAGTCAAGTTTACTGACCTGTAATTTGCAGACTCCATTCACTTTCCTTTCTGAAAATGGGGACAAAATATCACCATTCTCCAGTCTTACCCTTCTCTATGATATTGTAGAAACTACTTAATGACTTAGAAATAACACGTACCAATTCTTTTAAGTAATTGAGAATGTAGTTGGTCTGTATTCATGACCTGAACTCACTGAAGGCAGCTAGGTGGCCATCCCCAACACATCTCTTCTATTTCTCTCATCCTTGATCCTCACTCCACTATGGTTTCTCCTAGCTAGTTTTTGGATTTCCTCACACAAGTACCCTTTGAGAGCTGTCATAGAGGAAATTCTTTTACAGGGGAGGACAAGTCTAGATGGCCTCTGAGGTCACTTTTAACTCAGATTTTGGGATTCTCTAAATTTATCTCACTATCATCTATTCTCTTCCTTTTGAATAAGATATAGCTTTCTATAATCACATTCCAATCATAAATCTTCAACAAATCTCAGGAATTCCTGTAAGGTAAAATTTACCTTGTTGCATTTAGCTATCTAGTTGACCTTACTTATAACTTGTAAGTTGTGTATAAACCTCTATGCCTATGCATTTTATTGCTGGCTCTATCCTTGATAGTGTCCTCTGTAAATCACTAATTCTTTCTTCTGATTTCTTTTTCCTATGTTGTGCCTGCTACTCTCTATGGCATCTGGTTTGGCAGAGATTTTTTTGGCAGAAATGTTTCTTCTTCCTCTTCTACTTCTGATTTAAAGCCTCCTTGATCAGACTGTCAAGACTGCAAGCAAATATATTTTAGCAGACTTCATTTTATATATTCATAAATTTCAAGGAGTCCCTCAATCCTATATTTTATTCCATGGCCCAGAAATTCAAATCCCATCCTCACACACTATCCTCTTAACCATTTCCAAAATTTGTCTTCAGAAACCCCAATCAGCAGCAGTGAAGAAAACCTTACCTTTCCTTCTAAGATCTTCACTTTCTTCCGTAGGACTTCATAATCCCTAGTGATGCTTTCTAGGTTTTTGCTGGTTATATAATTTTACCCATGGGGATTACCAGAAATGAGTGAGTAGTAGCCTCTAGGCTTCACAAGTCTTCAAATGCCCTCGAAAAATCCTATATTCATGCCCCAAGAATCTGACTTTTCTACTGTTCATGTCACAGAGACACATGCCTCAGGACCTCTTAGCAGCAAGTTTATCCAACCACTACTTCTCTTCTTCCTTTTGAGCAGTATTGCATGACCTATAGTCACATGTGGATTCACGGGGTCCTTTCTCAGAGATAAGAATCTGCCTCAGAAAGATCAGTTTTGTCCTTTAAGTTAGTGGTTCTCAAATAAGTTCTCAAATAAATTAGTGATCTACAGACTCCTAGTGATCTCCAAGACCCCTTCAGGGTGTCTAGGAGGTCAAAACCATTTTCATAATAACACTAAAACATTATTTGCATATTGAAATATTCCTCCCTTTTCCAACTACATATCTGGGTAAGGTCAGATTTTCTTCATATATTTCAACCAAAACAGCATATTGCAGCCAATTAAACACAGAAACAAATGTGAGAATCTGGCTATTTTCTATTAAGCCAAATATTAAATAGATTTACAAAAATATGTAAAACAATGTAATTCTTCTAAGTTTTTTTTGCTTTAAAAATATAGTTACTTTTCACAAAATATTTATGCCAATATGTAATGGGTTTATTATGATTTTAAATGAATTAAATATTTTTAAAACATGTCTGCTTTAGTTTCTAATACAATAGATATAGCTCATGTAAACAAAAGCTCTTTGGGATTCTTGATCATTTTTAACACTGTAAAGGGGTCCTGAGACCAAAAAAGGTAAGAACCACTTCTCTAAGAGATCCTGCCCTATGTCATAGCTCCAATGGTTCAATGATCCTCCTTCACCCCTTCCTGAATTCACTATCATATCTTTCCAACATCAAACTTCGTAACTCAGGCTGATTCTTCTCTTGCTCTTCAGATATTTTCCCCTCCGTTTTCTTCTTAGAGCACTTTGAAGGAATACTTCATTCTTCTTGAAAAACCTGAAAAGCAGAGGGGTGTCTGGCAAGCCTTTTTTGCCTTCTCTTTTAAGAGGAAGACCAAACTGTCCTTTGTGCATGTATAGCTTGTTTTACAAAAGAGTTAAAAACTCTACAGGGAAATAAGATCTGTGACGTAAAATGAGTAGTTAAGAACCCAGAACTGAAGACAGGATTGGGCAAAGGAAGACCAATCAACAAAAACAAATGGCTAGTGGGCAAACGCAAGGTCAGAAAGTCAATGAGGTAATGAAAGACCGTATATATAAAATATTCATAGTAGGACTCTTTGTGGCAGCAAAAAACTGGAAACAAAGTGGGTGCCCATCGATTGGGAAATAGCTGAATAAATTATGGTATATAAATGTAACGGAATATTATTTCACCATAAGAAACAAGAAAGAGAAATTTAGAAGGTCAAACAAAGGACCACCAAAACCGGAATGGTATAAATGATATACAATAATTGTAAAGGAAAATAACATCGAAAGGCAAATGTCCTCAAATTAACTGCAATGAACAATTTCTGCTCTAGAGAACAAAGGATGAAAAGTATATCTTCCTCAAGAGGACTCTGGATATCAAATGTTACACGTGGTCTCAGATGAGGCTGCTTTGTGTTTTGAATCTGCTGAACTGTTTTTTCTTTTTAAATCTTTGTTAGAAGGAAAGACTCACTAAGAAGCACCATGGGATAGTGACAAAAGAGAGCTGGCCTCTGAGTCAGGAAGGCCTTGTATTGGGAAGTTTCACATCCCACCTCTGACACAAGGTAGGTGTGAGACCCTGGGCAAACACTTAACCTCTTAGTGCCCAAGGAACTCTCTAAGACATAAGTACAATTGCCAATCTGTGCCGGTAGAGTAACCTTCCTCCCCAGGAAGCTCCCTAAACTGATGAAATCATAGGTCCAGTCCACCCACCTCCACCACGCCTTCCCCCCCACCCCTGGAGAAAAGGAATCCTCACTGTGAAGAGGAGAGGACACATCCATAAATGTGCATAATGAATATAAAATCAAAAGGCAACAATAAAACATATATGTATATCTACATCAGAGTTTTGCTTCATAGTATATGTATGTGTATATAGCCCACAGCTATATCATTAGAAGAGTTAGAGGATTAAGCTAAGTTTTCTATTTATTTACCATTTAATTCTGCTCTCCAAACAAGTACTTTATTTTGCATTCTGCTATATGATGATGTTCCTTTTAGGATTTTAGCCACTTTATCATTAAATCTATTAACTAGAAGTGGAAAACTTCTAAATGTAAATTATATATGTGTATGTATGTATGTGTGTACACATATATACAGCTAATCTTCACTTCCCATAATCAATCTTGCTTTACGTTTGAATAGCCCTTTGCAGTTTTCTGTGAATTTTCATATGTTATTTGTTCCTCATAACAATTCTGCAAGATAGGCAGAAATGTTAGTATGATGCCCCTGTTACAAATAAGGAAACTGAGGCTTATTCTATTTATTCTCACTTATTCCAGTAACTTTCTTAGGACCAAGGAAGAACCAAGGAACACCAACAGAAACAGCACACAGGTCTCCTCCCTACTATGACATTGATCTTTCTAAAACCCCGTGTCTTGGTTATCTGGGTTGGCCACACCAAGAGTCCCCTTCTGAAGACATATTTATAGAAATGTGTTTTGACCAAAGCATCCAGTCACAGAGGCTTCAGGTTAACCACAAGTTGCTAGTAAGAAAGGAAACTTTTAAGAAGGCTAACGCAGCATTTTGACTGAAACATGAATCTAGCTGTCATTGTAGCAAAGACAAAATTAATGACAATTTAGTGCCAAATTATTTTGAATTCCACATTGATCTGACTGTAGGCTTCACTTCACTCAGCTTTTATAAACCTAAATATATAAAAGGAAGCTGAACTCTGTAAGTACCTGTAATAACCAACTCTAATCCTGGAGAACAGATACAACATGGCTTCTTCATCTTGGCCAAAAAATGAAGGCAGAGGTGGGGACCTACAGAGGCAAAATGTTGCATATGTTGTTTGATTTAGTTACTAAATCAGTCACTTTTGCTTGTTCTTCTTTTTTTCTTCTTTTTTTTGGGTGGGGGGAAGCATGTTACTATTTCCATAAATATATCTTATGTAAAAGCAAAAGATATCGATAAAACATTTTAAATAAAAATGAATGAAAATCGGTTATAAAATGCTTACTATGTATCAAACACTGTATTAAGGGACCAAATACAAATTTATAGCAGTAATAATAGGTAGTGTTTATAAAGTACTTTAAGGTTTGCAAAGCATTGAATATGTTATCTTATTTCATCCTCAGCACAAGCCTGTGAGGCAGGTGTGTTTACTAGGCCCATTTTGCAGAGAAAAACAGAGTCGTGCTGAGAAAGACACTGTTAATAAGTGTCTGAGGCAGGATTCAAACCCTGGTCTTCCTGACTCCAAGACTCCTGAATTATCAAGTGTGCCAGCTAGCTATAAGACAATTCCTGCACTTATGTAGGGGACAACAAGAAAATTGCAGCCAAGAAAGAGTGTTATTGTCTGGGAAGCCACAAAGACAGGAAATAGAACAAAAGGGAAATCCACAGATGTGCCCATTCTACGGGGTGTTCCTAAAGTCTGGACACATAGGAAAAAAAATGCATATTTTCAAGAAATGAAATGAATGAAATTTTCAACATTTTATTTAATTGGAATATTAACAAATATCTTCAATATGATTTCCATCATTTGTGATACAAAAGTTGATGTGCTTTGCAAGATTCACGTAAACTCGATGCAATAACTTCACATTGCGGTCAATTATAGCACATTTACTCTTTATGCGTTCAATCAAGTGTGTTGCATCTGTGATTTTCATTGAGTACACCTTCTCCTTTAGCATACCCCAGAAAAAGAAGTCAAGGGGGCTAAGGACTGTTAAAATTCCAAATATTTCAAGATAGGCATTTTTGCCTGTGTCCAGACTTTAGGGACACCACGTAGAAGCAATGGTAGTATTGATTTGCTTACAGTAGAAGGGTATAATAATTTAAATCAAGATACCAAATACTCATGTAAAGAGAGTGAATCAATTCCTAATCAAATTGGGGTATTTCCTAAACAACATAATGATGGAATCCTAATAAAGCTGCCCCCAGCCCCAATATTCTAACTTCCTTGTGGGCCCTTATGGGAATAGCAGGCATGTCCTGATTTAACCATACAATCTGACTTAACCACACCTCAAGCCCCCAGACTCAATACAGCCACTGCCCTTAGTTAGGCACTGCCCCCAGATCCAATTGACATATTTGAAGAGGGGTGTTCTTATATTCAACCACAATCATATCATCCATTTAGCCCAAGACAGGACCACAATACCTAACTATCCATCTTGACCAGACAGGACCGCAACAGCTAGCCAATCGGAGGGCAGCACGACCAGGATGTTTGACCACCGGACCATAGATGGGACCCCTTCCTCCCTTATTGTCTAATCCCTTAACAAATCCCTCCTGCCTTTTCAAAATTCATAATTTCTGTCGTGTAATCAGCATAATTACACTATGAATTTGCCTGTGTTGTCTTACTAAGCTGCTGGTTCCTCTTGGAACCTAGCCCACTTCTGAGGGGCATAGATCCTCAATAAATACATGTACTTGGATTAGAGGTGGTCTGACTGAATCTTCTGAGGTGGTGCCGCCACTACACACGGTGAAACTGCAACAATAACGTAGCTGATAACATAACAGTGTGGACCATTGTTAGTTGCAGATCAAATCAAAGGAAGTTCCTCTATCATTCTGATCACTGAATGAAATTAACTGATACGACTCAGGACACTTGTAGAAAATGGCTGGCTGAAGGATAGGTAGCCTTCACAAAGCCAATTAGTTCTGAGGGAAAGGTCCTTTCTCTACCTTTACCCTGGTGCCCTTTGAAGAATGTAACGGGAGGAAGAGATTTCTTTTTCTTCCTCCTCCCATCAACGATCACACCTTGCAGCAGAAGCACACGACGACAGAAGAAGACATGAACCTACTCTTCAGGCTAAAAGCGGAATTCAAGGACATTGCCTTCTGCATAGAGGAGGAAGTCTGAATTATCTGAACAGTGTGATCCCTGCAGATCCCTGCAGGATAGAAAGATTTCCAGAGTCAGCTATAGCCTAGAGAGAGCCAAGATCCTGCTCAAGAAAAGGCAGGTCTCAGGATGGAGACTGAAGGAACCAGGACGGCTTCCCACTGGTCCTGGGCAAGAGAACTACAATTCTTTCTGAAAGAGTCTAGAAATTCCCTAGTCAAGGATTTCAGTTGAACTAGAAGCTGGAGGCAATCAGAGGCTACAGCCAATCAGCAAAGCAACAAGCTCTTTGGAGAGCAGGCCCAGTTAAGTCCAAGTGAACAAAATACTCAGCCAAGATAACTAGCTCAGTAGCTTCCATGTGATGAGAGTGAGAGAAGAACACCAGTTCCCTTCCCTTCAGGGAGAGGCTCAACTGGTCCTGACATGACCTATAGACTGGAAAAAGAGCAAAATGTTATTTTAAGTAAAAGAAATGTTCAACAACCATTCGCAGTAAAGATTTTTAAATGGTAATTCTGTAGTATTGTTTTTTAGTGTATGTTTAATTTTTTTTATTAAAAAATACTTCATTTACTTTATCATTTGGGCAGTTAGAAGGATTACATATAGAGGGCATGGGTGTGAGTTGACTATGATGGGATGATATCTAAAAAAATGAAGAGGTGAGAAAGGGACTATGAGAAGGGGAAAGGGAGAGGAAAATAGGGTAAATTATTTCATATAAAAATGGCAAGAAAACTTTTACAGTGGAAGCAAAGATGGGAGGTAGGGAGAGGACAATACTTGAACCTTACTCTCAATAGAAGTAGCATAAAGAGGGGATAACATACAAACTCAATTGGGTATAGAAATCTATCTTACCCTACAGGGCAGTAAGAGGGCAAGGGAATAAGGGAAGGGGGTAGGGCTGACAGAAGGGCAGACTGGCAGAGGCAGTGGTCAGAATCAAAATACTATTGAGAAGGCAGGGTAAAAAGTAACAGGGAGAAGGATAAAAGGATGGGGTGAG
>CM053627.1:55761697-55784906 GCA_028646595.1 Phalanger gymnotis
CCCAAAGAGCTATAAAACATTGCATGTCCTTTGACCCAGCAACACCACTATTAACTAGGTCTGTATCCCAAAGAGATAAAAAAAAAATTTTAAAGGAAAAGGACCTATATGTCAAAAATATTTATAGCAGCTCTTTTTCTGGTGCAAAAAATTGGAGATTGAGGGGATGCCCATCAATTGGGGAATGGCTGAACAAATTGTGGTGTATGGTTGAGATGGAATACTATTGTCCCATACGAAATTATGAGCAGGATGCTCTCAGAAAAACCTGGAAAGATTTACATGAACTGATGCAAAGTGAAATGAGTAGAACCAGAACACTGTACACACTAACAGCAATATTGTGTGATGATCAACTGTGAATTAGTTAGCCATTCTCAACAATACAAAGATCCAAGACAATACTGAAGGACTTATGATGAAAAATGCTATCCACTTCCAGAGAAAGAACTGATGGAGTTTAAATACAGATCGAAGCATATTTTTCTGTTGTGTTTCTTGCATTTTTATTTGGTTTTTGGTCTGTGTTTTCTTTCACAACATGACTAATATGGAAATATGTTTTGCATGACTGCACACATATAACCTATATCAAATTGCCTGCCTTCTTAATGGGGTGGGGAAGGAGAGAATTTGGAACTTAAAATTTTTAAAAAGAATGTTAAAGTTGTTTTTGCATGTAATTGGAAAAAAATTAATATTTCAAAAGAAAAAAAGATCTCATTTTAGGAGGTAGCCTATATTTGGATCAATATGGCATGTCTACGAATGGAAGCCAGATGTCCTAAAATGTTTATGAATTGGCCAGCAGGATTGAACATCCTTAAATTGGCAACATGTCCCAACTGGGAGCATCTGGCTTTAGAGTAAACAAGGTGGCTCCTGATACTGATCAGACCACTAGGACTTATTCTGAGAGGTAGTGTGATGTAATGGAGGGGGCACTAGATTGGGAATTGTGAGCCCTGGTTTCTAATCCTTCCACTTACTAGCTGTTCAAACAGCGGCAAGTCATTTACCTCCCCGAGCTTCAATTTCCTTATCTGTAAAATGACAATTATGCCTGTAAAACTTAGCTTACTGACTTTTTTTACAGGTTGTTGTTCTCAAAGAGGACCATGACAACAGGGAAATGATGACACGACTTGCTGTTGACTTTGAGTGAGGGAGGGCTGTGCAAGGTCATCAGCCTCACTTTCTCCTCCAGAGCCATCTGGATCCAATGGCCAGATGAATATCCAGGATGACTGGAGACAGCCCAAGATGCATTGGGATACCCTGGCTAAGGTCTTTTCAGGTTCTCACTTTGAGTGAGGTAATGCCCATTCAGTTGAGTGTAGACCCTAAAGCACTCCATAAATGCCAGTTAGTGCGAATATTCAACCCCAGAGGGCCAAGGAGAACCACTGGCAGGCTCCTTAGTCCATGACTCTTTCCTTTCCGTCTCCTCTGTTCTATGGTTTGGGAAGGTCAAGGAGAATTTTGGGGCGGGCTTCAGGTTGTCAGTGAAAGAAATAGGAATCAATGTAGCCAGAAAAGGAAAGCCTTTGAATCCTGGGAAGGGGAGAGACTGACACCTGGTCACAGTGAAGTTACAAGATGAAAAGATCCCTGTAACAACTGACCTAAAGAGCAGCTGTGGATATTTTCTAATTTGCATACCTGAGAGATGAGATAGAGACTAAAACAGGGATGAGGTCATAGGAACTAGGGCTGGAAGGAGCCCTAGGGATCCCGTACTCCAACGGCTTTGTTTTATACTTGAAGAAACAGAGATCCAGATAGGTTAACTTATTCAAGGTGCCATGGAAGGTGATAATGATGATAGCTGGCGTTTATAAAATACTTACTATGCACCAGGCTCTTCGCTAAACGCTTTACATTCACAATCTCATTTGATCCTCAGGACGACTCTAGGAGGTAGGTACTATTTCACAGATGGGGGAAACTGAGGTAAACAGGGGTTTAGTTACTTGCCCAGGGTCATACAACTATTGTCTCAAGCCAGATCTGAACTCAAATCTTCCCAGCTCTAGGCCCTGCACATGACCCGGAAGCAGCTGAACACAAGGGCTTCTGACTTCAAATTCAGTGCCACTGCCACTTAGACTACCTTAGAAGAGGGAAAAGAACTGTAGCCTCCTCTATCTCTACCCCCACCCCTTCAGTCAGACTCTGTACAGGAGCCTACCTCAAGGCTACTAAGCTTATCTATATAAAGGAGATAATCAGGGGAGCCACCAAGATCTGTTAGAATGTGTCCTCTGGGGGCTATCTCTTGAGGCATATGAGGAATGGCACTTTGCTGGGTCCCCTGCTGGTAGGCATTTTGCTAAAAATATATATATGTATGTTAGGGGAAGGGGATGTAGAGAGAAAAAAAATAAATGCTTATTAATGCTAACTTTTTCTATTTTTTTAAATTCAATTTAATTTCTTGTTACATTTTAAGTTCCCAACTGTCTCCCTCCCTCCCCACCCCAAACTAGGGAAGCCACTATTTGACACAGATAGATAGATAGACAGACAGACAGACAGATATGTAAAACCATACTATGCATACTTCTATTTACCAGTTCTTTCTCTGGAGGTAGATAGCATCTTCCTTCATAGGGCCTTTGTAGTTAATTTATATTTATATTGTATTATATTTATATACTGTATTTATAATACAGTAACTTAGTTGTTCACAGTTATCCTTTAAACAATATTGCTGTTACTGTAAACAATGTTCTCTTGGTTCTGCTCATTTCGTTCTTGTTTATTTCATGCACATTTTTCTAAAATTCAACCTGCTCATCATTTCTTACAGCACAGTGGTATTCTATCACAATCATATACCACAACTTGCTTAGCCATTCTCCAGTTGACGGGCATCCCCTCAATTTCCAGTTTTTTGCCACCACAAAGAGAGCTGCTATAAATATTTTAGAACATATAGGTTCTTTTCCCTTTTCTCTGATCACCTAGGGAAACAGACCTGATAGTGGTATTGCTGGGTTAAGAGATACACACAGTTTTATAATTCTTTGGGCATAATTCCAGATTGCTCTCCAAAATGGTTGCATCAGTTCACAGTTCCACCAACAGTGTATGAGTGTCCCAATTCTTCCACATTAGCTTCAACATTTGTCATTTTTCCCTTCTATCATTTTAGCCAATCTGATAAGCGTGAGATGATATCTCAAAGCTGTTTTCATTTGCATTTCTCTAATCAATGGTGCTTTAAAGCATTTTTTCATATGACTATAGGTAGCTTTGATTTCTTCATCCAAAAACTGCCTATTCCTATCATTTGACCATTTACCAACTAGAAAATGATGCGTATTCTTATAAATTGGACAAAGTTTTCAATATATTTGAGATGAGACCTTTATCTGAGAAATTATCTATAAAACTTCCTCCCCAATTTTCTTTTGATCTTGGCTACCTCTGTTTTATTTGTACAAAATCTTTTTAACATAATCAAAATTATCAATTTATGCCCCACACTGCTCTCTCTCTCTTGTTCATTTACAAATTGTTCACCTTTCCATTAGTCTGATAGGTAATATGTTACATGTTGTTCTAATTTACTTATCTCCCTTTTATAACTAGGACATGTATCCATTTTGACCTTATCTTGGAAAATGGTGTGAGATACTGGTCTATATCCAATTTCTGCCAGACCACTTTCCAGTTTTCCCAACAATTTTTTTTTTTTACCAAATAGTGAATTCTTATCCCACAAGCTTAAATCTTTACATTCGTCAAACACGTTACTCTAATCATTTTCTACTGGGTACTGTATTGTCTACTCTGTTCCATCGATCCACCCTTCTATTTCTTAGCCATTATCAGATAGTTTTGATAATTACTGGCTTATGATACAGTTTAAGATCTAGTACTGCTAAACCTCCTTCCTTTACAATTAAATAATTACAATTAAATAAAATAACCCAGAGGTTGATCCTCATGGTCCTCGTAACTAGAAATTACATTAATGATGACTAATGACTGAGCAAGAACAACCATACACTCAGCAGACCCAAAAGGGGAAACAGCTCTCATTTTCTTCCATCCTATTGAATACACTGGGACTTTGTCACCTCCCATTCATACTTCGATTGAAAGGACAGAGAGGACCCCACTCCCTTTCCCCTCCTTAGCGGCAGCCATGGTGGCTACATCACAGCAAGCGCATACGCTTACCGGGGCAAGCTCCAGATTGGATCTCAAGTCCGTAATTTCATTTTCCATAGGAAGGTTTCGACCGCAGGAATACCATGCCTTCCCCAGGATAAACTCAAGACCATCACTGGGGTTGATCTCAGCTCACTTAATTGCCTCCCGGCTCTGATTGCAGGGCTGGAGGGCAGAGCAATGAACGCCTTCCCAAAGCCACAGAACTTTCCAATTAACTTCATTTTCCATGGGCAGCTCTGCTTGCATCGGACCCTGGAATATCGTGTTTTACTATTCGTCAATGCAAGCTTATGAGTCTTTTGTGTTTTAAGCATGTGTTTATGGTAGAGAAAATAAATAGCTGTCCTATGTTGTTGTTCAGTGGTGTTTGACTCTTCAAGACTCCATTTGGAGTTTGCTTGGCAAAGATATTGGATGGAGTGGCTTGCCATTTGCTCCTCTACTGATTTTACAGATGGAGAAACCGAGGCAAATAGGGTGAAGTGGCTTGCCCAGAGTCACACAGCTGGTAAGTGTCTGAGGCCGGATCTGAATTCAAGAAGATGTGTTTTTCCGCAGTCCAGGCCGGGCAGTCTATCCACTGGGCGACCTAGCTGCCCCACAAAATTAGTACAAGGTAATTTGGAGGAGGGGCTAAGGCCTCAGGAAAAGCTTCATGGGCTGAGTCTCAAAAGAAACTAGAGATTTTAGGGAAGAACGGAGGGGGAGACGGCATCCTGGGAACGAGATGGGAGGCAATGCAATCTTGCCCGAGTCTGGGTGACCCCGGAGAAGTCACGCACCTCCACAGCTAGAGACAGACTGGAGGAGACAGGATGAGGGAGAGACACAGACGGAGACAAAAGAGAGATGAAGACAGAGGGACTCGAGCGCCAAGCTGCCACCCTCTTCACACTGGCTCGGGACTAGGTAGCCCCTGGGTTTGTGTATGTGTGTATATGTATTTGTCTGTGTGTACGCATGCGCGTACGCTCGACCACAAGCACAGCCCCAGCCCCCCCCTCCGCGGGTCACGCCGAGGCGCGCATGCGCCCTCGGCACGCGTCCTCGCCGCCCGGGGCTCTGCCCGCAGCCCGGGGAGCAGCGGAGACACAAACACTCGCACGTGCGCCCCCGCCCCTCCCCGCGCACGCGCCCCGGGCCTCCGCGCACGCCCTACCCCCCACCTCCCGGCTTGCTCTGATCCAGTGCCTCCTGCGGCTCCAGCCCCGGCCCCGCTGCAGACCCGGCCGGAGGAGAAGGCGGCGGCGGCGGCGTCGTCGTCTGCGGGCTCCCGGCGAGCGGCAGCTGTGACCGAGGCAGTGACAGAGGCTGCGGCGGCAGCGGCGCGGGTGAGGAGGCGGCTGCGGAGAGCGGGCGGGCGGGGAGGGGGGAGCGATGCCGCCGGCCCCGAGCCCCGGCCCGGGAGTACCGTGGGCTCCCGCACAGGCCCGCCTCTGAGGCGCGCGCAGGACCGCGCGGAGCGGGCCCAGCGCTCCTCCATCCCCGCCCAGCAGGTGCGGCTGACCAGGCTGACCTGGCCGACCCGGCCGAGGAGATGATGACCGCCCCGGGGGGCGGGCCCGGGCAGCCGCTGTGACCCCGCCCGGCCTTGGACCTGGCCGCGGGCCCTTGGGACCCTCGCCCCCGAGCAAACAGTCCTGGGACCACTGCTTCCCCCACCCCCGCCCTGCTCCGAGCAGACAGCCCCGGGACCACCGCCACCCCCCAGCAGACACCCTTGAGACCCCGCTCACCCCGTGAGCAAAAACAGCTCTGGGACGCCCCCACTTAGCAGACGGCTCTGAGACCACCCCCACCCTGAGCAAACGGCCCCTCCCCCAGAGCCCCTGATCAGATAGCGCTGGGACGCTTGTCCCTAGTCACTGGTCAGACAGACTCGGTGTTCCCTCCCAGTCCTGCAAAAAGCCCTGTGAGGCAAACACCCCCTGTAACCCTTCTCCCCAAAACCTTGATCAGCAACCCTGGGATTCCGCCACCTTGGGCAAAGGGCTCCGCCGCCCCCAGGACCCTGAACAAACAGTCCCTGTGACGCCCTGCTCTCGGGGCTAGACCTCAGGACCTTGAGCAGCAACCCCTGTGACAACCCCGCCCCCAGATCCCGGCCGTTCAGCCCCTGTGTCTGTTCCTTCCTGCTCGCCATCTCCAGACCCTGGCCGGTCGGTTCTGTAACCCCCACCCCAAGCACACTGGAGAGCTCTTGTGAAACTCCCACAAACCCAGTCTGACTAAAGAGTGCCGGTGGCAGCCCACCAGACCCTGAAGAGATAGTCCCCAGATTCCCAGCCCAGAATTCTAAAACCTCCCGGTGTCTACCTATTTACCCTCCCACCTGTCTGGCAGACAGACGCATCCACCCAGGCCCGGCAACCTTTGTCTTCTCTCACCCACTCTGGTTAGAGAACTTTGGTTCCCCTTACTTAGATAGTACCTGGCAATTGGACCCGAGTGACCTCTCTCACATCAGTCCATTTATTCTCTCTGTGTGCCCTGATGACTAGACTTCAGCAAATACGCTCTTCCTAATAATGACCCCCATTCCCTTAATCCTTTCCCCATTAGAACATTTCCAGTTACTCTTTCCTCTAGGCCTCCCACTGTGATATTCCAACCCCCCTACCATTGACACTATGCAACACCAGAGTGGTTGCCGAGGCATCTGGCTTCTGCCCCTGTCCCTGTTCCTGTCTAGCCTTGGGGTCACCAGAACTGGGCGCTCCCTTCTCAGCTGTCCCGCAGCCTGCCTTTGTGCCAGCAACATCCTCAGCTGCAGCAAGCGGGACCTGGCCAATGTTCCACAGTCTCTGCCCCGCTACACGGCACAACTGGACCTCAGCCACAACAACCTGACCCACCTTCGGGCACAATGGACCTCCATACGCCTGACCCATCTTCACTCGCTGTTCCTCAGCCATAACAACTTACACTTCATCTCCACGGAGGCCTTCTCCCCAGTGCCCAAGCTGCGCTACCTGGACCTCTCTTCCAATCATTTGCGGACCCTGGATGAGTTCCTGTTCAGTGAACTTCAAGAGCTGGAGGTATTGTTACTGTACAACAACCAAATTATGGAGGTGGACCGAAGCGCCTTTGATGACATGGTCCACCTGCAGAAACTCTACCTGAGCCAGAACCAGATTGCTCGCTTTCCTGTAGAACTGGTCAGGGATAGGTCCAAGCTGCCCCAACTGACCCTCCTGGATCTGTCTTCTAATAAACTGAAGATGTTGCCCACGTCCGATCTGCAGGACCTTCCAGCCTGGATGAAAAATGGACTATATCTGCATAACAACTCCCTCACCTGTGACTGCGAGATATACAAGCTCTTCACACACTGGCAGTATCGTCAGCTGAGCTCAGTGATGGACTTTCAGGAGGATTTGTACTGTATACATTCCAAGAAGACGCTCAGTGTCTTCAACATGAGCAGCACCCTGAACTGCAGCGAGTTCAAGGAGTGTGCGTTTGAAGCCCACCTAGGTGAAACCTTGACCATTAGCTGTGACACCAAGCAGCAGGGGATGACGAAGGAATGGGTAACACCAAACAATGAAAGAGTACTGACGGAGGTGGGCAACGGCACGGTATTGATGTTGCGCGATGGTAGCCTTCAGTTAAAGCACATTCGGGTTGAGGACCAGGGATTGTATACCTGCTATGCAGTAGGGGAGGTGTTCAATGAAACATTGTCTGTAGAGGTGAAGGTCCACAACTTCACTCAGCATGGATCTCATGACACTCTCAATACGGCTTACACCACGCTGGTGGGCTGTATCCTCAGTGTGGTCCTGGTCCTGATCTATCTGTACCTCACCCCATGCCGCTGCTGGTGCCGTGCTGGGGAGAGACCCGCAAGCCATCAGGGAGATAGCCTCAGCTCTTCCATGCTTAGCACTACCCCAAACCATGATCCAATGGCTGGTGTTGGTGGCAAGGACGGTGGCTTTGATCGTCGAGTGGCCTTCCTGGAACCTACAGGACCTGGGCAGGGCCAAAATGGCAAACTAAAGCCTGGCAACACCCTCCCTGTACCTGAGGGGGCCAAAGGCCAGAGGAAAATGTCTGATCCAGAATCAGTCAGTTCAGTCTTCTCTGATACACCCATTGTGGTGTGAGTAGGGTGGGGTTAGTGGGCAGATCCCCAGGAAAGAGGTAATGATAACCTCCAAAGGATGTAAGGGGAAAGAAGAGGGCTGCCTGAGGGTGTTGGGTTCCCCTGTCCTCAAGGGAAATGTGCATAGATGCAATGACAGGCAAGAAGCCCCACCTCCATCCCTGGGTGTAGAAGATTTTCAAATATGGATCTGTAACTCTCAGGCAGATGCTGCACCCCTATCCAAAGTTCTAGCAAGTTCAGTTGATGATGAAGGAACATGTCTAACTAAGACAGGTGGGTCTAGTGAGAAACAGATTCCCTCAGCTTTTACCACGTCATATTTGGCCCCATAAAAGAGTGGTCATTATCCAAGCATTTGAAAGAAAAATGGGATTTTTTTTCAATGTCTTCTTCCACCCTCTACCCAGGGATTTGGGGTGGGACTAAAAATGGAAGCAGATTTGGGCAGTTGGCATAATTCTAGCAGTTTCAGCTTCGGGTATATCATCTTTGGTTAGGAACCTATATCTCATAGACAGGGGAATTGAAAACCTTAAGAAATGGGGTAGGAACCAAGAAAAGACCCCTGAATCAAGAGCGACCCCCAAAGCTGTTCTGAAACTTTTCCACCTTCCTTCTCTTTCCCAAGAAGAATTAAGTAGATGACTGCATCACAGAAGCAAATAACCAGCATGATCCCATGGCAAACTAGGGAGCCATTGTAACTGGTATAAGCTTATAGAAGGCAGCCACATAATGAGTGTGACATGGGGGATTATCCATTGGTTCAACGTGCCGGTTGGTATGAACTAGGCTATTTGGGTCATAGCTTAGGAGAACACCTCAAAACCTATTCCTGGTGCGAACACTAGGGATTCTGACTCCCTGGTCTCTTCTCTGCTGTGCATTTGTGCTCTAGGGTCTCCTAATTTCACCTCCTCAGGCAGGGCCTGTGCAGGTGCCTACCACAGGCATGGTGTGTAAGATGATTGGGGTGGAGGTTGGGAGTGGGAGGACATGAAGGAAGCTGCCTGTTATAAAGATGGGGCCAAATTAGCCTCCATTTTGTAAAACCTTGTTTGGTCTATTTAGTTTTCTTCCCTTCAGCAGCTTTTATCAGCAAGCTTTGGTGAGAGATGAGCTTTCTCTGTACAGTGCAGTGAGGGAAGGAACCAAAGAGGGCCCAAGATCCTCATGAGTAGATGAGTGTTTGGGTGAAGCATCCTCGAGTTGCCAAGGTTTCCTTCTCAGGTCTAGGTTGACCGGCTCTAAAAATCTGGGGCAGTGGTCTTAACTCTTACTTCTCACCTGCTGCAAGGCTAGAGTAAGGAATTTAACTCTGCATAAGGCTTGTGAGGGATGGCCTGTCCTAGAATGGACAGCCTGGGGTATGTATGTGCTTAAAGACCTACACTTGACCCAACTTGCAAGCAGTCCTACTCTAGGTCAGATAAGTTGAATCAAACCTAAATGGGCAGCTGATGCTGCCACCTTTGCCCTTTGCACTGAAGTCACCCCACGCCTGAAGTCTGAACAATGATTGGACTTCCTGACAGGCCATGGGTCTGGGGGGAGGGGGCGGTGTGGCAAAGAGTCCTTCTAAGGTCGGACACTAGCTTGGGGATCAAGAAGATGGCTGTGCACTCCAGCTCCTCTCTCAGACTCTCTGTGCTGGTCTTTTCAGCAGCATTTAAGTGGACCACAGTCCTGACAAGGTTATTTGAGCATCTGAGGCAAAGGTTGGAGATGGGGAAGAGTAGATACATTTTTCTCTACATTTTTTCAGTCCGCTTCTTCCCCTATCAGTGCTGGCCTTGCTGTCTCCCACTTGGCTCTCAGACCAGGGATGCTCTCTCCGGGCATTTGAACTGCTTTCTGGGCCTCAGTAGGAGGCATTCCTAACTTGGCATCTCCTGGGAGAATCATAGGACCAGAGATTCAGACATGAAAGGGATCTTTCTATCATTTCACAGTTGGAAACAACCCTGAAAAGGTTCAGCGGCTTGTATAGGGTCACATATACAGGGCAAAGGTCGCCTGTCACTTGGACAAGGTCTAGTTCCATCTACCTATTAAGAGTAGAGCAGGGGGACTAGTGCTTGAGATGCTGCCCCCATCCATCCTTGGGCTCTTCAGACTGCCTTCCACCTCTTATCAGCAGTTTATGCAGTAGAGAGATGCAGCATTTCCCCCAGTTACTTAGCACTTACAGGTATGCATGCACACCAGCATTTTGGCATTGACCTAGACAGTGTCTCCTTTGATATCCTCCAATACCCACAGTTATCCACACATTCACACAGCTTTAAAAATATACCATATTCTAGCAGAGGCATCCTGATGGTCCTGCAATTTTCAGTATAAAACCACTTGGACTTTCCCCTCCTTGAAGTTCCTGGAGCACCCCGCCCTTTTCAGAGAGGCATCACAGCACGGTGGGGTAGAGACCTGAACTTGGAATTTGAACCAGACGCTAGCTGTACAATCTTGGGTTTCACCCAACTTCTCTGTGTCTTTCCTCATCTGTAAATTGGGGATAACACCTACCTCACAGGGTTGTTGTGAGGATTAAATAAGATACTATAAAGTGCTTTGCAAACCTTAGAGCACTAAGTATGAGCTAGTATTATTATTCTATGATCACTGCACCCTGTGACTTTCCTACACTTGCTGGTGTTTGGAAAATGCTTGGGGGTGGGGGGAGAGAAAGAGTTGGAAGCCATAGCTGGGCCCTCATCTCCTTGGAAATTTCACTTTGCTCTAAGGTATCCTTAGGCAGTAGCCAGGAGATCCCAAAATGGTATTCCTCTTGGAAGTTTGCTGGCCAAGGCTCTCTATGCTGCCTCTTCCTAGTCAAGTGCTGTGAGAAGACTGAGGATCCCTGTCATCAGTTAGGGATAGCAGGAAAGAGTAAACTGAATTTCCTGTAATTGGTTGTCTTCCTAAGACCTTAAGGGACATTTCTTTCCTAAGAACTTGGAATCTATTATCAGATTTGTCAGGGAACCTGGGCAAGTCTTAACTTTTTGAGGTGTTTTTTTGTTTGTTTTGAGGCTGAACTCTGAGGTTCTGAGAACTTCCAGAAAGGTCATGCAATGGATTCTGGGAGTATTCCCTGGACCTAGGCCTCTGGCTAGGTAACTGGCCAGCAGACTGAACTCCTTGCAAAAATGAAGACAGCCTGTTTCTCCAGGACTTGCTAACGAATAGATGTACTTCTGATTAGCAGGCCCTACCCTGATTCCTGTTGATACACTCCCAAATGGCTTCCTGCCTAGGAAGTACTTAGCATTATAGGGGTTTGTTTACTGGTGCCCTATGAAGAGGACCATCAGGGCCTTGGAAGCAGGTGTCCCTGCAGACTGATTATGACATGGCTGCACAATCTGTTTATGTGTTATCTTTTTTTTCTTTACTTGTGTTTCTGAGATTCTCAGAAAGGAACTGAGAAAGAAGAGCTACCCCTGCCCTGCACAGGCAGGTAGCTCAAAGCATATTGAATCTGACTGTGTGCGTTTCTGTCCCTCCCCTCCCCCACCAGCCCTTGTACCCTTGCTGGCAAAGCAAATGGGGCCCTTTGTGTCCAGGTTCCTTCTCCTCCTACTTGTGTACATCCAGGCTGGCAGACCCCGCAGCCTCCTGACTCCACCATCTGTCTGAGCCTCTGCTCTGAAGAATAGACAGTGATCATTAAACCAGGCATGAGTCTGCTCCGTGTTGGTTTGTGACTGATTTATTTCTGTAGTAGCTATGTCAGCTGTGAGTAGGGCCCACTGTTCCACAAGGGGATGTGAAGTGTGGGGAAAAGAGGGGTTGTTGATCGTAGGGCAGGATACAGATCTTGGGCATGAAGACGCACCCTCATAAATAACAAATTCTGGCAAGTGAGAATTTAATAACTGAAAAACTGAAAAAAAAAAAAAGACAGCCATGCTTTTCCAGGCACTGCACTGAGCAGACTTGCTTCAGTGGCCCGAATCACTGCCCTGCTCTCTAGTTGGTCTGCTGACAGCCCACACTGCACCTGTCTTCAAGGCTGGCTGTATTGTGATGCAGTTCTGGTCTGGGCCCTGAAGTCACTCCGGCTCAGGCAGCATGCCCGAGTGTGTTATTCATTACCTACTATGAAAAATGTTTGGATTGTGTTAAATGATACCAGGTTGTTGGAACTTAACTCACTTTCAAAAAATTTCACTTTATATTACCTTAGACCACAGAACTTCAATTGCATAGGCTGGTAATATGTGCTGGGCATTGCCTGGGACAGAGGTACACTCCCCACCTCTTTTTAGCACTTGTATTCTGCTAGAAACCAAAATAGATTTCCCCAACCTGAACTTAACACATTTTCTGGCTACTCATAGCTTAGTCCTTCTTAAAGGAGAAGGTACCACAATAGGGTAGAACGGAGACAGTATAAGGAATAAGTTAGGAAGTCTGAATAATTTGAGTAGTTAATAGCATTGCTTTTAGGAAGCCCTTTCAGCCAAAGGACCATATCATCCAGAGGCTGAAGTCACAAGAGAGTGTCCCTGAGCCTGCTTCGGTGCTCCTCTTTACATGGTCCTACGGGGCTTTAGAGCAGTAGCTCTTAGTCTTTGCCCATAAACAGTTTCTCAGATCCTGACTGGCATTTGTCATCCTGCTTATTAGATACAATGCTGTTTTCTCTTTGGCTTCAGTTCTTATTGAGCACTGCTGGGGATCCATACAACAGCTGCCTCATCTCAGAATAGAGAAAGATAGGGTAAGAGTCCTACGAGTCTCTCAGCCAGAAATCTGCTCTCCTCTCTCCCCAGCCTGATCTATGAACTCCTTCCTTCTTTGCAACTGCAGTCCCTTTATTGCTTATCTTGTTTCCCAGGAAACCAATAGGAGAGCCTCTCTCTTCCCACCTACAATGTAGAAAAGGCTTAGGCTCCAGCAGCAGGACTGGCAGCTTCTCCGTACTAGCCACAGTGAGCTCTTAAGCCTGTGCTGAACTCTCCCTCTCCAGGGTACTGAGAGGAAAGCTAAATTATCTGCCAGAGTCAAGCCTCTTCATCATTCCTATGTCAGATGAAAAAGGTCAAGTGCTTGAGACACAATGAAGACCCTACACTCACCCCCACAGCCTTTCAGCCTTGCTTTGGCATGGCTGTTGCCTTTGGAACACAGACGGGTGAAGCTATGGCCTAGAGGGAATTGCCTGTTCAAAAAACAAGCCAATGTTGAACCTAGAAATTCTGAAAGTGATTAATTCTGATCCAATGAGCATTTATTAAGGGCTTGCTATGTGTAAGGCATAGTGCTAGGAACATGGCAATAAAATGGAACAAATCCCTGCCCTAAAAGAGTTTGTATCATGCTGAGGGGATGGAACTGGCCCAACATTGACATAGATGGGAGAAGTCTCTACTGCCCAAAATGGGGGTGGGGCGCCTAGCAGGTGCTGAGTCAAGAGTGCTTTATACCACTTCTTCCTCAGCCCCACCACTATTTCCCTGAAAGTTGTCACCCCTAAGCTTGTGTGTGCAGCCTAATCATGCCTAACTGTGTCCAGAAGCCTCCCTTAGTCACTAGGTTAGTTTTGGAATCTGTTCCGTGTCTAGAGGACCAGGGTATCACTCACCTTTATTTAACGAAAGCAGTAATTGGATCCCTTGATATAGCAAGGTACTCTAAGGTAGGTGGCATCCAAAGAGGGAGAGGGGGAAAAAAAAAGTTACTTGGCTCCAAGAAATTCTGACAGTGAGCCAAATAGATGAATAGAATCCTGGTCTCTAGTCCTTGAGATGGATCTGGGGTCAGCTTGAACCATTCCAGGGGCTTGGGGCTCTTGGGACAGTGTTTTGCTCTGCCTACTTTCCAAGCTCCGTCCTCTGGATCATTCCCTCTCCTAAAACTAGCCCGGCCTCTATTGGCTGTGTAAACCAAACCAGCCTCCAGCATAGGCTCTGGCTGGCAACAATATTAGCTCATTCAGCTGAATATCGGCTCACATCTTCATGCCCCATGCTGGCAAGGGCTGCACTGCCCAAAATGCCCAACCACAGTTTCATTCCTGGATCCTGGGACAGGGAGAAACAATTGGGATGAAAAATGAATACTTGGGTCTCTGCTGCTACACTGCTCTTGCCCCTCTGCTTCTACCCCTGGCAGAGTTACTGGCTATTCTCAGACGAATGGCATGGAAATTATTCTTTCCCTAATGCGAATGGAACTGCTTTCATGGCTTTTTCTTCTAATTTCAATAGAAAGCTTTAGGGAAGAGAGAGATTGTGATCCCAGTTCCAACAGCCTGAGGCTTACAAAATGAAACAACCTGACAAAGTCTTGGGTCCCTAGAGAGAAAAGACCCAACCTGCAAAGGATGATGAAGGAGACTTTAAGGAGATACCCATCATCACAACAGGCACTTAATGAACACCTACTGCATGTAGAGCACAACAGAAGGAGGAGAAAGATCAAAGCCACCACTTTACATCTATATAGTGTTTATACATTTTAAAGTGCTCAGAGTCATACAGCATTTACAGTTACAAAGCACTTTCCTAACCATTACCTGATTGGATCCTCACAACCACCCTACGAGGTAGGCAGTGCAAGAGATTATCCCCATTTTACAGATGAGTTTGCAGGTTCCAGTTAAGTGACTTGCCCAAGGTCACACAGAGAGTGGCAGAACTTGAACCCAGTGTTTTCTTCACTGGATCTGACTCCTGCTCCCCAAGAAACCCTTGGAACACCTTTTGAGGTAGATGGGGGCAGGTGTTAAGTGATGAACTCAAGGTTACATAGCTCATTTTAGTGGCAGAACTCAGGACTAACTACAACCCAGGCCTCCCGATTTGGGATGTCCCTCTCTTCCCGCCAGAGGACACAAGTCAGACAAGCAGGTGGAAGATGGGGCCCTTAGAAAGGCCAGGACTATGGTATTCAGATGCCAGCCTGAGCTAGACGTTTACACTGCTGTTCCCTATACCTTGTCTTTGGGCCTAAAAGTCCTGTTAGAACACCAGGACTCTATTCTCCCACACCAAAAGGAAAATATCCTCAATGAAAGGCTAGGAGATAAGATTCCTTGTTTCCTTTGCACCAAGATACCACCCCACGGCGGGGGGGGGGGGGTTGGGGAGGAGGAGATATGAGGGCTGCCTGACTCAGCCTGCAAAGTGCTTAGAGATCTGGAGCAGAAAGGCACCAGCACAATGTCAGCTAATGATTATTATTAATTCTGAACAGACCTTGGCACAGCAGCCAGCTGTCTCAGAGAGGGGGCCTGGATCTCCCACACTGAGGTTTCAAAAAGAAGCTATGTAGAATCTGTACACAGGAGGGAAGGGGGAGGGGGAGAATGAAAATCAAAGAAAAGAGATAGGACAACCCCAGGAATAAGGTGGGAGGTCAGGGAGAAGAGGACGCTGTCAGATGGCAGGATGGTGGGGAGTAGAAGGAAGAGAAGAAACAGGCCCAACGGGCCTCCCCTCTTCAAGAACATAGAGTAGTTGTAGCTAAAAGCGTGCCTGGGGGTCAGAAGCACCAACTCCCATTGTCTTCCCAGTTCTAGGGGAAGCTGAATGAGGGAGCAATGAAGCCCAGAGAGGTGCAGAGGAAAGTATCTTAATCTGGGATTGAATTAAATGGCTTGGTTTCAAAAGCCTCTATATTTTATACATTTGGTACACTTAATATTTACTTTGAACCTAATCACAGGTTTATTCTAGAGATTCAGAGTGTAGTGATCCTAATACACAAATTTGTGCAAATAACATGCAAATTTTTTTTGAGATCCAAGCGCTCTAACTTAAAAAAAACTAGCAGCCCTCCCTAGTCACAGGGCTATGGTCAAGGGGACAGTAGTCAGCCATGGGCCTCTGTCTCCCTGCTATGAAGCCAAGTATCCCAGATGGAGAAAGCAGAAAAGGCGGGGTGGAGGAGAGAGCTACAAACAGCCGGCAGCTACTACCGTCCCAGCTGGAAGGACAGAGTCCTGGCACGGAGGACTAATGGGGGTCCAGCTGCTGTGGCTGGATGGGAAGCCAGGTGGAAAGGGGGGGGTGGGAAGAGGGAGGTAACTTCTGCCAAGGAAGAGGGCTCCCTCTGGTGATCTACTGCCCATATTACAGTCAGCCAGACAAACTGGGCCTTCCACAATCTGCCTCAAGCATGTCCCTGGCTCTCCAAGCCCGCCGGGTGCACAGAGGGGTGGAAGATGCCGGAAGGCCGTGGCAGCTGGGGCCCGTCCTCTTGCAGAACAGAAATGGCTTCTCCCCATCTAGGGCCGGGAATAGACATCAGCTGGCACAGCCCACGCAAACTGCTGGCTGGCTGTCAACACACCCGCCTGCCCGCCCCCTCACCACCTGGGAGGTTACAACACCCCAGTCAAGCTCAGACTTCATTGCAGCGCCACTGTTTAGCTCTCAGACCAGACCGGCTTGGCCACATAGCATCTCCCTTTGGGAGGAGTAATTAGGACACTGTCCCCACACTCAGCACAGGTCAGAAGGGTGGTGGTGCCCAGGATGAGGGAGGCAAGGAGGGGGAGGAAATGAGACTGGACAACTTGGGGGTCTGAGTGACAACACCATGCCAAGACCAGTTCCTGCAGGTCTGCCTGGTACCCATGAACCCTCCCTTGCCCTTGCCCTAGTAACTACCCTGTTCCAACATCAAAGCAAGACACAAACTATGGAGGACAGTGCTTTCCCTTTCTGCTCAGCAAAACTAAAGTTCCCCCATAAATTTCTACTTTAGAAGGATGCAGAAAGCAGGAAGGGCACAAAGGCTGCCAGGGACAGAACCTAACCCTGCAGATCGCACATCTGCAGTCATCAGAAGCACCTTGGCCACTTCATATGCCTCAGAACAATGTCCCATGCAGAAAGGCCTTCTGCCCTCCTCTCTCCTATTCTTTGTGTCCTGGAGATCATTCCTTCTCACCCTGCTGATGCCCCACACTGGCAGCAGGCAACTGCCACGCAGGTATCTAAGAACTTCATCCCAAAGCCCACTGATCTACTATTACTGGAAGGCTTAGCTCCAGCACCAATACCCTTTTCTGGTCCTTCACTCCAGTCCTTTTGGGGATTCCCTGAGTTCCCAAGGCCCTTCCCTAAGTCCCTTCTGCAATGGACTTTCCCAAAGTCTTGTTCTACTCCTAGGCTAAGATGGACTAAAATATACCAGTTAGGGGACCACTGTTTGCCAGTTAAGTACGTGACACAAAGGAAAGGGAACCACAATGAGGAGATAACCACTTTAGAAAAGTCTATTCCTTGATACCTAGCACCAAATTCAATCAATGAGGAATCCTAGGCCAAAACCCTGACCACTCAAGATGCAATATGGCAAGAGATGGGGTCTAAGGAAGGACCAGAAAATGAGGAGAGAGGAAGAGCAAAAAGAAGCTGGATCAGGGGGCTACCCCCCCACACACACTTTTTTGCCCTTTAACCTACAAGCTGACCCTCACATACATCTGTCCATTTCAGCACACCCCCAGCCCTAAGTAGGGTCCATCCAACCTCTCCTGTTCTCTCAAGAGACTTTGCTAAGGCAAGAACCTAAGCCCTAAGAAGGACAAAAGCAAAGGACTGAGACTGTTGGGAGAGTACGTAAGGGGAAAGAGAAAACCCAGCAAGCCCCAGGACCTGGCCTGGTACAACTGAGCACAGGCTCACTGCCATGAAACCCACCCTTAAGACAGCACTCAGTCCTCAAGTCCCCAAAATGTTGACAAGTTCTGAGATCTTGGGCAGGCTGGGGTCAAAGCCGGCCAGAGAAAGGGATGGCTGTTTTTTGATTCTCCCCACACAACCCTGCCAAAGTATTAAAGTGACTAGTGCTTTACCATCTGAAGCATAGGACACCAGACCCCAACATGACCTGGTCCCTTGCCATCTACAAAGCCTGGTCCCTCTGTACCTGAGAAGAGGCCCCATGGTCACATTCTTTCCCTCCACTGGAGGCAGCCCAAAAGTAAAGATAAGAATGACCACCCTAGGTCAACCCCATTGTCTAGGCAGCCCTGCCCCATGAAGGTCTGTCTCTCGGACAAGGGCACCAAGGGATGCGTCATGGGAGGGTAGAGATGTCCTCCTCAAGGCCAACCTCACAGAATGATAGACATCTTGGAGTTCAATAGAAACTTAGAGATAACTCTGATACAATGCCTTCAATCGACAGGTGAAGGGGAGGTCCTCACCAGAACCTGAAAGCTGACCCAAAGCTACCCAGCTGGTTTGTGACAGAGTTGGAATGAGGAGTAACTGGGTCTCCTGACTCCGTCTCTTCAGCAGATTGGGATATGCATCCAACCTTAGCTTCCCTTCATAACCAAACATAACCTCACCCCTCAATAATCTAAACTAACTCTGAGAAAGCCCAGTTCTTCACAATGGCCCTGACTTCAGTTAGGAAGCTGGGGGCTAGGCTCTCTACTCACCACCACCTCCCTCTTTCACCCAATTCTAATGTTATTCTATTTCTGGACTTTTCAACCACCACCCAACAGCAACTCAGGTTTCTCAAATGCCAGGCTGCCTCGATGGGTTGGAGGAATAACTTAGAAAAAGTCACATAAGAGGAAAGCAATTGCCTTCCCCTGGGGAGAAGGGGTTAAGGGGAAAAGGGAGGGGGTCTAGGCAGGAGCTCAAAATCAGATTTCCATTTTCTTCTTTGGCAAATATGCACTGGAGATCTGATGCATGATCACCAGGGCTGGATAGACAGGCAGGAACAAGCAGAGGTACCAAGCGGCTCCTTTGATCTGGGCCTGAAACCATGCCGAGTACATGCCCAAGAGCACGGTAAGCGTGGCCATCAGATAGACCGCCAGCCCAAATGTTAGGTGGTAGAGTTTGAGGCGAGCCACACGAGAGACCCTGGTTGCCCGGGGGCAGAGGAGGCTGATCCCACACAAGGACTGCCCAATGGTCGCCAACAGTGTCAGAGTCCCCACACAGCTGTGCCAAGATACAAGATGGGGCAGCTCACTTCGGGTCCTGCTGGAGATGATGAAGGCCAGGCCCAGGAAAGCACACAGGATGGTCAGCGTCTGCCCCGCCCAGTGTAGTCGGATCCGAGCCTTGCGTGAGCAGAAGAAGAACGGTGAGTGGTCAGGAGAGAAGAGCAAAATGGCTTCAGCCATGCACAGGCAGAACTGCAAATACAAATGAGGGCATCTTTAATGGCCCAGTCCCCCAGAAAGGAGAAACAAAGGGGAGAGTAGAGAGGCATCTCCCTAACAGGAGGGAAAATAGGTAACAAGTAGGTCACCTAACCAAGAAGACAGATCCCCAAGGCCACGGAACAGTTGAGAATCTGGGTGTTAGGGAAAGCGTCTAGACTGCTGATCCCCATTGGAGGGAAGAGAGAGAGGGTATAACAACATTGCTTCCCTAAAGACCCCAGAAGTGAGAAAGGATTATCCTCTGAGGCCAGTTTTGACATCCCAAATGACTGCCACTCCAGCTCCCACTCAGAGGGGAAAGAGGCTGAGAAACCTAAAGACACAAGCCATAGCAAAGAGGAAAGGATTTGAACAAAAAATTCAAACTCACCGCCAAGGCCATGAACACAGGGTGCCAAGAAAAGAGACCTGGAAATCAAAAAGAACAGGCTAAGAGCCACTCAACTCCATTCCCCTATCTCAGGGCTATCTTTTCATCCCAAAGGAGCCCACCCACTAAGAGATTTCTAGCCCAAATTGTGACCAAGAATGCTGGGGTAAAGGAAACCACCTAACACACTCATGATTCCTAGTACCTACATCCTTGCTGGGTCCTAGTGGCTGGGCCTCCATTTTACTTCAGCATTCTTCCCCACATTATCCCTGTCTTTGGAGAACTCTGCCCCTCCTATGAGGTTGCCTTGGCATCAACACCTGCTCCCCCCAAACTCACACTTTTCTCCAGGATCTTAGACTCTTCCCTCCCACACTCTGAATAAGCAAGCTGGCCCCAAGCAGCCCTCCCTCCTGCCTTACAGCCTGCCCTTCCCTCACTGGCTCCTTAGTTACCTACCCCTCCTCTCCTCTCCCTCACTGACCTCAATCCTCAAGAGAGCTCTAGCCTGAATCCCAAGGAGCCTGCCCATCCCCAGGAAACTCTCCTCCCCACTCCCTGACCCTCCTTGGTCCAGCTCCTCCGAACCTACCTTTCTTTCTACGGCTCCACCCCATCAATGGCCATATCTCAAAGGTCTGCTCCTCCTTCTCTGGCCTCATTTCTCCAATCACTGGTCCTACCCATATCCCTCCCTGGTTCCAAACCCAGAAACCTCCCTCCTCCCAACCCCCCTACACATACCCTCCAGTCTCACCCCAGGGAATCAATTTCCAAACTTCTTCCTTGACCCCACCCTACAGTGGTTGTCCAGTCTTTCCTCTTTGTACCTACTCTATGGAACCTTCTCTGTCCCACCCCTGCTTCTCTAGGCCCATCCCCAAAAGCCTGTCCCTCCCTGCCCCAACTCTGAAACCCTGTCCTCCCTTCATTCCAGGCCTCATTCCCAGGACCTTCTCTTCTCCCACCCCAGCTCCATCTCTCTAGTTCCACAATCTTGAAGCTGCCCCTTTCCTGGCTCCAACTCTCAGGAACCCCGGGACCCTTGGTTTCTAGCCCCAACTGCAGGAGGATGCCCCTCCCCACACACACATACTGGAGGGTTAACCCTTCGTTCAGAATCACTGAATTTGAGAGTTAAAATGCCCAACTAGCCCAAGCCCAGCACAAAAGAAGTACAGACAAGTGGTCATCCAGCTTCTGCAGGATGGTGTTAGAAGAAGGATCCCCACCCTGCCCCCCAAGGCAACCCATTCCATTTTTGGATAGCTCGATGCCTTATGGAGTTTCTCTGGCCATAAAGCTTAAATCAGGCTCTCTGCAACTTCAACCCACAGCAGCATCCACATGGTTCTTGACCCCCTGGGGCCAGACTGAGCAAAGCTAACCATGCCTCCACGTGGCAGCCTAACAGTATCTGAACGTAGATGTCCCGCCTCTACTGTCTTCTCCTGCCCCAGAACATAAACATTCCCAGGTCCTTGAACTGATCATCATCTCAGGTCAAGGACTCCAGACCCTTCACTTTTCCAGGGAAGATCCTTCATTCCTTAGTCCCGCTCCCCAAGAGCTTGCTCCTCTCTTCTTAGCCCCGCCCCACTGGAAGCCTGCCCTTCATTCATTCTCTGACCCCGCCCCAAGGACCAGATCTGCCCTGCCCCTCCCTCTCTGACCCCACCTCACTGAAAGCCAGTCCTTCGTTTATTCTCTGGCCTGGTCCCCAAGAGCCTGTTCTGCCCTGATCCTCCTTCTCTGACCCCATCTCACTGCAAGCCTGTGCTTCATTCATTCTCCGACCCCGCCCCTACGAGCCCGCTCTGCCCTGCCCCCTCCCTCTCTGACCCCATCTCACTGGAAGCCGGTCCATCGTACATCCTCTGGCCCGCCCCCAAGAGCCTGCTCTGCCCTGCCCCTTCCTCTCTAGCCTCATCCCAATGGAAGCCTGCCTTTCATTCATTCTCCGGTCCCGCCTCTAAGTACCCGCTGTGCCCTGTCCCTCCTCCTCTGGCCCTATCCCACTGGAAACTGACTTTCATTCATTCTCTGGCCCCACCCCCAAGGACCTGCCCTGCCCCGTTCCCTCCCTCCATACCCCATCCCACTGGAAGTCTGCCCTTCATTCATTCTCTAGTCCCGCCCCCAAAGAATCTTACTCCACCCCTCGCTCCTTAGCCCCGCCCCATCGGGAGTCGGCCCTTCCTTCCTCCGCGGCCCCGCCCCTCTCCTCCACCTCAGTCCCACCCTTACTCACTGGTCCCGGGCCGGGACAGCACAGTCAGGAAGAGGGTGAAGCCTAAGGCCACCAGGTGTGCCAGAATGCCGCTACCACAGCGCAACCAGCGGGCCAGCCGGGGCTCCCTGCTGGCAGCCGAGGCTGACGCCAGGACGGGCCCCACTGCCAAGGGTTGCATGGCCAGGCTGCGGGGGGCCGGCTTCTCTCAGCCGCCTGGCCGCCGCTTCCGGGTTCCTGAGCGTGGCGTCAGGAACAGCGGCGGGAGCGGCTCCTCCCCCGGCACGCGGCCGGAGGCGCGGCGGTGTCGCCAGCAGCGCCCCCTGGCGCCCTGGGGAGAGGTCCGCGATCCCCGGAAGGCGGAGACCTCGAGCTGGGAGGGAGCCCGCCTGCGGGGCCTCAGCACTCGGCCCCCAGCAAACTCAAGAGGCCCCGGAAACGAACTAGGGCAGCTTACGCGGCCCGAGCCCTTTGTACGCGAGACCGAGGAGCAGCCCCCAGCCCCAGGGCCGCCCTTCTTCATACCGGATCCCCCCTCCCAAGTGATGCATCTGCCGCATCCCGCCGGCCGCCTTCCCCCCTCCAACCCGGGGAACACTAGCCACCCCGCGGCCCGGGGCCAAGGAAAGCTCTCCTAGCCTTTCCCCAGGGAAGGGCGCTACCCTCGATCCTGGGACAAAAAGGCACATGGTCCCCTGGGCATGCCCCATCCACTCCGGCCACTTGACCTATGGGGCAAGCCTAGGAGGGAGACCCAGGGTGAGCCCCGCATGCCACTGTTATTCCTACGGCAGCTTGGAAAGACCTGGCAAGACCCAGGGCAGCACCTCACCTGGGAGGGCTCAGGAGCTGGGCCAGCTCCTCCTAGGACTCAGTCCCTTCCCTACCTACACCCCTGAGATCCCCCGGCCAGGAGAACACCAAGGCTCCAGAGGTCATTGCCATTTCTATAAAGACAAAAATAAGCAAAAAGAGATCTCTGTAAGGGGTGGGACCTCCTTTCTGGACGCCTCGATGCTTCAACCCACCAAAGAGGGATCAGAGATAGGGAGGAAGGAGACTCATTTCTTTCCATTTTTTTCCTTTTCTGTGTTTTGTTGTTACGGTGTTTGGCAGTAACAGAACAGGAAGACAGTCTTGAGGTATTTT
>CM053627.1:55785006-55821560 GCA_028646595.1 Phalanger gymnotis
GCACCGGCCTGGGAAGAGTGTGTCCTCCTGGTGAACAACCTGCAGCCAGTGGGCCTCAAGCCCTGGGCCAGGCAAGGAGTCTGATTCGGACCGCAGCAGCAGCAGCAGGGAAACGTGAATGCGGCAGTACAGAGGCTGCCTCCAGTGAATTTTATCTAAGGAAACCTTATGGTGACTGAGCTGCTGCCACAGGGGTGATGTTGAGGAAGCAGCTCTCCTAGGCAGGACTCCTGGGGTCTTCTCTCCCACTGCTATCACCAAGAAGGCATGGCAGAGAGGGAGAGTTGAGAAGTCAATGCCTTCCCTTCCTACCCACAAGTCTTCCTGACCCTAGGGCACATGGGGAATAACTAGCATTTTCAGGTTTCCAAAGAATTTTCTGCAAAGACTGAACTACCCAGCACACACTGGGAAGATAGCTGGAAGGGAGCTGAACGACCAGCATGTAGGTAGCAGAAATACCTAGAGACCTCCACCACTCCCAGACAATAATCCTGGTCCTGATATTAGAAGCTGGAATGGGGCTATCATATATATGATCTGTTAAATGATGTCGACACGGACACAGAATGCCATGGACACATCATCTCTAAGTTCCTGGGCAGCCTGACAACCTCATGCTAAGTCACACTATCCCCCTCAGGCAGGAATCTACCAACGAATACCCCTTCTTGAACCCTCTCTTGAATGCTATTCTCCCCAGATGGCCCAAGCTTCCTCCCATTCTTCCTCCTCTCCTAGGAAGACTCAAGTTCCTAGAACCCTAGAACCTCCTTTCCCCAAGGAAACTGAGGTAATTCTCAGTTAGTGCAGGGAGAACCAGCACTGAATCAAGAGATGAGAACACCTTAAATAGAGAGGATAGGATGAATAACACCTCCTCTACCAGGTTTTGGAATTAAGAGTGGGCCTGCCAAATCAAGAACACATCTTGGAACAGCCTGAACCTCCCTCAGGGTCACAGTCCTAGGGAATCTATTTGGCTTTTCCTTCTAATCTTTCCTTTTCCTACCACTCTCCTCTTCCACTTCCATTTGCCCCTTCCTGCCTAGATGTGCTCAGCACTCCTCATACCTGGGTGTTCCTTGTTATCTGTCCAATAGGAAAAGGAAGGGAGGGGCCCAATCTGGTGGTCTCCCATCCCCTAAGCCCTCCTTCCAGCTCCCCTGCCTTCCCTAGGCATGGTACCTTCAGCGTGGTGCACTTCTCCTCAAAGCCCAAGGCTGGGCTGGGTTTCTTCCTGCGCACAGAGCAGGCCGAGTCAGCTGCTGGGGGCCCTGCAGGGCACTGCTTTGCCTTCACTGGCCGGCAGTACGTGGCCAGGTTTTTCCTCTTCTTGGCCTCTTCCTCAGAGAGGCAGTTAGGCTGTAGAGCTTTGGCTGGATGGCCAGCTCCCCCCCGGTTCTCCAGCTGGGAGGCCTTGACGGGAGCTGGGGGTGGATGTGGGGAGCCCCGACAGTCCAGGGGCCCTGCCCGTTTCATCCGGGGTCCCACTGCCCCATTGAGCCCTATGCCCAGGGCTGGCTTAGTCTTGGCAGGGAGGGCTCGGCAGCCTGCAGGTTTGCCTTTTCCAGGAGGATCCAGGATACAGGTCCGTTTGAAGGCTGCAGGGCCAGGGGACAATTTCCGCTTGCGAGATGGGGCCTCCACATCAGTCCCTTCCTTGCCCTTGGACAGTTTGCTGGCCTTGGAAGGAGGCAGCTTACTGAAGGAGGGTGAAGGGGTGTTGGCAGGCAGCGGTGAGGTGATGGCCTGACTCCCACCCATGCACTCTGCCTGGCTGCAGGCAGCCCCCACGCTGGGAGAACCTGCAGGGTAGCCAGGGGCTGGGTTGTCCTTAGTGACAGGTGCAGAGGGTGGGAAGGGGGGCCTGTGGCTGGGACCAGAAAGGCGGGGGCAGGTGCCTGCTGAGGAAGGGCTCAGGGGAACAGGTGGGGGAGAGACGAGGAGGTGAGATGGGGGCTCAGCTGCTGGTGGGATCTTCCTGCAGAAAAGAAGAGGGCAACCTGAGTCACAGAGCACCCTGAGATCCCCGCCCCCACCCCGAAAAGGCAAACAAACACTGAGCTCTGCTGCCACCTGCTGGCAACTAAGGGAAAGAGGGTGGAGGAGAGGGGGCATAGCCATCATCCCTCATCTTACAAGCCATTTTCAATGCCTCCTCCTCCTCCTCCTCTCTAAAGTGTGCTCCTTTTCTGCCCTGCCCCAAGTGCCTGCCTGAGCACACGCTCCAGGTTGCCAAGCTCCCAAACGCCTTAACTCCAGGCTTCCCCTTTTCCCCAACCCAAGCCCAAGAGAACCCTAAGTGCCCCCTGGGAAGAAAAATGTCAATGACCAGGTAAGAGATCACTTGGTCTTCTCCAGAGATGAAATGGGAACATCTAGAGGAGAGACTCTAACCCGTGCCTGCAGCTTCAGAGGGGCTGAGGAGACTGAAATCGGGTCAGAACAAGGGCCTTTGGGCTAGGGGACTTACTTCCACATATGTGAGCTGAGATGTCGCTCCAGCATGGAGCTGAGCGCAGAGCAGAACCGGTCCAGCCGCCTACTAAACACGTAACATCCTGGGCTTACCAGCCGACTACCAAAGGTGCAGAACTAGACGTCGGAAAGGAAAATGCCAGTGAACAGGATGTGTACCCTTAGATCCCAGCTGAGCTTGCCAAGGCCCCTGGCCCAACGTGTGTGTATGTGTGTACATGCACATGCATGTGCTCTAGTGTCTGAGAAAGTAAGGGTGGGATGACGTAAGGAGAGAGGAAGACCATTAGCTCAATGGGACAAAATATTACTCAATGCCTTCCCACAGCTCTGGGAATGGGACAGCAGCTGGATGGGAAAGATGTGGACATGCTCTCTTATGGACAGCTCTCAGGCTCACATTCATAGCCAGCACCCTGGACTTCATCACCAACCACCCCCAGCACTTACAGCCTGTGGCCGAGGGGGCCGAGTTGCATAATGACAATCAGGGACGTGGTGGAAGTCATCAGGTGCTACATCTTCCTCACTCTCCTCGCTGGAAGCCTGGGCCCCACCCCGAGGCAGAGGGAAAGGAAATAGGCCTGGGTCTCGATCACCACCACAAGGACCTTCGTCATCTAGCTCACTCTCAGAGGAGACCCGTGACCTGGAAGGTCCAAAGAAAACAGGAAGAGGGACTGTTTCTGGAAGGCTGTGCAGAAGTCCCATCTCTGGGCCACTAGAGGTAAGACGGGGCAGAAGCACAGGGACTCCCTGCAAAAGCAGTCTCTCTGCCCCTGCTGTCCACACCGAGCCACTGCATGGCCCAATGTCACACCTCCGCCAACTCTGCTCCAAACACATTTCCCAAAATCCTTGCGTCAACCCCACCCAGCTCTTGTCACCTCAGCAAACGCCCCCATCTCCTTCCTCCACTTTCCCACTGCTCCGAGCACTAAACAGTGAAGTTGGACTTCAACGGCCCTGTGCCCTGAGATGAACGTGTATCTCTCATTCTGCCGCTGGAGAAGGAACAGCATCTCCAGCACAATACTTTGTGTACCAAAGGATAATCAATACAGGATATTCACCGACTCACTTTACAGACATAGCCCTGTCATTTCCTTCCCAAACTTCAGTCTGATCATCTGTCGTATAAGGAAGCTAGGAAAACATGGGTTTCCCCAGAGGCGCCTCATAGGAAAATAGCAATGGGCTCCATGCTTCTCAGCGTTCCCAAAGCACAGGGATGCATGAAGGATTAACTCCCTTCCACCTGATTTCCCCTAAAGCACCTCGTCTAACTGCAAGCCCTAGAAATGTCCTTTTTAAAGGACCCATTATGACAAGGAGTCAAGATCAGGGAGATGGAGAATAAGCATCTGCCTGCATGTCAAGGCCAGATCAGGGTGATCTGGACAGCCCCCCTTCACTGCTTCTTCCATCCCTGCCCCCATAATCAGAGTACACCTAAATTTATAGTCTCTGAAAAGCAAAACACCTGAACCCTGGAAGTAAGCAGACCCTGGGAGTATCCCAGGAGACTCCTGCCATTCACTACTGCTTCCAGGTCTTTCTCTCTTGGAGATCTGAGGGGTAGAGTATGTATAGCACAAATCTGGAATGGGGGCCAGGCCCTTACCTGGGCAATGTACAGTAGGGGTAGGTCTGCTTGGCCCTGGGTGTGAAGGTGCTGCCAGGCAGAGCTGCTGCCGCCTGGGCTGAAGCAGGCAGCTCCTGAGAGAGGCGCTCAGGGCCCAGGTCCTTGCGCCCAGGGCTCTTATCTTTGGGGGACTCCCCTTTTCGGGAATTGGCCTTCAGCTCTGCCACCAGCACATCAAAGTCCTTGGCCCGGCCCTGGACCTCCCGGCGCTGATGCACTGAATGAATCTGGAACACAGGTTTGAGACGGCTCTACCAAAGGGCTCGGGGTTAGGGATAAGACCTGACCCCCAGACCCTCGGGACATGGATCTGGGTGGGCACCACGAGGCATGGGCAAAAGCACTTGTGCTTGAGTTCCCTTTCTTGAGCCTTTTGGGAACAAAGACTATCAACAAATCTCTTCCCTTTTCCAATCTGGAATGACAGACTTGGCTGGGCTCAGCTTCCTAATAAAGTCCTACACCCGGCCTGTTCTTGGCCTGGGACTATGCTGCCCTCTGGATACCATGGTTTCCCCCGACTTTTCCTTCCCAATGGCCTGGGCCTGGACCTGGGCCTGCCCTCCCCCACCAATGGATACCTTGCAAGTCAGCAGGCGGGTACAGATCTTTTTGGTCTCTGGGTTCACTACCCCACACTGCCTGTTCAGATCACACTCTTTCCCTGCAGAGAGAGAGCAGGCAGCCTCAACTTGGTGCACAGCTCCTACAGTCCCAGGATAGCTTCATGTGGCCCCAGGTAAGGGGGGGGGTCTCAGTCTCCCCACCAATTGTCCTAGGAACAACATGGGACTTAGGCTGAAGCTGCCTTTGGCTCTCCTTGGGGGGTAAGACACACCCAGTGACTCCACTTAGAAAAATGGAAAGGCTGTGATCTCTTTGTGGGCATCCAAACCCAAAGCAAATGGGAGGAGTAAGGCCAACACCTATGGGGAAACAAAATTGGGGTTTCGCACCTGGGAAATCAAGTGTCTGATGGCCTAGGAACAAGCAGGGAGAGAGATGGACATCCTAATGTGGAAGGGCTTCTCCACACGTCACTGTTGCATTCAGAGAATGAGGCTCTCAGCACCCAGCAAGGTAACCCAGAGCTGAGATCAATACCCAAAGGGCCCTGGCTTGTGCCAGCTAAAAAGAACACTTCCCTTGGAAATATCCATGTGTATGCTGAGGAGTAGGGGGAGGATCCCATGTGGGCAGCACATGGCCCCTAACCTGTGCTGATGCCTGCCTGCCTGGCAGGTCTTCTCTATCACTGAAGCCTCCTCTCCCAGTTTCCCAGCTCTCCCTCCCCCATAATCCTTCCAGAAGAGCAGAGGAGAATCACACCGAGAGGCTCCCTGCCCTTCACTCCTGCCTCCAAAATAACAACTCACGCGCCATCTTCTTGTGGGCCTTGGGCTGAAGTCGGGCAACACTGGGCTCCTTCTCTGGGGGGCTACCACTCTCGGCCTGGGGGCTAGGCCCCTCCATGAGGACTGAGTCGTTGCTCCCTTTACTGGGAAGCTCTTTGGAAGAGGGAGCTGTGGGGGCTTTCCCAGGGGTATCCTTAGTAAGACCACTGGGTGGGCCGAGGAAAGTGGAATGAGGAGCCAGAGGCTTGGAGTTCACTCTGATCCCTTGTCCGTCAGGTTTAGGGAGACTGGAAATCTTCTCCAAATTCACCACAGGCACAAAAAGGCTAGAAGGAAAGAGTGGAGACAGGCTGAAGGGAGAGGCTATGGGAGCAGGGATGGGGAAAGGCCTCCTCCTAGGCATAGGCTCTGTCCCCAACAGGGGGTCTCTGCCTTCTAGAGGCTTTCCCTGTAGACTCAGAAGGTTCCCAAGGGGATAATGGGTGCCAAAGGCCTCAGTAATCTTGGCAGTAGAGAAGTAGGGGAGGACAGGTTGTACTTGCTTCAGCCTCAGGGCAGTGACCTCAGTCAGCCCAGGGGAGATACACCTCCTCTGCTAACCCCTTCCCTGCCCAAGGTGGGGAGGAGCCTGAGAGGAGCCCTCAGCCTCTCCTTACCAGAGGTTGTCCTTTTGTGCCTTCTCAGGTGGGTGACTAGCTCGGCCTCGGCCCCCCTGCACCTTCTCCTTTGAGGAGGCTTTGGTGGGGCCTTGGCCCCCACAAGCTGGGCCCTGCCCATTTACTGCATGGCATTTCTGAGAGGTGGCAGAGGCCTGAGCCCGGGCATACAGCTTGCTGAGGGGCCCATGTCTTCTTTCTGTCACAAAAAAGGGCAAAGCAACCCAGAGTGAATGGCATCAACTCCATCCTTTATTCCACATCCCTGCTCCCAGGTCCATGAAAAAGCAGCTTCCCTGTCCTCTCCTCTCAAGAGGGCAGCCCTTGGGGGCTTACACTCCAGATTTGAGAATGGTCCTTTTTAGGGCCTCTACTTCCTTCCTCCAAGCTGTGTAGAGGTCCCTATTGCTCATACCTCAACCCCAACCCCCAATGCCCCCCCATTTTATCTCTGAGTGCTTCACTGCACACTGTTGGGACCATCCCCACTCTCCACCCCTCTGGCTGCCCTCCCACATTCCTTGTCATCAGAGTTCTAACCCTACTCCTCTCATCCTTCCTTCCCATCCTCCCAGGCCTCCTTGTCCCTCACCGCAGTGCTTCTGGAAAGCTTGAGGCTTTACCACTTGGCTGCAGTGGTTACACACGACCAGGTAGAACTCATCATGGGCAGGGCAGTGCCCAAAGATGGACATGTCTGCAATGACAGGTGCTCACATCACTCTGGGAAAGGACCCAAGCTGCCCCTACTCCACCTCATCCCAAAGCCCTTGCCCTCACCACCCAGAAGGTGCCTAGCCTCCTAAGCTATGGGACAGCACCTACGCAAGAGAGGAGGGATGGAGTCAGACAACAACACTTCTTCCCTTTGAAAGAAGAATAAACCCTTTGACCTGATGCTCCCAAATCAGCCTCCTCTAGGAAGAAGTGAAGATGACAGGCCCAGGAACAGAAAGGACCTCAAAACCATCCAGGCCAACATTCTCATTCTACAGATACGGCCACTGAGGCCTAGAAAGGTGAACTAATTTGCCCAAGGTCACACAGGGAGTAGCAAACAGTCTGCCTGGGGGCCCAAAGATACTGTTTGCTGGCTCCCACCTTCTTTTATGAGGGTCATGGCATCCAACTTCTTCTTCCCATTCTTGTTGCTCTCCTCCAGCTCAGCCCCTGAGAGAGACACACAGCTCTGTCAGCACCATTTCCCTTCTTCAGGGGCCCTCAGTATCCTCGGGTGGCCAGGTTAGAGTCATCCAATCCAGAGACCTTGTCTCTTCTACGTTCTTCTCCACGTTAGTGTAGCCTGCACCCTCAGGGGGAGGACCACAAATATTTACTGATGCTCAGGATTATTTAGGGGAATCCTTTAGGGGGTCACTGTACAAGTGCTTCTGTAATAACTCCCACCTTGACAGAACCAGCTACTTCCTTCATGATCCTGTGATACAGGGTTCTATCCCACATTCTATTGCTGACTTTCTGGATATCTGTGGGCAAATCCCACCCCCTAGAAGGAATGTTTTCCCATTTAAAGGGGAAAGACTCTTGCCTCCCTCTTCCTCCCCCACCAATGAGTTCCAGACTGGAAGAGTTTTATTCTAGACCTCAGAATCTCTTCTCCGTTTTTCCTATCAAGCTCTTCCCCTCCTATTCCATAGGGTCCTAAATGGCCATTCTCCCAAGTTACCCAGGATACCACCACACCTCCAGATATAGACCACTAAAGCACACTCCCCAGCCTCTCAGGTCCTGCTAAGGCAGCCTTAATACAGTACAGAAAAAATAAAAAACGAACTGCTATCTTGGGGCCCTTTGCCATTTCCAGAGCCCTTCAGCCTTCTGGGTCTGGATAAAGGGAACCCATTCCAGGTACTGAACTGAAGGCACTTATGGAGGAACAAACTCCTTCAAAACCAGTGAGGGAAACAAGTCCCACGATGGAAAGAGACCCAGCTCCCCAGATCTACGGCTCACGATTCCATTCTGGGCAAGCCCCTCCCCTCCCTGCAGGCAGCTTTGGGCTAGGGCTGCCCTGGAACCTTCAGCTTCTGGGCTGATGATAAAAACATCTTTTAGCTGTAAAAGGCAGCTCTGTCCAGCCTCCCCCCACCCCGTACCCCACCTACTCTTTCTGCCCCCCCCCCCACGCCCCCTCCTTGTCCCTTGGGGGAAAAAAAATCAATTCTGAGTCAACTGCCTGATTCTATTTCCGGTTCTAAATGCGCCCAAACCCTGACAATGGTCCTGTCCTCACCTAGCCAGCGCAGGGCAGGCTCTGGGTGGGCCAGGGATCCCACTCGGGGGCTTTCCTCCCACTTCCAGCACTAGGTTTGCCTCCGCCGCCCCCCCTTAGGCTAAGTGGATTGTTGACAGTCTTATATAATCACCAGAAATAGGGGTGCAGGGTTTGAGACAAGGGGCAGCTCTTGCTCTAAAAAGTCCGTCAAGTGCAAGCAGGAGGGATAATGGAAGGGGATGGAGCGGGGGACACGTCTCAAGAGAACAAGTGTCATCAGAGACTGCTCCATGCGGTCTCGTCCTCCACATCTCACTCGCAAACTTCTTCTGGGGTGCGGTGCCCGCTGTCACCCCGAAAGGCCGCCAAGGCCAGGTGCCTCCTGGGGGCTCCGAGACAAAGATCACGGGAAGTCACCGCCGTCCGACTCGCTTCCCGGAGCGGCGCAGTGGCCGAGCGAGGGTCGGGGGTCGGCGGCGGATGCGAGGGGGGGGTGGGCTGGCGGGGGGCTGCGGGAGCCGAGGAGGAGGAGCGAGCAGTGGGGGCCACGGGGAGCAGGGGAAGCGGGGTGCGTGGGAAACACGTGGAAGAAGACTGAAGCGGAGGGGAGAAGCGGGGGTCGGGCGCGGGAGGGGCGGAAGCGGGGGCCGGGTGGCAGACGAGGAGAGCGGGCGGAGGCTGCAGGAGAACGGGCGGGGACGGGCGGCGGAGGTCGGGCCGGCAGAGCTGGGTGGGCTGCGGACCGGGCTAGGCGGCGCTAGGACCCGGGGGCGCGGCGGCGGCGGAGCGGGCGGGCACTAGGACCCGGCGGGTCCTTTGTTTGGGGGGCCGGGGAGCCGGACGGCGGCTCCCGTCGGCGGCTCCCCTCAGCCGGCGGGGGCCGGGAGGGGGGAGGGGAGGCATCAGCCAGGGGCCCCGGGGCACTGCGGGGGGCTTCACTCACCGTCGGCCGCGGGCAGGTCGGCCCGCTCCACCCACGAGCTCCAGCTCTGTCCCGCGAAGTCATCGAGACTCGGCACCCGCCGCTCCAGAGCGGCCATTGCTGCCGCCGCGCGTTCACGCACCGCCATCACCGCCACGGACGCGCGCCCGCCCCGGCGCCTCCGCGCGCCCCCCCGGCTTCCCCTCCGCCCCACCGCGGGCACGCCCCCCACAGGCCGCCCTGCACCTTGCGCAGGCGTGGCACGGGCCGACGGCCCTCTGTCTCTCGCCTCCACCCACCCGCACAGCCTTCTGGGAAATGTAGTCCTGGCAGGGGTGGGGAAGATGCTTAGGCTGCTCATAGGCAGGGTCCCCGGGACGTGCGAGGCGGCTCGCGATGGAGTTCTTCCCCCCGGCCCCGAGTCGTCCGGCCTCCGAGTAACGTGGCCCGGCTCACAGTCTCCCGGCACACACGCGCGCACTCCCCGGTGCTTCCCTTCCCCCTCCCCTCCCCATTCGTGACGGCTACTTGGCCCAGCAGCCGGCCGACCCTCCCCCGGGTTCCACGTCCGTGTCGGAGCCTCCCTCCCGGCGGGCGGTGGGATGGGTGGGTGGGGTCAGCCGAGAGGGCAGGGGGAGGCTGCGGGGAGGATGGGCTGAAGGACGCCGAAGGGGGCGGGGTAGGGCTGGGGGCGGGAGGATCACATCCGCTGGTGGCAGCCTCCACGGGGCTGCTGGAAGCCACACCCCTTCCCTGGAGCCGGGCAGAGGGGATGGGAGGGGATGCCCGGATTGGGGGAGCTGGCCTGGATCACCTGTCAAGATGACAGAAGGCTACCTCGGAGCCACAGCCGGCCCTGGAGCCTGGCGTGGCCCCGAGGCAGCTGGTGTTTGCAGCATCTCTGCCGAGATATCTGCCCCCCCACTCCGCCCCCCCCCACTCCTCCTCGGGGCTGCGATCAATACCCCTCATAGCAGCCTCTTCCCAAACCCCAGCTGGGCCCCGGCTCCATCCATCACTTTGGCTTCTTTTTCTAATGAATATTTTCTCCCCTGGAAGGGCTGCTTCTGGAGCCTCAGCATAGGGAGATTTCTCATCTGAGCTGTCATCCCCCTTGCTCAGGCCTGGGAAGGACCTTAATCACCCGGCCCTTTTCTTCTCAGCGGATGAAAAGTCGCTCCCCACCACATACCCACTCATCACATTAAAAGGGTAAAATTCTGACCCCTCTCCCCATCTGAAAGGGGAGATAAATTTCCTCCTCTGACCCTTCCCCACCGTCCGCCTCCCCCCACTTCTCCAGAAGAGGGAACCAGGCCTGGGTGCAGATGTATGGAGGGGGGCGGGGGTCTGCCTTAGCCTTAGAAAGTCTCTTTTCTCCCTTTCTCACCTTGAGGAGGGATTATTCTCTCAAGAATAGTCTCTAGGAGTCGATAAATGTAAAGCATATGAGCAAGGGGAGGGGGCATTACTGAGGCTGGAGGGCAGTGTGAAGCCAGAGCCTTCAAAAACACATATGGCCTCATCTCTCCCCAAGAGACTTGTCTGGGTCCCATATGGGGAGCTGGGTACAGACGGGCTGACCCAAGGTCACACACACTCACTGGCAGAACACTTATGGATGTCCGCGGGTCTCCATGACCAGCATGAATCAAACTGACTTTGCTGTTTGGAGTAAAAGAGGAAACAGCAGTGACACCATCCTCCTCTCTTGACGGGGCAAGTTTAGGCTTTGGCAGCCCAGCCCATTGCCCGGGGTAGAGAAGAACCAAGTAGCTTCTTACATCTGTCCAGAACCTCCAATTCCTAGGGAGCAGAGGAGGGACCAGGGAGACAGAAGGAGTGTTTAACCCCCCCCCCCCCACACACACACACAAAGGCCAAAGAGGTCCTCAGCTACAGTTTCTTCATGGCAAACTCTCACACGGCTGTTTATTTAAAGCTGTAGTTACAAGCACCAGAAAAAAAACAACATGCAGCATCACTCCCTTGAAGGAGAGGGCAGAGGGCTCCATATTCCAGGAAAGGTCCTAGGTGGGACACCCAGACAGAATCCAAGTTTCCTGGGGCAAAGGGCCCAGCTGACCAATTCTCCGGTGTGCTTGGCCTCTCAGCAACTGGAGAATTTGAACAAACACTGCCTAGTTTGCCGTCATCACTCGTGGCTGTGCAAAGCAGGGACCCTTGGTTCCAAGGGACAACAGTCCTGTGGGGTGAACCCAGGACCTCTGGAGTCCTGTCCCCCTCCTGGAGGTAATAAAAATGAGGCGATCTTTCCCTTAGGATGACCATAGGGAGAGAGCAATAAGGCCACACAAAGAGCCCAAAAGAGGGCTATTTTAGCTAATATCAAAATCAGCCACTTAAGAGACCACAGGGAACTCATGAGATAATAGACTTAGGGGGAAGAGCCTTTGGAGATCATATAGTCTAACCCTCTTATTTTAGAGGTGACAGTAAAACTAAGGCTTTCCAGGGAAGTTAAGGACTTTCTCCAAGGTCACCCAGGAGTCAAGTGGCAGAGTCAGTTTTCAAACCCAAGTCTTCTGACCCCAAACTCAACCCTGTTTTCACTACACCTTGTGGCCTCCCATCAGTGGTGAGGGGTGAGGAGAAAGCTCTGCCTCAATGCAGTAAGGAGAAATGGGCTGGGGATTCTTGGCATACCCTACTTCCCTGGTAAAGGGTCAGGTGCTGAATTCAGCCAGCTCATTAGAATATTTTTATCTCTCACATTTCAAATAAATAAATACATAACACAGGATCCAAATAAAGTCACAGTAGACACTGCTCACAGAACCTCCCACTAGTGCTAGCTTAAAGAAAAATGAAAGAAAATTCCTTTGCTATTCCTTGTCAGAGGCTCTGGAGCTTCAGTCAGAGTCATCCACAGGTGTCCTAAGTCTATATGGGGACGGCTTGGGCCACGATTGAGCCTGGGGCAACCCCCTCTTCCAATCCCTCTACCTCCTTCTCCAAGCCCCTTCCCCAAGAAAAGAAAAAACAGTTCTCATCAGAGACCCTAATTCTTCCCACACAAAGGGCTCTGGTGTACTTTCATAGGTGGGGTAATTTCAAGATAAAGGAAAACAGCTGACCCAGGATCACAACATCTGGGTTAGAACCCAGGAGTCCTGACTTCTAGGCTCCTGGACTATTGACAGAGTAAAAGTAACCCAAAGGTTTCTTGGATGGGATTGGGAGGAAAGAGGAAAATGGAAAGTCCTCATTATGTATACCCCAGCCTGGGACTCTCAGAGAACCAGTAAGTTCTGGTTAAGAACCACTTACCCAGGGCCTTGGGGAGACAGAAGGGACTAGTAGAAGTGTCAGGAAGAGGAAAAACAGAGGCAAATGTGTAACTGGGTCATGGCTGAACATAAGGTCCCGAAGTGATGAAGCACCAATAATATCGGCCTGTTCTGGACAGATGGGAAGAGGATAGAGCCAGAGAAGCCTGAGGGAGAAGGGGAAGACCAGGAGGGCCAAAACATGAAAGAAACAGGAGAGAGAGGAAGAAGATAGGCCCCCCCCCAAAGAGGGGAGAGGAGAAATAGGCCAACTTGATGTGTAAGAAACCTAGAACATATACCTGGGCATGCCCCTTAGGCCCATCTGAACCCCACAAACACACACCTGGCCTCATCACAGGAATGGAAGAAAGGCTTAGACAGAGTTAGAAAGGCAAGGCGAGGGGCCCAAGAGCTCTGTTATTGGATGAAGAAGGGAATGGGGGAGTTGAGACTAGATTTTCAGAGTCCTAAAATAAGGCAGCTCTGGGAGCCTTCTAGTGACAGTGTCTGACACATAGGGCTTAAACAAGGTTTGTTGGTTGATCAATAAATGCTTATTGATTGGTGTCACAAGCATCTCCCCAAATCTGGAAGACAAGGCGCTGGGAGGATTTTAGAGTGTTCTCACTCTCCTCAAATAACACTTGATCTGAATACCTCCCTTGCCTCTACCACATTGTACCTCACTTTGTACTTATCTCAGCATATGCTTTATCCTATCCTTCATAAACTGAAAACTCCCTGAGGACAGGGATGGTGGAGTTTGTCTGTTTTTTTACTTTCGTCGTTTCTGGCACTTACCATAGGACATTTCACATAGGAGGCACTCAGTGAATGCCTGCTAATTTGACATGAATGATGAGTTGTTATAGAGTGTCTGGGTTTAGAGAGAACATCCATGAGGCATATCCCAGCCCACCCCACCCTCCCAAGGAAGGGGCTCCCTCAAAAATAGCAAAAACTGCCTCTACCAGCACTTTCCAGAACTGGAGCTGCTTAAGGAGGAGGCCCAAGTTACAATTCATCTGCCTCACAGAATGTAGGCCTCAGCAGGGATGACTAAAGAACAGTCCATTTTCTAGGCCAGCCTTCTCCCCACTTCCTTACCCCGCCCCACCACATTCCCCAACATACAAAGAGTTGTCCCTGCCAGAACTCTGTGTTCAGGACCCTGTGTTCCTGTCTGTCTAGGCAGGGAGGAAATATCCAGCTCTCCTTCCACAGCCTTTGCCTCTCTTGATCTTCGAAAATAGGTGGCCCAGGGGAAGGGAAGGGTAAGAGGCCCCAGGGACCTGCCTGGGTGACAGTACAGACTAATTGGCCCCTGGGAAACAGAGACCTGAGAGGTGAATGGAAATAACAGGGGAACCTTGTTTGAATGAAAGTAATAGGGGGTACAGAGTCGGACCCACTACAGCTGAGAAAAGGGAGACAAATCACTGCTGGGCCCTTGCATGTGAGGGAGAAGCCACCATCCAGCACCTCTCCTGTACCTATTCCCTCCAACCCTTTATTACTGGAGCTGGGCTATCCCTGCAGGATACTAAAGGGAACAGACCTCAGGGCTGCTGCATGCCCCTCCCCCATCCTCCCACCTGCCCCTGTTCAGTAGGATTCAGCTAGGAGATGAGGAAGACCACCTGGGCCATGCAGAAAACACAGTGCTGAGCTCCTACCCAGCCTGGGACCCTGCCTGTGAACAGAGTGGGAGAGATGGGGAACTCGGAGGGATGATTGCCCCTGGGAGGGAAGTGGGGCACTGACCAGCCCATCCTTTGTCCCCAACCACCTAGCCCAGAAGAATCAGTAAGGAGGGAAGAAGTACAAGGAAGTCCTGGAAGGAAGCCGAAGAAGCAGGAGGGGCGGGGGGAGGTGCTGTCCGTCGGGAGGTGGACAGGAGAGGGGTAGAAGGGCTAACTACTGCTTCTCCACAGCGCCCTGCTCGGCTGCACTCTCCTTGCCGGCCTCCTGGTCCTGGTCCTGGTCCTGGTCCTGGCCCTGCCCATGCCACGGGGTCTCCTTGAACACAAACCAACAGTTCCCAGCCCACAGGAAGAAGTTGATGAAGCCAAAAAGCTGCAATGATATCAGGAAGAGTGAGTAAGCAGAGGGGACAGACACCTCCTGTTGTGAAGAGAGAGCTTGTCACATCCGTGTGTGTGACAACGTAGTGTGTGCAGGCACATGCATACATGGCATAGTGGGCCTGTGTGCGTGGGCATGTGTATGAGTGCCCAAGCCTCTACACATATGACATGTCCACATGTGTAAATGTGTATGCGTGTACACTCAGTTGTATGGGGTTCCTGGATGCATGTGTGCACATATGCCATAGGATATTGACAGGGAGAGAAAGAGGCAGAAAGCTGGGGACTGGAGCAGGACGCTACAGCCATCACGTGCACATGTGCCCAGTTGTGTGTGATATACAGGTATGTGGGAGAGCAGGATAGAAACAAAGAAAGGGAAAGTGAAAGGCAGAGGCAGAAAGCAAGAGATTGTGACTGAGGTGAGGAGTCCAAGGGCAGGGGAGCTGGCGCCATCGTGCTAACTGGTACCCTGGCGGTCTGAGAGACTCAAAACAGATACAATAGTGTGTATCCAGATCTATAGCCAACATATGTCCAGTGAGTTGCTCGCTCTCCGGGAAGATCTGGCTCCCTGGGTGATAGAGAATAATGAAGAGGGGGTTAATTGGCTGAGCATCAGAGAAGCCTTTGTGTTGGGCTTGAAGGAGCTTTGCATGGCCAATGTCTGTCACCACTCCTAGTCAACCAGGCAAATGTAGAGTTGGTGGCCTGCGCATTCAGGGTAGTTCCCTCTCTTCAGTGACTTTCTCCCAGCCCTTCAGTAGGCCCAGGGCCAGGCTCAGGCCCCAGACCAGGGGCCTGAAGGGTTCCATCACCCTTCATGTAGCCCCCAATCCAGGCTGGGTGATAGGAGAGTTTTTTTCCTGGGTGTCAGAGCAGCACTGGACATGACCACCCCACTTCTCTCTCTGACCCTAGGCTCCTCTAATGAGGAGTCTGGCCCTTTCAGCTATCTTCCTGGCTCCTCTCCCCTGTTCCCAAATCTGCTTAATTACATTCTCCTGATTCATACATATACACACCTATAAACCCAGAGGAGTGGGAGGTGACAAGCAGAGATTCTGTTTGGAGGCAGAGAGAAGTGAGGAAATAAGGAAGAGGTTAAAGCAGTACCCCCACACACACCCTGGCCCCATCCACTGTTCCCTACTTTCTCTTCATGAGTGATTATCCTAAGTTCTGTACCTGGTGCCCAGAAAGGCAGTGCATCTCAGGGAGCCCATAGCAACTCCAACCAGCAGCAGGAGATTAGTTATCCTAACCTTCCCAACTACTAGGGAAAGCAGCACTGTATTAGGAGGAGAAAGAAGGGGTGGCCTAGGGTAAAACAGGAGCCAGTCTTTGGAGGGAGTTCTCCGTGTCCCCAGGACAACTGCATTCATCTCTCAGAACAGGCTGGCTGGGATGAGCCTAGGGATCATCCTTGTGTAGATCCAGTGACTGCTCCCCCCCACCAGTGACAGGGACTCTTACCACAGAGATGTTGGCAAGCCCCATGGAGGGGGTGGCCCCAGCACTGCAGACAGCCTCATCCCCATGGCATATTGACATGGCGGCAATGAGACTAGAAGGCCGAGTGGCCCCCTTCACATCCGTCAGGCCCTTGCCCCATGCAGCCGCTGCCACCAACCAGAAGAAGGTGAAAGAGACAGTCACACAGAAGTCCTAAAGTGGGTGGAGGGACAGGGAATACTGCTCAGAGGGAATTCCACTGCCACGGCTCTCCCACCTCCTCCATTCCATTCCATGACTCAGCTAGATTATGGGGGGATAAGGAGGGGTACAAAATCAGACAGCCCGTCACTCCAGACTCCAGGATTAAGACCCAAAGCCCCGAAAGCCTGAGTCTCCCTGGGCATGCCATACATTTGCACCAAAGGTAGCTTCTTCCCTGGGGACTCCCCCCTCCCTATTCCCTAGAATTCCAAGGCTGGTCAGCCCATTCTTCCAGGGGGCCCCTGAGACAGCTCCACCCCAAAGCCCTGTCCTGTGTCTCACTATCAGGAGCTATACTCAACCCTGAGGTTGCCTAGGTTACTCCCCCTCCCCTTCCTCCTCCTGGGCTCTCCTTTGCTCCCAGCAGCATCAGAGTGCTCTGCTGCAGCTGAGGGGCAAGAGGGGGAGAATGAGGAGGAGAGGGAGCATGACAGCCAGGGACACCCCTCGCTGGGATGGTTCTAGCCAGTATAGAGGAGAAAAAGGAGGTGACGAGGGAGGGCTAGGAGGAGATGGCTGATGGCTAGATAGAGGACTCAGAAATTGCTTTATACTGTAAGATGGCTAAAATAGTTTCAGATTAACCCAACTCAATGTCATAGGTTGCAGGGGGCACCCAGTATGTCACTCTTCTCTCCACCACTCAGGCCATTTTCTTGGCTCCCCTTCCCTGTCTCCCCAACCCCATCCACTTACCACCAGAGGAAAACGCTTGTTCTTAGTATACAGGTTGTGGAAACGAAGGTAAAGAATCAGAGCAGCCATAGTGTAGAAGAAGGAGAAGATCCCCAGGGTTACAAAGAACTCAGCAGGTGCTGAAAAGTCTCCCATGAGGTTCAGGGTCTTGGAGGTGGATTCTTCATCACAGAGGGGCATCTCATACTGGACCCGGTTCAACCTGCGCAGTAGGAGGAAAAAAGCCCTGAGCCAACAGGGACCCTGCCCCGAAGGAGATCAGAGAGCATGATGGCCAGCACAGAAAAAGCATTTAATAAGTGCTGGTTGGTTTGCTAATTGACTGCCAGGGCTCAGATGCTAGTCTAGTGCCTAAGATTTGGAGAACCAAGAAAATGGACACTCATAAGTTAGTTGTCTCTCTGAAAACCTTGTGGTCAGTGTAAGACTACAACAAATTCTTTCCACTGGGGGGCAGAAATTTCTGTATCTTCTCGTCTGGGACCTTCTTGTCCCCAATGTCCAACTAATTTAGAAACAGAATTAGGACTACTAGGTTCCAAGCCTTTATTAATTCCTGAGAGAGGCTACTTGGAGTAGACTGAAAAAGAATTGTCTAGAACGTCTAGTCAGGTCCAAAAGAAGTTCCCTTTTGGGAAGATCAAATATGGGGGAATTCTGAAAGGGTTTGAGTCCTGTTTTATAGACCCTCTATATCTTCCTTCTCCCCACCTCTCCTTTATCTTCTCAATAAAGAGTTCAATACTTCTCTATCTCCCTGCATTGCAGTGATCTAGTTGCCAACAAAATTCTTCATTCTAAGAGAGAAATAAGGTAGAGGGTTGGAGAAATTTGAGCAATTTCCCCGTATCTTACTCGTTCTTTTATTGTTTATACATTTGCTTGTTCATCCATACGTGTATTCTTATATCCATCCATCCATTCAACCATCAGACCTATGATTTCATTGATGTAGGAAACTCGCTCAACTGATTTAGATCAGCAATTAACCGGTAATTTGTGGCCTCAGAGCACCAGTTAAGTGACTTGCCCAGTCACGGTCACATAGCCAGGATGGATCAGAGGCCAGACTTGAACCCAGGTCTTCCTGACTCCAAGGCTGGCCCTCTATTTGTTCTACTTTGCTGTTTCTGTCTTCCTCTCCATAGTTTATCCCAAATGACATTTATTCTGCCGCTGATACTAATTGCCTGTGCAACCCTGAGAAGGTTATTTAACCTCTCCAGGCCTCAGTTTTCTCATCTGTAAAATGAAAGATGTTGAGATAAATGTTGAGCTAAGCCTCAGAGGTCCTTTCCAGCTCTAGAACTAAAAGCATATTATCCTCTGTCTACAGCTGCCTCTCTCTCCTCCCCCTGCTTGATCCCAAATGGCATTTACACCCAGTCAATATCTGATATTAATTCTTAGGATCATAGATGAAGAACTAGAAGGCATCTAGTCCATCCCTCTCATTTTAGAAATGAGGAAACAAGAGCCCAGAAAAGTGAAGGGACCCAGGTACTAAGCAGCAGGGCCAGGATTCAAACAGAGATACTTTCACTCCATACCCAGCACTATTTCCGCTCTGCTGTCCTCATTACCTAAGGCCCTGTTTTTAGTTTGCTGTCCATCTTTCCATTGATCTATCAATCTATCTGCCTGTCTACCTATCTGTCTATCTGTCTGTCTGTCTGTCTGTCTGTCTATCTATCTATCTATCTATCTATCTATCTATCTATCTATCTATCTATCTATCTATCTATCTATCTGTATGCCTATCTCAGCATCTATCTGTCTAACTCTCTATCTGCCTATCTATGTTTTTTCCTATCTATATATCTGCCTGTCTATCTGCCGGTGTATGTATCTGTATATCTATCTATCTATCTATCTATCTATCTATCTATCTATCTATCTATCTATCTCTGTGTATGTATCTGTCTGTCTATCTATCTATCTATCTATCTATCTATCTATCTATCTATCTATCTATCTATCTATCTGCCTGTATATGTGTCTATCTGCTTTTCTATCTATCTGCCTATGTATGTGTCTATCTGCTTTTCTCTCTCTCTCTAGCTATCTATCTACCTTGTGTATATAGATGCATGAATGTGTGTGTGTATATATACCTAGTGATAGAAACTAGACCTATTATTGGGAACTAACTCCTGGATGAAGAAACTGGTTGTGCCAATGAAGACCAGACCCTTCTTTACCATTTGAGTCTTAGGAGAGTTTCCCAGAGCACTGAGAGATAAAGGGACCTGACTGGGTCTCACAGCTAGGATGGGTGAGAGGTGGGGCTTGAACCCAGGCCATCCTAGCTCTGAGGCAAGCTTTCTGTCCACTAGATTATGGAGTTTTTCTAGTTCTAAATCTCTGATCTGAATAATAGCTGACATTTAGAGAGCATTTTAAGGTTTGCAAAGCGCTTTACAAACATCATGAGTAACACGTGTGCACAGATCTATGCATATGTAGTATGTTCATATACTTCAAGACTTTCTGAGACATTTGATTGCATTGATGTGAATACTTCCTTCTCCAACACAGATTGCAACTCCTCTGTGACTAAGTCAGTGATCTTTGTGAGTTGCTATAGCCAAATATTTATCATCAGGTGGTCAGCCCTTTGGTGATGAGCTAAACTGGTTCTTAGAAGAGAGATGCCCAGTCTATTGTCAGGCCTATATTCACAGGATCATATATGTAGAGGGACCTTAGAGGCCAACTCCTTCACTTTATAGATGAGGAAACTGAGGAAGACAGAGAGGTAATGTGATTTGCCACCGGGTCTCATAGGCTAGATCTGAACTCAAGTTTTCCCAACTCCAGGTTCTCTCTATCCATTTCATTGCCTAACTGCCTTATCTATCAGAATGATCCAAGAGAAAGTGCTTGGGAAAGGGGTGAAAGGCACCCATTTTCATCAATGTATTCATTTTTTTTAGCAGACATTTCATAGCCATTAGGAAGGAGCTGGGGTCAGTGCCAAGGTGAAGCCTCTGGTTCTCACCCTCCCGGTTCTGAGTATTCACCCATCACAGCTGTAAAGCTTCCATCTGCTACTGCCAAGTAAGAAAACCATGAAGCTGTAAGTAGTTAGACATCCCTTTCACAGCTGGCAAGAGCTCCACAACCCAAAGTTACAACCCAAAGCCAAATTCACCTTGGGATAGATTTCAAGTGGTCTGTGAATTTGATTTTTAAAATATTTTTGTTAACTGCATTTTGACATAATTTATTTCCTTAGTAATCCCATATGTTGTATTTTGTGCGGTTAAAAACATGATTCTGAGAACAGATCCATCATAGACTCCCCCCGACTGCCAAAAGGGGTCTAGGACACACATACAAAAAGGTGAATAACCCAATGATCACCAAGGTCCCTTTCTAGCTCCTTCCACATCTGTCCACCACAAAGTGGATGATGCCACCTGAGTGGGTGGGACCACCCAGTGACAAGGGCCACCTGCTTACCTGAAGGGATAGCCAAATAAAACAAGGATGGAGCTCGTGTCCTTGGCTTCGTTGTTGCATCGCACCGTTGCCCCTGTCTCCCCGCTGTAGGAGCCGCAGCACCCGAAGGCGAAAATAGCAAAGAGCTGGGAAAGGGGTGGGGGGGAAGAGAAAGACCTATTGAAAAACAGTAAAACCACATCTCTCTGACCCCAAACCCCTACAGGTTTCTAGATGGAAAACCCAGTGTGAAAAGAGCACTGGACTTGGAGTTCCAATTCTGTCTGCCACCTACTTGCTGTGTGAATGTCAGCAAGTCACTTCACTTGTAGTGGTCTGTTTCCTCATCTGTAAAATGAAGGGAATGGACAAGGTCTCTTCCAGTTCTTCCAGCTCTGTGACCCCCTAGAGTGTCAGAGCATTTAAGGTCAAGTGCCAAGATAAGTGTGTGTGAGTGTGAGGACAGAAGGGGAAGTCATCGCTGAGAAAGTAAGTTTCTCAAGATGCTGTGGGGTCTTGACAAATTTCTCAAATAAACAAACCTGCCAAATAAATAATATTAGAATGGAGTGGGGTTTGGGAGGGGTGGTTTCAAAGAAAATCCTCCCTTTCCAAACAAGAAGACCCAGGACAACCCAAAGGCATTCTCTATTCATTGGGATAATCATTGACATCTATCTTCCTTAAGATGCTGGTTCAGCCACTGAACTTCTCCAAGTCAAGGAGAGCTGGGAAACCCAGAATACTCTAGCTTTGGGTAGAAGGTTAAAAACCAAAACCGGGTGAGCTTTTAGATTTATATTTCCAAACCAAGTAAGAAGAGACTCTCAGCAACCTTTCCTGCTGAACAGGCATCCCTACCTAATGTGGGGCTGCTGGACAAAGGAGAGTGAGGGAGATCCTGGCAGGAGGGTGTGAAGAAATGATTGTCAGTGAGACAGGTCTTAAGTGGAGTTAAACGTGGAGCTGGAAGTGTGACCCCCTGATCTCGGTATTTACAGCTCCCTTTTCCACCCTCCTGAAAGATGTCCTTCCAGGGATAGCTTTGGCCTTGCTGTGGCAAAGTAACTTGGCTCATAGCATAGGGAAACACACCTTCCTCTTGATTTCTCCGCCTCTGCTTTTTCCTCACTGGAGTTTCCCCACTGCATTTAAAACTCTTCCTATCTCATCTGTTGGCCCACTATCATTTACTACAGAAAAAGCCCAGTGAAGCAGCAGAAAAACTGAGTTATTTTTTTCCCTTTAGTTTGCATAGTTCCCCCAACCCCTTTCCTCTCCTCTTTTTTGGGTGGTTCAGTGGAATGCAAATTCCCTATGGGCTTCCTCTTTCTGACACTTTCAAACTTACTGCTAGGGAGAAGGATACTTGAGTAACTAGAGTCTAGTTAGAGAAGGGGGCCAGCAGTTGGTACTAATTAGTTCTTATCAATTTTCCTCTTAAGCCTACACTTGAGCATACTTACTCTTGGCTTGTATACAATATAAGCATTTATTTTTATCAGCCTACCTATCTTTTCAGTGTTTGTGATTCATGATCTGAACCTTCCTCTGTGGGTTCTTCTGTTCCCAGGTGTTTTAAATTGTAACCACCTGGTGGGCTAAAAAATCGTGTGTGTGTGTGTGTGTGTGTGTGTGTGTGTGTGTGTGTGTTTTCAGTCATCTCTGACTCTTCCTGATCCCATTTGGGGTTTTTGGGGTTTTCTTGGCAAGGATACTGGATTGGTTTGCCATTTCCTTCTCCAGCTCATTTTACAGATGAGGAACTGAGGCAAATAGGGTGAAGTGACTTGCCCAGGGTCACACAGCTAGTAAGTGTCTGAAGTCCACAAAGAGGAGGCTTCCTTCCTTTAGGGCACAGCACTGTATCTACCACCTTCTAGCTGCCCCAAATCCCTCCCTGAGGTGTCCAAAACACAGGTTTAATGACGGGGTTCGGAGTTCTTTGGTGTTTGAAATATAGCAATGGAACCTATAAAATCTGGGCTACAGGTGATATGGATCTATGGAACATGACCCCGGATAAAAGGCAAGGTATCTGGGAAATTTTGGAACAAAATAGAGGAAATTCAACCTATTTTTGAAGCAAAACACTGCTCCATATAGTATTTTTATATTTGCACATTTCCATAGTTAATAATTTAGAGGTTAAAATCACTAACTCTGAAATTCCCCACCCCAACCCCGCCTGACCTTCCTATTCCCATCTTTTCTTGGTTTCACAGAACATAGGCTGGAGAGCACCGACATAATGGGGGAAAACAACCCTGGATTGGGAGTCAAAACTCCTGGGTTCTCTTCCTGAATCTGCTCCTTGGCTTTGGGAAATCTCTTCATCTCTTTGGGCTTGACTAAGTGACCTCTAAGGTTCCTTTCAGTTCTCATGTCCCACAATTCCATGATGGCTTAAAGCTTCTCTCTTAGCTTGCATCAGGTAAAGGCCCCACACTGCCCTCTGGTGTTATTCTGTTCCATTGCACCCACTTACATCTGTAAAACCTGGCCAGATTTGGAGGGATTGAATCCCTAAAGTATCAGTCTTAAGCCATTAAGTCTATTTTCCTGCTTACAGGAGGTACGTTCTAGCCATATGAGGGTGTATTTCATTTTTAACACCTTCTCTATAGGAGAGAGCACAACATCTTTCCATTACTCATTCCAATAGCTACCAATCTTTGCTGCCTAAAAATCCTTCCTTCTTTCCTTATTTGAGAGACAGGTTAGTGCAGTGGATAGAGGAAGTGGGGAAGAGTTAGGGATACCTGGGTTCATTCCCTGCCTCTGATTCATACTAGCTTTGTGATGATACACAAGCTATTTGATTTCTCAATGCTCCAGGCAACCATCTAAGATGCCATGTTACAAATAAATTGCCTAGTTCCCAAACCACATTGATGAAATCACATGTTTGGACCCCCCAAAATGTCTACTATATATACTTGAAGGCATAAACTTGACCTCATTCCCTCTTGATAAGACTAGAGAGCAGCTGCTAACCATTCTCTACAACAGGGGTTCACAGACCCCATAGCATCTGTGAATAAATTTCAAGGGCTCCATGAGCTTGGATGGGAAAAAAATACGTCTTTATTTCCATATAATTGGCTTTCTTTGTAAACCAATGTGTTTCATTTTGTATCTTTAAAAAACATTATTCTGAGAAGGGGTCCATAGGCTTTACTGGACAGCCAAAGGGATCCATACTCCGCATGTATTAGTGACCATTTAGTAATACTCCAGGAAGCACTTTACCTTCTCTGGACTCCAGTCACCACCTCATCTATAAAGTGAGAAGTTTGGACTAAATGATCCCTAAGGACTCTTCTAGCTCCAAGAGCCCATGATTTCTGTGTCTGTTACCCCGAAAGCTCCCTCCTTCTGAAGTTCAACAGCTCCTGATTTGGCTAGCCTTTCTTTGAAGGATTTCCCTAACCTTTTCATCAGCTCTGTAACTTTCTGATTCCTCTGTATTTTCCTTGTCTTAGCTTATGGTTCTTAGAACTGGAAACAACTATGCTCTATAAGGGACTTGGGTTCTATAAGAGACAGCAATTACTTGCCTGATGGCCTGAGGAAGTGAATGTAGACAACTTGTAGTAAATACTCTTATATCCTATAATCTACTAACTTGAATTCTCTCTTAATCAGCACTCAGGATACTTATGGTGGTAGATAATAGTGATATTTGTAGTGATAGTGCTGAGGTCCTGCACAATCTGAAGCACCTTCGGAATCAGATTAAAGTATGCACAAAGTAAATATGGTGTTAAGTATATTCTATTCTGATTCTTTGAAAATGAATAATAATATTAATATGTTTTGCATAATTGCTTATGTATAACCTCTATCAAATTGCGTACTGTCTCTGGAAGGATGTGGAACTAAGAAATCTTTATTTAAAAATGAGTGTTAAAAATTGTCTTTACATGTAATTGGGAAAAATATTATTTTAAAATAATATTAATAATAAACTATATATGGTGCTTACTGTGCGTCAGGCATTGTCCTAAGTTGTTTACCAATATTTATCTCATTTACAACAATCCTGGGAGGTAGGTGCTATTATTATCCCCATTTTACAGATGAGAAACTAAGGTAGAGATTAAATAACTTGCCCAGGGTCACACAGCTGTGTCTGAGGCTAGATTTGAACTCATGTCTGACTGACTTCAGACCTCTGCATTCTATCCACTATTCCACCTAGCTGGAATTCACATTTGAGTCTCATTGAAACTCACTATTAACCAGTATTTTTAGAAAATTAAACCTAAATATCCTTTCCCCAGCAATATGCTACGATATGGTTACATTATCAGGGAAGACTTTGGGCCTTGGGGAGAATGGAGTGCCAAGTACTTCTTTCTCACACTGTCCCAGAAGGTTCAGCCACGGGGCATCAGGGAACAGAAGTGAAAGGGCCCCTGTGACCCGGGAATAATGCATTAACATGATTAAGCAAATAGTCTGAAAGAAGGAGAGCTGCTCGCTAGTCAGGGACTCCAGGAATAGGAGGTCAATCAGGGAGCCCCCGGAAGAGGTGGCCTTTCCGAGCTTTCTGGCTTGTGCTACCCTCCCATCCCAGTAGAACCTCAAAGCTATACTCATAGATCTAGGGTGCTTGTGGTAACACACAGAGAAACAAATCTTCAGCTTCCTCTTCCTGTAAATTTGTTGCTAAGAGAAAATATGGTCATTGGAGAAGGACAGCTAGTGTTCAGTGGATATAGCACTAGGCCTGGAGTCAGGAAGAGAGTTCAAATCCAGCCTAAGATACAGCTATGTGACCCTGGCCAAGTCACTTAACCTCAGTTTCCTCAGTTGTTAAGTGGAGATTATAATACCATCTCTCTCACAGAGTTGAGGTAAGGATCAAATGAGATATTATTGGTAATGTGCTTAGCACAGTGGCTGGGACATAGTAAGTATTTAATAAATGCTTGTTTCCTTTCTTCCCTACTTCTCCCTTCCTGTTCCATTTGAAAAGAGATGAGATTGGTCCTTGGGCTTGAGGATGAAAGAAGGTTCCATGCATGCTCTAATATGTTTCCTTTGCACTGAGGTGTTATCAGTCCTGGGGAACAGAATCACTTCTTTTAATCCAGGACTCCAGGAAGTTAAGTACCCTCCTCTTAAACTCCTTCTCCATGACAATTCCAATCCATTTTTTATCCTGACATTTTGATTTTGTGGATTCGTTCAAGATGAACCAGTAATAATGCTATTCGTGATAATGATACCTAGGTGGTAGGTGAGATGGACGTGATGGGAAAAAAGGAGACCTGTTGTAGAAGACATGTCCATGAAATATGGTGGGGAGATGACCTCTTCCAACATAAATCAGTCAACAGGCATTTGTTCGGTGTCGTATGCCATCATTGTGCTAGGAACTTTGTATATAAATACGAGAGGGAGACAGTCCCTACTCACAAGGAGCTGGCCTTCTGTTGGATGTTCACATAGAAGTGAGTACACAATATATTATGGATATATATGCAGCAAACACAAAATGATTGGTGGGAAGGGGGCGGGGCCTACCATAACTGGAGGGGTTAGGAAAGGCTTCTGGAAAGAGATGACACAGATGCTGAGCCTGGAAGGGAACTAGCGATTTCAAGAGGAGGTCAGAGGAGAGAACATTTTAGGCATGGGACACCGCCTGTGAAATGGTACAGGGGCAGGAATCAGATTATTCTATCTGAGGAATTGAAAGTAGGCTATTTTGGCTGGAATGTAGAATAAATGAGGGGCAGTAATATGTAACTGGCCTGGAAAGATAGGCGAAAGCCAGGTTGGGAAAGATGTTAAATGCCCAGAGATCAGTTTGTATTCTCTTTCATAGGGATTAGGGAGCCAATGAGGCTTCTGGAGAAGAGGAATGCTGTGGTCAGAGCTGTACCTTAGGAACATCATTTTGGGAGCTGGGTGGAGGGTGGATCGGAGAAGGAAGACACAACGAGGATACTAGTGCAATGGTCTAGGCAAGAGGCAGCGAGGGCCTGGACTAGAGCCGCTGTGATATAAATAGAGAGATGCAGAGGAGATCGGAGTAACAAGACTCGGCAGCTGATTGGCTGTGGGGGTGAGGCAGAGTCTCCGGTTGAGAGTGACTACTACTAGGTTTCAAAACTGGGTAACTTGGAAGGAAGATTTTTCCCTCAGCAGAAATTGGGATGTTAGGAGGAGCTGAGAGTTTAGAGAAAGAGTTGAGTTTGAGACTCATACCGGACTTCTAGGCAGAGAAGTCCAATACATTCCCTCCCCCACCCCCCACCCCACCCTGAGGCATCATAGATCTGAATGCCAGCACAACCCACGGGGCAGGAGGGTGTCCACTTATAGAAACTCCCTTAAGACATTTTCTGGACTCTACATGTTTTAATTAATTTCATTATAATAGCTAGCATTTATGTAGTATCTCGAGGTTTGCAAAGTGCTTTACAAATATTATCTCGTTCATCCTCACAACTCTGGCCTATCATTATTATCCTCTTTTTGCTGTTGAGGAAACTGAGGCAAACAGAAGTTAAGTGATTCATCCCAAGGTCACACAGCTTTTCAGTATTTGAGGCTCTATTTGAACTCAGGTCTTCCCCGCTCCAGGCCCAGTGCTCTGCCCACTTCAACACCTACCTCTCTTTAAGGTAACTTATTTTGATTGTAAAGACAGGAGAGTCACACAAGTGAGCTATTGGCCTTATGTAGATCATGCCCTTGGCACAGCGGATGGAGTGCCAGGCCTGAAGTCAGAAAGACTCTTCTTCCTGAGTTCAAATCCCACCTCAGACACTTAATTACTAGCTGTGACCCTGAGCAAGTCACTTCACCTTGTTTGCCTCAGTTTCCTCATCTGTAAAATGAGCTGGAGAAGGAAATGACAAACCACCCCAGTATCTTTGCCAAGAAAACCCCAAATGGGGTCATGAAGAGTTGGACCAGACAGCAAAGATCAAAGATGCAAATCATCAACTGGCTTATCAAGTGTGGATCCCATTTGAATGACATAACATGATTCCATTTGTTTGTAACACACGAGTGAGTGTTGAGGAGTGACATCTGACTAATACCAGCAAAGTCTAATTGGAATGGTTTAAGGTTCTATGAAGAAACCAACACTGGCAGGAATGATCCTTTTGTGCCTGTGTTATTTCTCTAGACCAGCACAGACTCAACAAACACCAAAAGGATCTTGGGCAGTGTCGGCAGGCTTGCTGCTAAGTGAGCTGGGGGAAGGGCAAGAGGTGCTGTTCCCAGATGTTAGCTATGATCGTTTCAGATAGGTAGGGAGCAGTTCTTTGAGGAAACTCCGCCAACAAAAGAAAAAAGGTCCCTCTTGCTCACGTTTTGCTCATTTCCTATCCTACACCTTTAAGCTAGGAGCTTGGGCAATGGAGACATTTACTCCTTTCATTTCAGGCTTTATCTTGACAGCAGAACTTTGGATTTTTTGTGGAAAAAAAAAGTTTTCAATTACCATTCCAATAACTATTCAGTTTGCTTCTTTTGTCTCTCCCTACCCCCACCAATAATGAGCATTTAATTCTTTCAAAAAGGAAATTTTCAAAAAGCTCGAATGACAGTTTAAGGGCTTCCTTCACCCTGAAATCTCTTTCACCCCACACCAGTGTGGCTGATTCTTGCATATTTTTGTGGTAACTCATCAACAAAGAAAGACTCAGAGCCGCCGATACTCACCGCCCCCCCCACACACACACACACTGAACTCCATGGCAGTGGCAGAAAATTCAAACCATGTCTAACTATGAAACAGACCCTGGGAAAGGAGGCTGAATTCAGAGCCAAAACTCTAGGATCTCAGATTTGCCTGAAGGGGAGGGGATGGGATTGTGTTTAGTATAACCCCCATCTCGGAGGTCAAGAATCATAAAAGTCAGACAATTCTTAACTCCTAGGGCATCTGCTCTGCCCCTGAGGGATAGGGCTGGATAGTTTCCTCTAGTTCAGCCTTATGCAAGGCTTCATTCAAATGCCCCTAATACTAGTGTGTGTTTGGGATTGGAGGAGAAGGCAGCAGGGCTGAAGAATGGGTAAAGCTTTTCAGAATCTCCCTAGGGGAGATAATCCTATGGTCTAGTGATCTCAGTGTTTTTCTCCCTTCCTTGACAGTCCATCTCAAATCTTCCCTAGCTATGTTTCTATGATTTAGTGACAATACTCTGCACTTAGATTTTAGGTTGTACTAACCCACTGGATCATTCAAAATGGTTCCCTCCTCTGTCAGTCCCTTAGAGACAGCATTAAAATCATTCTCATATGAACGAATTCAGTGCAAGTGTAGATTACCCTATGGGTTGCAGCACGGTGGCGGGACCAGGTCCAGGAGGTTGACCTGGTTCTGCCTGGTCCCTGAAACTATCAGTTAAATGACGATTGAAGCAGCAGACACAGGGGAAAGCTACTGTAATGTCTCTTGGTTCAGGTGTGTGAACTCTGGGGAGCGAGGCAGGGGAAGGTTATTGTGAAGGAAGAGAGAGGTGCAGCCTGGGGCTCCAGTCAAGATCTTGGACATCTGAGGATAACCCCTCCTGACCCACACTGTCTGCCCTCTGAATTGCAGGCTTGGTGTTCATCATCTGACCTACAAGAGGCTTCATGTTGTCTCTGCTGTAGCATTTGCCTCCTATGAACTGTAAGAACTTTAAATACCTTGACCTCCTTTTTTTCTCCAGTTAGCTCACTCCCTGCCTGATGAGATGTTAGGTGCTTATTTATGCTGGAACCCTAAGTTTTAGGTGCTTATTTAGACTGGAATCCTAACATTTATTTTTTAAACTTATTAACATATATCACTGGGTACATGGATTATCTGACAAATTCTTTCTGCTGCAGTTCGCTAAGTGAAAAGTCCTTATGATTTGAAAGAGCTGAATGAAATAGTGGAAGGCCTACCAAAGAGGGCAAGAGCTCTAGGGAAGGCAGAATCTATCTATGACTCATAATGCAAGTGAGAGGAGGAGGCTGGAAGAATTTATTTTAAATCCCCTTAGTCCCCCTCCCCCAACCTTGTTTCAGATGTAGAAACTGCCACTCAAATACAGGAAGTGACTTGCTCAAGGTTACCCAGCAAGTCCAATGGCAGAACTGAATTTACTTAGAATCCTAGAATGTTGGAGCTGGAAAGACACCGTAGGGATCATGCAATTCAATAGCCACTCCTTTTACAACTGAAAAGACTGAGGCTAGAGATGATAAATGACTTAGCTCCAGATCACACTGTTAGCTTGGGGCAGATTAGGACTAAAGCACCCAGGCCACTTCAACTTCTAATTCAGTACTCTGCCCCCCTAGACTAGCCCTCTATCGACAGGGCTCATTTTGCCTGCTGTGTTTTTCATTTTAAAGCTGATAGAGCTCTTTTCAGGCAAATGAATTCCTTCCTCTCATCTCTCCATTCATTCCATTCCTTTCCTTCTAAAGCGACTGGACGGAATCCTTCCACTATATCACGCCCAAAAGATGATCCCCTCTAGTGACTCTGCCCCAGATCCATCGGTCCTGGAGCCTGAGAGTTTTTCCCCAAGGTAGCCCCCCTTCTCGCCTTTGCCCTCAGCGCCCTCAGTCCAGAGTTAGCTGCTCCTTGTCCCTCCCTCTTTCCCACCCCCCTCCAGGGGCTCTGGGCTGGGGCTCGGTATGTGCCCGATCAGAGCTCTGGAAAGGTTACACCCAGGTCCTTTCGCCCGAGTGAAATGTGAGCGGTCTGGGCCGGGGATCCTTGCACATAGAAGGGCCGACTCCCGGACTCCGCATGCCTTACTCCTTTGCGGTCTTGCAACCGGGTCCTTGGGAAGCAGCCCCCCTAGCCCACTCCTACCCTCCCTCCATATCCCCCCCCCGCCCACACCTGTCAAGACCCACCGCCCTCCACAGTCTCGCCCCCCTCCACTGACAGCACCCCCAACCCCACCCCCACCCCAATCCCTGGCCAGCATGGCTCACCCCCAGTACTGACTGCATTACTTCAGGGCAGCGTCACAGCCCATGCTCCCGAAATAGACACGGAGTTAGAGGGCTCACTCACCCACTGGAGAACTTTGATGAAGCCCAGTGGTTCCTCCAGTCGCCTCCATCGCAGTCCTGAGAGAAGACGATCCACCTGGGGAGACAAGGACCCCGGGAGCGCCATCAGGGCAATGGGGAGGGGTCCGAGGGGGCGTTAAGGAGGGTGCAGAACACTAGGAGGAGGGAGGAGCCTGGGGAAAAGAGAAGCTAAGACAGCCGCAGTGACACCGACAGAAAAGAAAAAGACAAAAGAAAGCAGACGGCACACAGAGAAGGACCAAGGCAGCTAGAAACAGAAAGACACGCAGAGGACTTGACTCAAGCAGAGACAGGAGCAGAGTCAAGGGTCAGGGGCAAAGTCAGGGGGCACAGAGAGACTGAGGCAGGGGCAAACCCTCTTGGAGAGGAGCCGTACTTGCTGCCGGGGATCCTTGTCCGCAGACCGGCTGGAGCTCTCTGCAGTGGACATGCTGCCCGTGCGGGGACAGGTCGCGCGGCTCTGCTGCCTCCTGGATAGGCGGCTGAGACTGGGGCTGGGGCTGACCTGGGGGCTGGCGGCCGGCGGGACAGCTTGCAGGCAGTCTTGGACGGTGACCACGCGTCGGCTGGCCGGGATCCAGGCTTGCTGGGTTGGGGAACTGGGGGCGCTGCTGCTGCTGCCACTGCTGCTCGAGGTAGCCCTTCTGCTGCTGCAGCCCCCGCCGCCTGCAAAAAGCCCTCGAGCCTGATTCAAACTTCTGTCAAACTTGCAGGGAAACTTGGCATCGGAGTCACGTGGCGTGCCCGCTCCCTATCCCCTCCCTCTAGTCTCCCCACCCCTCGGATCCCCTCCCTCTCGCTAGCTCTCTCAGCCTCTCAGCTTGCCCCTCTCCTTAAAGGGAACCGTGAGTGAGTGGTCTGCTCTGCTGCTTGGGTGGCCACACTTCCTTGCCCGAGCTTCCCAGGAACCGCTGTCCCCACCTTAGCACCCGTTCTCTCTCTCTCCCGGCCCAAATACCTTCATCTAGTGCTAAGAGCTATGTACCGGAGAATCTAGACTCGTGGGTTTCAGTCTTCTCTCTTCCACCGACTCCCGTGGTAACTGGATTTCTTTGCTCCTGCTTCATCTTTAGCAGTAATATTAAGATACAGATAGAAAAAAAAAAATCTCCTCGGAGTACCGCGTTTCTGAGACCCAACCCTAAAAAATACCATCATATTTTGATACAGTACATTAAAGTTGACCGAGCAGGTATATAGTGCCTATTTCAATCAATTAATCAATAAACATTTATTGAGCACCTACTTTGTGCCAGGCACTATACTAAGCACTGGGGATACAAAAGAGGCAAAAAGTCAGTCCCTGCCCTCAAGGAGCTCACAATCTATTTTATAGATGAAGAATAAAGTTATGTGCCCATAGTTACACTGCTAACAAGCAGTGAAGGTCCTTTCCCTCCAAGGCACTAGATTACTAGACTAAGTTGCTTCTTGCGTGAGCTTAAAATCCCATGACTGGAAAGCATTTTTGTTATAGTCTTGGAAACATTAACCTTCCTGATACCCACTCACTCAGAAACATGTAGATCTTATAAACTGAGGCAAAAGAATTCATTTTGTATGATGACATAACATTTAATTCATTCTTTCATTGATTCAATAAACATTTATTAAGGACCTGCTATAAAAAATACACTAACGCTAGGTAAATAAAGATAAATCAAACAAGATCGCTGCTCTCAAGGATCTAATAGGCTAGTGGGGAGATAAAACATGTACAAAGGTAAAGAAGTTACAAATTAGAATATAGAAAGAGAGTATGAGAAGTATAAAATGCTGAGACTAGATGAGGAAGAATCCATTCCAAGCTGGGGTGGAAGGCGGACAAGAGTAGAATAGAGGAAGTCTTGGTTGGGAATGGGGAGGAGGGATAACATCTGAGCTGAGTGTTGAAGGAGAGGAAAAGCATGTCAACAGGTAGAGACAGGAAAGGTTGTGCCAGACATAGAGAACGGTGCTCCTAGGAACTGAGGCAGGAGAACATGGGTAATGTTCAGAGGAGGCCGAATAGTTCAGCCTGGCCAAAACACAGATTACAAGGAGAAGTAGTAGGAGATGACGATGGAAAAGTAGGTTTGGGGCCAGATTGTGAATGGTCTTGAATTCAGAGCTGGAGTTTTGGAAATTTGTTTGGTAAGCAATAGAGAACCATTGAAGATTTTTGAGCACTGGGGTGATATAATTAGACCAGTACACCAGGAAGACTAGGTGCAGTGTGAAAAATAAATTGAACACAGAAATGAAGAGAACAGTTAGGAGATTATTACAATAGCCTAAGCAAGAGGTAATATAAATTAAAATAGTGACAGTGGGAACTGTAAGTGTGTATATGGGATGAAGATGTTAGAGTGATTCATTCAATAAGCATTAAGAAAGGCCCACTGTGGCCTAGCCATACCAGATATTAAACTGTACCATAAAGCAGCAGTCATCAAAACTACTTGGTATTGGTTAAGAAAGAGTGGTGAATCAGTGGAATAGGTTAGGTACACAAGACGCAGTACAGCTTCTGGGCTAAGAATTCACTATTTCACAAAAATTGGTGGGAAAATTGGGAAATGGTATGGCAGAAACTGGGCATAAACCGATTTCTTACACCGTATACCAAAATAAAGTCAAATGTGTTCACAATTTAGGAATAAAAGTAGATACTATAAGCAATTTGGGAGAGCAAGGAATAGTTTACCTGTCAGATTTATGGGAAAGGGAAGAATTCATGACCCAACAAGAGATAAAGAGCATTACAAAATGCATAATGGATAATTTTGATTATGTTAAATTGAAAAGTTTTTGTATAAACAAAACCAATGCAACAAATATTAGGAAGAAGGTAGAAAATTGGGAGAAAATCTTTACAATCAATGTCTCTGATAAAGGCCTCATATCTAAAACATACAGGGAACTGAGCCAAATTTATAAGATTACAAGTCATTCCCCAATTGACAAATGGTCAAAGGATATGAACAGGCAGTTTTCAGAGGAAGAAATTAAAGATATCTATAGGCATATGAAAAAATGCTCTAAAGCACTATTGATTAGAGAAATGCAAATCAAAACAATTCTTAGGTACCACATCTCTCCTGTCAGATTGACTAACATGACAAAATAGGAAAATAATAAATGCTGGAGAGGATGTGGGAAAATTGGAACACAGTTACATTGTTGGTGGAGTTGTGAACAGATCCAGCCATTCTGGAGAGCAATTTGGAACTATGCCCAATGGTCTATAAAAATGTGCATACCCTTTGACCCAGCAATACCACTTCTAGGGTTGTATCCCAAAGAGATCACAAAAGTGGGAAAAGGATCCATATGTACAAAAATATTTATAGCAGCTCTTTTTGTGGTAGCAAAGAATTAGAAATCAAGGGGATGCCCATCAATTGGGGAATGGAGAAACAAGTTGTGGTATATGAATGTAATAGAATATTATTGTGCCACAAGAAATGGGGAAGATCTATGTCTATATATCATAATAACCTGGAAAGACCTACATGATCTGATGCTGAGGGAGGGGAGCAGAACCAGGAGAACATTGTACACAACCACAGACATATTTCTTCTGCGATGACTAACTTTGACAGACTTGGCTCTTCTCAGCCATACAAGGTTCAAAGACAGCTCCAAAGGACTCATGAGGGAGAGAGCTATCTACATCCAGAGAAAGAGCTACAGAGTCTGAATGCAGATTGAGGCACACTGTTTACTCTCCTTTTTTTCTCTTCTTTTTTGGTTTTGTTTCTTCTTTCTCATGATTCATGCCATTGGTCATAATTCTTCTTTACAACTTGACTATTGTGTAAATAAGTTTAATGCGAAGGTATATGTAGAACACATATCGGATTCCATGCCATTTTGGGGGGAAGGGGAGAGGGAAGGGAGGGGAAGAAAATTTGGAGCTCAAAAACTTGTGGAACTGAGTGTTATAAACTAAAACTAAAAAATCTAATAAAAAAAAGAAAGGCCCACTACATGCTAACAGGACTTAACAACTGATTGGACTTCAGGATGTCATTTTGTAAACTCTGTTAAGTGTAAACCTACTATAGTATCTAGCAATATTAACTTTATTAACAATAAGGTGTTTCATATTTATTTTATTCAAACCTCACAAAAACCCACTGAAAGGTTGCAAAATTATATTTTCTCATATGACAATTAAAAAATGAAAAATTAAAAAAAAACGAGGAAGCCGAGGCTCCAAGAAGTTTAGTGACAAATCCAAGGTCACCTAGCCAGTTAGGCAGTTTGGATTCCCACCCAAGTGTTCTGTCTCCACATCCAATGTTCTTTCCACTACAGTAGAGGAAGCTGAAATACAGAAAGCTTAAGGTATTTAGCCAAAGTCATCGAGTGAGCCAGTGGCAAACAGCCAATGAGAGAGAACTCTCTTTATTCTGGGTTCTTCCTAAGAATTTGCTTTGCAAAATGTTTGCCCCTCTTTTTCATGGAGTCTTTCCTGGAGCTCCCCACTTGACATTTCAGAATGACTGGTTTTGGAAAACCATTTGTCCATGATTGGTGAAATTCACTCCCATTGAGAAAGTGGCATTCCCAAGTTCCTGGTGGCAAAGAGCCCAGAGCTGGGCTCAGGCCATCTGGAACTGCTGCCTCAGCATAGGGACCTGGATCTAAGGTCTCTCACCCTGAGAGAATCATATCCAGTGGAGATAAATCCAGGCAGATCTCTTCTGAATAAAAAGTAGCTGAATCCCCAGTTAAATTATTAATACGTTATGTTACAGAGAGAGACAGAGTGAAATGATGGTAGGGGACCTGCCTCATATACTGGCTATGTGACCCTGGGCAAGACACTTAGCTTTCTATTACTCCCAGAATATTCTCTAAGACTATGTTGCAGAACAGTTGCAGATCTGTGTTGAATGACTCATCTCCCTCCTACCGCTACTACCTCAAAAAAATTCTATAGCATATGACTGTAATGGAATACTATTGTGCTATAAGAAATGACAAGCAGGGTGATTTCAGAAAAACCTGAAAAGACTTACATGAACCGATGCAGAATAAAGTGAGCAGAACCAGGAGAATATTGTACACTGTAACAGCAATACTGTACAGTGAATAACTGTGAATGACAGCTATTTTCAGCAATACAGTGACCCAAGATAGTCCCAAAAGACTCATGATGAAGAATACTAAGAAAGAACTGATGGAATCTGAATGCAGACTGAAGCATACTATTTTTTACTTTTTTTGGTTCAAGTTTTCTTCCACAAAATGACTAATATGGAAATATGTTTTAGATGATTGCACATGTATAACCTATATCAGATTGCTTACCATCTCAGAGGGAGGGAAGGATGGGAGACAGCTTGAAGCTCAAAATTTCAAAAAGGGAATGTTGAAAATAGTTTTTACATGTAATTGGAGAAAAAATAAAATAATATTAAAAATTTATATACCAGTGTTCCCAACAATACGAACTTAATTCAATTTGGAGTTGTTGCTGTTTAAAAGTAATCAATATATGCAATACAATTTCACTACAGGTTTACAAAGATAATTTCCATCTAAGAGTCTAAGATTCTATCTCTAGGGTTGATAGAATCATAGACTTTTAGATGGAAATTATCTTAGAGGTTAGTTAGTTCAACTCAGAATAGGAAACCCCTCCATATTATATCTGATAAGTGTCTCAACCAGTCAATTATATTATGGTCATTCAGCTTGTCAATGTATTTCCTAAAATGGGATGCCCAGAATACTCAAGACATGATCTTATCAGGACTGTGATGAAGCTGAGGAATTCTGAGAAATGAAGGAGAGAGGCTGAGGGCTCACACCAAATGGCCTTGATCTTCTTTATAAAGTAGAAAACTAGGTTATAGTCTGTAAGTATAAAGGTTAAAGAATGACAGATTTCAAGGAAGAAAAGATTTGGAATACACATGGAGAATCAGATATAGAAAGATAACAGCAGAGTTAAAGAATTGTCTGGCCAAT
>CM053627.1:55822060-55905363 GCA_028646595.1 Phalanger gymnotis
ATTGGCCAGACAATTCTTTAACTCTGCTGTTATCTTTCTATATCTGATTCTCCATGTGTATTCCAAATCTTTTCTTCCTTGAAATCTGTCATTCTTTAACCTTTATACTTACAGACTATAACCTAGTTTTCTACTTTATAAAGAAGATCAAGGCCATTTGGTGTGAGCCCTCAGCCTCTCTCCTTCATTTCTCAGAATTTCTCAGCTTCATCACACATTTTCTCCTTCTGATTTGTCACAGAAGAGCACATAAGGATATCTAACCCTGATCTTCATTAAGGCATTTAATCTTTCTCCCTGAGTGCTTTATTCCATTCCCTTTCACCTTCACTAGGACCTAGCTCCCATAGACCTCCCGTCTCCCTCATATATCTGCAATTTCTCCCTCACCACCATTTTCATTTGCTTGTAAAAATACTTAGATCTAATCAGTCTTAAAAGAAAAGCCATCTTGTGGCCCTTTGAGGTTAAACTTCTTGAAAAAGATGTCTATCCTCAATGCCTTCACTTCCTCAAGTTCTATTCAAGAACCCCTTGAAACTAGGCTTCCACATCCTCCTACTGTTCTACTGAAATTGTTCTCCTAATGTTCACCAGTGACCCCTGATTTCCCATGAATGATGATGGCTTTTTTTCTTTAAGAAAATTGTTAATATTGCAAGACTAGGGCCAAATGAGTCAATAAATCAACCAGTCCACCCCACTTAGCCCCAGTGCTTATCCTGATTGGATCAATTAATCAAAGGTATGAACAAGGCCTGGAGACATCTCTGTCGAATCAATTAATCCAAGGCATTCCAACTAGGTGGGATAATAAATCCATTCACATTGGTTTACAAACATGGTGCAGAATGTATGAAATCAGAAAGCTAGTTTGGAATTAGAAATTTGAACATCTGGAAGCCTAGTGTACATTCTCCCTTTGGAACTCGTATCTAACTTCTGAGAAGAAATCGTTTGGAGGTTAAGTCTAACTGCTTCAACTTGGCCTTGGTCTCTTCTCCCCACCATTGTGTCTGAAGGATGTCTTTGCGAAATTCAAAGGGTCCTGAGGATTTTGAACTTCCCATCAGCATCTTAGTCTTAGCAGCATCTCTGGAACAGCTACCTCAGCATCTGCATTGGGAGCTTAGGACAAATTAGACACACCAAGGTGAGGTAGTCTCAAGACTCTGCTAGAAGCTCAACAGAAGAAGCTATACCATGCCACAAGGGAACTTCAGGACTACACCATGAAAGGAAGAAAATACGTAGCATCCAGGAGCTGTGAGTTACCCATTGCCACGTATGCTCGCCAAGCTTGAGGAGACTGTCCAAGGAAGCCTCCAAGTCCTCTAGACTTCATGTGTACCAGTGGGAGAGCGTGCCCCAGAATTCTGGAGAGATATTATGTACCAATTTTCCTTATTTATATGTCATCTTATTAAATAGCCCCTCTAAAAAGTTAACTAAGTTTGGCTGACTGACATCAATTAGTAATTGAGGGTGGAAGCACATTGTTAGGGGTTCATGAGCTATAACACCAAAAAGATACCGCCAAAACCTCAGGGCTACCCAAAGAATCCTAAGAGGAAAAGTAGCAGCTTTGCTCTGGGGTCCCAGCCTGCCAGTGCCAGTGGGGAAGGGGGAGTAGCCCCAGAGAATCTACTACAATAGCCTTTGCTTTTACATTACCTTAATTTCCCAATATATTCCCCCCACCTTCCTCCCCTACTTAGTGATTCATCCCTTATAACAAATAATAAAAAAAGAAAGGGGAAAAAAGCACATAATAAAAACCAACTATGTCTGACAGTATCGTGGTATCACACATACACACACACACACACACACACACACACACACACACACACAATTCCTCACCTCTGCAAAGAATGGAAGAAGATACATTTTCTCATCGCCTCTCCAGGGCCAAATTGGTTCATTACAATTACACAGCAGTTTAGTTTTCACTTTTTTTTAATTCTTTATTCTCCTCGTCCTCTCCTGGGCTTTCGGTATTGTTGATCATCTCACATATCATATACTCTCTCATACTTTGGATTCGGAGACATCAAACTTTCCTCTTACCTCTCTAACAGATCCTTCACTAGCTCTTCATTCTCTATCTAATCCTGGAATGTACATTCCCCAAAGGTCTGTTCTTAGCCTCTTCTCTCTGTACTCTTTCACTTGGAAAAAAAGGAAACAAGCATTGATTAGATGCCTACTATATGCCAGGCACTGTGCTAAGTGTTTTATAAGTATTTCATTTGATCCTCACAATAACCCTGTGAAGTAGGTGCTATTAATATCCACTTTTAACCTTGTGCAGAAACTGAGCAGATTGGTTAAGTAACTTGCCCAAAAGTAATAAGTGCTTGAGGCTGGATTTGAACTCGTCTTCCTGTCTCTAAACCTGTCACCTATTCACTTTGACACTCTAACTGCCTTGGTAATGTCTTTCATACACACAAAGTTTCAACTGCTACTTTTATGTATGTCACTCCCAAATCTTTATCTCTGGACCTGACCTCTCTGCTGAACCTTAGACTCAGAGGATCCCAGTATCTGCATGCTCCATTGGCCCTTCAAACCCAGCTAAACTTGTTCCTTCTTCTGACTTCTCTCTTTATGTTTATGGCACTACCACCTACCCTTTTCTGTCTGTAACCTTGGGGTTACTTGTGCCATCTTTTCCCTCTTCTTCATTTTTCATACATAATCAATGACCAAGTGCTGTCTACTCCTCATCTATAATATCTCTTGTATCTGTCCCCTACTCTCTGTTCCCATTTCTACTACTGTAGGATAGGCTTTCAGTACCACCTGCCTAGACTATTACGGTTGGCTGCTAACTGGCTTTTCTGCCTCCACTCACTCTTTGCTCCAATCCATCAAGCAAACTGTTGCTAGAATAAGCTTTCTTACGCACGGATATAGTAATGTCAAGCCTGTACTCAAATATCTTCAGTGATTCCCTATTGCCTACTGAGTAAAATTCAAACTCCTTTGCCTGGCATTAAGGTAATCTTCCCAATCTGGCACCAGTCTAATTTTCCGGCTTTATTTCCAGCCCTACTGCCCAGCTAAATTGGACTATTTTCTGCTCCTGAACACACCCCATGCTCTTCTACCTCTCTGCCTTGATCTACACACTGCTTTCTATGTTTGGAATGTACTCCCTCCCCATTTATGCCTGTTGAATTCTTACTCATTATTTAAAGCCAAAGCCAAATGTTTCTCCAGTGAAATCTTCCCTCATCCCTTTGGTTGATAATGACTCTCACCCTCAGACTTTGCAGAGCACTTTGTTTTGCAACTCTTATTTCATCTATATATAACAAATATAATTATATGGACCGTAAATATATGTGTTTGTATCTAATCTCTCTGGTAAACTATAGCTCTATGAGAGAAGGACTGTGTTTAAGATAAACGTTTTATCTCACTGAGTAGAACTACTCTATCTACAGTAGATGATTAACAAATGTTTGAAGACTGAATGATAAAGTCAGTCTTATCCAAACTTCTCACCTCTTCCAGAACATTAAAGGAACTAGGGAACTAGCAGGGAGAGGAGAAGACCTCAAGGGACATGACAGGTGTCTTCAAGCATCTCAAGGGCTGGCGTGTGAAAGGGGGATTAGATTTGTTCTGTTTGGCCCCAGATGGCAGACCCAGGACAGATGCGGGGAAGCTGCAGAGAAATATATGCTCAAAGTAAGCAAAAACTTCTCCAGACGATGAGAGCCATCTCAAAGGATAATGGGTTGTTTCAGGAGAGAACGGGTTCCCATTTATTTGATGTCTTCAATCAGAGGCCAGATGACCACTTAATGCGGACATTTTTAAATATGATATGGGATACATAGTGATGGAGGTTACTTCCGGTTCTAAAATTCTGCCATTCCATGATCTAACACAGTGTTTTGTACCTGTTTATAGACCTGTTTGTAGCGAGGAGCCAGTAGAAAGGGAAGGCTAGAAGAGCCATAAGAAAAAATGGATGACTGGTGGAACAAGGCCATGGGAGAGACAGGATGGGAATGATGGGTTCATAGAGATAATGTGAAAAGATTAGCTTTGGTGAGGTGGAGGATACTCCCTTTCTCTGAGTCTGAAGGGCGGAATTAAAAATACTAGGCACAGAGGAGGCGGGGAATTGAAAAAGTTTACATCAGTTGGCCTCATTTTAATTAAGAAATCCATCTCTCTTTTTTTGATTCTCCAAAAGATTGCCCAACTTTTTCTTCTTTGTCCAGGAAACATTTTCCAAGCAGACTTTTCATTTTTGGAAAACTCTACCAAGCTGTTTGATACTGAAAAATTCAAGCTTGGTGAACAATTACATTCAATTCAACAATCTGTTAAGGGAACTTACCCTTTGATTCTTCATAGAACTTTGATTTCATCAGTGTATGTAGCCTCTCCGTTGTCCCATATTGCATTCCCTTGACACTGCATTCTGTGGACTTTGTGGCCATGATTGCTGTGGCTGAAAAAAGTCCATCATCTTTTTTGGCCATCCACCTAGAGATGATATGGCATACACAAATAACTGCAATACAAAACCACATATGAGCAGTATGTAAAGGAAGGCACAAAGTGTTATGTGAGATTAAGAAGGGGAAGGTCATATTGCCTAGGGTAGAGGGTCAAGGGAAATTAAGAAGACTTCATAGTGAAGGTGGCATTTGAGGTGGGCCTTAAAGGATGAGCAGGAACTCAGTGGGTAAAGGGAAGAGAAGCTGATATTCCGGGTAGAGAGAACAATGTGAACAAAGGTATAGTGATGGGACAAGGACACAGGGCAGTTTACTTACAGGCTGTAGAATAGAGTAGGGACTCAATCTGGGGGCCACAGATCCCAAGGGGTTAGTAGATAGATTTCAAGGGTTCCATGAACTTGGATGAGAAACAAATTGTATCTTTATTTTCATTAACCTCTAACTGATTTTAGCATTTCCTTTACCTATTATTATTTCTAAAAAAAGGCCAGCATTCTTTTGAGAAGAGGTCCATAGGCTTCACCAGACTACCAAAGGGGTCCACAACAATAAAAAAAAAAGGTGAAGAGCCCCTGGCACAGAGTATGTGGACATATGGCTAAAGGGGTAGGTCGGGACCAAATTATGAGAAAACCCTAAATTTGAACTTTTACTTAGTAGGCAATAGGAAGACACAGGATTTTGGAACTGTAAAGAGCCTCACAGAAGATCCTATATTAAATAGTCACAGACTAATATATGCTTGTTAAATTATCATATTATTTAGTGGAGGAGGGGAGAGAGATTGTTTTCAACTATGCTCTGGGTCACTGAAGCTGTTAAACATGACCTCCATGTAAGTAAAGTGTTATTGGAATCTGATATCAAAGAGGAATATGAGCTAAAAATGGAGGGACGAGCTAAAAATTACAACTGCAGGTGCTTCATTGACAGGTGGCCGGGCTTTCCTTTTAGAATAATGTAGATCATTGAGGACTGGCCGTAATCAAAGTTGCTCCATAACCTCTTGATTCAGCTTCCCAACTGATGAAGTAAGATCTGAATCTGAATTTATCATTTTCCAGGGGAGTTATCAAAGCTGCTCAAACCTTTTAAGTTACTTAAGAATATAATTCTATAATTCTGCAACTGTTTCCTTCTTCAGGTGGTTATCTCTTGAAAACCTCAAGGAAATTCCACAGATAAAGTCTCTCTGTTGTATTTTACCAAAGTATTTGACAAAGCATTTCATGCCATCCTTATGGACCAGAATAGACAGATGTGGGTGATGACAGTAACAATAACTCATTTGTGCAGTGCTTTGAGATCTGCAAAGCACTTTTCATACATTAGCTTTTTGAATCTTCACAATGATCCTGTGAGGTAAGGGTTATTGTCCCATTTTACAGATAAGGAAACTGAGGATCAGAATGATTAAGTGACTCGTCCATCACTATGCAGCGAGTAAGTGCCTGAGACAAGATTCACATGCAGGTCTTCCTGACTTCAAGTCCAATGCCCTAGCTACTCTGCCGAGATACTAGATTTATTAGGAACTGTTTGAAAAAAAAAATCAAATGCAAAGAGTAGTGATTAATTGGTTGATGCCAGCCTGGAGAGGTTTCTAGTGGAGTGCTTCAAGGATCTATTGTTGGTCCTATCTTCTTCAAGGTTTTTATCATTGATTTGGATGAATGCATGCTTATAAAATTTGCGTATGAGCTGGGAAGTCTAGTTAACACCATGGGTAATGGAACTAAGATTCAAAAAGACCTCAATAGACTAAGAGTGATGGGCCAAATGTAATATGATAAATTTTATTTAACTTAGTATAAATATGAATAGTTCCTTATCCTGTGATCAACAAGTAGACATACTTCTGAGGAAACTGAATCATATCAATCATGATATTCTTCATATGAATGAAGCTAGAAGCTAGAAAAAAAAGCTGTAGTTAAATGGAAGGATGGCTCACAAGTCATCCTTAAAGAAAAAAAATAGAGTAAATGGCAGAGTTGGTTTCATCATATGTCCAAAGGTTAAAAAAAACAAATGCCATTTCACTTAGTCTTCTCATATCGCAATAGTCACAATAAGCATGTGCAAAAAGACCATCAGGAATATACAGCCTCTATACCATCTTCTATTGTTAATTATGAAGATACAGAGAAATTCTAAGAAGAACTCAATAAAGCATCCAAATCAGCATACATTTTAATGCTTGGTGACCTCAATGCAAAAGTGGCATGGAGAGGATGGCCTAAAAAAATTGAAAATATGGTTCGAGAGAGACAGAGACAGAAACATAGAGACACAGAGAGAGACAGGGAGAGACACACACACACACACACACACAAATAGATACAGAGAGACAGAGAGAGATGCACACAAAGAGAGACAGAGAGACAGACAGAAAGAAGCCAAAGCTGTGCACACTATACAGAAGTCTCATGTCTATATATAATGAACACTTCCCTTAAGAAAAGCATTGAAAGACACTGGATATGGTAAATGTTAAATAATGGCACAAGGAAAAAAATCGAATATATTCTAAGTGACAGAAAATGACTAACTAATGGCACGAGAGTAATTTCCAAATCAACCTACCTGTTTACCTCCAAACCACTGACTTGTTAGAGAAAATGTTGAAAGCAATGTCAAATCAGAAGAATAAAAAATAAAGAGAATCTAATGGTTTCCAATCGACCAATTCCAACCTGACCTAATTAAGCAAGCTGTTGATGCAAAAGGGAGGGGGAATAAATATAAGAACAGACATAAAAACAGACTAATAATCATTTCCTTTAAAAGTTTAACTGATATAAATACATTGCCACAACGAGGAGATAAAAACAGCTAGCAAACACTTGATCTCCTTGCTAAATGAAGAGATGTGACAGCTTCAAGGACAACACTGGTTTAGAATTTGTTTACAAAATCTTACAGAGAATGATGGTTGTATATTGTAAGCAATATTCTCTACAAAACAAAGTATTCAGGAACATGCCTGCACCACCTAGAATGGCCTTTCCCCATGGGGAAGATTCTAGGGAGTAGCTTCTGGTGGAGTCATGATGAGATATAAGACAGACTGTGAAGCATGTATAGACATTCACTAACTGGTTCTGGTCAGCTATGTTGAAAAGGAAGTTCTTTGGCTGTGGAGACATTCAAAAAGACCTATTAATTTTTGCTACAGTCTTTGAGCCTCGTTCACTCTAGGGAATTGTGGTGAGTCTTTAGTTCACAGGGTCCAGTGAAGAAATTATAGCCTCTGAAGAGAGAAAGTGGGGTTTAGATATTTCCGGAACCTAATACCTCTCTCTTCAGGTGCTACGATACTCTGAGGAGTTGGGGCAGGATTGTGCTGGTAGATGTTTAACAAATGGTTTTCCTGAAAAGAAAAAAGTTCACAATTTAATCTGCTTCATTAACATTTTTCCTATCACTTTCTTAAGTCTAGAGAATCAACAAAACAATAAACAATACAATGACAATAAACAATACAAATAAAAACAATTAACCAGGCCCTGCTTGATAGTATTTACAGATTCTGAGGCATCAATACTCACACTGAAAATCTGTGATCAGCTCTTGCTCTTGAGAGCTTGACTCCAGCATTCCCCCTCTCCCCCCAACCCCCACTCCTATCAGGATGTTTTTTTTCTCTGCAGCCATTGGCTTTAACCTCCGGCAGTTATATTTCCTCTATTTGTTAGGGGATCAGTGACTAGAACCCTCAGTTCCACTTAACCACTTAATATTACCTTAATTAAAGGGCTGTTTACAGATTAACTTTTACCAAGGGATATTTGCTTCAAAGATATATCAAGAACAAATATGCAAATATTTCACCCTAGACTTTTGGAGCATATTCTCCCTGAATGGAGGTGGAGGAAGGAGGCTCAACTTAGCTCAGTTCTTACATAGCATTGGTCCTACCAAGTCCAAAGATGGCATCCCTGTTTAATGAATCCTCCTCTTGGCTTCCACTTGGTGGAGAACCTGAAAGCCTCTCCAAAGATCACTCCTTACTCCCTGGGACATCAATACTGTGCTAGCTGAGAAACTCTGACTTCTAGATTCCCATGGCTTAGTTTCTCAACCTTTAGAAAGTCCTGAATTCTAAGACTTCACCCCCTTCATCAGAACTATAAGTGAAGGAATCACTAAGATCTCCCAGAAGCAAATGAGGCAAAGAGATCATAGCTGAAGCTGTTAACCGTTTTTGGATATCTCCTCAGACAAATAAAATCTTCAATATGTAATAGGAGACTGGAACCAGTAAGAGAAGGCCTACCCATGTTCAAAAGTCTCCTTCTCCAAGGGACTTCCCTTTTACACCCTCACAATTCTTCTGGAATCAGCTCCCTAGTAACTACATTGGAGAGATAACATTCCAGGTGGTCTGGAGAGACCCCCATTATACTAAAAAGAAGCAGCAGAGGGCAAAACAAGTTTACAGAAAGACCAAATTAAAGTATGCAATCCTGAGAGCATTTAGGGTGGAAACTGGAAGCAAGACAGCAGATTAAAAATGAATAAGACTAGGCAAGATTTCTTTAACTATTTTCCCCATCAATGATGCAATGGAAAGAATCCTTTATTTGGATCCAGAAGATCCTAAGTTCAAATACTGACACTTACTACCTGTCTGATTTGGGGAAAATTATTTAACCTCTCAAGATCTGAATGTCTTCATCTATATTACAAGTGGATCAGACCATGACATTGAAACCACTAGGACTTTAACATCATAGTACCCAGTTTCTACATGAAGAAGTAGAAATGGCACTAAATAGAACAAAATTGGTCAGTCTACAAGCATTTACTAATTTTTTTTATGTTTAAGGTACTATGCTAAGTACTGCAAAAAAATATCCTGTAAATCCTAAATACTGCAAAAAAAAAAAAACAAACCCTGACCTCAAGGTGCTCACACTCTTTTTTTTTTTCTTACAGGGGGAAAGGCAAGGCGATTGGGGTTAAGTGACTTGCCCAAGGTCACACAGCTAGTGAATGTGCTGGATTTGAACTCAGGTCCTCCTGACTCCAGAGCCAGTGCTCTACTCACTGCACCACCTAGCTACCCCAGGGAGCTCACATTCTAATAGTGGAGACAAGCACTAAGTACATATGAGATAGAGGGCACATGGGAAATAACATTAGAGGGAAACACCAGCATTGGGGCAGGGACAGAGACCAGGAAAAAACTTTTGTATTTGACTGAGTCTTCAAGGAAGTCAAGGAGGGAGAGCATCCCAGGCATGGAGGACAGCTATTGATAAGTACAGAGTTGGGAAATGGAGCATTAAGTGCCAAGGAGGCCAGAGTCGCTGGATTATAGACTAAGTGAAAGATAGGAAGGAACCACATTATGAAGGACTTTAAAATCCAAGCAGAAGATTTTATATTTGATCCTGGAGTTTGATAAGGATTTGATAAGGAGTCTCTGGAGTTTACTGAGTAGGGGATGACAGGGTCAGGCCTGCTCTTTAGAGAGATCCCTTTGGTATCCAAGTGGAGGATGGACTGGAGTGGAGAGAGACCTAAAGCAGGCAAATTTACCAGCAGTAATATTGCAATAGTCAAAGAAAAAAGAATTATCAACAATGAATGTCAAAGGCAGCAGACAGGTCAAGAAGGATAAAGACTGAAAAACGCCTATTAGATTTGGCAATTAAATGATCATTGGTAGCTTTGGAGAGAGCAGTCTCAGTTGAATAATGAGGTTAGAAGCCAGAATGCAGAGGAACAGAAAAAGTGATCCAACTAGGTCAAGTATACAAAAGAAGGCCTATTTTAGAAATGATGAAATTTTGAGGTCATGGAGATATTGATTCTCAATATCAGAAAGAGGAGAGGATATATGCTTGAGAAAAAACCCCACAGACTTAATTATTACTGAAAAAAACAATTGGGTGAATATCAATAACTATAATCAATATGCCTCCTTTCCCATCTTCACAAAATCTTCAAAAATTATTAATTAACAACCATCAACAAAGACAAACACTGAACCATAAAAAGAACAAAAGATTGTATATAAACAGTGAATTTTTGGTATGTACATGTAATGATCCTTATGTACCACTCCCCTAAATGTGTGCAAAGGGTGGCCTGGGACTGGACTTCTAACACTACTATATCAGTTTGAGGCTCTACCAAAATGCTTTTCATTAACAGTCAGTCAATAAGGTTAATGTATAGGAACAGATAGTTCTCAAAGGAAGAAATTAAGCTATCAACAGAATTATGAAAATGTTCTCCAAATTACTAATAATTAGAGAATGCAAATTAAAACAACTCTGATGTTCTATCTCATATCCATTGGATAAGCAAAAATTACCTCAAAAGGGAAAATTACAATCCTTGTAAGGAGGGGTGCAAGAAGGCAGGCATACAAATATATTTTTGATGGAGTTGTGAATGGGTACAGCCATTCTGAAAAGCAATTTTGAACTATATTAAAAATATCACTAACCTGTGCATACCCTATACGACCTAGAAATGGCACGCCTAGGCCCATACCCCAAAGGGATCAAAAGAAACCATATTAAAAATACATTTATAGCAGCTCTTTATACAGCAGGAAAGAAATGGAAACTGTGGAATGGGTGAATAAGCTACGGTATATAAATTAATGGAATATTACTATACCATAAAAATGGCAAAAGGATAGTTTTAGACAAATGTGGGATATGAGCTGATATAAAGCTAAATGAGCAGAACCACAAGGGCAATTTATACAATAATGACAACAACATTGTAAAGAAAAGCAACTTTGGAAGACTTAAGAACTCTGACCAATGCAATGACCAAACATGGTTCCAGAAGACTGGTGTTAAAAAATGCTGCCCATCTTCTGTCAATCACATGATGAACTCAGGGTAGAGAATGAGACATGTATTTTTGGACGTGGCCAATGTGTGGATTTGTCCTGCTTGGCTATACATATTTGATACAAGGGTTTTATCTTTCAATTTGGGGGAGTGGGGAGCCAGAGTTGGAGGACAGAGGTGTGCAAAAAAGAGAGAAAAATAAGAAAAGCGAGTCACTGAAACATTCTTTAAAAGAACAGAAGGACAGTTAGTAGGAATCACATCAGGACAGCTCTGAAAATAATGTATTATTACAAGTTTATACTTGGTGGGAGAAGCAAATTATTTCCATGGCACAGATTGAGACTTTCATGTGCAGTTCTCTTATTTAAAATTCTGTTTTGTATGTAGAAATTCTCATCTTGTTTGATAATTATTAAGTTCGTAATTTTAAAATAGACTTAGTTTGGGCAAAGCCATTTACTAAGATATGAGTAAGAATAGTTGGTACAAAATATTCTCCTATAAACCAGTGTCCATGTGAAGAGTAGATTCAAACTTAAGAATACAACAGTAGTGAGGTATACATGTAAGGACTATATGGGGTAACTCACCACTTCTGATATTGCTTAAAGCCTTTTATCCCTTTACAGAGTCCTCACTCCCCTTCTTGGGTATATCTCCTGGGTAGGCCTCTCAACTAGACTCCAAAGATTGGTTCAGTTTTGGTCCTTCTCTAGGGGCAGTCATTTTCTCTGACTTCCCTTTGTGACACTTTCCACAACTGTTATTCCTTATTTTGCCTCTCCACATTTGATGCAGATACTTCTCAGAATCTTTGAACATTTTAGAACTCAGAAGATTGTCTGGAAACTGTTTTAAGACCTAAAGTCAAGAAAAAGCAAACACAAAGAAATAGAGAAGGCCATGTACTCACAGATGTCCTGGATGAATAGAGAAATGGGACCAGTTGTCTCTCTCCCACTTAGCCCTTGGGAGGCAGCTCACACCAGAGCTACCTTCCTTTTCTCCTCCTCCTTCTCCTGCCTCCCCACTCCCAACAAAGAGAGAGCAGAGGGTCCAGTTGCCCTTTCTGTATATCCACTAAGTTCAGGATCAGAATTCAATTAGGGAACTCTTTATTATCACTCAGTGCAAGTCCTTATGCGTGACCAGAAATAGGGAGCCCTTCAAGATTTTACATGGTAGATTGGAGGTAGGCAAGGAACAACTGTGCATGCTCCAAGGACTGATCCCTAAAGGCCAGTCTACCACATTGCAGTTTCTTTTTCTTTTTTTTTTTTAATCTGTCGCTTCCCATTAACTTACCATCCACACCCAAATAGAAACCCTCCCTTGTAATAAAGAAGTACAGTCTAGCAAAATAAATCAACACATCGACCGTGTCTGGAAATATATGTCTCATTAAACACCTCTAGTCCATCACCTCTCTGCCAAGAGGCAGCAGGTATACTTCTAATCATCAGTCTTCTGAAATAATGATTGGTCACTGCATTGATCACCGTTCTGAAATCTTTCAAAATTGTTTTCCTTTTTATTTTCTACAAAAATCTTTGTGGGAATAGTATTGAGGTATTGAGTGCATGTTTGATAAAGGTATAAGAAGGGAACTGGTAGGCTTTCACAAACAATATTCTACAGCAAACCACATCTTTACAAACAGACTGAAAGGTACAGAGAACAAAGTCCCAGGACACTTGTCATTTGCTGACTCCAAAAAAGTATTTGATTTGGTAGAGCAAAATGTCTTATTAAAGGATCTTTTCCAACAAGGTATCTTTCATGCACATGCTAAAATATATAAGATTCCTTGAAAGGTATAAAAACATAGATGTTTGTTTGGCAACTCTCTATTAACATCAAGCAAGGCATAAAACAAGGACATGTATACTTGCCAAAGGTGTACATCCCTATTATTGAATATGTCCAGCATATACCTTAAAGAGGGGTTTCAGGCTGATGGTATAGTCCTCCAGCAGCTCCTGTTGGCAAGTGACATTGTAGAGGTTCTTCAATGAGATGTATAATTAGAGAGTTAGGCTTTGAACACCAGAAGATTTTATGTCTGATCTTGGAGGTTATATAAAACCACTGAAGTTTATGGCATAAGGGGGAGGCCGACACAGTCAAACGTGAGGTTTACTTTGGCAACTGATCGAAGGATGGACTGGAGCAGGGAGAGATTTGTAGCAGGGAGATTAACTAGTAGGCTGTTTCAATAGTATGGGCATTAAATAATGACCTGCTTTAGGATGATAGCAGTGTCAGAGGAAAAAGGGGGACCCATTTGAGAGATATTGTGAGGCAAAACTGAGTTTTGGTAATAGACTGGATATGGGGGAGAGAGGCAGTGAGGAGTTGAGGATGACACTTAATTTTCTAGAGTGGGCAATTGGGAGGATGTGATACCCTTAATTGTAACAGGCAAGTTTAGAAGAAGGGAGGGTTTTGAGGAAAAGATAATGATTTAAGTTTTGTATATGACAGTTTAGGAGTCTACAGAGGGTATCCCGTGAGAGATATCTAATAGACAGTTGGAGATGTAAGTCTGGAGGTTAGGACATGATAAATAGATTTGAGAATTATCAGCCTAGAGATGACAATTGAATCCATAGGAACTGATGAGATCAACAAATGAAATAATTTGGAGAGAGAAAAGAAGAGGGCCCTAGCCATAGCCCTGTAGTACACTGACCTTTAGCAGGCATGACCTGACTGAAGATCTAACAAAGGAAACAGAGAAGAAGTGAGAGAGATAGGAAGCGAATTAGGAGAGTAGTGTCCTGAAGACCTAAAGAGAAGAGAGTATCAAGGAGGAGAGGGTTATCAACAGTGTCAAAGATTTCAAGAGGTCAAGAAGAATGATCAAGAGAAGGCCATTAGATTTAGCAATTAAGAGATCACTGGTAACTTTGGAGAGAATACAAGATGAGGTTAGAAGCCTCATAGAGAAGTCTTTTAGAGAGAGTTAGGAAGAGAGTAAGAGGAAAGGAAGTGGAAGCAATGATTATGGACAATCTACTTAAGGAATTTTTAGCCACAAAAGGGAGGATTGACATGGGATGTTAGGGAGATGATAAAAGTAGGGATGGATTGAGAATTTTTTTGAGGATGAAAGAGACATAGTCATATCTGTAGACAGTCAGGAAGCAGCCAGTAGACAAAGAGAGATTGAAGATAAATGAGAGTGGGGATTAGAGAAGGGACAATCTGCTGGAGAAGACAGGGTGGAAGGGAATCACTTGTGTTGGCAAGGAGTGAGATGAAAAAGGGAGAAAAGAAGGCTCTTGGTGAATGGCCTCAATTTTTCAGTGAAACATGCAACAAGGTTCTCAGCTGAGTATGTGTTGGGAGGAGGGAGATATGGGAAGTTTGAGGAGGAATGAAAAGGTTTGGAAGAGCTACTATGGTGAATGAAATAGTGAGTTAATTAGGGACGTGCAAAAGTACTGCCTTTCTACAGCAAGGGACCAATTGAGATTACATAAGACAAATTTGTAGTGGTCCCAGGCAGCATAGTTTTATGATTTTCTCCATCTTCATCCAATAGCACATGAGTGAGAGCAGAGGCAGCAGATGGTGGGACTAATCTAGGGTTGAGGCTTGGCAAGGCAGGATCGGCAATAGAATAATGCAGTTATCGATAAGGGATTCGAGGGAAGAGGATAGTGTAGAGTTGAACTGGTTCACATTTTAGAAAGAAGAAATGTTGAGCCTGGAGAAGAGTGGACTTGGGGAGGAATATTATGGTTCATTTCAAGTATCTGGAGTATTGCCACATAGACAAGGATTACATTTCTCTTATTTGGCCCTAAAGGACACAATTAGGAGCAGCTGGAAGTTGCAGATCCAATTTAATTCAGTTTGGTTACTAATTGACAGTTTGGTAAACAATAAGCCTCAAACCCATTGTTGAGTTAGAGGGATGTCTACCCCAACAATGTGAAGACTTCCTCTGTGGAATGGGCAGATGAGAACAATTTGTTCCAACGATGACTGAAGCAGGTCCTATGGAGTGCTTGGAGTTTGATCAGACATTGAAGACACCGTGTCATCCACTGCATCACGGGACATGGCTGGTCATCCCAACTTTTGTCCTGACACTGGACTTTGATGACTCTGGAAGAGAGAGTGACGCAGATGACTTTGCACAGCTCTCACTCACTTAAATCTAATTCGCAAGCAAGTCAAGACATCACTCCATGATGTCATTGGTTCTCTTCAGAAATGAAGGACAAAAAACAACAGCTACTTCATATGTATCATTCTCTCTCCCAACAGTCTTACACTGTAACAAAGGAAAACAATTAAGTAAAACCAATTAACACAGTGATCACTTCTAATAATAAAGGTACCATTCTGTACCCATAGTTCTCTGCTTCTGATGGATAACTTTTTAAAAATAAGGTTTTATTGATCTTTTGTTTTTTATCACCATTTTCCCCAGCATTCCTCCCCCCAATATCATTTCATATAACAAATGGTATTTAAAAGACAAAAAAGATGAAAAAAATCAGCACAACTGATTCACACATTAAAAAGTCCTAAAACATGCAATGTGAAACACCTGTAGACTTTCCACCTCCATGAAGGTATGGGTTGGGAATGTAACAAATTCTTTCCAAAATGATTGTACGAATTCACAGCTCCACCAACAATGCATTAGTGTGTTTATCATCCCACAATCCCTCCGACATTGACTACTGCTAATTTTTTTTCATTTTGTGGAATGTTGCAAAATCATATGGAACTAGCATGACTGGAAAGAAGAGATATCCTTGTACATAAGATAAAGAGATGTGGGTTAGATAATGTTAGAATCAGGTGGACTAAAAGCTGGTTGAATAACTAGATTGATTATGAGATCAATGTTATCCTAGAAAAAAGTCTTTTATGAAGTGTATCAGAAAGCTGACCTCAGCCCTATGCTATTTTATATATGTATGTATGTATGTATGTATATATACATATATATATATTTAGCAAGGATACGAATGAAAGAATAGAGGAAATGCTTATCAAAGTTGCAAATGATACAAAATTAGGAGGGATAGTTAACAAATTTTATGATAGTATCCAAAAAGATCTTAACATACTAGCAAAAAATTTAATAAGTTTAAATATAAAACCCTATACTTTGGTTCCAAATTTTTAGTTAACAAGATTAGAAGCAGAAAGCAGAAACATTTTTTACAAGTGTCTCTGATAAAGGCTCCATTTCTCAATTATATAGAGAAATGAGTCAAATTTATAAGAATACAATCATTCCCCAGTTGACAAATGGACAAAGATATGAACAGGCAGTTTTCAGATGAAGAAATCAAAGCTATCTATAGTCATATGAAAAAAAATGTTCCAAATCATTACTGATTAGAGAAATGCAAATTAAAAGAACTCTGAGGTATTACCTCATACCTATCAGATTGGCTAATATGACAGAAATAAAAATGATAAATGTTGGAGATGTGGAAAAATTGGGACACTAATGGGTAGAGCTGTGAACTCATACAACCATTCTGGAGAACAATTTGGAACTACGCCCAAAGGGCAACCAAACTGTGCATACCCTTTGATCTAATAATGCCACTATGAGGTCTATATCCCAAAGAGATCATAAAAAAGAGAAAAGCACCTACATGTACAAAAATATTTATAGCAGCTCTTTTTGTGGTGGCAAGGAATTGGAAATTGAGGAAATGACCATCAACTGGTGAATGGCCAAACAGTTGTGATATGTGAATGTAATGAAATACTATTGCACTTTAAGCAGTGCTCTGAGCAGGCAGATTTCAGAAAAACCTGGAAAGACTTACATGAACTGGTGCTGAGCAAAGTGAGCAGAACCAGAACATTGTACACAGTAACAGCCACATGGTACAATGATCAACTATGATTGACTTAGCTCTTCTCCACACTACAATAATCCAAGACAATTCCAAAGGACTCATGATGGAAAATGCTATTTACATCCAGAGAAAGAGCTAACAGATTCTGAATACAGATCGAAGCATACTATTTTCACTTTATTTTTTGTAATTTTTTCCTTTCGTTCTGTTTTTTCTTTCACAACATGTTTAATATAGAAATATATTTTACATGATTGCACATACATAATATATCAAATTTCTTACCATTTTAGGGAGAGGAGAGAGGAGAGAGAAAATTTGGGACTCAATTTTATTTAAAAAGGAATATTAAAATTGTCTTTATGTGTAATTGGAACAAATAAAATACTACTAAAAAAGAAAATTCAGCATAAATTTTTTTAAATTGGTTAAAAAAATGAAGTGGGCAAGAAGAGATAGTTAGATGAGGGTTTTATTAAGTGCTTACTATGTGTCAGGCATTGTGCTAAATACTGGGGATACAAATATAAGCAAACAAGACAGACAGTCCCTGTCCTCTAGGAGCTTACATTCTAATGGGAGAAGACAACACATAAAGGAGAGCTAGAAAGTAGGAGGAAGGGGAGGTTACTTGGACATGGTGTGGAAATGACCAGGAAGTAACTGGTTGATTGTTGTCCTTCATTCTCAAAGATGACCAAAATGACATCACTATGTCAGGATAAAGGTACAGTATGTCCAACTGTGGCTCCTCAGACCAATAATAGATCAGAGGACTCTACCACAGATCAGGCCGAAATAGTCCATATGAACATGTGGAATGGAGATGTCTTTAAGTTTACACATCTCATCTTTGTTTTCAGCTACTGAAATTCTGTATTGCTCATAGAGCACGGCACCTTCTTTGTTGCAGGCACACCATGCTGGGCAGCTCTGTGTCAGCATCAACCATGTCTCACAATCAATTTCAAAGTTCTTCAGAGAAACCTTGAGAGTGTCTTGTATCACTTCTTCTGACCTCTATGTGAGCACTTTCCTTGTGTGAGTTCTCTGTAAAATAATCTTTTAGGCAAAAGTACATTTGACATTCAAACAACGTGGTCAGCCCATTTGAATTGTGCTTGGCTGTTCAGCTGGAGAAAGGACCTTAGTGTGCCAGGTGATTTTCGGAGTCTTCCTAAGACAATTCAAATGGAAGCAATTCAGTTTCCTGGCAGGGTGCTGGCATGCTGTCCAGGTTTCACAGGCATATGATAAATGAGGTCAGCATAATGACTCTGTAGACCTTCAGTTTGGTAGGCACTCTGATACTTCATCTCTACACTTTTCTTCGGAGCCTCCCAAACACTAAACTAGCTATGAAAATGTGTGCATCAACCTCATCATCTATGTGTACATCTCTGGAAAGTATGCTGCCAAGGTAAGTGAACTTATCCACAGCATTGAAATGGTTCCACATATGGATGGTGTGGTGGTGGCTGATGGAACACCTGTGTTTTCTTGGCGTAAATTGTTAGGCCAAAATCAGCACAAGCAGCAGAGAATTGATCCATTCTTTGTCGCGTCTCAGCTTCAGAGGCTGCATTGAGTGCACAATCATCCTCAAACAGAAAATCATGTACTAACACACCCTCCACTTTGGTCTAGGCTTGTAGCCTTTTCAAGTTGAAGAATTTACCATCAATGCAGTAGCTGACCATGATGCTGTATTCATCCTCATTGAAAGCATTTGACAACATGGCCGAAAACATAATGCTAAAAAGCATGAGAGCACATAGCCTTGTTCATTCCATTGGTGACTGGGAAGGCATGACAGCAGTGTCCATTATCTAGAACCTGGGCAAGCAGGTCATCTATCTGAGAGCCAGTGTGGCTTCAGAAAGGGCCGAGGAACAGTTGATGTGGTGTTTGCTGCCTGACAACTCCAGGAGAAATGTCAGGAGCAGAACAGAGGTCTGTATGTAACGTTTACAGATTTGACCAAGGCCTTCGATACTGTTAGTTGTGAGGGCTTATGGAAAATTTTGTAAAAATTTGATTGCCCAGAGAAGTTTATCAATATTGGTTCCATAAGGACTGGGTAGCTGAGATGTACCATTGGCCTTTGGCCCATAAATAGCCTTCTGGGAATCATAAAAGTGCTTTGGATTGTTACTATCAGTATAAAACTGAATTTCATCTGCCTTTTTACTGAGTCAAGAATCCTGTATCTCTCTAAGCATCATGTGTACTTTACTTCTGATGGAGTTAAATGCTGCCTTCTTAAGAGACAGCTGAACAATCGTGCTGGTAAACCCTGTGAAGTTCTCATTTTTCATTTAGCAGCTTCTAAATTTCCCATCGTTTTCATCCAACCACTCTTGATGTTTGCAAGCGCACAAGCCCAGATGAGTAAGTTGGGTGCTGTATACCAAATCTCTGAAAGCTGCCTGCTCCTTTTCTGCTCTCTTGTTGCCAACCCTATGCTGACTCAGCTTTCCCTCCAAGTTAGCAATGAACTGTTCACCCTTGGAGAAGCATTCTAATCTGTTGACATTAAGTCTTCTGGAAGTCATCTTGCCTTGGGGCCAGCCATTTTTGTTGAATACAAATATTTAGCTTGGAGAGAATAAGTCTATGATTGGTCCAGCACTCTGCACCACATATCACCTTTGTCACTCTCACATCCTCTCTGACTCTTCTCCTTACAATGACAGTCTATTAAATGTCAATGCTTGCTGAGAGGGTGCATCCACAAAGTTTTATTTCATTTAGGTAAACAGAAGACAGTGTTGGTGATGAAAAAAATCTCTGGGTGTTTAACCCAGAGAAGATTAAAGCTGTATGTTGGGCATACAGGTTTGCAAAAGGGTACTATGTAATAGTTGTCTTCAAGTATTCGAAAGCCTGTCAAGAATGTGAAAGGGAGATTAGACTCGTATTTGACTGCAGAGGGCAGAATTAGGATCAATAAAAAATAATTTGCAGAGGCAGACTGAGGCTTGATGTAAACAAAAACTTCCTTTGTGCAAAAAAAAAAAAAATGAAATGAGCTGCTTCATAAGGTAATGAGTTCCCTACCACTATAGGCGATATAGAGACTGTATGAGAATTTATAGGGAACATTGAAGAAGGGATTCCTATTTGAGAATAGATTGAACTGAGGTGCCCTTGGGACCTTGAAATCCTGAAATTTGGTTACTAGAATTTGCTATTTTTGAAAATTGCATTATAAATTGGCATAACCATTTTAGAAAGCAATTTAAATTTTTTCTTTTAAAAAATGGCCTAAAATGTCCATACTCTTGGCCTAAAGATCTCACTGCTGGTCATGAAGTCTGAAAGAAGTCAAAGAATGAAAGATCCCACATATATCAAAATATTCAAGGTAACATTTTTGTAGTAGCAAAAAAACTAGAAACAAAGTAGACACCCATCAACTGGGAAACAGATAAGCAAATTATGGTACATTCATTTAATGGATATTATTGTGGTGTAAGAAATGAATATGAAAAATATAGGGAGGCATGGAAAGACTTATATGAACTGATATAGAATGAAGTAAAAAGAACCAACAAAACAATATACAATGACTACAATAGTGTAAATGGAAAGAAAAGAAATTGAATACTCCATAATTATAATGACCAAGAATCTTTGCCATGGGAAGAAGGGTTGAGAAAATACACCCACCTCCCTTCTTTGCAGAGGTGGAGCACTATGGGCATAGAATATTGCATGTACCATCTATTCAGTTGTAAGTCAGGATTATAAATCTATAACTAGAAGGGATCTTAGAGACCAACTAGTTCAGCTTTCTTGTTTTACAGATAAGGAAATTGAAGTATCTGGAGTTTAGTTACTTGCCCAAGGTTGTATATAGGTAGTCAATGTCAATAGGTAGGCAAAGTGGACAATTTCTAGTTGGGAAAATGTCATAGTTCATTGTGATAATGGATAATATCTCTACACTTTCTCTCTAAAATGGTTAAGGCAGCTCTGTGATGAAATTAGTATGTTTCCCTTTTTTTGTGAGATTCTTTCAAAAATTATGTTAAATTATAGCATAATAATTAAGAGCCCCAGTTTTTTAGGTAAATGTGGAAATGACTTTCCCTTCCAATGGTTTGGCAGGATTTGTTGGTTTGTTTTGCTGAACTCTCTCTCTCTCTCTCTCTCTCTCTCTCTCTCTCTCTCTCTCGTTACAGAGACTACTCAGTGGGATGGGAGAGGGGGAAAGAGACATTTGGAAGTGAAAGTGATATAAAAACAAAAAAAATCAACATTTTTTAAAAAAAGAAAATATTCATCACAGTAAGACCAAATAAAATAGCATAAAGTAACCTAGTCAAATTGAAAATATCCAGTTTATATAACTGATAAATCAAAATCTCAAGATAAATCTGAACAGATTTAGATTTGGGAAACAGAATATCTAGGAAGAGCCAGTGAACCTAGACTTATTTTAGTTAATGCAACATCTTGTGAATGGTTTTATTCTTCAACGGACCACCTAGATATATCTGAGGCAGCATGTCATTGAGGTTATTATATGTGACATGAATGGCAAACCTCAGTATTTATAGGACATTTTTTGCCTATTGACAAATTATTCTGTTTCTGAGTTTCTTCCAACTGTAACAATCTATGATTTTGGAAATCAAATTGTAAAAAACTCAATAATTGCTTTTGCATAGAAAATCTAAAATCAAAATTATTGAAAATGGCAAGGTGGACAATTTCTAGTTGGGAAAATGTCATAGTTCATTGCGATAATGGATAATATCGCTACACTTTCTCTCTAAAATGGTGATGGCAGCTCTGTGATGAAATTAGTATGTTTCCTTTTTTTGCAAGATTCTCTCAAAAAATTTGTTATATTACAGCATAATAATTAAGAGCTTTAGTTATTTAGGTAAATGTGGAAATAACTTTAATGACAAAATGGCATTTTGTTCTTTCTCTTCCAATGATTTGCCTAAAAGGATCATAGTAATATAAAGGGTAAAGCTTTGGGTCTGTACTACCAAATGGTAATAAGAAATAAAAATTTAAATATATTTTGTTGATATATTTTAAAATATATAATAAAGCCAATAATAACTGGCATTTATATAGTGCCTTAAAGTTTACATAGTGCTTTAGAGATCACTTTTGAGCCTCATAACAACCCTGTTGGGCAGGTACTAGCATTATTATTTCTATTTTGCAAATAAACAGGCTCAGAGGTTAAGTGACTTGTCCATGATCACACAGCTTGTAAATATCAGAGGTAGGATTTGAACGCAAGTTTTTCTGAATTCTCATTTAACACTAGATCCACCATGCTATGCTGCAGCTAGCTGTTAAATATGAAGATTGGGAATCTGAACTCCTGGGTTTTCTGCTGACTTCTCCCAATTGCCAGTAATTCTCTTATTTCTCATCTGAGTGGCTAACAATAAAACCTGTTGATAGTTTTATCTCTGAACTGGAAGGCTCTCACTTTTCTCTCTTGAAAAGGAACCATGAGGCTTCCTAAATTAGGTTTGTGGTTCAGTATCCAGGGAAGTACAACAGCTGTTTGATAGCTAGTTTGCTTGCCTCTGCTGCCACCACTCAAAGTTCAGAGGGCTCACTTGTGGTCATGGTCTTAGGAACATAGCCCATCCCATATCTTGCCATTTTTATACAATAATCATCAAGCCCATAACTTCCACATGGGGCACTCTTCTTGAACATAGTAATAATTATTTTATTAGAGGCAATGAGAATGATATAAGGACAGACTACAAGTCTGGCAGTGACAGATGGATAAAACGAGATTAAAATCTTAGAATGGACTTTAGAGGTTTTCTAATCCAAACTCCATATTTTACATGGAAATTGAAGCCCAAAGATATGCAGTGACTTGACCAAGGTGATACAGGTATTAAGGGGCAGAGTCAAGTTAGGCACATAGGTCCTCTAACTCCAAATTCAGTTCTCTTTCTCCCACTGTATGAGCTAATACCTAGAGCCCAAGTTTAGCTATACAGAAACACTTCATACTGGTTCCCTTACTTGGTCTAGATAACACTTCCTCTAGATCCATTCCAACCCTTCCATCTCTAAGTATAGCATATTTTTCCCATTAAAACATCTTTTTAATTAACAAGAATTTTTTTCTCTCCCCTACCACCAGAGAGGGGAAAAAGTCTTTACAACAAATATGTATCGTCAAGCAAAACAAATTCCTACATTTATCATGTCTGACATATGATTCTCAGGCTGCAGATAGGATATATTTGCTGGTTGCTGTCTGTTTGGGAATTTGTTTTGCTTGACTGCGCATTTGTTATAAGAGTTTTGTTTTTTCTGTTTTTTATAGAAGGGGAGAGGGAAATAAAATTGATTTTTATTAATTGGAAAAAAATAAGATTTAATTTTTTTAAATGTCCCTAACCAAAAAAATGATTATCTTATTGTGAATCTTGAGTCCATCATCTCTTTGTCAGGAAGCAGTAGTTATCATTATTAGTCCTCTGGAATTATGGATGATTATTACATTTATCAGAGTTCTGAAGTCTCAAAAAAAATTTTCATTTTATACTTGTTATTGTATACACTGTTCTCTTTCTATTTGTTTCACTCTGCATCAGTTTCATGTTAATCTTCCCAGGTTTCTCTGAATCACCTCTCTAATCACTTCTTATGGCACAATAGAATTCCATTATATTTATGTGCCATAATTTGTTCAGTCATCCCACAGTTGATGGGCACACCCTTAGTTTCCAGTTTCTTGCCACAGCTTCTGAGTCTGATTTCTTTGCTTTGTAAAGAAATCCACCAATCATCTGCCTCATCCCAATCTTCTTTTGGAAATCAAATGAAACATATGTAAAATCCTTTACAAACCTTAAACTTCTATATAAATGTATTATAATAATAATAATAATAACAGTCATAATAATCACCATTATTTCTCTTTTAAAACTATCCCATTGGCTATTTTTTTCTCTTTTCTTAGTGGGACAAGTGGCTCTTCTGTTCTTTTTTTTTGTGGGGGGGGGGGGGGTAATAAGGTGGAAGGCTGAGGTAATCAGGGTTAAATGACTTGCCAGGGGTCACACAGCTAGTAAGTGTCAAATGTCTGAGTTCACATTTGAACTCAGGTCCTCCTGACTCCAGGACCAGTGCTCTATCCACTGCACCACCTAGCTGCCTTATCTTCTGTTCTTTAAAAACAAGTATACAATCACTCTGAGAAAAGACAATGATTCAAAATTTATTCACATATCAGAGTTAAAAAAAAGTCTACCCACAAAAAAATAATGTTAAATGAGGCAAATTATGAAGTTTTTTGTTTCTAGCACCTGTTGAGTGCCAAAGTACATCCACATATTCAGGAACTGTGGAGATGAACTTCCCAATTTTTTTTGTTGGTGCTATCTTCTCAGTCATACAGGCTCAAAACTTTGGAGTCACATTTGAGTCTTTCTTCTCTCTTACACTTCCTATCTAATTAGCTGCCAAGACTTGTAAACTCATGTTACCTCCAGAGCTGGTTCCTTCCTTTCCATTTCATACCACCATCATCCTAGTTCAGGCCTTCATTTCCTCTGGCCTGAATCATTATAATAGTTCCATAACTGGTCTTCCTGATTAATCTCTCCCCTCTCTAGTCTACCTTTCAAATGGAAGCCAAAGTAATTTTTTTTAAACAGACCACTAAGTTTATGTCATTCTTTTGCTCACTAGTTCCCTCCTGTCTTCAAGATGAAATAGACTCTTTATCTTGGCATTCAAGATCTGCTGACTCCAACTTTCTTTTCAAATCATGTGGCTCATCATTCTGTCTTTGGAGAGGCAGTGTGGTACAATGGAAACAGTACTGAATCTAAAGTAAGGTAAAATCCATGTTTGAATTCTTTCTTCAACATTTACTAGATGTGTGACCATGGGCAAGTAACTCGACCTCTCTGAGCTTCATGTTCCTCAGGTGAAAAATGGGGATGATATCTCATGATTCATTCCATTGGTCATAATTCTTCTTTACAACTTGACTAGTGTGTTATACATAGAAGATATATTGGATTCCATGCCATCTTGGGGAGGGAGGTGCGGAGGTGGGGGGAAGAAAACCTGGAACTCAAAATTATGTAGAACCAAGTGTTGTAAACTAAAAATAAAAACTCTCAAAAAAAAACCAAAAAAAAGAAAAATGGGGATGATGATACTTATAATTACAGATATACACAGAATTGCTATGAGGATCAAATGAGGTCATATGTATGTAAAGTCAGCCCCACGTACATTTTTCTTTCCTCAATCAAGGAGTTCCATGCCTGATTCAGGTGCTGTCTCCATCCCAACTGCTGCCCTCATACTAGAAGACTTAAATGCAAATGCTGATGCCCTCTCAAAAGTCCTAATTTTGTAGTTCTTCCTCAGCTGAACAGAGATAATCATACCCTTGCTCTTCTCATCACAACATGCATGAATTTCAAAATTCCTTTATCTAATCATGATCTTTCAAATCTTTTTTTTAATTAACATTTATTTTATCTTCTACCTCCTCTCCATTGGAAAAAAACCAAACCAAACCTTGGTAACAAATATACATGATCAAGCAAAACTAATTCCTACACTGACCAAGTCCAAAAACGTATGAATTATTCTGAATATTGAGTCCATTGCTTCTCTGTTAGTAGGTGGATAATGTTCTCCATCGCCAGTCCTGTGGAATCATTGTTGATCCTTGCATGGATCAGAGTTCTTAGGTCTCTCAAAGTTGTTCATTTTACAATGTTGTTAGTACATATATTGTTATCCCGAGTCTGCCTACTTCTCTATCAGTTCATACAAATCTTCCCAGGTTTCTCTCAAAGAGTCCCTTTCATAATTTCTCTCACTGCAACTGATCATAATGTTATGATTCCATCTTTCTCTGTGCTTTAACCCTGATCGTCATCCTCACTGTAACCTCCATCTGCAGCCTTTTCAGGTGAGAAGAGAAACTGAACCTTTCTCTGACCTCTTGTGCCTTCCATCTCCTTCTGGGTGCAGTGTATCCCCTGAGAAAAGATGGAAAAGGGCCAGATCAGGCATCTTCCATCTGCTCCAAAGCAGTGACTTTCATCTGTGCCCACACAAGGCATCTTCCACCTCTTGTTGCCTGCCTGATTTCCTAACAAGGATGTGGAGAACCTCAGGTGCAAGGAGGAGCAACCTTCCCTTTGATCTCAGGCCTTCCATCTCCTGTTGCACCTGTCCCTTGAGGAAAGAGGAAAAGGAAAGTTGGTGGCAAACAGAACTTTTTTCTCCTTCCAAGCAGTTTCAACTTCCATCTCCCTCTATGCCTTTTCCTGATTAATTTCCACCATTAGAGGGAAGAGTAGTGAATTGAGACTTTCTATCTGATCATCTGACAGTATGCCTCCCATCTCAGACTATACTTGCCTCCAGCCTCCTTTGGGAAGAGAAGTAGCATCCTCTACTCAAAGGTGAACTCCTCCCCACCACTGCAGCCACAAAGATGATAATACTCTTGATTTTGCCATTACCCACAACTGTACCAGCTCTACATTCAAGAACTCTGAAATCTCCTTAACCAACCATCATCAGATGAAGCTTTCCACCTCTCCTCTGCTTTCCTTTGCAAAATCCTACTCTTGATCTGCACTGTGACATCCATTTCTTTTATTCCACCATTCTCTCCTGAGCCATTTTCTGATCCTGACCCCTTGGTGACTCAATTCAACTATGCACTGTCCTCCTTTCTTGAATCCATGGACCCCTTATTATTTCACTGATAATTATGCCCTGCCTTTATCACTCCCACCATTCTCTACCTTTACTCCTACACGTGTTGTTGAACAAGGGAGAAGAAAATCACACAACCATTTTGACTGGGTCGACTACAAATTTAGGTTACACAACCTCAACTGGGTCCTCATTGCTGCTAGGCTATCCTTCTAGACCTTACTTATCAACTCACTATCCCACTCTTTACAAATGTTTTCAGTCCTCCTCAAACCTTGAATGACTCCCCTTCCCCCTCCCCTCTCAGCTAGGAACATCTAGCAGACAAATTTGACTGGAAGAGGGATTGCATAAGAGGAAGTAATATAAAAAGGCTGGAAATGCAAGGGAAGCCCAGCTGCAGAGAGATTTAAATGCCAGACTGAGGATTTTGTGTTTATCCTAGAAGTATTAGGGAATCACTACAAATTTTTCAGTTGGGGGGTAATGGTGGAGGTGGGGTTGACATAGTCAGACCTGTGTTTTAAGAACATTAACTTGTCAACTCTTTGGGGAATGTTTTAGGGTAGGGAGAGACTAAAAACAGAGAGACCAGTTAAGAAACCATTGTCAAGAGTCTCAGTGAGAGGTGATGCAGAATTAAACTAAGGAAGAGGCTACATGGGTAGAGAGACAGAACCGACGAACCTTGACAACCGATTGGGTGAGAGAAGAGCAAAGAATGACTCCAATGTTGTGAAACGGGGCAGCTGGAAGAATGATAGTACCTCCAATAGAGAAAGGGAAATTTGGAAAAGGGATGAGTTCTATAGAAAATGAGTTCTTTTTTTGGACATGAGTTTAAGAATCTTAGGACATCCAGTGGAGATAGCTAGGAAGCATTTGATAATTCAGGACTAAAGGCTGAGAGAGATTAAGGCTAGAAAGATTTGGAAGTCATCTGCACTGAAATGATAGCTCAACCCATGGGATCACCAAATTAGGTAAAGTTAAGATGACGAAAGATAGAGCTTTCGGGTGATATCCACATTTACTAGGTAGAATGAATATAGTGATCCAGTAAAAAAGACTGAGGAGCAACAAAACAGGAAACCAAGAGAGAGCAGTGCTACAAAAGCCAAGGGGTGAGAGAATAGCTAGAAGCTAGAAGCAGTCAACAGTGTCAAGAAGGATGTAGCCTGATAAAAGGCCACTAGATTTAGCAGTTAAGAGACTGTTGGTAACCTTGAAGAAGTTGAGTGGCAGTTGAGTGGTATGGTTGGAGGATAGATTGCAAGGGATTGAGAAGTGAGTGGGAGATGAGAAGATGGAGGCAATGGATGTAGATAACCTTTCACAAGTCTGGTTGTGAAAGTAAGAGAAATAGGAGAATAGCTTAAGGGAATGTCAGGGTAAAATGAAGATGTTTTTAAAGATAGGGAAGACTTGGATATATTTCTAAGAACCAGGGAAGGATCCAGTAGATAAGGTGTGACTGAAGATGAGGGGGAAAAAGGCAATTACTGAAGCTACAGAAGGGGGCAAGCTATTGAAGGAAATACGATCAAGTGGACTTGTGGGTATTAGAAAAGTCCAGTTCTTAATCAGAGACTTGAACAAAGGAGGGGAAAATTGGGGTAGGGGGAGGTTTACAATGAAGTACATATGAAGGACAACAGACAGCTCAAAATGGATGGCTTCTGTATCTTCTTAGTAAAGTAGGAGGCAAAATTCCCTGTGAGATATGGGTGAAGGGTGGTTTAGAAGATCTGAGAGAAGTTTTGAAATAATCCCTCAAAGGCTCAATAGAGCTAATGAAAGAATTAAAAAGATGCTATGTATGAGTGAGAGGCTAGTCAAGATTAGATAACATGAACTTATAGTGACAAAGGTCATCATGGGTCGATATCTGGGGCCCAATCACAGGAGGGTTCAGAAGCCCATGAATGGAACCACAGAATGCAGATGCTGGGGGCTAACCAAAATTTGGAGCTTGGCCAGGGTTGACTACTGATAAGCCAAGGGATTCAGGGGTAACTGATGGTATATGGTCAAACTGGTCAGCCATAGGATCAAGACTACAGAGAGAAGGATGACTAGAGCCTGGGTGATGGATTAGGAGAGCAAGGAGAGGTGGAAGGATTGGAGGTCATGGTGAGAACAGACTTAACAGGGCTGAGGCACAGTTTTTTGAATATGACAGTGGCAGATCAAGACAGGAGAGTCACCAATAAGACATATCAAGCTTTTCTTATTCTTAAAGGCCTATTCCCTGTATGGGCATTACCTCAAAGTGAGAACCTGAAAAGACCTTAGTCTAAAAGGGCCAGGGTCTCCCAATGCATCCTGGGCCATCTCCAGTCATTCTGGTGAATATCAGGCCACTGCACCCAGATGGCTCTGGAGGAGAAAGAGAGGCTGGTGACCTTGCACAACCCCACCCCCCCTCACTCACATCAAAGTCAACTGCAAGTCATGTCATCATTTCCCTGATGTCATGGTCCTCTTTGAGAATGAAGGACAGACAGCACCACCACCACCACTAATTATTATTATTATTATTATTATTATTAACCTAGCTGCAGTGTGTAGGGTTCTGAGAAGGGATATCTAGTCAAAAGGCTAATGCAATAGTCTAAAACTCATCTATTAAATGATCCTTCTTAACGGGTAATTCGAATACAGCCATTTTCACAATATTCCTAGGGGGTTGCGATGCTATTCTCCCCTTTTTCCAGATGGGGTAAATCAAACAATTGACAAGCATTCATTAAGCACATAGATATATTGGTATCTTTATGTGTGTGTATATAAAATAGGAAACATATGTATGTGTGTGTATATGTATATACATACATGTATACATATAAAAGAAACAAAGTATTTTTATAATGCACTCAGAGCACCTGAACTGCAATCTGAAATGAGGGAGGAAAGGAGAGGAAGGCAGGTTGTCAGAATTAGTGGAATCCTGCATAGTGGGAAGATATGGATTCTTCCTAACACTTGGATTCGAGTTCAAGCTGTACTACATACTTGGAGGAGGGTGACTTTGACCAAACCACTTCCTTTTTCTACCTTAGTTTCCACATATTAAAGAAGATCGGAGTAGATGAACCTCAGGGCCCAAACTTTCCAAGCCTGTGCCCCCGAAGTCTTTGGCCAGGGACAGGACTGAAAAGGACGCTTTTTGTTTGGGCTCAGGCACCCACGGGGGGCGGGGGGGGGGGAGGAAGCGCATGCGCCATGAGTCATTCTGGGGCTAACGGGACTTGCCCGCCTTTAGATACAGAGCCGAGCCTCCGACTCCGTCGCGGTCCAAAGCCAGCCCCGGAGCCCTTTGTCGCCGCTCCCTACTGAGGCTCATAGCCGGGAGAACCAAGGAGCCCGCGGCTCGGGAGCCTTCTCCAGGCTTCGCCGTCCAGGCCTTGTTCAACATCCCTTGGCCTGAAGAGGAGATGCTCCCAGAGCAGCAGAACGAAGTCGGGTCCTGGGCATGTCCCCGGGTAAGGAAGCCGCAGAAAAGCCATGGGGCTAACCAGGCTCGCGGCGCTTCGCTTCTTTCCAGGCCTGGAGGTGGATCCATCTTGGGTTTCTTGGGAACAGGAATCCTTCCCACCCTTCCCATCCTTCCCAGGCCAGGCTGCCCCTAGCAACCACCAGCCCCTCCAAGCGGAAGAACGGTGTTTGGCCCGCCCCTCACCTGGGCTGCTTAAGCCAATTGGAACCATGCCGGGAAGACCGGGACCCAATCACCTCGGGGAGACCTACATTCAGCCAATGAGAGGTCGGAATTGGAGGGCGGGCTGTAGGGGTCGCGAGCGTCTGCGCAGTTTGGGCCCGGGGAGCGCCGTGGGGGATTTCTGTACGTCCGGGGCCGGTGGAGGCACGTTGGGCCTGAAGACTGTGTGTGTGGCCGCTGACTCTTGCCCCTCAACATGTTCCTCACCCGGTCCGAGTATGACAGGTTCGTGAGTCCCAGGGGGCAGACGGGTGGAGAGAGAGGCCCAGAGAGGCAGGCCCCGAGCCTGGCCTCGGTTCTGCCTTGTCATGAGGCTCTCCTGGAGCCGGCTCGGCGTGGGCCCAGGGACTTACAGGCCGCCAGCCTCGGGCTCAGAGCAAGGTCCGCGCATTGTGCTTTCGGCCGCCGCTGAGTCATCGCAAGCGGTGCAGACGGGAAAAGCCCGGGCTTGGGCTCTGGCAGCAGGGCAGAAGGCCGGAACTTTAGCCTGTGCCCCGGAGGAGGGTAGCAGGAAGTCTTCCCCAGGGCCTCGGCCCAGCGGGTAGAGCAATGGAAGTCGAAGCGAAAATGAATGAGAACTCCATGAGGAGGGGTGGGGGGTCCCAAATCCCTCCTTCTCTGAAAACAGCAGCGTTTTCCTTTCCTCTGAGGGGCTAAAGGAACCCCTCGAACTGCAGAAGATGGAATAGTGCATTCTGGGATCTGTAGTCCCTGCAGGTTCCTAAGCATAGTGTCTTATCCGACTGATTTAATCTGAGAAGCAGGAGCTTATTTACATGATTTTCAATATGCCGGTCCTTACCGTTGTAACCTCTTGAGTGAGCTTTCATTTTAAAAAGCAATTTTTCCTATAGCGAAAATTAGGTCAGACTATAGATACAACAACCACCTCACAATCCCCATTTTTAGAATTCTATTTACAGGGCTTGGAAAGGGGATTTTAAGAGACCAGTTAACTGGGCCGCAGGAGGAAGCCAGAAATGCAACATTTATGCTACAGGCATTTTTGCTTTCAGTTTCTGTTTCTATCAGGTTCATTTTGGCACAGTCATGTTTTCCCGAAGTCCCTTCCTGCTTTTAAATTACGACACCGTAGAGGTAGATGTTTTCCTTCCTCAAGTCAGTAGTAAAGTTGAGAACCAAGTTTGATATCAAATACGTTTGCTGTCCTGTCAATCATATTAAAGGAGGGTAAAATTTTCCCTTCCATATTCCATAAAAAGTATGTGTGAACGTATAGCGTATAAATGTGGAATTTCACAGACTCAGAAGCTGTCTTTTCCTCCTTCCCCAATTTTATAGATGATGAAACTGAGACGTGGAGAAGTGACCTGCCCCCAAGTCATACTGGTAGTGACTGAGACAAGATTTGAACTCAGGCACTCAGGCTCCAAGGGCAGTACTCTTTCCACTATATTTTCTTCTTTAAAGACTTGCCTTTGTCCAGACTTACATCTCTCTTTTTTTTTTCACGGCATTGAGAGTGACTGTTTCTGTGGTATGACATATCAGAGTTAGGTGAACACATTTTGGAAAGTCATCATCTCCACTGACCGTTATTAAACACCATTTGCAAATGATTCTTTTGTTTACTGAATATTTACCAAATGTTTGTTATGTACATCTAAGAGAATGCAATGATAAAACAATCTTGTGGAAAGTAATACTTGTATATACTTAACTATAAATCAGGACAGGCTGTTATTAAATATAGGAATAGTAAGAACAAGGTGCCACTAGATTTCAAAAGGAAAGAAACCATCTGGTTGGGAGAAGGTTTGTGGAGAAGGTAGTCTTTGACCTGGACTTTTAAGAGTGAATGTGATTTAGCCAGATGGAGGTGGGAAATTAAGGCTTTGCTTAGGGACCAAGGTAGTAGGAATTTGGGTTAGATTAAGGGAGTAATGGGTGATAAAGATAAATAAGATATTTTGAGGTCCACTCGTGGAGTGTTTCCAATACCAAACTAAGAAGTTCAGATTTTGTTTGGTAAGCAACGGAGAGCTACCAAAAGTTTTTGATCAGGGGAATGACATGATGACAATTGTGCTTTAGGAAAATTAATCTTGTGTGTAGGATGGATTAGGGGTAGAAAGAGACTAAAATTGGGGAGATGATTTAGGAGATTATTAAAATGTAAGTGGAAAGCAAATAAAAAGTAAGGCCCTAAACTAGAATAATGACTGTAGAGCTGGGATGAAGGTGAAGGGGGGGGTAGGGCTAAATTTGGGAAGCACATTTGTGTAGTATGGTATAGTAGGGTACTGTTTTTAGAGTCGGGAGTACTGTTTTTTAGCTAGACTGTGCCATTTATCCAACTCTTTACTTAGTTCTTGCAGCCCTTACCCACACAAAGCTGTTGTGAGAAAAACATTCTGTAACTATGAGGTACTACAGGAATACTGGATTTAGAACTAGAAGACCTACATTCAAAGCTGAGTTATGCTATTTATATCTCTGTGACCCAAGTTAATGTTTCTTTGGGCCTCAGTTTCTTCATCCATACAGTGAAGGGGTTACTAAGGTCTTTTCTAGTTCTAAGATTCTATGACTAGGATCCTGGGTACAGGCACATTCTCTGCCTTCTGTAAGCATACAAATAACATGATTGAGGCAAATAGAAGGAATAACTAAAGCATAACTAAAAAGCAACACCAGGAGATTGTCTAGAGAGACTTGGAGGCATAGAACAACCCAAAGAGTTCTTCTTCCATTTAGGGTGAAGCAGTGGACGTCATTGGTTCAGTCTGGAAAGTCTTCTCTACTTATAGGTCCTATTCTTTTGAGAGTATTAGTTAACGTGTGGTGTGGTTGCTCTCTATGGTAATGTGGAAAAGAAAATAATACCATCCTAACTGAGCAACCCACCTGGAGAAACTTGACTTCGTTGTCTGCTGACACTTCTTAATGACTTATTTTTCACCGCAGGGGTGTGAATACTTTTTCTCCTGAGGGAAGATTATTCCAAGTGGAATATGCCATTGAAGCCATCAAGGTACAGTAACAATCAACCTGTTTGAAACCTCTCTTAGTAGTTACATTGCAGAGAAAAGTTCAGCTTCATGACCCAAACTCCTTATTGGCAGAATGTTTGGGATTTACTTGAGAGTAGCAGCAGCTCCCGTTTACGTAAATCTTTTTGTCTGTTTGCCTCAACACTTTCTTAGAATTTAGTGTTTTTTGTTGCTTGAACAACAATTTATGGAAAAAATATTTGTATCCGTTTCAACCCTTTAATTTTTTTTTAGCAGAATCAGATGGTGGCAACTTCATAATTACATTAGCATGTTCTTTGTGGTATTTCAACATATGGAATCAGGATAGATACAAGATATTAACTTTGCTACCTGGATGTTAATGACTGTGGTATGGTATAGTACAATTATCCCCAGAGAGAAATGTCAGGATGCAGAAGAGAATGTTCTTGAACTTAGACTGGATATTTTGTGTGAAGCAAGTTTGTATCTATTTTTGGAACCCTCTAACAATTGTGACTTTTTATTGAAGAGAAAACCTAGGGAAAGAAAACTATTTAGATTTTTGGCATTTGGGGACAAAAGCACAGTCCTGTGTACTGACCACTGAATTTCTTCTCCCAAAATCAATCAAGTATTTTGTGCAGACTTATGTCCTCAGCTCTTCTTTTAGTGTGGTGGGGGAAAAAATAGGAACATGAGATACCTACAACCTTAAAACTTAGTTGGGATTATTAATATACATGAAATAGTGAGGGGGCAGGGCAAGTGGGGAGGGAAGGGGATAAGCATTTATTAAGCACCTACTATATGCCAGACACTTTGCTAGGCTACTTGGATACTAAACTGTATAACAAAGATTTCTAAGTGCATTTGGAGTTGAGAAGGGAGGTCAGGGAAGGCTTAATTGAGGAGATTGGACTTGAGCTGGCCTTTGAAGTATGAGTAGGATTTGGATAAGGCAGTAGAATTTCCACAAAAAGGAAACATTAGTGAAAACACTTGGTATGTGCAAGACACTGAGGAAATGGCTGAGATTGAGTTGAGCTTTCAAACTGAGGAAGAGTGGGAAAGTTTGGGCGTGATAGCAGAAGGAATCGAGAGCCATCGTTGGTGCTTTGGGTAAGAAAGAATATGATAAAACAGCATTTTAGCAAGATAAGTAGAGCACCAATATGCAGGATAGATTGAAGTGGAGAGAAATCAGATGGAAAATAGGCTGTTGTGGCAGTCCAGTCGTGAGGTGGTGAGGGTCTGGACAACTGTGTTTTACTCTTTTTGTCAGATTTAAAAATCCAGTTTTAAGCAAAAAGAATTGTGTCACTACCCACAAACCTCATTGATATCTTTGGATCAGAATAGCAACAGCAGAGGGCAAAAGACCATCTTAGGGAAATAGAGTTTGGCTGAGCTCTCTTATATGGGCTGCTTAATCCTTGTTTCTAAGCCTGGAACCGTCCTTCATTTTTTTTTAACTCAGAACCTCCCCTTAAATATTAGCCTTAAAGAGACGATTCCTTTTCTAGTGTTTTCCAAATAATGATGTGACTTTATACATCTTAGAAATATTAAAAAATAATAACCATAATAGTTTCCAGAAATAATATGGCACTTTAGAGTTTACAAAGGGCTTTCACACATTTGCTTACTTGAGGCTGACAACATAAGGTAGATGGTTTTAGTATTATTCCCCCTTTACAGATGAGCTTTACTAAATGCAGATTTGGTAATATTCTTGTCATTTTACCCATCTACTTGACTTACAAAGGTCGTGACTCGCCCAGGGCTGGAGAGCCTGTACTCTGACACCAGTGTCCTGATTGTAAAGTGCTCAAGATACAGACCTTTCCGAGGACTCTGGTTCCTGTTCATGCAGAAGTGTATTTGGTTGAATTGTCAGTCTTACTAAACTGTGTAGGTAGTTTGGGGCCAGCAAGTATGTTACACTGTTGTTCTATTTTTTACCGTTTATAACTAGAGCATCTCTGTCCTTAGCTTGGCTCCACAGCCATTGGGATCCAGACGTCAGAGGGTGTATGCCTTGCTGTGGAGAAGAGAATCACCTCCCCACTTATGGAACCTAGCAGCATTGAAAAAATCGTAGAGATTGATGCTCATATAGGTAAGGGGTCGGGGAAGACTCATCCATAAGATCAAGCCTGGGTTAGTCAGTCTTCCACAGTACTTCAAGGCAGATTCGTGAAATATGGGTTCGTCAGGGTAGACCCTGAGAAGTATGGAAATTCTCCTCTCAGAAGGTACTGGCTTGTGATAGCTGGTTTTCCAGGCATCAGGCCAATGGGGCATAACTGGAGGAGCAGGAAGCAGCAGCTGCAGCACTCATTTGTGTTTAACTTACTCCCCAAAGTGCCCTTCCCCCTCAAATTTAGACTTGGCAGACCAGAGAGTTGTTGAAATGTGTAAAGGATTGGTTGTAGGCCAGCTCCCTACGGTGGCTGTGCCTTCATTGGTGCATAATGTTAGCCCTGGAAGGGGGCCACCTGCTCTAAATGGAGATGATCAGATACAGGAGGCCAAGGTTGCCCCTAGGAAAAATGGGGGCTCTTAAAACAGATCTACTAAGTGACAAAGGTTAAAAGAGAGTATGAGTGGAGTGGAGCTTTCCACGGAATATAGCTTTCCTCCCTTTTCTGGTGGTTTCTCTTATTTAACCCTGTCCCTATTACTACAATCCCTTTTCTGTATCTGCTGGCATCCCTGTGGCATTGCGGGGTGAACAGTTCCACTTATTTATAGCATGGCATTTGAATTAGCTATCCAGAGGCAATTTTGTGGTGACCTCTCTATTTATTGGACTAAGATCTCACAGGTAGAACAGTTGGTTGCCTTGCCTAGGTGTCTTTCAGACCACAGAATGGGGATTTGCACATGAAAAAGCTCCCCTTGAGAGCCTGATACTGGATAGTATTTATAGATAGGGAAACTGAGCCCCAGAGAGGATGTGACCATTCAAGGTCAGCATAGTGACACGTTAACTAAATATTATGTGTTCCCTTTTTGTGTGGTCACCTACTTTGGAGGTGGCTTAGTGGTCCCCTTTGCCTGTTATTTTAGTGTTATCTCCTGTTAGAGCCTGTGCTCACCATTTGTAACTGATCATTTCTAATCCAGACACCTGGTCTAAATTTGGGACTGGGAAGTGGAAAGGGCCTTTCCTGTGGCCGTGGACAAGATCATTTTCACCAGTTGACATGGGAACCTTTTTCTCAGGTGTGGGGAGAGAATGTTAATTAACTTCCTGTAAGTGCATTGAAGTCCTCAGATTAAAAGGGCCAAAGAAATTGCTCGGGAGTGTTGTATATAGAAAATCTTTCTTGATGTTTTCTGTGTGCACCACTACCTGGTCCCCTGTGTCGTACTTGGTCAGGAGCTAACTTCTGGCATAGTGAGTAGGCAGCATGCTGGACTTGGAGTCAAGAAAACCTGGGTTTGAATCTAGCCACTGACATTAAGTAGCGGTGTGACTATGGGCAAGTCATTTAATTTTTCTGAGCCTCAGTTTTCTTATCTGTAAAATGGGGATTAATAGTTGTTCAAGAGTGGTTGGAAGACTTAAATGAAATGTCTGCAAAGCTCTTTGCAGACTCTTAAAGCATCTGAGCCTCTCAATAATCCTTTAAGGTGCTACTATAGATATACTTCATTTTCAGAGCATTGTATAAGTGACAACTGTTACTGTTGACAGCTGAGCTTCAGGTCTCATCTCTGCTGTGGGTTTTTTCCCAGTGTTTTGCAACATGATTTCACTTGGATACAAAGTGGATTGCTTATCCTATCTGTTGCGTAGTACAGCCTGAGGGTCATTGAATGGCTGCCATTGTACCACCCCAGAAATTGCAGCATTTCATTAATAGGTGAAATGTTATGAAGCATCCAAGAGGGAAACTAGAAAGATTTACCCAGTGGGTCATTGTTGCTTCTGCATTGCAGGTTGTGCCATGAGTGGGTTAATTGCTGATGCAAAGACTTTGATTGATAAAGCCAGAGTGGAGACACAGGTAATGAATGCTTCTAGATATCTCTCCTCTTCAGCATGCAGCCGACATTCTTTCCCTGGTAGTGACACAGCTACCCAGACTACATTATACTTGTTCGTGTCAGTGTCAGATACTGTGCGTGCAGATTCTTTGGGGTTGTACCCACAGTTTTCACTTCCCTGGTTTTCAGAGCCTACCTAGCCAAACCTCCTTGCCAAAAGGATGCCTGGAGTGGAGGAACTGATGCCTGCTTTTTTGTTGGCCTTGCAAGAAACTGCATTGTGTTCTGTACCAGAGGGAACTTTTTCTTGGGGTTCCACGATGGGAGGTGGTCGTGAGCTGAAGGACTTGCTTCCTGGGAGCTAGGTGCAGGCTTCGATTCCAGTTGGGGTCCATTTACTCACTGGATGCCCTGTGCAAGTTAATTAACCTTTCTAGACTTTGGGTTTCCACATCTGTAAAATGAACATTATCTCCAAGGTCCGTTTACAAATAACACCTTTCTTCTGGTGAATAATGGTTTGTGTTGAGTGTCTGATTGGAAATCCTGCTGTCATTGGGAATTTTTGGTTGTTTCACTCTTTCTCAGTGCCTGCTTGGACCGAATGAGATAATCATGTAAAATGCTGTAGAGACCTTAAGGTGGGATGTGTCATTTACCATCGTCATTGTTGTTACTATCTGAAGTACAGGCTAGTAAGAAAAAAGGGAGGAACTAAAAATTGTTTGAACTTATTTGTAAGGTTGCTTTCGGTACCTTTGTAAATAGAGGTAAATTCTGATTTTAATACTAAAAGAAGGGTAAGTGTGAGGACCTCGAGGGAGGTGCTTGTGTTCATCCTCTGAAGATGCAGAGTTGAATTTTCTGACATTACCCTTTATATCTGGATCGGAGTGAACCACTCTTTGCTTGGAGTCTTGATACAGTTTCTTAAACTGTACTAAGATTTTTGGGACTCTTTGTATTGAAAGGTTGTTTCCAAAACAATTTTCTTCATTTTCACTGAGTCCCAAGAAACTGAGGCCATGTATATTGATCTTTCTCCTCCTGGTTCCATCAGCCAAAGGTACTTAAATCTTCCATTTACAACTGTCGCTATCCAGCAATATGCCTAAAAGGAAGGTTATACTATGTCTTGTTGTTCCCTTAGAACCACTGGTTCACCTACAATGAGACAATGACAGTGGAGAGCGTGACCCAGGCTGTTTCCAACTTGGCTTTGCAGTTTGGGGAAGAGGACGCAGATCCTGGTGCCATGGTAAGTATATTGTTAGTGTTGAATTTTCTTACTGCTCTATATGATTTAGGTCTAGAGTCGCCCATTCCTTACTGCTGTTCTACCTCCTGCTTTCTCTAGTCTCGTCCATTTGGAGTGGCACTATTATTTGGAGGCGTTGATGAAAAAGGACCACAGCTGTAAGTAGTTTTTGTTGGTTCCCTTTTAAGGGATTCTTTTTGTTTGACAAAATAGCAGTAGCTTTCAGTCACTAAAAGGAGATGTTCTTTAGGCAACTGGAAATTATTCTGAAGTTGTTAGAAGAGGGCTTCTCAGAACACGAGAAATCACTGCTACTGTCTAATCTACCTTGGTTGTCGTGTCTTTTTTTTCAGGACTTAAAATGAGTTATGAGAAAAATCTCACTCAATTAACAAGTCAGTGAGAAAGTTAGGAATTAATTAGGTTATTGTCCAGCTAGAAGGTCCCTGAGGTGGGATCATTTTAAACCAAGGAAAGCACCTGGGGGATATTGTGGTTTTTTTCTGCCAATAGCTAATCTCTTCTAGTATCTTCTAGCTAATACTGGTGTCAGGAAGATAGCACAAACACATCTTATAGGTTAATGGTGTTATGTCAAGCTTTTTCTTCTGTGCAGTTATGTTTTGGAAGTCATAATTTGACCCATGGTATATGAGAGTTGGAATTATAATTGGGTTGTAGTCTAATTTGATAGCCAGTGCACCATATGTGTCTGGGAAAGAGAAAACCCCAGTGGCATACTTGGGCGTGGCTGGAAGATAGGCTTGTGGTGGCAGAGTTCCAGCAGCTTTTGGCCCTCCCACCCTGAGGGGCTGCTTTGGTGGAACTGCAGGAGCACTGGACTTCACTGATTGTTGAGAGAAACTGATATTCTGGTGTTTGCGAGTGACTTTGGCCAAGTTGTATAACCTCTGTTGTTCTCAGAAGGGTTTGTCCTATTTATTTCTCCCTTTTTCTGTCTCCCCCCACTTCCTTACATATACACACAACCATACATGTGTATACACACACATAGAAAAGAGAATTGAGAAGGCTTTGGTGCAGAGCACTATTACTGGGATCAATCCTGTTTGGAAAGAGATTGTATTTCAATTTAGTTGTAGTTTTGTATGTCTAGGCAGCATGGTGCAGTGCATAGAGAGCCAGATTCTTGCTCTTGAGAAAGAGAGCTTTGTGTCCAGTAGGTTTCACATGGACCCTTTGGAACCTTTGCACAGTGTGGTGCTCAGACAGTTGGCTCTACTTCAGAAGGTGCCCAGAGCTCCTTGCAGGAAGTCACAAGAGAACTAGAAGCCAGGACTAGTTGGGGGTCAAGTCACTCCTCCAGCCCAAACTGTGGTTCCAGTCAAGTCACATCTCTCAGTGCTTGAGGCCAGTGTTGTCAACTCAGAACTAGGGATCACCCGACCATACATCAGAATCCCTATAGGCCATATTGACTTAGAATGTATTAGTATTGTCCATGTATTAGTATTATCTATATTTTATTGTATTTTTAATCTGGTTCAGGCTGTACTTGAGAGTATAGTATGCCGCATGTTTGACTCCTCTGTTCCAGACTATTCTATAAGACTATTCTAAGTGGCAGGGAAAGTACTGACCTGAACTGGTAGAGGGAGTTCCCTTTACAGGTGAAATCACTGGTCTACTTCTTGCTATTTCTTTGTATTTTTAAAACAAATTTCAGAGCTTCTCTTTAAAATGACTGCATTTGGAGTCAAAGGCCCTAGATTCAAATATTGGCTCTGTGACTTTGGGGTAGGTCACTTCATAGGGCCTCACATTTTTCATGTGAAAAATGAAAGTATTGGACTAGTAAAGGACTCTAAGGTCCTTTTTTTCTTAATCCTTTGATCAGATGCTATGTGCTGAGCGCCCTCAAGTGTTATACGTACGTGAAGATTTCTTCCTTCTAAATGCCAGCCACTGCTGTTTATTTTCTTAAGCATCCTACCCGTATCCATGTCCCACTCTGTCCTTTGGACTTTCTTTTCCCTTTATTATTTAACTGGGTATTTAAGAAATTGTGCTTGAATCCCTTAGAGTTGTGTGATGTCAAATGCTTATACAAGTGATGCATTTTAATTCTCATCTTTTTACAACTGGTAGGTTTCATATGGACCCCTCAGGAACCTTTGTACAGTGTGATGCTCGAGCAATTGGCTCTGCTTCAGAAGGTGCCCAGAGCTCCTTGCAAGAAGTTTATCACAAGGTATTCAGACCTGATCAAACTGTTTCTGTGTAGGCTGAATCTGACTCGTAAAGCAGTTGGGTATTCAACCCAAACACTCCAGGGTCATAAGATTATTTGAGATTTCTCAGTCTCAGAGCTAAAAAAAAAAAAACAAAAAAAAACTAAATAAAAAGCCTTATACAATGGGAAAGAAACATCTAATGTCTGTGCTTTTTCCTCTGCCCTATTACTCAGAAGGGTAAGGGCAGCTATCCTCTCACATAATCCCCATTAGTGTCCCTGAATTACATGAGTGTCAGATAGGCTTTATTTTACAGTTGGGCAAATTTAGGTTACAGAGATAGAATACAGGAAAATAGGGAATACACTTTGTGTTCTGAATCACGAGGCTCCCTCTTAGACTTAATGGATATAACCTGTTGGAGCTCACCAAGCGTTCTAATATTCTTTTTAAAGTGAACCTAAATAACTAAAGAAATAAAACCATTTTCCAAAACTTCCTCTAAGATAAGGAACCATAGAGGAGTTATCTGTAATTATTCTGGTGCTTTAGATTAAAGCCCCATTTTGTGAATCTACATGTATATATTTAAATATTCATTAATTCATTTCACTTGTTATCTAGGTTTTGAATTTATTACTGCTTGGAGAAATGACGGATTTTTTTTTGTGGGTTGTTTTGTGTTTTTTTTTTTTTTTTGCTTGTTTTCCTTAAAGGTAGGATGGACTTTCAAAACCAATTTTCCTATTGATTCTTTGGGGTTTTTTCATCTTTGTCACTTCCAAGTTTCCACCCCTTGTACTTTATAGAATCCTTTTTTGTGATAAAGACATGGGCCAACATGATGAACATGTGTGAAAACGTAGGACTCATTATTCACCCTTAGTCCAGTACCCTCCTCCTAAGATGAGAGGGATATGCTTCACCTTCTGTCCTCCAGGGTCAAGAGTGCATTGGTCTAAATTCCTTTGTCTTTTAGTGTTGTTTGCCTTTAAGGTGGTTGTTGTGTTCCTTTGGTCTTGCTTATTTCACTGTGTAAAAGTTCAAATAAATCTTACAAAGCTCCTATGAATTCCTTATATGTCATTTATGTGATACAGTATTATTTCATTACATTCAAAAACCATTATTTGTCCATTTTCCAACTGATGGGTACCCACCTTTCTGGTTTTTTGCCATGTGTATTTGGTGCATATGTAGGGCCTTTCTTCTATTTTTAACCTCTTTGGAGTATAAATGCAGTGATAGCTTCCACAGCAGGTGGGCCAATTCATGTATTAGGACAACCTGCTTAAGGGGAGGGTGATTTCCTAAGTAGTACCTTATCCACAATCCTCCCCCCCCCTTTTTTTTTCTCCGAGGCTATGACCCTGAAAGAAGCAATCAAGTCATCACTCATAATTCTCAAGCAAGTGATGGAGGAAAAGCTGAATGCAACTAACATAGAGGTACGTTGGGGGCTCATTTCTTCCTGTACTACAGCTCTGCAGGCCCCTATTGAGAGCTTAAGGAATGTCATCAGCGGGCCCTACTTTTCACTTCTGTATTTCTCCACTCTACTCATTTAACATGCCTAATTTAGTAGAGCTTCATATATAGGAATGATGAACTCCTGACTAAGGATAGACCATACCTACCAAGAGCTCCTAAGAATGTATTTGTCTTTCAAATATAATCAAAGAATATTTAAAGTGAAAAGGAAGCAGATAGAGAATAGTTACAGTGTAAGACTAATGTCCCAGAATTCACAGGTGAAATCTAAGAAAAGAGCCAGGCATAAACATGTGGCTTCAGACATCTCAACCCAAAGTATGGATAACAAACAGTGACCTAGACAGCCTAATGCAAGGAGGCAAATTTGACTTCCTAGATGTCATTGAGACCCAGTGGGATAAGTCTGGTGACTGAAATATGGTTCTGGGATGGTGTGCTTTATTTAACAGAAACAGCACTGTTTGAAACAGTAGTGTGAGTATGGAATAGCTTTGTATATGAGGAAGATATAATCATGAGAGTCAAGTCCAGGCAAAAGCATTTATCAGATAGATACCTGCTTTATGCCAGGCATTATGCTGAGCACTGAGGAATCAAAGAGGGAAGCATTTGGGTAAAGGCCAACAGAGACAAAAAAGAAACAATATTGTCATTGGAATCTGCTTCAGACCACTTGCACAAAAAAGGGAAATAGATGAGAAGTCCAGGAAATAGGTCATAAAGCCAACCCAGAGATGTGTTATAATAGAACTATATGGGGGTCTAAGGTGATCCACACACATATGTAGCAGTAGGTGGTCATTGGATAGAGTGCTGGCCCTGGCATCCAGAGGACCTAAGTTTAAACCCTGCCTCAGACAAGGTCTAGCTGTGTGAGTCTGGGCAGTACATTTAACCATGTTTGCCTCAATTTCCTCATCTGTAAAATGAGCTGGAGAAAGAAGTGGCAAACCACTCCAATGTCTTGCCAAGAAAACCCCAGTGGGGTCACTGAGAGTCAGATCAGATCCCTAGGCCCAGATAAACTACATCTTAAGATAATGAAAAAACTGGCAAGTGTAATTACCGAGTCACAGTCAGTCATCTCTGGAAGACTGTGGGTAGGAAAGGAGAAGAGTAAATGTTCAGTTCAAAAATGGAAAGACAATGGACTGACATGGGAATTGTTTGAAAGAATTGGGCGTTTTTAGTCTGGAGAAAAGAAGGCTAGATGTGTTCAAGTGATGTGATGATGGATGTGTTCAAGTCTGGAGGCGTGATTAGACCCGTTCCGTTAATCCTCAGAGGGTCAAACCGGGATCATTAAGTGTGTTGTGGAGGGGATTCCTGTTCAGGTCTAGTAGGTAGCCGTGGAGACTTCCAATTCTGGGTCTGATTCTGTGAATGTCGAGTGAAGAGATAGACTTGAGAACACTTTGAAAATGTTTATTATCCAACACTGTACAAATGTGACAGTGCAACATTTGTTGCATTTAGGTATACTGTTTTTTGTACATTAATGTTACATTTTTAGCAAACAAAAGTAAAGAATTTTTATTTTTACCAATTCAAACATAAGCATCAACTGTGCAGAACACTGCTCAACTCTGGAGAAGATACAAAGATTAGATAAGATGTGGTCCCTGCCCTCATGGAGCTTACAGTCAAACATGGGGAGATGATCCATAGACTAGCAAGCATACCACAATACTAGGACAGATATTTGGTTTCACTTAAGCGTGCACTCTGTCCAACAATGCAAAATGCAACCTATCCATGGTTGCCTGTTCTCTGCAACTCTTGTCCCTGTGGCTATTCCCAAATGACTACTATATGATAGGAAATTAAAGATGGTGATACCAGTACTGGTGTGTTTGTGGCCCAAAGGAGAGGCTTGCCTAAAGGATGGTGTCTTTGCTGTGGATATTACTTGTAATTTTATGACATTTTTGAAAGCCTTCATTTTAAGGCTGCTTCTGTAGCTTAGTTTTCTTCTTTCCCATCTCATCCAGCTCCCCATTTCCAGTTCCTGTCTGTTTGGTACAGTGGTTTCCAAACCACCTTATATGGACTTACCAAAAGTTTCTGGTGGACTTGATTATCTCTCTTTCCCCTGGCCTTCCTCTTTTCCTTTCTGCTGTACCTATGTGGTATCGTTAATCATGAATAATTGAGATAAAGATAAGGGGAAAAAACATAAATAAAATTTTAGGGGGAGTAGTAATGCTTGAAATTTATAATTGAGAAAACAATTCACAGTTTATGTGGGTATATTTAGTTTATATACAAATATTTTGCAACCAAGGGGGCAGGGTGTGACACTGTAGATAGAAGGCTGACCTTAAAACCAGGAAAACCTAGGTTCAGGTCCCATTGTTGAAACTGATTGTATGACCCTGAACAAATCACCTAACTTTACAGTGCTCTGGCTAGGCCAGCTAGCTTTTCAAACTTCTAGACTAGCTAGGCCAACAGTTTTCAAACTTCTACTCTTAAAAATTATTGAGAAAGCCTCAAAGAGTTTTTGTTTGAGTAGATCACATCTATTTATATCTACCATGTTAGAATTTAAATGTCTTATTATTATGAAAATAGTTTTGATCTCTAGGAACACCCTTGAAAGAATCCAGAAGATCTCCAAAAGTCCCCAGATCGCACTTTGAGAACCACTTCTGTAGCCAAATTTCTAAGACTCTGAGTTGCAGAGAAGGTGCTGACCTACCTTATTAGGAGTTTGTCACCCTAGAGTTCTCTATAATAATTCAGTGACAGGTGCAGACCCCATCCCTCTACCTGTTTTTTTGATGTGTTGGTGTTCTTCTTATATTCAGGCATTGGATGTGGCCCATGAGACTCTAGTGGAGACCTTGGGCTGAGGGTGAGGGGAATATTTCCTTTCTTAATCTAATACAAAGCAGAATCTTTAGGTCTTCATGATGTTCAAATTCCAGCGTTCTCAAACCTTTCAGTGCAAATGAGATGGAGACAGAGCCAATGAAGTTATGACTAGTATAGATTTGGAGCTGGAAGAGACCTCGAGATAACTGCAACCTCATCATTTTTCAGGACAGTAAACCAAATACACAGGGCAGTGAAGTGACTGGTCCACAGTCCCAAAGGTAGCAAGGAGCAAAACTAGTTCACAATCCAGGCCAGTCAGCTTAATGCCTTTGGCTCACCATTTTAACGATTGTAAAACTTACTAAGTAATAATAATGTCCGCTCTTCAGATGATACAGTGGCATACTTGGAAAAAACCCATTTAATTTTAAGATTTAAAAGTTGTATGGTATGGTTCAAATGGAATGATTTTAAAAACCAAATACAGTAGCAGACTAGACTACTTGCAGCTGAACATTGAAATGGTACTACAGCTTTTGTCCCTAGGTATTGAAGATAAACTTGGTGCTTATGAAACTAAGGAAGAAGTACTGAAAGCTCCAGTGGTCTTAGCCATAAAAACATCTTCTCCCATCCCAAAGCTTGTGCCTTGATGAGCAGAAGGGATCATGACTGCTCACTATCATTGATTTCCTGTTTCATTGGTTAAATAACATCTTTTTATTATTTGTATTTTAAAAAAGAAAAAAATAATTTTAACACTGGTGAAGTTACCACATGGTCCATGATCTTCAAAAACCACAAAAGAAGCATTGTTTGCAAATATGTAGACATTCTTCAAACCTACCAGAACCATGTTCTTGTGCTGTGGGCTTTTTGGTATTTTTCTTGTTGTAGATCCAAGGAATTAGATTCCCCCCGAGTATTTCCACAAGCTCCTAATCAACTAGCAAGTGGTGAATTCATTTTAAAGGAAGAGATTTGGTCAATAAAAAGTTTTATTTTGGAGGCCCAGAGCTATTTTAGTAACCTGCAGAGCTCTGTTCCAGCCTGGAAAGGATATTCTTGGGACAGCATATCCTTTAGCACCTACTGAACAGCTGTACTCCCAGCAGCACCCCCTCCTTACCATGCTGTATGTGCCCTGTGCTGAGGCCTGTACTCAGCAGGGTAACCAGCCCAGCTCTCTAACCTTGGCCTTTTTCTCTTCTAGCTGGCCACAGTAGAGCCTGGACTGAAATTCCATATGTTCACAAAGGAGGAACTTGAAGAGGTTATCAAGGATATTTGAAGGAAGGAGGACTCTCAAAGAGTTTCGACGTGGCTCTCTTTAACTTTCATCTTTCCTGATTGCAATTTTTATTTCCGCTCTACTCCCTGGGACGATGACAAGTTTCCCATGGTAGTTGATGTATGTGTGTTTTTTACAATTTATGTACATAAAGGAAGACTGAAATAAAGAGAAACTGAAAACTAATTTGTTGTACTGTGTCTTATAATGTGTGTGTCTGAAGTGTTTATATTAGAAAATAAAAGAAAAGATGACATTAATTTTTCCATGCCATGACTATTTCCTTAAAGTAGTGTGCCCTCTCAAGTCTCTTGAGTTTTCTGGCACTTACAACTTAGAAGGCATGTCTATGTAGCCCTTGGTGTTTGTAAATTAATTCAAACTAGCAAAACTCCCCGCTGTGGCGTACAGGGGACAGTGTCACAGAACACCCTTGTCAATCAAACAACTTAGGAAATTGGTAGTACTGATCTGGTCACCTCTCCTCCACACCCCCAATTAACCCAAGTGATCATGATGGATAGTGATAAGCCATTTACTACTTTGGGGTTTGTTTTTCCTTGTGACCAACAACATAAGGTGGCTGGCTAGTGAGAGCATAATCTGGTAACTTTGTGTGAAATACTAATTGACCCAAGATAAAATTCATGGTTCTGGTCTTGATAGCATTGGAATCTAATCAAATTATGAAGTATAGAACTGGGTCATTCTTCAGATCTTAACTAGCAGTAGAGCAGAGCCATGGATATCTAAAAGTTATTGGGAGGAGACCCTTGCATTTGGTAGAAAATAGGATGAAAAATTAACCTGCATAATTGTGGATAATAAAGAGTTGATTGTAATTCACCTCTGGAAGCCTCAGAATCATTTCCTTGGCTCTGAGATACGTATTACTAATTAGTGTTTAAAGAAGGAAGCATCAATGAAGTATGTTAGACCAGTTCTAAGTAGCAGAATGGTATATTGAATTAAAAGCTGCTTAGAGTTCTGCCTCTAATATATACTGGTTTGGGCAAGTCACTTAAACTCAGCATCCTAGGCAACTTTTTAGACTATAAAATCACAAAATCTCTGCTCTGCATTGGTAGTCAAAGTTTTCTTACTGGGGAATACTATACACTCATGAAATCACAGTCCTGGGGAAAATAATCAGTGAATAAATGTTAAAAGTTGGTTCTGATTGTTGAAAGAAACTAACTCCAAATCTGATTGTAGCATAAAATTATAGTAAGTTACAGAAAGGCCCTTACAGATCATTCTAACCTTTTCACAGTTTAGGAAGATGGGGCCTAGAGAGGTTCACTTGCCCAAGTTTACACAACAGGTAATAGCAGAAACCAAGTTGTTATATACAAGGACTTTTATTACATTTGGAAGCTAAAGGAATTGAACTAATTTGGAACCAAAAGGACCAAATTCTAAAGAGGTGCTTTACTATATCAAATTTGCTTTCTGGATTAATTTCTCTCTTCATGTTCCCCTTCCTTTCCTAGTAAATGATAAAAATTAGAACTTTTAGGTTATCTTAACATCCTTCTTTGGTTGGGAATTTCTGGCTTGTGGTTCACTAATTCATTATGCAAATGTTTCTTCAATGACTTGCCTTCAAAGAATCTGAAGTCCCTATCGGTAAGCTCCATGAGGGCAGAAACCCTGGCTTAACTAAACTTGCTCTCCCAGGGCCTAGCTCAGCTTACTGTATTATATTTGATGAATGAGTCCATCTTGGTTGTAGAATGCTTCCAGCGATTTCCAGATGAATGAAAGCCAGGATAGAAATTATCAAAGTCATCTCACCCTTCTGAGGAGAGGTGAGAAACTTTGTGAGTGTCTGTGACCTTGTGCTTTAATTCAGGAAGAAAACAGTGAACAAGGAGTAGCACTTAGTACATTGCTCTAAATAGTATGTAGCTGATGTTTTTATGAGTTCCCTTTGAATGCCTGGCATTTCATATTTATTAGAGTGCGACCACTAAATCCAAAGTGATTTACATGGGCATTTTGAATAGGACAAACTTTGATGTATTGTCAAACAATTTCATATTTAAGATTTTCTCTTATATAGACTCTTGGAACTATTGGGTTGACAGAACTATACAATATCCATTAACTTTAAATGTTTTAAGCTTTTTGTTATCCTCATCTATCCATTAACCTGGCAAAATTTTCTTGGAGAAAATGTTTGAATAGAGAATAAAATATTTTTGTATCTTGATGTGGCTGACTTCTGCCCAGCAGTGAGAGCCTTGCCTAAGTCTAAATCTGCCAGTAACAGGGGACTCTGTTGACAAGAAAACCTTGTTGTTTTCTGTGTATTTGACTGACCCCTATAGTTTGTGCCCATATCCTTGGATGTTGCAAGTTAAGCTGCCTGTTTTGTGACGCTGCACATCCCTGAAGCGTTTTGTAAAGTACCCAACACATCCGCTTCCCCCTTTCCTGCCTCCCTTTACCCACCCGCTTTCCCTTTGCTGACATTCTTTCCTGTGGTTAACTGCCCACATAAGGAGCATATCTCTCGATTCTAGCTGAGTGCCCAAAACTTGCATATAAAAGTGAGCCCCTGTCTTTTCTCAGGCTGCTCGTGTTCCTAAGGACTAGCCTGTTGTTTTTGTGTCAATAAAGCCCTCTTTACTAGAAGAACCTCCTGCTCCCTGAATTCTTTCTGGACAACTCTACCCTGAAAATCATCTACCTCATCATTTTGACTGGACAAATAAAGTGGAAACTTACAGTTTACTGGATAAAAGTTTAATTTCTGACTCTGCAAACTTTTGTATTGAATAAAAGAAATGTTAAAAAGAAAAATGTAATATTTATTAATTGTTAACAAAAATGTTGTTGTTTGTCCTTCATTCTCAAAGAGGACCATGACTTCAGAAAGGTGATGCCATGACTTGCAAGTCAATTGGATTTAAGTGATAGAGGGCTGTGCAAAGTCACCAGCCTCACTTTCTCCTCCGGAGTCCTCTGGGTCCAGTGGCAAGATGTAGATCAGGAGGACTGAAGATGGCCCCAGACGCTGTGAAGGACCTTGGCCTTTTCTAGCTGAGATCTTTCCCACGTCCCAATTTTACTGAGGCAAATCTCATTCAGTGATTAAGACTAGGTAAGAAATCACAAAAATGTAGTAAAGATTTATTAAGTACCTACTCTGTGTAAAGCATTGTGGAGGAGACAAAGAAGTAGATGATGTCCTTGCCCTTGAGTATAAACTCCAGCTGAAGGGACAAGTCACATATTACTATTGCTACCTTTTTATATGAATTTTAGCTTTATATATTGAATCCTATAATTAAAACTGGAAGGGATCCCAGAGGCCTTCTAGTCTAACCCCCTTATTTATAATTGAAGCAACTAAGACCAAGGGAGATTAAGCGACTTGGTCAAAGTTTAAGCATCAGAGGCAGGATTTGAAATGTCTCCACAGCCTGCCTATCTTTCCTCCATCTCCCTCCTTTTTCTTCTTGCTTTCCCTTTCTCCTTTCCTTCCTTCCTTCTTTCTTTCCTTCCTTCTTTTCTCCTCTCCTCTTCCATTTCTCTTTCCATTGTACCATGCTTCTTGGTAAATGCCAAATAAAGGTACAGATAATTGTAAGATTCTTGAATTTTAAAGTAAATACTTGCTCACTTACCTTGGAGCTAAATTAGTGCAGAACAAATGAATTCCTGACTTTAAAATTATCTTTATTAAAAAGCAAGCATGTACTTTGATGATCTTTCCAGAAGGTGGCACTGTTTTTTCCCTAAGACAGACAATAGCCCATTCATCCTTGAGTGTCACCCAAACAAAGAAATAATCCTTTATACCCTCCATTAATCACATGGCTACTAGTACTGGCTGTCTTGTGTTCTATTTCATTGTTGGTACAGCTTAAAAGTGGTAGATGGGGTGGGGGGAGGGGAGGGTAAGAAAGTCAATCAATGGTGTTATGGAAAGGGACAATGTTCTGTTTTTCAGGGAGTCTCTTGTCAATAGGCATTATCTTTTTGTGTGTGCCTAGCAGCTGCAAACTTTCATTCAATTTTCTTCAGCTCTCGGCTTGAAAGTATGTCTTCCAATTAATATTTCATTTCTGTTATTTTGGGAAATCCTCACGCAGTTGGTGTTTTCTAGTTAAACTACCTGATAATTTTGTTACAAACATCAGGATGTTATATTATACGTTTCTCTAATATGCTTATATATTGCTTCTCATTTAGATTTACTTCTAATGGGTGGGGAGGGGGAGTCATCTTTGGCCATCAAATCGCCTTTTCCTAGATGGGAGTTAAGCATGGTTGATATGCTTTTGCACATTTTCCATCCTGATGCACTTTTCCTATTGGGTTCTTTACACGTTGGCAAGGAGGGGAGGCACCTAAAGGCTCAGCAACTTTCTCACGCTAAGGGTGGAGTCGGTAGACAGAACGACCGAGAACTGGTTCTACCTGAGATGCACCTCTGAGCATCTTGCTCATGACAGTAATTCCTGAGTTGAAGTAAGTAGTGCATTTTTTTTTTTTTTGGCTGTTGTTCTGCAGTGCCCCAGAAAACAAACGTGGACACGGCGGACTACAGGATGGACGGGGTATCATGTTTGTAAGCGAGTGTGTAGTCATGAAGTTGTTCATCCAGAAGTGAAAAATGCTGGCAGGCGATCCCTTTTTCCCAGTTGTGGCCCGAAGCGCCAGTCTCTCACTTGCGTGGAGTCAGAGTTCGGGCTTCTCCTGTCTCCCGCAGGGAAGGAAGGCAGCCATGGAATCTCGGGGCTTGCTCTGCTGTCTGGGCAGGTAGGCTCAGGCCTACTCGGCGGCGCTCCTCTACCCGGTTAGGTAGCCTGGACTACAGCGCAGCAGCAGCTAAGGCTGGGCTGGGCTGAGGTTCAAGTGCGCGGGGTGGAACTTGGGGCACAGGTCGGGAGCTGGCCGCCCCCTCCAGTCCGCTGCAGGCTACTCCATTACATTCCCCCTTGAGGGTTTGGTAGGTTGCGTTAACAGCCCTCACCCCATCTTTCGCCACCTCCCCCGCCAGACTTTGCCCCAGAAGGAAGTTAGAGATAATCCGAGCGGGCGGGGGGCTTGGCTCCCAAATTGAGACAGGGGCGAGGTGAGAGGGAAGAGCAGCCACCGCAAGGGTCGAGTGTAAAGACCGCTGCCTTCCCCGGCTCTCCTCCAGCACTAACTCTGCGAGCCTGGCCACGAATACGCTGGGCAGGGGGAGCGATGACCTCAGCCCCTCTCGACCAATCAGAAAAGCCCCTGGAAAAGCCTCGCTACTTGGCCAATCGGCTCCGCGCCTCGGCGTCCAAATCGAAGACGCCCGAAGCTGGAGGCGACGCCGGCCAATGGGGAGTGGCAGCGGCGAGACGGACTTGCAGGCTAACCTAAGGGGCCGGAGAGGCCTGGCGGGCAGCAGCCAATGAGGACGAGGATCAGCGGAGGGGGTGTGGCGGACCGCCGAAGAGGGGAGCCGGCGTTTGAGGTTGCAGGTGTCGGCTTCGGCGTCAGACAGCGATGGAGGCGCCCCGGGGAGCTTCTGCAGCCGCCGTCTGTGGTCTCTCGCTCTGGCTCCGTGGCCTCGGCCTCATCCTGCTGCTGCCCGCAGTCCCAGCTGGCCCGGGCCAGGACCGACTGGACGCTCCACCGCCGGCGGCGGCCGGGACTCTGACAGCGCTGCTGGCTGATCCTCCGGGCCCCTCGCTGGGGAGCCGGCTCTGGGGAGCTGAGGTCGGCCCCGGCGGCGGCCGGCGGCGGCGGAGCCTGAGCGGGGAGGACGAGGGCTGCAGCCCGCTACAGGGCATCGAGGCCAATCTAGTCAACAACACGCACCAGGTGAGCCCCGCTCCCACCTCGGACCCCCAGCCTTCTGCTGTGCCGCCCCCGCGACGCCTCCCGCCGGCTAGGGCGGGGGCGGGGAACGGGGACGGACGCTTGACGTGTCAGCTCGGGGCCCTCCCTGCCCCTCCCCAGGTTGGGAAGCCCTGGGCCTTTAAACTCCCCCACCCCCACCCCGGCCCGGAGACTTTGGGGGAGGGCGCACCAGATTCCGGAGGCTTTCCTCGTCTTCCTCCCTCCTGCTCCAGCAAAAACCACAGAACCTGCAGACAGCCCGTCGGGCCTCCCGCGTTGGTACCCACCCCCTCCTGCAGTACACTACCGAACCCCGAATAGGCTTTATCGGGGGTGGGGGGTGGAGGGGTGTGTGGGGGATGCGAGCAGTTTCTGGTTTCATTGGTTTTGTGTTTCGCCATTGGGGTGTCATCCTGTGTGTATTTTCTCATGTGACCTTTTGGTAATTTCTGCGAATCTTGCGCGGGGGGAAAGCATATTTTTACTTTCCTTCCCCATCCCTCCCCCTGTAAATTGAAGCTGAGTAATGCACTTCACCACCCTCCCCCCCCCATCAGGAATCATTATCACACAGACACATCCCCCCGCCATCAGGAATCATTATCACACACACACACACACACACACACACACACACACACACACACACACACACACACACAAAAAACCCCAAGTTGAGAGTAACAGTTGCTCTTTAAGTACTGTATCCTAGGTGAAAGGAACTTCGGGGGAACAAAACTGTTTTGTCAGTTTGCCGGCATTATTATTGTGGTAGTCCTTCAGACTGCCTTTACCTGGCTGTTCAGAAGTTTAAGAGTAGTCATTTGAAGTTATTTTGAAACTTTTTTTTTTTAACAGGACCGAAATTACTTAGAAGTGAAAGGATGGTCCCTTTACTCTGCTCCATGATATCCCATCTCCCAAAATCCTAGGAGCTTTGACCAGTCTGTGCAGAGTTGGGTTGAAAATCTTTTACAGAACAATTTTGCAAACAAGATACATTCAAAACGCCAGTTCCTGGTCATGCAGAGGTTCCTAGAATGTGCCAAACACTGTATTCTGGAGGCAAGGGTTATACAATTTCCTTTAACCACACTTGTATAGTTTTACAGTTTACAAAGCCCTTTCCCTCACAACAACCCCATGAGGTGAGTTGTTTATAGATAAAGCAGGAGTGGAGGACCTGGTCACACACTAGTGGCAGAAGAACTCAAATCGAGGTCCTCTGATTCCAAGGGCTGTGTGTTTGCCACCATATCATGCCTTCCTTCCATAATGATAAGCAACAGCACACAGTTTCTGTTTGGGAATCCAATCATTATGTGGCCCTTACCTACTTCTAATTAATTCTGTACAACTTAGGCATCCCTAACTTGTGTTGTTAAAAAAAAATTAATGAAATCAGTAATACTATTTTCAATGTTTTCATTTTTTTCTTGACTTTCTTTGGTATTCTATATTATCTTATTCCTAATATTTTCGTGCATTCTGGAGAAAGACTCATGTTCACCACTACTTTTTTCTTTTATACCCATCTTCCATATATCCACATCCTAAAATCAGAATTGGTAATGTTCTCTATTAATGTTATGCTAATTACATAACCATTTACATACCATTTGGCTCACTTTCCCTGTGTAGTTGGTAGGGAAAAGAGGAAATTGAAAGTCAGGGAGGTTAAGAGCTTTGTCTCACATTAATAAAGGTCAGAAGCAGAACTTAATTACAATACCAGGGGTTTTTCCATTATGTCATGTTGCCCTCGAATGTCTTACTGAGCCAGAAGACTCAGAGCATTCACAAATTTTATATGCAGAGACAATCTGACTTCATATATGGTCTATGTGGTTGCTTGAAGGTATCTAAATTATTTGGGAGTGGGTGACAGGAGGATGATATTACTGTTGGAGTTGTGGAAGTCTCCCTGGCCAAAGAAAGAAAAAAAATTGTTTAAGTCGTCCTTTTCCTGCCTAGGGTCTGTTGAGAACTATGGTTTACATCTTTTCCACTCTTCCCTTTCACAACTTCTTTCCTTGGGTCTGCTAGTCTTATGCATTCCTATTCTACATTCCTAATTCCTCCCTTGGTGGTTGCGCCGCCTTCAGGTCAGCTGCTGTTGCTGCTGCTAGAAACACTCCTTCAATCAGGGATTTCCCCTCTCCAAACCACAGTACCTGTAAAAATATATGGGGGAGGCAGCTTTTTGTTTGTTGATGCTTTTTTGCCCACTGTGAAGGCAACTTTTTGCTTGTTCATGTTTATTTGCCCCTGGTAAAAGGACCATTTTATCAACATTGCCCCTTAAAGCAACAGGTTAAGAATTAAGAAAACTGTTTCTGGAATCTACCATATCAAATTAATTGAATAGGAGATGTAAGATTGTGAGGATAGGCCATGAAATTTTTTTAGTTCAGCAATTAATATACATTAATTCAGCCTTTTAATCATTATACTCTTACTATGGTCTTATCCTTTCTCAATATCTTAATTTATTATTGTCGTTTTACACTTATTAGCCTTGGTTTGTCTTCAAGGATCTTCTCTTCAAATTATTCCCCATTTATATTCTCTGTTACATAGTAGGTTTTGTTAGTCGATTGCTACTTTCAACTTAGGGATATTTGAGCAGGGCAACTCCTAAACAGCTACCTTTGTAGCCAAGAGTTGCTCACTAACAGTCATTCCTTTTCTACTTTTCTTACCCCTAGATTTCATAAGATAGACTGATTTTAAGTTCCTTAAAGTGGGTGAGTGTGTGCTTGGACATCATTATAACAGCTGCTGTAAAATAAAAAGATTGTAGTGCTAGAGCAGAGGTGTCAAATCCAGCAGAGGCAAAACTGGCAACATTCTGAGTCAGAGTACAGCCCAAACCAAAGTAAAATGAAATTGGAAAATGTTTAACAAAATAAATAGGAAGTTAGTACAACATAGATAATGTGAATTTATGGTTTTCTAAATTAATATGCAGCCCCAGGGATCTGTTTCTTTTTCACTTTGACACTGCCAGGTTAGTGCAATTTTGAATTGTATCCCCAATTATATAGGTGAAAGAGGACAGAGAAAATTTTTATCTAAGATCAAATTGATTCCTTGGTAAAAATGGGAATTGAATCCCAGTATTTTAGATCTTGGAGGCAGTGTTAGAGAATATATAATCCAACCCCATTCTGTTATAAAAAAAACTGAGGTGCAGAGCTAATGTCCAAGATCACATCAGTGGTAAATCTTGGAGCCATATTTCAAGTTCAGGTCGTCTGACAACAAAGCTAGTGTGCTTTCCACTGTATCATTCTGTGTCCGAATTCCATTACCTAAGTTAGATTGGTATTTCTTATGATTTCTTACTGTTTACCTTGAAAAAGAACAAAATAATGCAGAAATCAAAAAAAATTTTGAACCCCAGAGGGTTTTATCAAATTATATACCTTTAAAATGTTTATTTTTAATGGTTGTTATTAATGGTACTATATATCATGAGACTGATTTTTCATTTTAGAATCTGACAAATATTGAACTCCATCTTTCCATAAAAGTGAAATCAAATGAAGTATTGCTATATATCTTAAAGAACTGATATCTAATATTCCAGATTTTAGAAGATGTGTAGATGTAGTGGGTATGTGGATATGTCTTCCCTTGGAGAAACTTTTCCTGAACTTTTACTCAAGATACTGATTTAAATGTATGTAAAGTATATTTGGTAAATTGGAATTAGTGTTTATCTTTCCCGTGGAGGAATCGTTATAAATTTCCTGTGTAAAGAAATAAACATCTCGAGTCCTACTAAGAACAAGGGGAGAGTTGTCAAAAAACAAACAGAAATGATCTCTAACTAAAATTTCTTAAATGAACAACAACAAAAAAAATAGTGCCTGAATGTTGGAATCCTATTCCTCACATGCTGTTCTCCTGAGCCCCTACTACTTCTTTTCATACTTTGCTTTTAACTGATTCTCTTTCAGATGATTGATAGGGGAATGGCTGAAGAAGTTGTAGTATCTGATTGTCATGGAATACTATTGTGTTATAAGAAATGACATAGTAGGATGGTTTCAGAAAAACACAGAAAGAGTTATATGAACTGATGCAAAGTGAAGTAAGCAGAACGAGGAGAACATTGTACACAGTATCAGCAACATTGTACAATCATCAACTGTGAATGACTTAGCTATTTTGATCAATGCAATGATCCAAAACAATTCTGAAGGACTTATGATGAAAAATGCTATCCACCTCCGGAGAAAGAACTGGTGGAGTCTGAATGAAGATTGAAGCATAATTTTTTTCATTTTATTTTTCTTGTTTTCAACGTGGCTAATATGCAAATGTGTTTTGCATGATTTTACATGTAAAATTGGAATCACATTTCTTGCCTTCACAATGGGTGGGGGGAAGAAAGAGAATTCGAAACTCAAATTTTCTTAAAAATGAACACTAAAAATAAATACATAAATATATATTTGGAAAATGACTGATAGGAGCAAAAGTTATATGTATGGCATGTATAACCTTTGTTCGTATGAAAGGAAAATTTAGTAAGTTTCAGATAACTTAGTAATATCTGCTGCTAAAGTGGTATTGCTTTCAAACATTCATTCTTCCTTTAAGAACTCCTTTGGGGACAGGTATTAATCCCATCTTAAAGCAGTGAAATGTCTTGTCCAAAGCCATTGCATTATCTGAGATATATTTTCTTAATTTCTGAATCTCCACTCAAATCATTAGACAACTTCCATAGTGCTTTCTGAATGTCTAATTCGTGTAGCTGTGAGTTGTTCCTTGTTTTTTCCCTCCTCCCCATATTTCTGTCACTAACTTCTTTACACATAACTCCACAAGTTCTACAAAAACATCAAAGCATTTGGTTTTTTAAATAAATAGGCCCTGGAGAGAAGCTGTGTTGTGTGGCATGTCGGCACAGAGAAGAATGTGTGTGTTTGTTTGCTGGTGCTGGCAAGGCTGAGCCCTAGCCCATTCAGGGACTGAAGGTGCCTGTTGGAGACTTCTGGGATCCTCGGCACTAAGCCTTTTACCCTGGATCACCAGACTGCCTTCCAGAGTGGGAAGCCTAAAGGCCTTTGCTGTCTTGAAATGTTTTGGTCTCTAAATAAATCGTTCTTAAACTTTTTGTAGTGGAAAAACTCTTTATTTTAAATAAACCTTTGGTGTAACGTTGTAGTAAGATCTTTGAAATTAATGTTTTTATGCTAACTATTAATGGTCCCTTATAACATAAGAATACTTTTTTTAGCTCTGTATTTTCAGATCAATTTTATTCAAAATAGCGGGGTTCAGTGGAAAGAGTGCTGACTGGAGACCAAGGACTGGAGTTTAAATCCTGAATCTGACATGTAGTATACTTTCTACCTATCATACCTCAGGCAAGTTACTTACCGTCCCCCATCTTCTATTTCCTCCTAAAATGAGGTTGGACTAGTTGGGCTCCTTCTAGCTCTAGATCTAAGATCCTATGCAAATCCTATGCAAATTTGACAATATTAGAAACAAAACTTAACAAAGTATTATGTCCTCCTCACTATTAATATTTTTTTTTATAATTGGAAACAACTTTGGATGTGTTAGCTCACCCATTACCATTTTAAAACAATTTTCATTTTTCCTTTACATAAACAAATCTTTTAGGGAATGTTTTGAAAAATCACATTTTTTCCCTTAGGAATTTTTGCTTCTAAATTTACTTTTCCATAGATAAATGCTACTTATAACTTTGCCATAGCTTTAAGAAAAGTTTGTGACTATGTACTCTCCATAATGAGAATCACTAGAAGTAAAATCTGAATTGAAGTTAGCTATCATGTTTGCATTTTTTTTGTATTTGTGATTTGGTACTTGAACAAGATTCATGAATGTTTGTTCCACCATCAAGAGTCAGGGTTTAGTAACAACACTTTTTTTTTCTCTTCAAACTTTCTCATTTTATTCACTTAACCGTAATGGGCACTAATATAAAAAATTTAGCAATGAAATGGAGAATGTAAATGGATACCTATTAACTTTCCATGCACTCTGATAAGAATTGTCAGCTCTGCTTCCATCATATGCTATTGGGAACTTTCAGTGACTCTAGGCCAACTTTTGGTCCCATAAGTTTCAATCAATTTCTGATGAATCTCTGCATGACTAACAGTGCTTTGTATTGGTTTTTGGCATGTGGACTTGTGTTTTAATTTCTTTTTCGTCACAGAAACACTGTGACGTTTGCAGAACATTGTAGGGTCTGTGGAACATAGACTGAGAAACATTGACTTAAATTATTGAAATACTTAGCTTCTCTTTTTTTTTTTTTTGTTTTTTGGGAGGCAGGGCAATTGGGGTTAAGTGACTTGCCCAAGGTCACACAGCTAGTACATGTGTCAAGTGTCTGAGGTTGGATTTGAACTCAGGTCCTCCTGACTCCAGGGCCGTTGCTTTACTCACTGTGCCACCTGGCTGCCCCCTAACTTCTCTTTTTTTAAGGCTCTTATCTTGAGAGGTAACTCCTCTACTAATCTTTTGGCAGAGTAGACAGAGTTCACACAGAACCAGCCTGATCATTTTTCCTTTTGAGCAAAGCAGTCCCTGCTGACCCATCTGTATGACTCCCCAAACCTGTGCTAAGTGTAGTCCTCCCTAAGCAATTCTTTTCACCATGATTCTGACTGTACTTTTAGTAGTACCAGAGGACCTGTGAAGTGACTTATTTAAGGATGAAGCTTCAACAGACCTACAGAAGTAGAATGTAGTTTATTTGTGAAAAGAAAATCTTAGCAAGGAAATTGGGGGTGAGGATGTAGAGCTACCTAGTGGTTCAACCAGTGACTATAAAATTATACTTTGTGGTTATTGGCTAGGCGTTTTGTTTTGGTTTTGGTAACTCGGTTAAACTAATCAGCTTTGTACATGAAAATTTTAACTCTTTTGGCTTCTGATTAATTAGCAAGCCTCTTCTGAGTATTGATTTACAGGCATTTTTATATTCAAGAAATTCTTCTGATATGGTCTTTTCTTGTTCGCAAAGTGGCATTCCTTTCCATTTTTCTATTTTGGGATTACAGTCTCTGTCCCATTTTTTTCACTCACCCTGAATGAATTTCAAGTTCAAAAGCTAGCAGAATTGTTTTCGCATTCTGTTAATTCTGCTCTAACCCACTAGGTTCTGCAGAAATGTTTTGCTGCCCACCTTGGTTTTCTGTTTGCTTCTGCTGTCAGATACAGGGTTGAGTTGGCCACACCAAGGATAACATTCTCTTGTTGCAATATTCTTTTCTACTCCACCTTTTAGTAAAGAAAATCTGAGAAATTGCATCCCCTTTTGACTTAACAAGATCAAGAGTTAATATCAGAGCAAGCAAAACCACCTACCTTGATGTGTAATTAAACTCAAGATACAACAAAGATAGAGCTTTGTCTGAAAACATCTGTGCCTCTCTCTGCTGACATCAGCACCTAGAAGACTGAGCTGGAAGGATGGGGAATTACCTGCTAGCGAGATCCTGGTTATGAGGAGCTTCTGCATGTTACTCTCCTGGCCTCTTTTGGTCCTTAAATGAAAGTAGATTAGTATTTAGTATTTCTGTAGCATCTTTCTTCTAGCACAATGACAGCTTCTCTTTGGTAGCTATGGGGTCTCTAGGTAGTTTTCAGGCTTTTGGCCCTAGAACAGAGAGGTTTTTAACCTGGAGTTCTCCAACTTGTTTGTTATTTTGCTATAACTGTTTCAATATAGTTTCCTTTGTAATCTTATTTATTTTATTTTATGCTTTCTTCTGAGAAGGGGTCCATAACCTTCACCATCTGCCAGAGGGGCCCATGACACAAAAAAGATTTAACAACTCCAGAGTAGAGGAATAAGCTGACCAGTTTGATTAGTTCTTGGCAGAGGTATTTGTTAATACATTAATTACTGCATTCAGTGTCATATAGTTAGGTGCAGTGTGTCTTAAAACTATTTGGGTTGAATGTTTCATCGTGATAAATACTTCATACCCATAAAAGCTTAGTGGATGAATGCTGGAAACATGACTTTTTCAAGTTTAAGGCTGGGAGTTTTCTCTTTTTCCAAGAAACCCACAGTAAATACTAAATCCTTGTATTCATGCTTGTGGTGTTCAGCTCGAAAAGTTTTTTTGGTGTATGTAAATTTTATTTTGCTTTTCATTATCCTTATGAAAAAAAAAAGAAACCAAAGGTTGCTATCCCAAATGTTTAATGGCTAATCTAGCCTTAGAAGGGAATTGCAGCTGGTCTGCTTTCCAAGTTGCTGAACTTGAACCTAGTACAGATTTTCACATCTGGGTATAATTTGTTGCCACCTCCTGATCTTGCTTCAGTGAAATCTGAGTGTTTTAAAAAATAGGAATATTCCTTTTACTGTACAAAAGAATACTTGACTTAAAAAAAAGTAAGTGATTCTTCAATCCTTTTTGTATAAAATAAATTTAATGCTCCTAATAAAAGCTATTAGGCTTGACAGTCCAAAGCTTCACACACATAGTATAAGTAGCAGTAAGTTTTAGGCCTTTCTGTTTCTTTTCATACAGACTTCTGCCAAAACTGAGGATCTTTTCTTCCTGGCTGCCTGTATGTCTGAAAAGAGGATGATGAACACACACCATTAGTGTGTAGTAGCATCTGTACACTAGGGCCTCTTACTAGGACTTACTTGTAAACTAATTGGCCCAGTTTATTTCCATAGGAAGAACGTACTTTATGTTTTCTCCCTTTCCAAGTGTTAAGACTACTATCGTTTCTGTGTTTGTTTTTTAGGTTTTTTTTAGTTTTATTTTTTTTCCTTACTGCTCTGAAAACTAAACTATAATTTTCCCTTTAAGTGCCAACTTCCAAGTTCGATACGTTAAGATATAATTGAGGGAGGGGAAGGGACTAAGCATTTACGTGGTTTCTACTATGTGCCAGGCACTATGCAAACTAATTGTTTTTTACAAATATTATTTCATTTGATCCTCACCATAATCCTACAAGATAGGTGCTAGCATTAGGTAGATAAATGAAGTTATATTTTATTTAGCTGATATCTAGCAAACAAGATAAAATAACTTATTTTATTAAGCACCTACTTTGCAGAAAGTATTATAGTGGGTATAAGTAGGAGACTTTGACTTGTGAATCATTTTAAAATTGAAATTCCTGCACTTTTAGAGCTAGAAGGGATCGGACCTTAAAGACAGTCTGGTTCATCCTCATTTTACAGATAAGGAATCCTGGGCACAGAAAGTGAAGTGACTACCTCCAGTCACACAGGGGAGAGAAGCAGATTCAAATTCCGGTCCTCAAACTTTCAATCCTATGTTTTTTCTAGCATACCACACTGACTCTCAGTGCCATTATTTTAAGAGGCAGCATGGTGTGATGGATGGAGTGCTTGGCATCTTGGGGTCAAATCCTGCCTCGAACATTTAATGGCTGTGTTACTGCAGGCAAGTCATTTGATTTGGTTGAATCCCAGATTCCTCACCTGGAAAATGTGGCTAATTATTTCTATGCATCTATCTCACAGAGTTGTTCTGAAGATCAAATGAGATTATGAATGTCAGACCCTTTGCAAAATGTACAAACAGAACAAATCTAAGCCGTTTTCCACATGACAGCTACCGTGTCTCTCCCTAAGTTTTCTCATCTTTAGGCTAAATGTACCTAGTTTCTTTAACTGCTCCGCATACAGCGTGGTCTCAGGATCCGTCGTTTCTGGGTGCTCTAGAGGCTTTTCAGTGCTCACAACTGAACACTGTTCTTTACATGTGGCTTGACCCTCAGGGCATAGTCCAGTATACAAACTGACCTCCCTGTGTCCAGGCTGTTCTTCCATACAGCTGTGAAAAATCTTTCCAATGCACAGTTCTGACTGTTTCAGTCCTCTACTGAAAAACCATTGATGCTTCCTCATTGCCTGTGGGATGAAATGTACACTCTTTATCACTAGCTTTCTATTCTAGCGTTACTTCGTATTATTTCATTTCACATGCTCTGTAATAGCTGGACTAGCTAGTTTTTCTTTACATAGATCTGCTTCCTTCCTTCTCCATACATTTGAGCCTCCCTTCCCCACACCTGCTGGCCTTCTTTCTTCAGGGTTCAGTTCAGTCACTGCCTCCTCTCTGATTCCTCCCATTGAAATTAGTCTTTCCTTAAAGGTTCCTATTGGTCTTGATTATTTATCTGATTGGTCGTGATTTTTTATCTGCATCACACTCTACCTTGTATTATGTGTATCTTCCTAGCAGACCATAAATTCCTTGAGGGTATCTTTGTATCCTTGTGCTGAGAGAGGCCACGTGGCCTCAGCCCTTTTTAGTCGGCCAGTTTTTTTACTCTTCTGCAAACATCCCATTCACATTCAGGTCTCTGACTCCATTCATGCTCTTTTTCCCACCTAGAATTAACTTTTGTACCTGTCCAGATCCTACCCTTCCTTGAGGCTCAAGGTCCACCTCATTTATGCTACCTTCCTTAACTATTCTGTCTCCCTTTCATCTCAACTCCTTAGGGCTCTTATCTACACCCTGACATCCAGCACCTTAGTTTCATCTTGTTTTATTTTCTCTCACGTGTGTAAGTTTTAATTCTCACAACCAAGGTCTTAGACTACTTCTGTGCTCCTCTGGTGCTCATTAAATACTTGATCCAGGTTGTAGACCTATAATAGATCACTAATTCACCCGGTCACTCCTCTCTCTAGATTCATAGGGTTAGAGAGCTCGAGCTAAGGGACTCCTGTGGTGGGCTAATCCAGCTTCCTCATTTATATATGAGGAAGCTGAAGTCCATGGAACTTAAATGAATTTACCCAAGGTCGCATAGGTAACAATCTTCAGAGATGGGATGTGAACCCAACTCCTCGATTTCTGGAGCCAGTGTTCTTTCCACTGCCTTAGGGTGTCTCTTATTTTTCCTCCCATAAAATAAAATTAAGATGCAAAAGTTAAAGACTGTGTAACATTTCAAGACTAAGGTGATTGAAAAATAGAATACAACAGTCCCCTTTTGTGTAGCATTGTAGGGGAGTATAACTATTGCTTCTAAGACATTACTGATAACTGGATTATCGCCTTTTAAGTTCCAAAACTTATTTTTACTTTAACCATTTTTATTGAAATCTTCTAAAACAATATACTAAACAATTTGTGCTGAATTCCACTTAACCTATTCTCGTTAACTCTGTCATTATTTAAACTTTCAACATTTATTAAGATCCAAACGTGTCCATCAGCAACTGTGTTAGACGCTTGAGGAATTAACATAGATTATGTTACAGGATCCTCACCCCTTCGTGTAATTTTGGGTCTAAGGAATAATGCGCATATATAAATGTAGCTCTCTGTAATGTTATATGCTATAGAAGTGTAAAAAAAAATGTTATTTCTTACATCTAGGGGTGGGGCAGGAGGGCTGCTACCAAAAGGGTTATGAGGAAAAGTCTTATAGAGGAAGGAGCTAAGCTTTAAAGGTTCATTGGGAACTCAACAAGTGAAGAAAGAGACACGAAGCACATTGAGTCTAAAGGCGTGGGCAGAAAAGTGCAGAGTGTGTTCAGGGGAAAGAACTAGTTCATATTTGCTGGAGCAAAGAGTTCATGAAGAACATAATAAGAGAAAAGTATGAAAAAAAACTAATGTGTTTCTAGATTGGAGACCTTTAAGTACCATGTAGAAGAGTTTGAATTTTATTCAGACTTACGGAGCCACTAAAAGGTTAAATTCAGTCATCCATCCAAATGGAGATATTGTATAAGCAGTTGGATATCATAAAGTCACAGGATTTAGAGCATCAAATCAAGCTCTTTATTTTATAATTAAACTGAAGCCCACATATGTGTAGTGGCTTTCCCAAGGTCACTCTCTCATATTGATGATGGGGAAATGGAGACCTAAAGAGGTTAATTAAGTGACTTGTCTAAGGTCACATAGGTAAGATATCAGAACCACGATTTGAACTCAGGGCCTGTGACTCTAAAGCTAGACCCCAGTCTCAATTTAGAAACCATGCTAGGCTCTCAAATTCCAAATCCACCATCCGAGGAGTTACTAAACTAACTATACCCCTTGACCCAGCAATACCACTATTATGTTGTTGTATAGAAAATAACAGCAAGACGAGATCTGGGTTCGAGGTAAATTTAGGGTGTGGATTTATTGATTAAGCGCTCGACTATCTGGAGTATATACTCAAATCAGGCAGTCCCGAATTGAAGGACTTACAGGCTTATAAAGGCAAAAACCACAATGACACAGTTAGGGAGGGTCGCTAGCGGAAGCAATGACGTGCAGAAGCAAAGATCAGCCATTGGTTGAGCTTATCAATTCAGAGCTAATTAGGGAATATGGTTAGATTCAGGAGCGCAACCATCCTGTGACACAGGGTGGTCTGCTTCCTAGAATGGGTGGCCCTCAGGGGCGCGACCAGTTTCCTGTAACTGGGTGGAGGGTACGAGGTGGAATTCCCCAGAAAGTAACCCCTACTTGATCTATGGTCTGAGTGGGGGGGGGGGCCTAGCATGGTGAGCAGAATAGCTGCACCATAACCCAGGGTGTGGGGCTACTTGGTAACTGGGAAGGTTTTCCTTAAACGTTATGCCTTACCCTAGCAACTGATCCTTGCACATAATGCTGATGTGGAAAGAATATACAGAATGCTCAATCATAAGGAAGGGGGGGTCAGGGGACTAGTCTAGGGTAACACCCAGAATTATGCCTTAAGCAGTTTCAGGCCATTTCAGGGTGTAGGGCAGAGACAAAGACACAAATATAAAGGAGATTAATGGTGGGCTTCAATTTAGGTGTAACAATGTCTGTTTCCCAAGATGTTTAGGGAAAAAGGAAAAGAACATATATGTTCTAAAATATTTGTAACAGCTCTCTTTGTGTGGGCAAAGAGAGGGAAATTGAGGGTACATCTGTCAATTGAAGAATGACTAAACAAATTGTGGTATATGTTTGTGTTAGAATATTACTCTGCTATACGAAGTGATGAGCTCAAAGATTTTAGAAAAACATGGAAAGACACAGAAAATAATGATGAGCAAAATGAAGAGAACCAAAAGAATGTTGTATATAGTAACAACAATATTGTTTTGAGAATAACTTTGAGTGAATAAGTCATTCTATTATAAATACCCAGATTAACTGCCAAGGTCCTATGAAGGAAGATGCTATTTGCATCCAGAGAAAGCACTGACATGTATAATTATCCCTTCCACATCACAACTTTCCCCGTTGCAGTTTCAACATATCATGGGTTGGCATAAGAAATTAAGTGGGAATTTTTGGGGAGTTTTGCAGAAGCTGCAAAAGTTTAGAAACTCAGAAATGCATAAAATATATGTGTAATATTATATAATATCAACATAGTTCACCTTTCAATACCATAGCAATTCAGACTTCTCCGATATGAAGAGAGAGCCAAAAAATTTTATGTGGATTTTCCAAATCCAGGGGGTGGCATGCCCATAATCCCCATGATGTGGAAGGGATAACTATATACACATTTGTGTCTAATGGTAGCCATCTCTGGGGGAGGGGAGGAGGAAAAAAGAAAGTTACATGATAACTTTGTTATATATTTAAAAGGAATAGCAAGTTGTACATAATAGATCTGCAGTTTCAAGTGCAGTTCTTTTTTTCTATTCCACTCTTATAGAAATGCTTATTTTATTTCTTAAGTTCGGAATAGTAAAAAAAAAAAAACTTAAAAAAAATGAAATCATAGAATCAGATATTAATCAGGAAGGGATCTTAGTCATCTTGTAGTCTACTAGCCTTCTTTATGGATGTGGAAACTGAGGCACCAAGATGTAAGTGACATGCCCATGGTCACAGGTAGGAAGCTGGTATTCAGACCCAGGTTGTCTTGTGATTCAGTGCAGGTCCAGAGATCAGAAAAAAGGACAGGGCTGTAGATTGAGATTTGTAGTTGAAGCTGTAGGAGTGAATGAAATCACTAAGGGAAAAGTTGTAGAGAGGAAGGCTAAAGACACAATCTAAGGGAATATCCATATTAAGGATCACAGAATCCTAGGTTAAGAGATGGAAGGGAATTGGAAAGAAATCTAGGCCAATACTCTCTTTACAGACAAAGAAACCAAGGTATAGCCACAGAAGTTAGTTGACTTGTGCAAGGTCACGTGGGTGACAGAATCAGGATTTGATCCCAGGCTCCGACTTCAAATCCAGGACATTCTCTGTTGTACCATGAGGTGATGGCAGCCAGGGGCAGGGGACCAGGCTTGTCTGCAAAATATTTTACAGAGAAAGATGGCAGTGGAAAGGAGCCTGCAAAACGTTTGGCCTGGTAGGGACCTAGATGTGATTGAGTTAGTCACTACTGGGGTTATCAGCTCTGCATAAAGCTAGTAAATATGACAGACAAGATTCAAACCCAAGGATCTCCTGACTTTAAGTCCAGGGCTCTTTCCAATGCATCATAGTTGACTAAGTCATTTAGTATAACTGTTTTGTTGTTCATTGATTTCTGTCATGTCCAACTCTGTGGGATTTTCTTGGCAGAGATACTAGAGTGGTTTGCCATTTCCTTTGCCAGCTCATTTTACAGATGAGGAAACTGAGGCAAACAGGGTGAAGTGACTTGCCCAGGGTCATGCAGCTAGTAAGTGTCTGAGGCCAGATTTGAACCTAGGTCTGCCTGATGCTAGCTCTGATGGTCTATCCACTGTGCCACCTAGCTGCCCTTTATAACTGTAAGATATGTAAAAGTCCCAGGGAAATGAAATTGGGAGTTCATAGAATTTCACAGATGAAAAGGATCTCAGTGGCCATTTATAGAGTTCAACCCATACCTGAAAAAAAAAATTCCCACCACAGCCAGCCTTGACAAGTGGTCATCCAACATGAGCTGGATGAAGAACTGCAGTGAGGGGGGAGACCCTGTGACCTCCCAAAGACCCAATTCCACTTTCAGATAACTCTTGTTAGTAAGAGTTTCTGTTGTTACTGTTTTCCCCCTGACATCAAGCCTAAATTTGTATCTTTGCAACTTAATTCTTTTGCTTCTTATTCTACCTATGGGACCAAACAGAATGAACCCTCTTTCTCTTGACAGCTTATATCCTGTCCTCCCCACCCCCACCCCCAGTTTCTCTAGGCTTAGTGTCCAGAACTCCAGGACCTTTATCATTCTGATTGTTTTCTGAATGCTCTCCATCTTATTATTGTCTTTCTTCAAATATGATGAACTGAACATAGTATGTGATCCATGAACACAAGAAGTTTCCTAGCCAAGGCAAAATAGAATGAAATTATCACTTTCTCAGTTATCTCAGTGCACATTCATCTTGTTAGTGCACTGCTAACGGATACTGAACTTGCGGTCCACTAAAACTCAAACCTCTTTTTCAAGCAAACTGCTGTATAGTAGAGTCGAAAGAGCTGGGACTCTGAAGTTAAAGGACCTTGGTTCAAATCCTACCTCTGATGTTTACTGTTTGAATGACCTTGGGTAAGTCATTTAAATTCCATGGGTCTCAGTGTTCTGCATTGGAGAACTCATCTAATACAATAGTCTGATCATTTAACCTGGTGTCAAATAGAAACTGATCCCTACAGGCAGTATATTGACTTAGGAAACCACAAATTAACATTATCCATGATGTATTTTTATTTATTTTGTTAAACATTTCCTAATTACATTTTAATCTGGTTTGGCCATACTTAGTGGACTGAGAGTTTGATGCTTCTATTATAGCCCACATCTCTCCATCTTTTCCATGAGAATAGTATGAGGCTTTATCAAATATTTTGCTAACATTTAATTAAGCTATGTCTATAGCAGTCCCCTGATAATACAGGTTGTCATAATGACCTTTGTTTAGTCTGACGTGAACTTTTCTTGATTTCTCTAGATCTATTAGTAAAGAAAATGAGAATCACAGGACATGGATTGTTAGACAGCTATGAGGGCCTAATTGAACTTATGTTTTTAACTCTGTTTCATGACCTTTTCCAATGAAGTAATGGCTGAGTAGCCTGGAAACTATCCAGGAAAAGTTGGGGTTACCTAGGAAGAAAGATTGGCAGGTTAGAATTGGTTAGAAGGTAGGGAGAGGAGGAGGAAGGGATTCTAGGCTCGGGGAAACATTCAAGTGACAGACTTTGGGTTGAAGGCAAGCCTAGGTGTTTGTAAGGGGAGGTGGGGAAGGTATTTCATACATGGATTTATTGTGTTGTATTTTAAAAAGTGATGTTCTCATCTGATGAAGGCAAGGCTGTTTGCCCAAAACAAAATGTCTTTGTAGTTCTCTTTTCTGCTTTTAGAATATTTTTATCTTTTCTCTCATTGCTTCTATTAATATGCCTGCCTTCAGAAGTTTCTTATTTCCTGGATTTATTTCTTTTGATCTCTTGTGGACTAGGAATCCAGGTAACTAAGCTTATTAGAATGGTGTCTAAAATAAGAATCAATAGGCTCTAAGTAAGGGCCTGAAGTGTTTCCTGTTGAGCCAAAGTTCTGCTTGGAGATTTTTTAGTATGTGGATTGAAATCATCCATTTTAGCTGCTTTTAATTTTTGCTTCTTTTCAAGTTTTTGGCTATGTTCAGATGGTGATAAGTTTGGTTGGAGTAGCTGGATAAGTGTAAACATAGAAACTTTTTTACAGGGAGCACTGAATAATCAAACTTCACTAATTAAATGACTGAAAAATCCAACAAGTTCAGAGCTAGTCGGTATCTTAGGTATGATCTATTCCAACCCCCTCATTTCACAAATGAAACTAGAGCCCTATGAGGTTAATTGAATTGCAATGCTCACTCTAGAACCCAGATCTCCCGACTCTCGGTGCAGGGCTCTTTCTGTGGTTGAGGATTTTGTGTTCTATGAAAAGCATTACTTAAAATGTTTTGTATTTGGCTTTTGAGTTTCTAGAAATAGTCTTTATGAGAGCTGGAACATTGTGGTTTTATTTTTAGCTCATGTTTTATGAATTTAGCAGTGCCTTGTCATTTAACAGAGCTGTATTCTAATATTTAAAACCACATTACTGCGTTTTCCCCCCACTTGCAAGAACACCACGTCTGCCATGCTTCAGGCCACTTCTTTGCCTACCATGCTGTCCACCTTTTACATTTTCTGGCTGAAATTGCAAAATTATAACCTCAAATTCCTATCCTAGCACTCCTAGAATTACATTATTGAACATCTTTATGGTGCTTCCCAAAGTGTGTAGAGTATTTTCATTTAGGTTATCTGACTCTTAACTTAAATATCCCTGTTAAGTATATAGGGCAAGTAGTAGGATCCCTGTTTTACAAATGAGGAATTGAGGCCCAGAGAGATTGACTTAACCTAGCTCACTCAGCCAGTTAATGTTAAGCCAGGACCAGAACTTGAGCCTTTTGACCTCCTAGCACCCTGTCCATCTAAGCAATCTGCCTCCTCCAGATTAAGTCATAGGGGGATAAAACATCATAAGCTTGCTGTCTCTGCTTTTGTACTGTTTAACAAAAGAAGTTCCCTTTCTATATTCAATGATGGCAACCAGTCACTGAAATTAACCACTAGTTTGCTTGTCTAGCATGTTATTCTTGATGCCATATTGATCTGGCCATCTGTTCAGACTTTAAACAGGTTCTAACCATGTGAAAACAGATCCTCTTTCACTTATTCTAGCCTGGACTCTTTCAGGGGGTTTAAGTTTCAAGTCTATAACTAAAGATAGGTAGGATGTCTCATTACTAGGTTTTTTCCAAGCTGCGGTTGCTCCAGGGACCAACTCTCAAGTTCTCCAAAATATAGTAACACTTATTTAATTAGACCTCTAGTTTAATTAGATGTGAAGCTCAATTAAGTGTATATGGCTCTTCTACATTTATTAACACTTAGGAATTGTCTGTGCTGTTACGTTAGATGCCTTAGTTAAATGCATAGTCCACAAAAATGTGTATCCTTATTTCTCCTCATGCTGTGCTGTAAGATGGTGATAGGAGGGTGATTGGAGTCTTGTACCATGACCTGTTGTGTTTGACAAAAATTCTCAAAGGAATCCATGTTTCCTTATTTACTGGGTCGTAGGCAATCATTAAATTTGTGTCCGGTGTATATTTTTCATTGAGGCTTGGCTTGTTGATATTTTGGAGTCATTCTCTTCTGGGTTTGTGTCTTCACCTTCCTTGCCACCATAATAGCTTTTGATGATGGGATTCTTTTTTTGTTTGCTCATTCTTCCAGTTTATTCCTGCCTAATTTGGACTTCTTAGGGTTGGGCTCTGCAGCACTTCTGGAGGGAAGGTCTGGACTGCTCCCATTGAGGCTTTCTTAGGGTGTTGAGTGGTATGTTGTTCCAGGCCCTTTTGGACCCCAAGCCTTCCGTGCTTCTCCTCAAATGGTCAGATCCAGAGCAAAGTCTGGTTGCTACCCAGCCCTTTACCCCACCCTCAGAGCCTAGGTCGATTGCTGCTAGACTCACTCTTCACTCTAAGCCAGCTAGAATGATCTGCTGTACTCCTAGGTTCTCTGAAGCCACTCTGCTACTGCTGGTTTCTTAGCCTGCTCCTCTCAGTATGTCACCTCTGGGTGCAGGGGGGACCCTCCTCAGCTCCTCCTGGATCTGTGACCTCCAACAGAGCTGCCAGGTGGCCCATATTCCCATTGGTAGGCCCTGGTATGGGTCTGGGACCTCCTCTTGTCTTGCTGCTCTCTCCCTGTACTCCTGGCCAAACCCTGTCCCCAGCAGTTGCAGAACTGTCTCCCTGGACTGAGAAAAATTACACTCTGTGACTTTTTTCCTTCGATTTTCCTATCAGGATTCAGTCTGGTGCATTTTCTAGATCTCTTTGGGGGAATCTAGAGGACAGCTCCTCATGTCTTTCTGCTACTCCACACTCCTGGGTTTACCTCTGCTGATCCCCTTTTAGTTAGTAAACATTAAGTGTCTACTGTGTACAAGGCACCATGCTAGGATCTGGAAAGAAAACACAAGAATCCCTGCATTTGAAGAGCTTATGTCCTCTGGGGTAGATAAAACAGGAACCAATGACTATTAACTGGGGACCAGGATCAGGACTCCTGCAGTAAAGGCTTCAGATCAAGCATTCCTGGCTTGAAATCCCAGCTCTGGCTCTGCCCAGCCTCTATCCATTTTAAGCATTTTCCCACCCAGAAAAGGATTCTCCTTCTTTAGGCAAGTGTTGGTTTCCTCCTCCTACACCCTCCACGTGGGTTCCTAGAGACGGATACATTTGGTTCCAAACTGTGATTTAACAGCAGGCCCCTGTGGAGTGTGGTTCACTTATCTGAGGTAGTAACTTACTGTCTGTTACAATGAGAATTGGCTTTTGGTTGGCTGGCCATGGAACCTCAAAATCACCACTCCTGTCTTAGCAAACCTGATGGAACTGTTCCTTTGGTAAGCTCCATGTTAGTGAATTAGGATTGCAAGTTGTGGTAGATTTGGACCAGCTCTGTGCTCGCCACCTGTGTAAACCTCTGCTCATCCCTTTACGTATCTTGGTCTCACTTCTCATGTATGGGGCTTGGGCTAGATAATATCTAGAATTCCTTTCAACTCTAGCTCTATGGTCGAGGATCCTTTAAAATCTTTCTTCCTCACAGGAGAATTTTGGTCCCAACTAATGAATGAGAGTGACCACTCCAAGCTGTCGTTTATAAAACTGAAAGAAACTAAATAAACAGTTACCCTCACCCATGTTGTGAACCTTTTTGTTCTTATTTCATTACTATAAGTTACTTTGTTACAGTATTTGATATGGTGGGCTCTTTAACAGTAACATTTTGTAGTAGGTTTGGGTTTATCAGGGAAAATGCTATGCCTTCCAGTCCATCTTTGCAAGTTTCAAAAAATGTCTCTTCCCCCTTATTTAGATTTCTCTTATTCAGTTCATTTTACCTTGATTAGATCAATTGGGCTGTGATTTGTTTGCTAATTATATACAGCTGTATATTATTGAAACTTTTTCTGCTCCAGTTGAGTAATCTTGTGGTTTCAGCTCAGCTTTGTTTACTTCCTCTTAGGCAGAAGTAATTTTCTTGAACTAGAGGTAGAGCAAAACATAGATTTAAAACCTATATTCCCACAAGGTCATCTCCCATTCATGTAAAGTTATGTAAGATTTCTTGAGAAATACAGGTGACAGGTAAGTTTATTCAGTGATCCTCTGATTTGACAGTATCAGATGAGACATAAAATGTATCCTCAGTAGAGTTATTTGCATAATTCAGGAAATTGTCCTGTGTAGCCTCCAGATAAAAGAAGGGTCTTTCTAGAGATGATGACAGCCTCCAGATTCTCCTATTTACAGATGGCATTGAAGTAATTTCACTAAGCTCCTGAATGTTACAGGGCCACCTTATAATAAGATTCATGACCACTTAAAAAGAGATCGACCTGATAAAAAGAGAGACCTCATATACTCCCGAATATTCAGAATAGCACATTTTATAGTTAAGAAGGAACTAGAATCTGTAGATAAACCATCTGGGGGATAGCGCAACAGTTATGGTACATGAATGTAAGAAATGATGAATATTATGAATGCAGAAAAGCATGGGAAGACATATGCAAGCATGATCCCAAAGAAAAGATAACGGAAGATCCCGTACTGTCTCTTGATTCCCCTTGTCCTATTGTCTGTGGGCTTCTGCCTTACTTTGTGTGTATTTCTGAGATAGAAGAGATTTATCATTGGTTTTCTTGATCGTTATTTGGTTTGGTAGAAACTTGAGGGTTTTATTTATTAATGATAGCATTTCTGTAGTGCTCTAAAGTTCACAGAGCACTTTACAAATATCCCATTTTATTTTCACAACCCTGTGAGATAGGTGCTATTATTATTTCCTTTTTACAGATAAGGAGACTGAGTCAGACAGCAATTAAATGGTCACACAGCTAGATTTGACATGTTATCCAGTCAAACGGACCAGATTTGAACTTGGGTCTTCCTGACTCCAGGTTTGGTGTTGTATCCACTGCACCATCTAATTGTCTTTGTGTTTTGTTAGAGTTGGTACAGAGAAACTGGGCAGCCCATCTCCTGTTCAGGTATCCATTTTGGCAGGAGGCAGAGACATAAAATCTTGTTGTAGATATATGGCAGTTGTAAAATTAGTCACAGTACAAGGCAATAAGTGTTATGTCCCTGGAGTAGATAATAAATGCTATATGAATTAAGGGATGAGTGGATGGAACAAGAAATTCTAGTTAAGCTAATCAGAGAACACTGTGCAGGAGTTAGCATCTTAGCTGGACTTTGTAGATTGAATTGTATAGGTGAAGCAGAAAACAAAAGGTATTCAAGCTGATGAAATGACAAAAGCCAAATACCCACAGGTCAGAAAATACAAGGTATGTTAGACTAATAGACATCAACTAAAGGGTTCACATTCAGGGTGGGAGATAAGACCGACAAAGTAAACTGAGGCCAAACCATAAAGGACCTTGAATGCTGCCCTAAGGAGTTGAATTTTATTCTAGTGACCATATAAATTGTTTGAATAGAAGAGTAGCTTGATCAAAGCAGTGCTTGGAAAGATACATTTGGTGGTAATATACAGGATGGTTTGTATGGAAGAAATACTAGAGCAGGGAACTTAGAAACCTAATGTAAATAGGTAAGGCATAATAGAGATTTTAAAGACTTAAACTAGGGTGGTAGAGGCAATGGTAGTAGGCAGTAGATTTGAGAAACATTTTGAATGAATAATAGGTTTAATTTTTTCACAGGCTCAAAAAAGAAAATTATATTTTGTAAGGTCAAATTTAGAGCTGGAAGGAACCTTAAAGATCTAACTCTCCAAATAAGTTTTTATTAATAGAATTTGTTTTTATAGCTCCTACATTTTCCCCAGCGTATCCTCTCCTTCTAGAGAGCCAACCCCAATAACAAAGAATTTAAAAAAAAAAAACCATTCAGCAAAACTGTTCAACACAGTGAAAATGTCTTACCATAATAGCAGTGTTCCATATGCATTGTCCCCTACCTACCTCTGGAAAGAAGCAAAGGAACTGGCTTCTTACCTGTTCTTTAGGGCTAAACGCAGGCATAACAGTTTGCACTCACCTTCAGCTATTGTTCTTTCCATTTACAATGTTGTTGGTTGTTGTTTAATTGTTTTTTGTCACGTACAACACTTTGTGACCTCTTTGGAGGTTTTCTTGGCAGAGATACTGGAATGATTTGCCATTTCCTTCGCCAGCTCATTTTACAGATGAGGAAACTGAGGCAAATGTGAGTTGCCCAGGGTCACCCAGTTAGTAAGTCTCTGAGGCTGGGTATGAACTCCGGTCTTCCTGACTCCAAGCCCAGTCCACCGCACCACCTTGCTGCTGTTACATTGTTGTAGTCATTGTATTTGTTGTTTTCTTGGCTCTGCTTACTTAATTTTCTATTGTGTAAATTCATCTAAGGCTTCTCTTGTGCTTCTCTGAATTACTCACATTCTTAATTTCTTACAGCACAATAGTGTTCCATTACATTCATGCATTACACTTTATTTAGTGGTAGCCCAGTCAGTGGACATCTAAAGTAACATTACTGCCTTGTAAGAAACATGATGAACATGGAGAAGCAAGAGAAGCCTTAAGAATTTTCAAGGTGCAGAATGAGGGAAGCAACATAAGCAATGATTACAGTAATGTAAATGGAAAGAACAATTGCCCTCCAAAATCAAAAGGGAATATTGCAGAATAATGAAGAACAGGCATAACTTGAACAACAAGATATGAGAAGACACTTACCCCACCCCTTTGCAGAAGTGGAAGGTCAGCAAGTGTTGCATGTTGCATTTTCAGATTTTTTTTTGATGTTGATTTCTTCCTCTCCTCTTTTTGTTGTCCTTAAAAAATACTATTTGTTACATGGAATGTCTCTCTGGAAGGGGAGGAATACTAAGGAAACTATGGTGATGAAAAAAAATCCCAAAAGATCGATAAAAATGTATTTTTAAAAAAGTGTACTGTAAATATTTTGGACACTGTGTATGATAACATTTCTTTTTATCATTGACTTAATAATAATAGCATTTATATAGTTGCTTTAAAGTTGACAAAGTACTATCTATATGCTAACTTCTTTGATTCTTATCACAACCCTATGAGGTAGGTTCTATTATTATCATCCTCGTTTCGTAGATCAAAAAGCTGAGGTCTACAGAGATTAAGTGACTTAGCCAGGGTCACACAAACTAGCATCTGAGTCAGGATTTGAGCCAAAGTCTGAGTCCTGAGCTCTAGCCACAAGGCCACCTAGCTTTATCCACTTCCTTGGGATACATACCTAACAGTGGACTCTCTCAGTCATAGGGTATGAACATTTAGTCACGCTTTTAACATAATTCCGGTGCTTAGTGCAGTACCTGGCATATAGTAAGCACTTAGCAAATCTTTATTGATTAATAATTCCAAATTACTTTCCAGAATAGTTACACTAATTCATAGTTCCACCAATAATAGTTTGCTGATTGATTGTTGCTTTCTTTTGTTATTTGCCAATTTGTTGGGAATAAGGTGAGACTTTAGAGTTGTTTTGATTTGTATTTCATTTCACTTTGACCATTTATTTATTGGGAAATGGCATTTTGGCTAAGATAGATGGGTCGGTTACCTATATTTCTTGTGTATCAGGCCCTTGTTGGTGATATTTGATGCAGATTTTTTCCCCAGTCAATAGATTCTCTTCTTATATTAATTTGATTTTGCTTATAGGAAAAGTTTTTCAATTTCATATATTTGCAGTTATCTATTTTATCTTTTATAATCACTTTGGTTAGTTAAGAATTCATCCTGTCATCACTGTAAAAGATATCTTTCTGGTTCTTTTCCAATTTTTTTAATGATATGACTCTAGATATTCAAATTTCATAATAGCCAATATTTATATAGTATATTAAGGCTTACATAGCATTTTATATGCATTACATCATTTGATCACATCCATTGAGATAATATTTGTAAAGCACTTAGCACACACAGTGCCTGGCACATAGTAAGTGCTTAATAAATGCTTGTTTAGTTCTTTCCTTCCATATGGAATTTGTGGTGGTATATGATGTAAACTGTTAGTCTAAACCTAATTTCTGCCAGACTGTCTTCCACTTTTCCCATCAGTTTTTGTCATATAGGGCGTTCTTACATATGTAATTTGTTTTGGGGTTTATTGTACATTGCCTTATTGAGTTGATTTCAAATTATTCTTTGTCTGTTCTTGTTTCGTTAATCCACTTTCCTATTTTTTAACCAACATCAAATAGTTTTGATTGTTGCTCTATAATATAGTTTGAAATCTGAAAGTGCTATTCTCCTTATTCCTATTTTTTTTTTCATTATTTCCCTTGATAATATGGATTTTTTTTGTTTCTCCAAATTTTGGGTTTTTTTGTCTTGCTTAATAAAATATTCCCTTGGTAGTTTGGTATAGCACTAATATATATTATATATTATATGCATATAACATATAAATCTGTATATTATTCTAGGCATTATTTTCATTTTTATCACATTGCTATGGTATCTTTTAAAATCATATTGCATGGTTATGTTTTTTAAAAAATATTCCATAATTCCCAAGAAATATGAGAAGATATATGAACTGATGCAAAGTGAATTAAGAAGTACCAGAAATACATTATTTTCAGTGACTTGCAATAATGTAAATGGAAAGAACAACAAAGACTCGATGCTGTGTTGTATAATGACTGTGCTTAACCTCTGAGAAGGGATGAGAAAGTGAACCTCCTTTCCTTCTTGGCAGAGGTGGGATGGACTCTAGGGGTGCCAGCACTGTAATAATGATTGATGTACTTTTGAGTTTTTCTGAACTGCATATTTTTCTCTTTCTTTTTTAATCTTTTATTACAAATGATGGTGCACAAGGAAGGGGATAGAGATATATTTGGAAATTAAATTTTAAAAATTTTATAAAAACAAAATTTCAAGGGAAAATTTAATTAAGAAAAGTGTTCCATTATTTGGACCAGCCTTAACTCTAGGTTAGTGATGTTTTGCTATGTATTATAGAGAGTCATCTAAGAAGCCATGAGCCTTTTTGATAAGGCAGCTCAAGTTTATTTTCCATCCTTAGAAATTTACAAGACTGGAGCTTAATAGATTTGTGTTTTGTCCTTCACTTCACTGCTTGAAACATCATTCCCCATGCCCATTGTTCTGTACAGGAACTATGTAACTTTTAAAACCATAAAGACAGCCAGCCCCTTACCCTTAAGGAACTTATTCTTCAAAAAAAAGAAAAAGGTGTTTGGTTTTTTTTTTTAAGGAGTAGGCAAAGATGGATTATAAAATATTTCCTCCCCATCTTGTGTTAATGTTTTTGTTGTTAGGTTCCAGAAAGGCGTATAGAAAATTGGAGAACATGTGATGAACTAGAGGTTGAGGAAGTAAAGACAGAAGACTGAGGACAGAGGACAGAGGTGGACAGACAATGGCTTGACACAAAAGAGAGATGCTGTAAAGGGGTAGGAAGGAAGCAATAAATGGAAGAATGGCTGTGGAGCCTACAGAATGCATTTAAAAAAAGATAGTTTATTAGCACTCTCCCTACTTTCTAGGTCAGAGGTGGCCAACCCAAAGAAAAACATGTCATAATTAATGGCACTGCTATATTTAAAGTAATTTTCTCTTCTTTGAATTTTTTTTAAATGCTATTATACAGATAAGAAGTGTCACTTCCGATCAACATAATTAACCCTAGGTGTCAGAATTTTTTAAAACATGATTGCAGGCCTTCATCAGTGACATTTTGGAAGGTAACCTTTTCTCCTAGATAGTCTATTTCTTCTGTTCTTGGAGACTTGGAGTAGAAATATACTCCTATCATAGTTTTTCCTTGGGATAGCCTCTAGCTCTGACCCTTCTTTATTCACAGACCTTTACTCACTTATTAGAATTTGCTTTCATTTTTACTTTCATCCCAACCAAGGTGTTAGAACTAAAAATATAGATGAATTATATTTGCTGTGAAAACCAGATTCTCTCATTTGTGGCTTTATGTTTTAAAAAAGAAAGTACTAAGAGGTAACAAAGTTGAGAGAAACAGTATGAGGACAGAATGAAAGGACAAAAATGATAAATTCAGTCTGTTTCCAAGGTGAATCTTTGGATGTTGCTTTCTTTCCTGTATAATCAATGAACAGAATTTGGTTTTGAACTGTTTAGATGCAATCGAAATCTTCTAACTCCAGAAGTGTTATGAGGTAGCTCTCTAGGATATTTACAGGATTTAGTAATAGCAGCAGTGCATGCTTTGGGGCTTCATTGGCCTTGTCTGCATGTGTATGCTGTATAGGAATTAGCAAAGCTCTAGGGCGGTGCCTAAAAATGGAAGGCTATAGATCTGGCAGATTCACCAGACTGACAGTGAATCTTCCCGCCAGACCAAGGCAACCATGGATCACAGAGCTACCATTTGGGGAATTCTTTTCTTCTCTCCTAGTCAGTTGTTACCAGTAAGACCCTCCTTGGAAAGATAGCCTGTGTTTTAAATCACTGCTAACGCATGTGGTTTGTATTTCAGTTTTTGTGGTAGCCTCTGCATATCCCACTGTTGAGTCTCAAGTGACTGCTTCAGATGATTTCAGTGGCTCCGGGACTGATGAAGTGAGCATCTGGCCTTGATGTGTATGTAGTGAATGGAAATTGCTGTGCAAGTTTCAAGACTTTAGATCCAGATAAACCAGCCAGGCCTCACTTTTCTTCAGATGAGTAGTTTATAAGCAAAACTGAGCTTTGTGTTCCCTGAGACTCATGAGATTCACTCACAGCATCCACTGATAGTTGGCTAGTACTATTTCTTGAGAACTCCTATTGACCATGCTGCTTAAAGCACACCTAGAAGACAAAGGGGAAAAAAAGGATAAGCTCACAATCATAAGATCATAGGATGAAGAGCCAGAAGGGCCCTTAGAGATCATATAGTCTTTTAAAAAAAAATATTATCTTTTGTTTTTGTATTATTGTTATTTCTGAATGCATATCTTCCCCTTCCCTAGAGAATGATCTCTGCTAACAAAGAATTTTTTAAAAGGGAGGGAAGGGGGGAAGCAGTTTAGCATAACCAACTGGAACATCAGCCTAGCCTAACAATGTACATAGTGTTCCACACCCATGCCCCACCCCCACCCCAAGGGAAAGCTGTGCGCTTTCTCTTGGGCACTCTAACTAATGCATTCAGTTTCTTTTGGTGGTGTGTTTTCCATTTACATCCATGTAGTCATGGCGTAGGGGATCATCCCAATTCTTTTTATTTTACTTTACATCTTTCATAGAATTGTTTTCTTCCTCCTCTGAATTCTTGATGGTCGTGGTTTCTTAATACCATTGCAATATTCTATTACATCTCATGTAGCACCTTTTGTTTAGTCATTCCCCAACTTGTGGATATCTACTTTATTTCCAGTTCTTTTCTGCCACAAAAAACCAAAAAAATGTAATTGTGGATATTTTGGTGAATATGGGACCTTTTTTGACCTTAGGCTATATGCCTGGCGGTGGGATCTCTGATTCAAAGGAAATAGGCATTTTAGTCACATTTTAAGCACAATTCAGAATCTCTTTTCAGGACCAATTCACTGCTCCATCAACATTATATTAGTGTGTCTGTGTTTCTGGAGCCCCTCCGACATTGAGACCATCTAGTCTTAACATGATTAAATTAAACCCCTTACTTTTACGAATGAAGAAACTGAGACCATGTGAGAGAAATGACTGGTCCAAGGTCATGTAGGTTCCTGAGTAGCAGGGCAGGGATTCATCTTCTGAAACACCAAGTCTCCTAGCTACAAGTTCTTAAAGCAAAGCATATAGAAATGTAAAGGAGGAGGGAGAGTGGTATTGAAAAATATAGAGTCCCTTCTCAAGAGGAAGTGCCAGATAATGAAAGAGTGAACTAGACAGACTCTGCCTTCAGACTTTTGGAGGTGGTAGTCTTGTGTCAACAAAGTTGTTGGCAAGTCTGATATTTTGTAGGTCAAGTATTTGGGAATTAGAATAGGAAGTAAGTGTATTTTCATCATAATGTATTGCAGTCTTACTGTGTGCAGGACACTTGAGGCATTGAGGGTAAGAAGTTAGGAGAAATGGTTCCTGGCTAGCCAAGGGGCTGATGGAAGAGTCAGGAAACTACTTAAATAGCAAAACCTAAAATAGTCAGCTTGTTATTTCCACATTTCAACATGCAGACCACACTTTGGGTTCTAAAGAAGTTTTAAGCCAAATGAATGATAATCTCTTTCCCTTCCATTTGCAGTCTACAGTATACTAAGATTCTATGGTTTATTTTGACCCTAGATTAAAAGTTCTAGCCATAAAATTTTTTGTACCTCCTAAGGACCATTATCATCTTGAGTCATGCAGAAAGCAAAAGGAATCCAAGGACTATTTAATTGCATATCCTAGAAAAACTGGGAAGATTAAAATTATTCTCATTGTGTTAATAGGTTAATCACAGTTAGGGGCACTAGGTTATTTTTTTTAGGTAAACAATGTGGGCCCTTTCAAAACTTCTTCAAAATACTTTGCTGTCTCTGTCTTTTAGGATGAGTGGATAAAAGTTCCCCCAACTGTTACAGGTAGAAGGCTCACCTGCATGGCCTGTTCGGGGAAGGTAATAGAATGGGGAAATGGAGAGAAACTTAAATTTTCCAGGCCACTGAATATCAGAATTAACCAGTTAAATCCTATCATCCTCATATTCTGTTCTAGGAGTTGAAGTGTTTTTTTCCTATTGGCATTCCTTTAACTCTTGGTAAGGAAAGAATTGTTTTGAATTGTTTGAGTAGGTCAAGGACTGGTATGAGATTGGTATAATTCTTAAATAGATTCATTTTCTTTTCATTTTATTTCTTGCAGCATGTATTTGATGACCTCAGGGGCTCAGTATCTCTGTCATGGGTTGGAGATAGCACTGGGGTAAGTAACCTAGTGGTCCCTTGTACAGTGTGATAAGCTAACATGTTCAGTTTTAGGATTTTAACTCTTGTATGCCATTTTGTGACACCATTTTTAGAATTTTTCCTTATTTGTGGAAAATTTATCTTGTCTAAAGTACAAAATAACAGGGAGCTATAGTATTTATTGTCTCTAGAAATGGAAGAATGGAGTGGTCAGTTACTCAGTTCTTCTGCCTTCAAGATGGCCTTCACCTAAACCAGCTTTCTGCCTAACATTAAAAAAAAAACACCAAAAGTTTCCAACTTTAAAAATGCTTTCTTAAGAACCGATTATATATTTTGAGACTAATTTATTCTTGGAAGATGGTGACTTTAGCAAACTCAAGCTCTATGACCAGAAGATTTGAGGCTGGTTATCTTCTGGGTCCTGGAGACTGCTTAAAATTAAAATGAGTAGGCAGAAAGGGAAACAGTATATTGGGGGACCTCCAGAGAAATGTGGATATTGGGAAAGATGGTGGAGCATCTGGTGAGGCAGAAACCTGAGTCCCACTTGTCATTTACTCTGTCTGTATGGCCACTCCTCCTTATAATAGGTTATTACTCAACTGCTTCTGCTGAATAACTGTTGCTGCCTATTTGCTGTCAGATGCTGCTTGATATCCCTATCTCAAGCATCATGGGGATTTTCCAGCACAGGCATTATTTGTTAGATACTGGGAGCAGAGAAGTAATTAGAAATACTTCCTGCATCAAAAGACCAATACTAGTGTCCCCTTTTTTCTCAGTGCAATAGTGAACTGACTTTCCCCAGTGATTCTAGGTTTCCCTACCTGCCTAACACCTATCCTAAAGCACTGTCAGTGCCCACTATAGATATATTGACTTCATTATTACCCTGTCTGCTGAGAGTAATGTCCCTATCAAAGCAGTGATGTGTCCTATCGGCAACTTGAAGAAATACAGAAGTATTTATCTACAAAGTAGATAAATATCTCTTATATTAAAATCCAGGAGTAGCCCCAATTTCACCTCTGTAGAAACTGGAAATCATTCCAACTTGATAATTTAAAGTCATCTTAAATTTTGGTGAGGCCCCATATTTGGCTCAGAGTAGCAGCTGACATGGTGATATTTGACGTTTAACTATTGACATGTGTTATTTACTAGTAACTGATTTTATTTCTATAATAAGTCCATCCGAACCAACTGTTGATAGCTTGCTTTTGTCTCTCTCCAGGTCATTCTAGTCTTAACTACATTCCATGTACCATTGGTAATCATGACTTTTGGACAGTCTAAGCTTTATCGAAGGTGAGACTTATAAGGGTATTTGAGAAGTGAATACACATTTGAACAACTAAAAAGGACTTACCAGGCGGCTCAGATCTTCGCAAGTCTCTGCACACCTCCATGCTGACTGTAGTTGCCTCCCTGACAACCTGAGAGTAGTTAACATCATTAAAAGGAAGAACTCCTTCCGAGGGAACTGGCTAATCCTATTGGAATTGGTGATCTTGAATCAGGAACAGAGAACAATAAAGATCCTCTGTCTCTGTGAACTGTGCTGTATGTGTAAGGCCTAGGGTGCTGTTTATTTTAAGGAAGTAAGTTTGAGATTTATTTAGGTTTCTGCCTTTGTATATAAAATTCCATTCATGCAGGGTATCCCAAAAGTCTTAGAGCAGTTTTAAGCCACCAAAGCTATTCTAGCTTAAACATGCTACATACAAAAGCTTTTGCTTTTCAGCCACAAATACCAGCTCCCACCAAGGGATCAAAGAGATGTAGCCCCACAGATATTTTAGAGGCTGTATCACTGAGAGAATCCTTAGTCATCACAACTTCCTCTAAGTCCTATCTATGATAAACTGTGGCAGGTCCCATGTGAAGCTCAGTTCCAGTCTTCTGGGACCATGGAGAATCTATGTGTTAGACCTTGACACCAACCAATGGCTCTTGAGTGGATAGAT
>CM053627.1:55905863-56003784 GCA_028646595.1 Phalanger gymnotis
TTACATAATAACGTTAATGTTACACCTAATAGGGGTTTGGGCCTGGGGCTTAGCACTTAGCAAGATTCAATGACAAGAGCCAAACTCTTCAAGGGCACTTGTTGAACTAAATGCTAAGGAGACAATTTTTTGCCTTATGACACAGTCATTCTTTATGGTACAATAATATCCCATTACATTTGTATAATAAAGCTTATTCAGGAGGAACACTGCATTGTTCTACCTCTTCTGTGACTAGTTCTTTTAAAGTTTTGACATCACTCCCTCATTTTGTAGTCTAGAACAGGGCCCTTATATTCTAGGTTCTGGTAGAGAACATAATGGGAGGATCTCTTGTTTTTTCTTCTTTGTGCTTTCTGTTATTGTGGTTGCTTTAAAAAAAAAAAAAACACAAATGCAACCTTAAGAAAAAACAAACAAGCATCCTTCCATTGCTGCTTGAACATCAGCTGGCCCAGGCCTTTCTCATCTCTCATTTGTGTGGTTTCATATAAAATTTTTTTCATCAGCATACACTGTTCCTGGTTGAATAGAAGTTAAGTTTTTCAGATGCATTGTCACTTTACCAAGGTCACTTTGAACTCTAATTGTATCATAGGATCATAGTTTTAGAGCTGGAAGGGAACTTAAAGGTCTTTTTAGCTCAACCCAGAGAAGTTAAGTGACTTTCCAAAGGTCATAAAAGTAGAGTGAGGAGTTGAGCAGGGATCTGAACCAGGTCCTCAAGTTCCAAATTCAGGGTTCTTGCCAATTTGTGGGATCCAGAGTTCCCACTCCAGCTTCCCAAATTGGTCTTCGTCCATTATTCTCCTGCCATGTTGGCTTTTTTGTTTTGTTTTGTTCTTTGCTTCTCCGAAGGACAGGCATGTCTGTTGGATGTGCCAAGTTCTTAAGAAGCAGGCTGACCTGAATCTCATTCAAAGAGTTTTCTTAGGTGTGGCATGAAGGAGGAAAGTTTTAAAACCAGTGTAGATCATGCCATTGCAAGGCCATAAGGCTGTTAATGATTGACATTATACAACAACCAGGAACTGTTTAACCCGTAAATATAACTCCTAGGTCTCTGCTTCTACGTACACCTGCTATCCAAAGATAAATACTGGTCTCAGAGTCACAGCCCTAGAGGGGTAAAATAGGAATCTGTTAGTAATACCTATTTCCTCTCCAAGCACCTTTTATCTTATCCGTATGTTATACTGACAACAAAGACAATTTCAGATCTCTATCTGCTCCAAAAGAAAGGGAAAAAAAGTGTAACTACTAGCCAGGCTTGTTTATGTGTGGGCTGGTAGTTTCACCCATTAGAAGGTAGAATGATTCCATTTCTGTCTTTGTATCTAATGGGGAAGGTAGTTTTTCTTTTGGGAAGGGTCTACATCTGTGATTCCATTAGTGTAGGGAACTGGTATAGGATCTTCTTCCCACTGACACAGACCAGCAGATCATCTATAACTTAGAGTCTCAAGGAATTGCTCAGAGTACTGAGAGGTTAAATGATTGGACCACTGTCACCCAGCAACACTCAGCAGCGGCTAGGTCCTTGTGACTCTCAGGCTTGGCCATAGTTTACCGAGAGAGGCTGCCTTTTCAGGTGCTTAATAAGAGATGTTGGATGGTGGCTGCAATCAGAAATCAGCCACATAAATGCTCAAACACCTGTTTTCCTTTCCATTCAGTTCAACATATTTTCATAGATCTGCCTATGTAGAAGACCTCAAGTTGTAATAAATGATCTCACATAAATTAAGACTTGACTCAAGTTCTGCGTTGAAAGTCTTACATTTTGTTAGAAATTTGATCTTGAGCAAATGACTCAGCCTTTCTGTTTCGCAGTTTTTTGATCTGTAAAAGTTGGGGATAGAACTAAATTTTTAAGGTCCCTTGTAGCGCTATTATTTTATAATTCTTTTTCTGATTTGTCATTTCATGGAATATTTACTAATGTGCCTAGGGCTGTACTATTAAGCCATTGAAAACTACTACTTAATTACAGATTAGTTACTCATTGGTAATAGCCTAAATTTTCCACTGAAAGCTTAAATTCTATGAAAATCAGTGATCTAATATTCTGTAGCAAGACTTGAATTGAGGTGGTAGTGGTATTAATAAAAATAACATCTTTACAGCTGCTTTTAGAGTTTTCAGATTGCTTTCATCATAATCTTCTGAGCAAGTATTCACTTTCCCATTTTACATAAGAGGCTCAGAGAGTCTAGGTGATTTACATCGACTCACTCACTGGCTTTTTATTTTCCCTACTTACCTTCTGGGAACGTTATCGAAATGAACATCTAATATTTTTAAGTATTCTCAAATTTAGCATGAAGAACTTTTGTTTCTCTAGCTGTATTCGTTCTGCGTTATAGAATTGTAAAAGCCTTTGAAAGCACTTATACCTTGTGTGGTAAAGAAACTGTTTTAAATGATTTTGTTTTCTGTCTCCTCCTCATTCAGTGAAGACTATGGAAAGAACTTTAAGGATATTACAAATCTCATTAATAACACATTCATTCGGACTGAATTTGGAATGGCTATTGGACCTGAAAACTCTGGGAAGGTTTGAGTCTTTGCTTTCTAATACTAAAGTATATACCTTATAAACTGTGCCTATGGTGGCAAATTTAGTTATTGTGGAAACCCATTAATACAACAGTAAACTTTTGTATAAAGAGTAAAAAGTCTGATTTTATGGTGTGTTTAATACTATATGAATACGGTTGAACCTCAGTATATTATTCTCTTTGTAGTTGGTTTCAGAATAAAGAAGGCTCTGTCTAGGATGAAATTCCATCTGAGTGGGTTTAATTATTTCAGTGCCAAAAGACTTTTATTGCAAGGCAGTTTTTGGCTATAAGTTGGTGCCACCACATGAACCCACCAAAGACAGTCTTTTAGTGAGAATACAATGTAAAATCTGAAGATTGACACTACTTAATTCACATTTGTGGAAGGTGAATTAGAAATCATCCAGGTAGTATGCCATAGTTTCAAGTTTGTAGTTGCACACACATTACAGTTAAGAACATAAAGGAGTAAGCATATTTATTTTAACCTGTTGCTTTTTAGCTTTCTTCATGGTATTTTCTGATGCTTGTTTGTGACTCAGATTGTTCTCAGCTAAACTCTGCTGGAAGTTCTCATTATGTTGTGAGCAGATTTTATCCTAATCTCATAATTCATCTTCCTTTCCAGGTGATTTTGACAGGGGACGTGTCCGGAGGAAGTCATGGAGGAAGAATCTTTAGGTCATCTGACTTTGCAAAGAATTTTGTTCAAACAGATCTACCTTTTCATCCTCTGACTCAGATGACTTATAACCCCCAGAATTCTGATTACCTTTTGGTAGTCAGCTCTGAAGTAAGTCCAGCCAAGTTTTACATGTTTATGAGCTCAACACAGATCAACTGAAAAGGGTTTTCTGTATTTAAGTATTGCCTTTGTGCTGAACTTCCTACCACTGACACCTGGGGGTCTGAAATATGTAGTTCTACCTTCCTCCTTTCTCATAAAGGACAAAATTACTGAGTGCCCCATTTCCCCTGATCCAGGACAAAAAAATGAAGATGTCTCTTAAACTGTGTTTTAGAATATGTCATGGTGGATTGGCTTTTTAAAAATTTCTACAAGTGAATATGATATTTGCTGTTACATTCTTAAGTCAACAAAGAACTGTGTTTTATTAACAAAGAAATTAAATTCATTCAATCAAGCATTTATTAAGTACCTATTGTCTGCCAGTTTTTATACTAGGCTCTGGGTATACAAAGACAGAAAGGAAGTAGTTCTACCTTCAAGGAGTTTATATTCTATTGGAGAAGACAACATGTGCATATAAATATGTAGAAAACAAATAAAAGGTAATTTCTGAGGGGAAAGGCACCAGTAGATGGAGGGAGTCAGAAAAAGCTTCATCTAGAGCAGAGGATCTTCACCTTGTTTGTGCCATGACCCTCACAGGCAGTCTGCCAAAATCTAGGGACCCTTTCTCAAGATAATTTAAAATGTATAAAATAAAATACATGAGATTGAAAAGGAAATCAGTTCTATTGAAATAGTTATCAAAAAAATTAAAAATAAATTCACTTGTTCTAAATTAAGAACTGCTCATTTAGAAAGTAGCACTTGAACTGAGTTTTCAAGAAAACTAGGGATTCCAAGAGGCAGCTATGAAGACATGGAGTACCTACAGCCTGGTCAAAGACTGAAAGGCAAGAGATGACTGCTCTCTTGTATGAGGAGCATCAGGGAGCCTCCTTGGCCTGGAGCATAAATTACTTGGAGAGCAATAATGTGTACTAAGGCTTGAAGGGGCCTGGGGCCTGGTTATGAAAGAGCTTAAAGTCAAAGTTTGTATTTGATCTTAGAGATAACTGAGAGCTATTAGTACTTGGGGAACAAGAGAGAGAGATGGTCAGATGTGTGCCAGTGTGATGACTAGAAGGGATAGATACCAAAGGCAAGGACACCATTTAGGAGGCAATAGTCTTAAGTGAGAGGTCATGAGAGCCTGATCTAGGGTGAGGATCAAAGAGAGAAGGAGACAGATACAGGAGGGAGTATAGGGGCAGCTGATTAGATATGAAAGATGAAGAAGGTCAGAGAGTCTGCTTTGGCTCTGAGATCATGCACCTGAGTGACTCCAGGGATGGTGGTGCCCTCAAGAGAAATAAGAAAGTTAGAGAAAAGGGAGGGATGTAAGGGAGGGAGGAGGAAGATACTGACTTCTCTTTTGTACATGTCGAGTTTCAGATGCTTACAGAGCATCTAGTTCAACATTTTTAATAGCCAGTTGATGATAGAGAGTTGAGCTCCTGAGATGCTTACTGGAGCTGAGTACATCAACCCATTGAAGCTGATGAGTTTACTGAGAATATAGAGAGGAAGAGAAGGCACCAGGCTCTGGCTTTGAGGTACATGTACCATTGGGGCTGATGATCCCTAAAGGAAGACCAAGAAGGGGTGGTCATATAAGTAGGAAGAAAAAACCAAAAGAAACCAGCATCAAGACATTTAGACAACAAGAGTAGACAATTTTTCTAGGAGTTTGACTGTGAAAGGAAGGACGGCTATAGACTTATTGTTTAAGAAAATAGTAGAGTTAAGTAAGGTTTTTCTTTTAAGTATGGAGAGACGTGGGTATGTTTATAGGCACCAGAGTGGGAGCCAATAGTGAGGGAGAGATTGAAGATAGAAAGAGAGGATCAGTGATTGTGAGAGAGTGGGATGGTGAGGAAACCAAGGGTACATGTAGAGGGGCTGGCAGGGAGAAAGGTCATCAGAGACTACCATATATAAAGGGAAGAGTGGATGTCAAGATTGAGAAAAGAGGGAGCAAATAGCAAATGGGCTCTGTTCTCACAGCAGAGGAGTGGAAGGGGTGCTCTGGAAGGCTTGTGGAGAGGTTTGGAGAGAGGCATAAGAGAACTGCCTTGCTCCAGGAAGTACATAATTCTGTAGTGGATCCAGTTGGCCTAGCTGCATGACTTCCTTCAGCTTTATTTGCCACTCTCTCTAGGAGCTCTCATTAGCTCCTGTGAGTTCACTTATCTTTGTGCCCATCACTCCCAAATCTATACATCACGCTCTTAGGATCTTCCCTCAACTCCAGTTGCAAATCCCCCACTGCCTGCTAGCTCCCTCCATCTGAGGTAGGTGTCTCACACTTGATACATTCAGAACAATTCGTTTTTCTTCTTCCATAACGTGCACTCTTCCAGACTTTCCGACACCCTTCCATTCACCTAGGTAAATTGCCTCTGAGTCACCCTTGACTCTTCCTTCTCCAGGGTCTCTCATATCTAATCAGTTGCTTGGTCTTATGGATTTTGTATCTTTCTTATCTTGTCTCTTTCTCAACAACCACCTGTAGTTCAGATTCTCATTATCTCTTTACTGCTGTGGCAGTTTCTTTATTGGTCTCCCTTCTCATCACTCCTCTCTGATGGGTTCCAGAATTATCTTCTTAAGGCACAGGTCTGACCACATCACCCACCTCTTCACTCAAAACCCTGCCATTTTCCTTTGCTGGGCATATAAAATACAAACCCCTCAGCATGGCACATAAGGATCCCCCAAACTGGCTCCCATCTGCACTCTTTAGTCCTTTTGTGCTGCTCTCCTTCACACCCTCCACATTCCTAGTATACTGGACCCCTAGACACATTTCTCTAAACTTGGCACTTTTATCTGCCACCTCTGTAGATGCTCATCCTTTGTGCCTGTAATGTGTTCTCTCCAAGCCTCAAAATCCCTCTCTTTCTTTCCGAGCCTTTCTATCTGCCCTTCAGGGAAAGCCTCCTATAGATATGTATTATCTCCCCTCATTAGAATGTGAGCTTCCTGTGGGCTGGGACTTAATCTATTTGTAAGTATCCCCATTGCTTAACATAGCACTTGGCCCGTAGTGCTGAATAATTGCTTTTCCATTTCATTCTTTTCCTCCCTTGAGGGTAGAAACTTTCATTTTTGTGTTTATATTCTCTATGTCTAGCACAGTGTCTTATACAGAAGAGGTGCTTAATAAATGCTGGTTGAAGCCCTCAGGGAGAGAATGCTTCAAATGCAGAGAGTCCGCAGAAGTTCAGACTGGTTAATGAACTGGGGTAGAGGGGAGGAGAGCAGAAAAAAGGAAGCTGGAAGCCCTGAAGATATTCTGCCTGGGGCTGATTGTTTAAATGTCCAGAGGCACAGGAAAGCCAAGCAGCTTGTCCTCTTAGCCACAGTCCAGTGCTGGGCTTTTTGACTAGAGGTTATGCCTCCAGATAACTGCCTAGGGTAAACCTTGGATTGGGCTAATAGTCATTTGTCATCTTTCAGAATGGCCTGTGGGTATCGAGAAACTTTGGGAGGCAGTGGGAAGAAATCCACAAAGCAGTGTGTTTGGCCAAGTGGTGAGTAACTAACTGAGGGTGACTCTGTGTGTGTGTGTGTGTGCGCGCCCACATGATACAAAAATGGCATATAACTGATACCTCCTTTGGAGGGAGCTTATGGTCTGGTGAGGGCAACTAGACTTATTATTTTGACTCATAGGAGGAGCTATTCCAAATACTTCACTGAGTGTGTGAGTGTACAATGGAAGAAGTCTTTGGGTGGTGAGCTTCTGTTTCTTGTTGAGGCTAGAGCCTCTTCTTCATCACACCCACAGAGTCCATTCATTCTCCTTAAGCTGGTAAAGCTAAGGAGGCAGACAGCCTCAGTCAGCCATCCTAACATGCCTGGTCAGTGGAGGATGCTGCTGTGTCCCCTTTGACTTCCTCTGCCCTCTCTTTATGATGAAGCAGGAAGCAGAAAGTTCTGTAGCCATGTGCTCACCCAACATGAAGAACCCCCTGTAAGAGCAAGATTCCTGTCAGGCAGGTCTTACCTGTTTTATTTGAGCAGAAGTCCTGCTTTCTGTCTGTTCCACTTAGCTGGGATCATGAAAAATAAAATAACAGTTTATCTCACATAAAGTGATAAAAACTGCCTTTTAAAGAGACTCTGGTCTCTTTCTAGCTGCAAGTGTGTAAAGACACTGCACTATGCTTTAGGTCAGGGCTGTCCAAAATGCAATTTATACAGCCCACCTACAAGCGTAGAAATTTACATAAATGCATTAGTAAAGGAAGCTGAGCTACCGCAGAGCTCTCACTAAAATGGCAAATCAAAATCTACTGTCTCTTGTTTCAATAAAAACCTAAGGTTGGACAGCCCTGCTTTAGGTTACAGTTAAAGAGATTTTCAAGGGTAATTTTCTTTAAAACCTAATCTTCATATAAAATGCAAATCCACTGTATGCTAAAGCATACTACTTCCATTACTCATAACCAGTGAAATGAGAAGAGCACTAGATTGGAATTCAAGAGACCTGTGTTTGATGCCAGTCCTGCCACTAGCATACTATCGAGCCTTAAGCAAATGACTTTGTACTTGGGGAAGCTCACTTTCCTCTTCTGAAAAGTGAGGGAAGATTGAATTGAGTTGAAGATACTGGACTCTATATACAGGATTCCAGTCAACTCTTTTAATCTTATATCATTTAATCTCTCTAGGCCTCAGGTTTCTCATCTGTCAAATGAGGGGTTTGTATTAGAGTCTAGTCTTTTTCGACTCTGTGATTCTTTGACCAGAGAGCCCTTCAGGACCTTGCTAAAACTGATTATACCCATTTCTCCTAAATTTAGTTATCAGATTTCTCAGCCCATAGCAGGTTAAAAGAGAATGGGCTATGAAAAACAAGTATGCTGACAATAGGAAAATGTGACAATTGTTATATAACTTAAGAGATAGAAAAAAGCAAATACAGGAACTCAAAAAGTATAGCCTTCAGAGGTCATATAGTATAAGGATGAACAGCTTTATGCAACTCAGTAATCAGTAAAACCATCACTGTTTCTGCAACATGATAGAAGAATTGAACATGTCAAAAAAGACTTTTTATGCCTATTATTTTAGAAAACAAGGATATATATTAATACATTTTAGAATTTGATTACATTTAGAATTTGATTAAGCATGGCTATAGACACAAAAGATGGTATGAAAATTCTCTTATAGACCATCAAATTCCTTTATGACTCTGAATAAGAATTAGTGTACAGACTTTCGTCTTACTCTCATAGTATAACCCTAACCCTAATTCCAAGTAATTTTTAAAATTACAAGTAGTGGACATTTTTAAAGGCAGCTAAATAACGAGGAAAGGGATTATCTCTTCAAGATAAATCTGATGCAGGCACAATTGCTCATTCATAATCTTTAAAACCAAAGTGCTTTGTGTAATAAATAAAATGAAATCCATTAAATCTTGTATCTAATGCAAGGATTTCTCTCTTTTGTAATTATTTCCAAGTTCAATATTCCAAACTTGTGAATGTCTCATACACTGATGATAGCTGCGTGCTAAACTTCTTGTCGTGATGTTTTTGTTGTTAATTTTGTTTTATAATAAACCTACCCTAAGCAACAAATACATAGAATATAGAGTATAACCATAAAAAGCAGGCTGTTAACATTTTGAGGAATATAGAAAATATATTTAACAGACACGTTGAACAAACCACCATTGGTATGCTCTGTTTTGCTTTCTGACCTCTCTTCTGTTTGTGTATTTATAAGTTTTAATTGCTATTTTTGTGTAGTCATAATAAATGTGTATGTTCCCATTCCTTCTTTGCTTTGTTTAATTTTGTGTCTTTCCTAATTTTTAAAATCTATTTCATATTTGCCATTTTTTATGACTTTGTAGTACTTGAAATCAATTAACTGTTAAACACTATTAAACACTGGGAATTACGGAAAGGTGGCAATCTTTGCCAATGGACATAGTACCCACATCACCAAAATCAGAGATTCTTTGGGCACTGAAGTGTGTCATTAACATTGATGGTGCCACAGTTTATTTAGCCATTTCTCAGTGCTTAAGACGACTCTGTTTCTAGTTTTCCACTCTTTCCAAGCAAAGTTGCTATGAACATTTTTGTACAGATAGGCAGTTTTTCCCTTTTAATAATGTGATGTGATAATAACATGATAATCATATGGTCAGTTTTTGTACCTTTGGTAACTCTGGCCATATTGCTCTTGCCATAAATTCTGTATCAACTTATAGTCCTACCAAGAATATAGAGATTATCTGTTTCCCAGTAACCCTGCTCACAAGAATTTTTTGTTACTTTGCCAGTTTAGTGAATATATGATGGGATCTTAAAGCTATTTTAATTTACATTTCTGTGATTCCTACAGAGTTTGAACATTTTCGAGTGTTTTTTTTTAAATATTTTCACCTTCAAAATTACCCTTTGACACATTTTTTCATTGGAGAATGGAAGTTGATTTTACGCATTTTTCTATTTGGTTCTTTAGAGCTGAGATGTCAAATTTTTGTCAGCTGTATTTGCCGCAAAGATTTTTTCCCCTTAGTTTCTTGTCCTTTCATTTTCAGAACATCTTCTTTTCGTCAGTGCTTCTTGTGGTTCGGTCATTTCAGTCATGTCTGACTCTGTGGCCCCTTCTGGGGTTTTCTCAGCAAAGATACTGGAGTGGTTTGCCGTTTTTCTTCTCCAGCTCATTTTACACATGAGGAAATTAAGGCAAACAGGCTTAAGTGACTTGTTCAGGCTCACACAACTAGTAAGGGTCTGAGGCCAGATTTGAACTCAGCTCTTGCCGACTCCAGGCCCAGTGCTCTATCCACTGTACCCCTTAGCTGCTGATGTCGGAGTTACCAACCTGGTTTTGTCTGCTAGAAATTGTGTAGCTTTTATCTCGGAGAAGACAGGTTCGGATCTAACACCCTCTTTTCTATGATGGTCTCTAAGTGGACAAGTTGGATTTCACTCTTGCACATATAAACTGAAATTCCAGGTAATTGGTAAAAGCCTTAGATTGAAGTCACATTCGCACTACTTGTTAATGAGCACTTCTGCTAAATTTTGCAGCAAAAGATTCAAACACAGAAAAAATAAACCCTGTGGACATAAAATTACAATTGTCAACAATTCATTAATTACGAAGTCCTCACTCAGCCTTATTCTGCCACCCTCAAAATATTTGTTCTTCATCCCTTTCCATGGGCTAGATTTTATTGGAGCAGGGTCATCACCTTGGCTAAAGTCTTTGTTTCAGTGGAACACCTTAGAAAGACATATCTTCTGTTCTTATAATCAGCATATGATTAATGCTGGTTTTGAAACCTTTGGTGGTCCCAGAACATCTGGGGGTGCATTTTGCATCCTCATATTTTTATACATGTTCTAATTTTTAGCTTAAGCAAGCGTGACCTTGTATGACATTTCCTCCAGATAATCTCAGTAGCTTCCCACGCAGGCTATGATACATAAAAGTCAAATACTGTTTCAGCACTCTAACTTCCTCTTAAGTTTTCCCGTTTCTGATTAGATATATTGGGCTTTTGTTCAGTGTTTCTAATCTCCAGCATTAATATCCCTTGACACTACCCTTTGCAAAAGAAGAATCCACTTGATCATGGACATGGGCAACTTATGGATACATTTGTTTAAAATGGGAAAGTTAATGGATCTTTTTTGAGGCCTAAGTATGTGCATGGGTCAGTATGGGGTACAGTGAGGTGGCACCCATGTTTAGGTAACTTCATGTACTTGGGGAAGGAACATATAAGTATATAAAAAAGAGATACCGGGCTCTGGAAATACAGAGACAAAAACAAAGCAACCTTGCTCTTGAGAAGCTTACATTCTTTCAGATTATCAAGAACAGATCTATAGATCTGATTTGATTTTTTTTTTTGAGGAATAGATAAGATTTTACTGCTTAGGAGAGAACATTTCAGGGAAGGGGATAGAATCAACAAAAAAAAGTATGCCAGATACAGTGAGTTGATTAAATTTGATTACAAAAGAGGTTTCCTAAGGGAGAAGAGTGAGAAATAAAGCTGAATAATAGCTTCAAGCTATTAATAGCTTTTAAGGTTTAAAAACAGAGATAGTCCTGTAGGTATAGTGGGTTACTAGGCTTGGGGTCTAGAAACCTGGGTTCAGATCCCTCCTACTTGTTTGCTGTGTGACCCTGGACAAGCCACTTGATTTTTATGTGCCTCAGGTATCTCAAGGATTTACCTACTGCCTTAGAATTGCCTTGGTGAAAAAAGCCCCCCAAATGAATGAAATCATAGATCCTTTTTAAGATTTGAAAAACTCTTCAATTGGTTATTTAATTGGATAGGCAGGTTGGGACCATTTTTGGTGGTTTCTGAATGACTTGGGAAGATGTATTGATCACATGATCTTAGATTTTGAGTTGGAAGAGAAGTCTGAGAACTTATCAAGGCCAAGCCCCTCATTGTGTGATTGAAGAAACTGAAACACCAGGGTGTGAAGTCATTCACTAAGGGTCACACAACTAAAGCGTGTTGACAGCAGGATTCCATCCCAAGGCTTCCTGACTCCAAGTCCAGTGCCCTCTCTACTGCATTCTATGTTTTACTTCTGATTTTAGAGTTGAAGGAAACTTAGAGATATGTCCAGACTCCCTTGTTTTACAGATGAGGAAACTGAGAACCTAAGATGTTGGATCACTTGCTCAAGGTCACATTGGTGGAAAGGCTGGGATGAACGAGTCAAGGAGGTGGCTCTGGAGAAGCTCTTCTACCTGAGATGAGACCTGTTAAACTTGTATTAGCTTATTCATAAAAAAAATCAGAACTGAACTGCAGTCAGACAAAGTGGGCAGCAGATTTGAATTGCAATATTTTTCTGTCTTTGCCTTGTTTTAGGGGATCACAAAACACCATCTTCTTCACTACCTATGTGAATGGCTCCTGCAGTAAGTATGTTTCATTCTTGGAGAAGGAGATCACAATAGACTTCATGCTTTGGCGACCTCTGCCCTAGGAAGTCTGGATTCTCATCCAGCCTCTTTAACTAGCTAGTTGTGCGATCTTGACTAAATCACTCAACTTGCCTGGGCCTTCATTTCCTCATCAGTTAAATGAGGGAGTTGGATTAGCTAATCTCTGTGATTCTGTACCCAATGGGAACCATTTGGACTATAGAACACAGAAACTTGGAAGAAACCTTAAGTCAATTCAACAGACATGAGTTTTTATGTGCCAGGCCCCAGAAAGAAAGCTGTATTGGCCAGAAAGCAAACCCAAGTTTCCATGTCACAGGCAAGAATTTTACCACAAATATAGTGATGCAAAATCTAAGTTTAATGTATTAGAAAGTCTTAAGCCAAATTATGGTATAGATAAAATACTTTTTGCTGTAACATGTAGACCAGGTATTTTTTGTTGTTTTTGGAAATGTTTGATATTTTCTATATTTGTTAATAAGAGCAAATTGAATTACGTAGAAGGACATTTTTATAGTTTTGTAATAATGCAGTTGCTTTTAAAAACATTTTATTGATGTTTTTATAACTCCTTCATTTCCAAATACATCCCTTTCTCCCCTCCTCACAGAGCAATTCCGTGTAACAAAGAATAAAAAAAGAGAGAAATAAAAGCCAGGCCAGCAAAACTAGCTGTCACCATCTACCAAATCTGGTAGTACAGACAATGTTCCAAACCTACATGTAGGCACCTTCCTCTGTCAAGAAGGGAAGAAGGCACATGTTTTCTTCTTCAAGGCCTTGATTGACCACTGTCATTATGCAGAAGTTCATTTTGTTTTGTTTTGTTTTTTCCATATATATTGTTGCAACTATTGTCTGTTCTCTTAGTTCTGTTGATTTTACTTACTAAATGTAAGTTCCCTTCAGACTTCCCACAATGACTCTTAAATTTCTTCTTTTTTTTTTTTTTTTTGGAGCAGGGAAGGCAGGGCAATTGGTGTTAAGTGGCTTGCCAACATCACATAGCTAGTAAGGGTCTGAGGCCAGATTTGAACTCAGGTCCTCCTGACTCCAGGGCCAGTGCTCTACTCACGGCACCACTTAGCTGCCTCCACAATGACTCTTCCAAGTCATTGCTTTTATGGTCAGTAAGGTAACATTTTGTCCATGTACTATTGCCCGTGTAAGCTATTCTTCAGTGCTTGGCAAATATTCTGGTGGAAATGGAGCCTCTGTCACTGATCTCCTTAGAGCATGTGTCTCTAGCTGTGGCATCCCAGGATGAAAAGATAGCCCCCATAGTCATCATGAAATGGTCAGACCAATGCTCAGCTTCACCACCTTCAGACTTTCATGCCCCTCTTTCTACAGTCACTCCATCTCTGACTCATAACACCTTCTGTTGTTTCTGCCAGTTTGCTGGTGGGAGGTGAAACTTCAGAGTAGTTTTAATTTGCATTTTTCTTCATAATTGTCTAGTTTCAGAAACAGAAGCCAGACTTTGCTGTAACTTTGAAGGATGCGGTACTTCTTGTTTTAATTTGTTTTTTTAATGTTTTAAATACTCTTCTCTCTTTTTATATCAGGTCACTTCCCAAAGGCACCTTCCCCTTTAACCCCCTGCCACCCTCCCTTATATCAAATAATTAAAGGCAAGCAAAACAGACTGACGCATTGGGGACACCTGAGAAGTATGCCTTCTTCCATGCACTTCCAACAAGAAGGGAAAGATATACTTTGCCATCAGTCCTTTGAAGTCACTATTGGGCAGGGCCCTAATCCAAATTCTGAAGTCTTTCATTCTTGTTTTCCTTTGGGGGCATTAGCATGGTTGTCATGTAAAATGTTCTCCTGATTCTGCTTCAGTTCATACAAGTCATGCCTAATTCTTCATATTCTTCATTTCACATGGTACAATAAACACTGCATTACATTGATGTACTACATACAGTTGGTTCAGTCATTCCCTAAGAGCTAAGCATCTGCCTTTCTTTGAGTCCTTTGCTACTTTAAAAGGTACAGCTATAAATCTTTTTTATATGTAGGAATTTTCTGTCTTTGACCCCCCTTGAGAACTATGCCTAGTGAGGTACAGTGAGGTATTGCTGAGACCAGAAGTTTGTGTAGTTTAGTGTATTTTTTAGTACAGTTCCAAATTATTTTCCCAAAAGGTTGGACCAGTTGACAGTTCCACCAGCAGTGCATTAGTGTGTGCAAGGTACTTTTATGACAAATATAAAACATTTATTAATAAAAATAAGCACACATGCAATGGCCCTTCCCCTCCCCTATGATGATCCATTATCTCAGCATTGTCACTTGATTGATTCATACTTATCCATGACAGGCATTCTGTAGCTACGTCTGAGCTGGGAGTTATTTTGTACTACAAATTGTTGCCTGTAAGAAGAATTCAAAACCACTTGAACATGTGACATTTTGCAAGAATCCTAACTCACATTTTGTTTTGTTTAAGAAGCTGATCTTGGAGTATTGGAATTAAGAAGAACCTCAGATTTTGGCAAAAGCATCAAGACCATTGGAGTAAAAATCTATTCTTTTGGCTTGGGAGGCCGATTCCTCTTTGCTTCAGTAATGGCTGATAAAGTAGGTGTTTTCTTTTTCTTCTTTTCTTGAGCTTTGCTATATGAGGATGTTATCTCAAAAACCTTTTCTGTTTAAGGTACGGAGACTTCCTTGTCCTGTTAACATTCAAAGTCATTTAAAAGGTTGAGAGTTCAAAGATCAGCCTTTTAGAGTTTGTTTAATTCCTCCTGGACCCTCTGCTTTCACTTTAGGTAATTGCCTCCAAGTCAGTTGTGGGGCCGTTTTGCAATTTATAAACTCAATATTCTTCAAATGTGGATAACTGAAAATAGCAGATATGTAATATATCCATTGTTTGTTTCTTGCAAAAATAATTTTGTTGTTCTTGTTACACAAACAGCATATATTTTGATCTCTGGGTTCTATTTTCAAACCAGAATAAAATTTAGAGCAAGGTTAAACATTTCAGCACTTCAGTATAACTTAATAACTCTCGTCACTAAACTTGCTGTTATTTATTAACTAATAATAGCTCCCATTTATATAACAAAGCACTGTCAGGGCTAGGATGAGATAGCTTTTTAAGGTTCACACAGTGTTTTCCTTATGTTAACTAAGACTTAACCTAAAATTTTCCTTGGCTTACTGATCTGCCTCAAGACATATTCTCAGGTCTTCTCATTGTACCGCATAAATAATGTTTGTTGCATGAGTGAATGTCTACTCCAGGATCTTTATTGGAATGTAGGTATTAATGACTTCTTTAACACTCTCCTCTTAACAATCCAATAGTATTGCTACTCACTGCTTTTAGTTTCTATTAGCAGCTACTATAGTTAGACAGCTTTTCTGAACTCACGCCTCTGTTATCTGAGTTCTAGATCTCTAGAAGGATTCTGAAAATGGAGACAAGTCTCATTTTTTGCTTCTTTTGGTTTCTCCAGTAAGAAAATGGGGAAGGAAAGGTTATCTTTTTGTAACCTGGCCCCTGAGGAAACTTGCAAAGAACAATTTAAAGGTTTAGCCCTTCTTTAAGATAATTTACACTTGGGTTTTTTAATTATTGTGTTCTACTGAACACAGTAGAACAACTAAATCAAATTAAGGACACTGTCTTCACAATTTTAAAGACATTTAGCTCAGCTGAAATGTAGGTCAAGAAAAAGAAGGAGCAATGTAGATCCTACTTTGAACTTGAAGCAACATGTCTTGGAGCTGTAGAGCTGTCCTTGGAGTCAGAAGACTCGGCTTCCCACTCTGCCTCCAACTCCTGCTGGCCATGTGGCTTTTGGCAATGATCTAAACCAGGGCTGGGGAACCTGGGGCCTTCAAGGCTGCATGTGGCTTTGGGGATTTAGTCAAAGGGCCATGTTTGAGGACCTGGAGGGCCACATGCAGCCTCAAGGCCACAGGTTCCCCACCCCCATCTAAGCAGTTCTCTGGGCTTACAGGTTGTAGATAAGGTGCTCACAAATGATAGATACAGTCCATTAAGTTACCAAAAAAAAAAGCCCTCCACCAAAAAGAATGGATGAGTTAAATATAGAAGCCAAACTTACTATTAAAAAATTAATATTAAGTTGCCATATTTTTTGCATAAGGACTGCAGCTGATAAGTGTTTTGTAGATTGTGCTCAAACAGTACTGCCCCAATAAGGTAATTAGGAATTTGAGTGAATACAAACTTAAGTGCCTCAACATGCCATATCGACCCGGAAGAGCACAATCTGTGGCAGATCACAGAATTTGAAAATTAGAACAGATTTCAATGGCCATCTCATCGAGCGCATTCCTCAGAAAAATTTCTTCTACAACATATCGAGTATGTGGTCATCTAGCCTTTGTTTGAAGACTTCTAGTGAAAGGGAGGAGGGAGAGGAGTCGCTGCTTCCCTAGACAATCCATTCCAGTTTTGGACAGTTCTCATTATTAGGAAGTTTTTCATTACAACCATCCTAAACCTAGCATTGTACTAATTGCTAGTGATTCGGAGACAAAGCAAATGGTCTGTATCTCAGGGAGCTTATAGATGGAATGCCACATTTACATAGATAAATAAGTTAAAAATAACTTCAGGGAAACAGAAAAGAAGTTGTAACAGGTTGGTGACTCAGGAAATGCTGCCAGCAGAAGACACTGTGGGAATTGAACCTTGGGGTAAGGTGAATATTCCCCAAGGCTTGGGGGCCATGAATTGCCCTGGAGGAAGAGGAGGAGGTAGGAGAGGAGAGATTGATCCAGAGGAATTTCTGAGTTGCCAGAGTAAATCATTTACAGGCAAATGATAAGGTCTAGGGTGTGAGTCTGTTCCAGGCTGAGTTGAACGAGTGTGTATCATTGAGGATAAGGAGGCCGATAAACTGAAATGCTGGGGTGTTGAGGTGACATTAACATGATATTGAAATTCCCAAGTGCAAAAGTAGAATTTGGGGAAGAAAGGAAAACTGAACCAAGTGTTGAATTTGAGAAAAGAGAAAGAAGGACCCCAGGGACTGGGACATTATTGTAGTGAGGATCTCAGTAGGTGTCATAGAAGGACAGAGTGTATCTCAAGGAAGGTAAAATAAGGTAAGATTGTTGATGGCAGGAGGAATGTTTAGAAGTCCCATGAGGAGCTGAAAGTATGTCTGTTCCTTCTGGTCCAGTGGGTTGAGATTATGAGAAAAAGTATACCTGGCAGCAGAGAGGGAAACCAGAAGATCTGTTTTCTTGTATACATAGAAACATAACCCCCCCAGAAGGGGAAAGTAGAGTGAGAAGATGGAGTCCAAGATAGAGGAAAATGTGTTAACAATAGAATGAGAGTTGGAGAGGCCCAAAGAAAGGAGAAGGCCGGATAGGAGGAGGGGTGGGGCTGAGATTAATGGAAATGAAATAGCTGGGAGCCTGACAAGAGATGTGGATTTCATCTTGGGTTTGGGCTCTAAATCTCCGCATTAGAAGCTGAAGTGGGAGTGAGGGTTGGGGGTGGCTCGGTGCTTGCTAACCATAGCATAGGGAATTAGTATTGTTCAATTGATAAGGAAGATCTTAAGACCCCTCTTTACCCTCTTGGACATCCTGCTCTGCATGCTCTCCAGCTTGTCAATATCAATACATTCCTAAAATGTAGCCTCCCAGAATGAACACAGTGCTCCCCAGGTGTGGTGTGACCAGGGCAAAGTACAGCAGATCTCACCTCATCTCTTCATAGGCTATGCCTGCCTTCTCGAACACATTAGCGTTTTTGTCTGCCGCGGCACCCTGTTGACTTATATTGAGCTGCAGTTTATGAAAAAACCCTAGGTCTTCTTTTCCCAAACATGAAACCCGTTATGGTGTGGGTTACTTACCCGCACTTCCACTACTCCTTTTTCTGATTGCTAATTTTCAGATTACCAACTTTTTCTCTTAGATCATTCATTGTTCATCTGAACGAATGAGACATTGCTCACTTTATGGTCTGTGTGCGTATATACATACGTACGTGTGTGTATAATCTGAGTGAGGTTGAAGAGTAAATGGCTCCCTTTTTGGCAGGGCGCAACAAGAAGGATTCATGTGTCCACAGATGAAGGAGAGACATGGAGTATGGCCCAGCTCCCTTCTGTGGGACAGGAACAGTTCTACTCCATTTTAGCAGCTAATGATGACATGGTGTTCATGCATGTTGACGAACCTGGAGGTGAGCTTGTTTTCATTGTATGCCCTTCAGTATGTTGCTATCTCTGTTCCAAGCCAAAGTTTTTCATAACTTCTTTTGGGGGGTGTGGCATTGTATCCATGTGGATCTGTGATTTCTTGGTCTAGGGAACTTTTTCGTGAAATGTAGCTTAAGAGGGCTGCCCAGGGTGCCAGAGTCACTTGCCTGTGGTCACAGCTTCTGTGCGTCAGAAACAGGGCTTGAGCCCGTTTTGTCTGAATTCTGAGGCCCATTGTCTGGTCCCTCTTCATGCTGCTTCTCAGATTCCCAAGAGTTGGTTGTTCTTTCCTACTCATATCCCAGCAGAAAAACATGCTAGCTGATCTTTTAAAAATCACCCAACATTCGACGTGATGCTCTAATGCACTTAAGGTGTGTATGTTCATTTCTTGGGGAACATAAAAGCTTAGAGATGGTAATGAGGCTTCTGAAGCCTAGTGCCATGTGGTACCAAAATATGTGTGTATGTGTGTGTGTGTGTATATTTTTTGTAGGGCCTTTTACATCGTATCTGATGAAAGGGAATGTGTAAAGGTTTCATGAGCTTTAAGCTTCCCTTGTCACTGCTGTGCCTCTGCATCATCAGGAGGAAGGGTTCTTTAGTGTTTGCAATTAGTAGTGTGTTTTCTCTAATTTTCCTTCTAAGAGTTTGTTCTGTTTGTTTCAGATACCGGATTTGGTACAATCTACACTTCAGACGATCGAGGCATAATTTATTCCAAATCACTGGAGCGGCATCTTTATACTACAACAGGAGGGGACACAGACTTCACCAATGTGACTTCCCTTCGAGGGGTGTACATGACCAGTGTCCTCTCTGAAGGTGAGTTATCTACACGTACATATCTTTTGCACCTTGCTGTACTAATTGAAAGCCTAGACTGGACTCTTGAATCCCTTCAATTCTAAAGACTCTTCGCTGATATAATAAGATACTAAAGGCTGAGGTCTTACCTTTATTTCAGATTTGTAAGTCTTTCCTCCCTAGTTCTAGCCCTTTATTTGAAGAAGGCTCAGGCTGGTGGGGAAGTGGACCAAAGAAAGAGTTTTGGTTGAGGTGGTCACATTGTGAGCCTCTAGGTCTTAGGGCTGAACCAGTCTGACTGACCCCACCAGGATCTCTTTGAAGATGGCTGTGGGATGGAGGGATGACCATAGCAGTGGCCCAGAGGGTTATTGTGTAAGGCAGCATTTTGCTGTAAGACTCAGTGACTCCTAGAGGTTTATTTTAAATCTTAAGGTCTTCCAACTTGCAGGTTTGTATATAGTAAAACTAAAACCTAGGGAAAGCAATCAGCTATTATTTGTTAAGTTGTTTCAGTTGGGTCAGCTCTTCATGACCCCATCTGGGGTATTCTTGACAAAGATCCTGGAGTGGTTTGCTGTTTTCTTCTCCAGCTCATTTTACAGGTGAGGAAACTGAGGCAAACAGTTAAGTGACTTGCCCAGGGTCACACACCTAATAAGTGTTGTAAGGCTAGATTTGAATTCATGAAGATGAGTCTTCCTGACTCCAGGCCTGGCTCTCTATCCATTGTGCCACCTAGCTGCCCTTCAGCAGTTACTAGGCATCTACTATTTGCCCAGCACAATGATAGAAACTCAGGGTACAAAGACAAAAATAAAATGGGCCTTGCCTTTAAGGAGCTTAAATTGTATTGGCAAAATCAACATGTGCCTGTATTAAGTATTAATATATGGACACAGTAATTTGATGGGATGGCAGTAGCAGCTGGGGGATTATGAAAAGCCCTTACATAGGAGGTGGCATCTGAGGGGGTGTGCCCTGAAGGATTCTCAGAAGTGGAGGTGAGTAGAAGTGGTTCCAGGCTTGGGGGGAGATGGCTCAGTGAGTTTGAGGAGCCCCAAGTTGGCTAGTCTAGCTGGAGTACTTAAGGGAGAGGAATTTGAAATAAGCCTGCAAAGATATGCTAAAGCCACCTTGTGGAATGCCTGGGGAAGGACTTTGTAGGTTATCCCAAAAGTAGTAGGGGTGCACCAGAGCTTTTTTTTTAATAGGGGAGTGACATAGTCGAACCCGTGCTTTAGCAATATCACTGACATGCACTTGGCTCCCTTCTTTGCCAGTAGAGAATACTATGAATGTGGGACACCCAATGTGCCATCAGGCTCAGCTGATGTATTGTTTTGCTGAACTGGTTTTTTCCCCTCTTTTAGCCTTTATCACAAGGGATGGTTCCTTGGTAGAAAGAGAAGAGAGGAATATATTTGTGAATAAAGGTGATGTCAAAAGAGAAGACATCAATAAAAATTGTAAAAAGAAAAAAAGGAAAATCATCAACAGTTGTGTATATAGGACAGATTGGAAAAGGAGACCAGTTAGCAAGATGTTACACTAATAGAGTGAAAGGTGATAAGGCCAGATCTTAGAGCAGTGATTGTATGGGTGAAAAGGGAACAGGTGGGAATAGAAAAGATTGGATAACTGATTAGGTATGAGGGGTGATAGAAATTGAAGAGGAATGACTCAGAGGGTCCCAGGTGACAGGAGAAATGCAGGCACCCACACCTGTAAGAAATAGGGAAGTCGATTCATCCTCTCTCCTCTCTGCTCACAAGGCCACCACCTCTCCAGCTCTCGTCATCTCTTTTAAAGTTTCTGTATCAGCAAGGGAATAAACACAACATTGACGATAATCATGAATATGCCTATGTAGTTCTGTATTGCAAAATATGAAAAGCTCTCCATATAGAAGGCAGCAGAAGTAAAATATTTATTCAGACACTAGAGAACCAGCTCCCACAACCAGAGAGCCCACTTTATCATAAGAGCAAGGAACTTAAAACACTATAACACAGCATGGAGCCTCGCCATCCCTTCAGAACCTCTCTCACCCCCTACTGGGGCCTTCCCAGAAACTCACTCACTGACAGCCACCAGTCTGCTCAGCTCTCACAGGTTGGCTTTCTTTACCTCCATTCTAACTGTCATAAGGGCCATAATGGCTCTCTCAGCATTTCTTGTGATACAACTTCCTTTTCCTCTCAATAAGCTCCTTCTACCACATGTGACAGGCTTCCTGTGACAGAAGCAAGTCACATGGCTATTAATGGTTGGGAAAGATCTTCAAATCTAAATTGCTATTAACAGTATCATGTTAGCTTCTCAGTGAACCTGTCTCAAGTGTCTTCCAATTCCAATCTATACGCACAGTTACTAACATGGTTTCATTAAAGTGCAGTTCTGAATGTGACTGTTGGTAAACTTCAGTAATCCCTATTAGGATCAGAGGTAAACTCCTCTTTTTGGCACTTACAGCCTTTCATAACCTGTCTCCAACTTACTTTTCCAGGCTTAATCTCCTTACTTCTCTTCTGTGCCCTTCCCATGTGGCCTTCGTGCTCACCTGCCATTACACTGGCTCTTCTCCATGACTCACACTCACTGTCTCCTTATTTCTCCTTCTTAGAAGCCCTTTTTTCCTCTTGACATAAAGCCTTTTCCTGTTCCCCAAGCTTCCTTCTCCCCTACACAAATTACCTTCTATGCAGTCTGTATGTTTTGTGTTTATACCGTGTGCATATTGTCTCCCCAGGGAGAATATAAACAAAAGTTCTCAATTTTGTCTTTATATCCTCAGTGCCTGGCACATAGTAGGAACTTACTATGTGCTTATCGATTGGTGAAGGTAAAAAGCAGGAGAGCTTTAATAGAGAGGACAAGGGGCAATAGAGGGGAAGACTGCAGTTTGCTTCATTTGTAAATTGGAAATAATGACTAGTCCCAGGGAATCTTTGGGTTTGAATAAAGGTCATAATGGTTCTTGTGGATGACTTCACCTCCAAGACAATCATGAAGAAAGGCTGTATATCTGCTTGTTTATTCAAGGGTTGGCCACAGGGAGGGGGGAGAGAAAGTGGGGAAGATTTTCAGTTTAAGGTCTTTTGGAGATCTTTCCACTACTCTAGTTGATTTCCTTTGGAAATTCATCATTCTGTAGAATTGAATAGTAGTTTAATAACTAAAATGGAACTATGTTCACTTACTAATGAACATTTAACTAGTCAACAAATATTTGTTGGGATCTGGAGTTTAGGGCACTCCAGACAATAGAAGGCCTCCATAAAACTATTCTTTTTTTAGAAGAAGAGCTACAAAATGAATAAATTAATCCAGGCACTTTGGGCTGTTCATACTAAGTGTCTCTTTCTCCAATCAGATAATTCTATCCAGTCCATGATAACTTTTGACCAAGGAGGAAGGTGGAAGCTCCTGAGGAAGCCTGAAAACAGCAAGTGTGACTCGACAGCTAAAAATAAAGAGGAGGTTTGTTTAAAGAGTTTCTTTGTTCCCCTGGTATATCACAGGCTGACCTTATCATACAGAGACTAGCAGAAGAGTCTTGAAATGATTATCTTTAATATCTAACTAGTTAGGATCTGCAACTTAAGATAGGGAATTTAGAGATGAAAATACCTTAGCTGATGGAGAACAGAAACTCTGAAGAATGACAATAGCACTTGCAGTTATTCATCTGAGAAAGCCTATTGGTCCAATGATAGCCTGTCTCTTTTCTGAGTCTGGATTATATCTTTTTCTTTTAAACCTGTCCCATTTTGGGGTATGGACGTGTTCAGATGTTGGTTTACTTGAGTCGGTACAGTATACATTCTGTTCCTGTGGTGAATGGATAAGTGTTAGCACATTGATGACGACAAAGTTTTAATATGAAAAATTCAAGTGTCTGGCCAGATTTCCCAAGGTTCTGTGAAATGTAAGAATATTTTGTCAAGTAAGAGTAGAATAAAAGTTACTTCTCTCCTCTACCATTACTAGTTGATGATACAGGGGAAATCAGTCAGTAAACATTTGTAAATCAGTCAGTAAACATTTGTTAAGCACCTACTATGTGCTTTCAAGAGCAGTAAATGGAACAAACAGTCTTAGGAAAGAAGTCTAGAAATACAAGGTGGCTAACTACCTGAGATCCCAGAAGGGAACTTTTTGGTATAGGGAGATAAGAAAAGGAAGAGACAGACATCTGGTTTTTGATTCAGCAGATCTGAGTGAGGTCTTTTATGACTTTATGAGATTTTTCTTCAGAAATGACCAGTTAAATGGTTTTTATTGGGGAGTCACCAGAACTTACTGCACAGGCAATGAAATGGTCAGACCTTCCCTTGAAACAAATTCTTTTAACAGCTGAGCAGAGGAAGGCCTGGGGAGAGACTTGGGGCAGGGAGATCAGGTGATGAGAGCCTGAGCCAGGGTGATGTCAGGGTCAGGGTTGAGAAAGGAGCATAAACACAGGTGAGAGATGTTGCGAAAGCAGGATCAACAGGCTTTGGCAGCAGATTCTCTATGTAGAGTGAGCAGTGAAGGCTGACAGTGAGGTTGTGAGCCTGAGAGCCTCAGGGTGTTACCCCTGACAGTAACAGAGAAGTTACTAAGAGTGTAGCATTTGCAGGGGAAAGGTGCTAACTGCAGTTCAGAGCATAGTGTTTATGGGACATCCACTTTTGAGATGTCCAGGAGTTAGTTGGAGATGTGAGAATGGAGGTCAGGAGAGAGGATGGATGAGTTACCCATGGTCACATGGCAGCTAGTAAATGTCAGAGGCAAGAATGCAGGTCTTCCTGACCCCAAGTCCAACACCATCCTGCCTTTTGTGAGCTGCCTCAGGAGATTTGATGACTGCCTAACTTCATTATTGTTCTCCCTTTACACATAGGTTTTCATATAATGCAGGAGCAAAATATAACGTCTCACGGTTAGGCCCTAAAACAGCAAATTATATGCTTCTGAATCAGGGATATTTTATTGAAGGCTAAGTTAAATTCAAAGTTTTATTGAAAATGCTGTTGATACAGGATAGTCTTTTGATCTCAACTTAAACCAAGTCTTTGGGGGGTTTCTGTTTACAGTGCAGTCTTCACATCCATGCCTCTTACAGTATTTCCCAGAAGCTGAATGTTCCAATGGCACCCCTCTCCGAGCCCAATGCTGTGGGCATAGTCATCGCTCATGGTAAGGAAGTGGCTACGGGTACTGGACTTAACATTCTTCTAGGTTATGTTTTCCTTCTTTGCATTTCCTTGAGAAATACAGCTCTTTACAGTGATTTTTGTCTATATTCAGGGAAATTTCTAGCACAGTATTTCACAAACACAGTTTGTAGAGAACCTGGCTAGAGATCACCACACCTTTCTACCCTTATCTATCTCTTAAATTGTCTACTATTCTTTCTTATCTCTTCCTTTCTGAGAATAGATTAAATTCATTCAGAATTGCTGCCCGTAGTCCCCTCTCTATTTCCTGCCAGGATATGCTAATGAGAAGTGGTGAGTTGTGTTGCAGGTAGTGTGGGAGATGCCATCTCAGTGATGATCCCAGACGTTTACATTACCGATGATGCGGGCTACTCCTGGACAAAGATGCTAGAAGGACCTCACTATTATACCATCCTGGACTCGGGGGGCCTTATTGTGGCCATAGAGCACAGCCACCATCCTATCAATGTGATTAAGTATGCATGAGCTCAACTCCACTCACACAGTCCCCGTGGAGGGCAGATATGGGGATAGTCTGATAGTCTCCAGTCTGGAGGTGGGAGGGCAGATATGGGAATAGTCTGATAGTCTCTAGTCTGGAGGTGGGAGGGCAGAGGAGGGTGTGGTTAGATTAATGATAGAACTTCAGACCCTGCAGAACATCCAGGAGGATTCCTTGAAGGCATTGCTGGCGTATCTACTCTGAATAGGTCATTGCTTGTCTTCTTTTCCTTTCTGCTTCTACTTTCCTAAGAGTTTTTACCAGTTTTCCTTAACATCCTTGCTCTTCTGCCTCAGAATGTTGTAAAGCTATTCAGATAATCTAGACTGAAAATAAATTTTCCAAGTGCTAAGTTATGGCATAATTTGTATTTGTTTTTGGATTCTATCCTTGCCTCAGGCCATGGCCACCCACCCTCACCCTCCCTTTCCATTAAGAGAATTTTTGTGGACCTTCTCCACTCTAACCTTACTTGTAGATGAATCACTGAATGAAACCCCTGTTCCTCTCCCATTAACTGGGCAGGAAGAGTGAATTTGGCAGACAGGCAAGCCCCTGCCCAGCTTGAGCTACTTCCTCCAGTTTGGGGCCTGCCAGCCTAAGGTGGCTACTCAATGTTCCCCATCTATGCTAGATTCTGCTGTTAACTTTCAGAACCTCTGTAACTCTCAACTAATGTATGTTTAGGTTCTCCACGGATGAAGGACAGTGCTGGAACACATACACATTTTCCAAGGAACCTATTTATTTCACTGGGCTAGCATCAGAGCCAGGAGCTAAGTCCATGAACATCAGTATTTGGGGTTTCACGGAATATTTATTGCCCCAGAAATGGGTCTCCTACACCATCGATTTTAAAGACATCCTTGCCAGGAAATGTGAGTGTTTCCTATCCCTTCTCTGTCCAGCAAGGAGTTGTGAGCCCACCTGGCTGAGGGAAAGGGGTGGAGGGTAGCCAATGAGAGTAGCCAATGAGGGTTAGCCTCTTTTAGCAGAAGTAAGCCATTGCAGAAGGAAGCCACTGAAATCTCCAAGCAGTGTTTCTCAAAACCAAAATTGAAGAAAGCTTCAGAGTTAATTGTTAGGGCATGTCAGAAGAAATTGCTTTACTATTGGAGCTTTTCAGAGGCTTGTTTGTAATCATTTGTGTGATTCTCACAAATTAGTTGTGTGAGAAGAGATTCTGAACATTTCAGTCACTTTCACAGAGAGCTTTGATTTAGTGTACACAGCATGGACCCCAAGACAGGAGCTAGGCAGTCTTGAAGGTTCTGGGCTTAGAAACGTTTTTGGATAGCTCTCCAAGAACTATATCTTCAGGCAAGTGACACAGCAGATGACAGGCCCAGAGTAGGGCTTCAATAATAAAAATGATCCATGGGTGACAACGGATTGTCGGCAGTATACGAGACAGCTTGATGGTGGGCTGGCAGCTGAGTCCCATCAAGAGGATTCTGTCTAAGTCTAGGCCTGACCACTTATAAGGGTTTTTTTTAACCCAGTTTCTCAGAATCTTAGTTCAGTGACTCCACGGAGGCAGAAGGCACTCTAGTTTGGTTGTTGCCTAAAGATTGATTTAGCACCCGTGAGTCATTCTGATCTAAATTCATTAAATAGACTGTGGGAGGTGCCTTAGAAGCTCTTCTTGGAATAGCTATCCTGTTTTCCTTAAAATGTGACCATCCTACAAAGCATTTAAGTTAAATTGGTGCTAAATTAGCAGTATTCATGTACAAGATGATCACCGTAACCACTGTCATCAGGACATGACCTTTGGAGTGGTTTCTCTAGTAGCGGCCATGGATCATTCCAAGCCTTGGATTGTCTCTTACCTAACCCCCTTGTGATCTGCAGCACATATTTGTGAAATGATTGGCTGAGGTTAGCGATATAGGCTGTGAACACAGCCAAGCTCTTCCTCTGTGCCCCTAACCATCTCTGGTTGGAAGCTAATTGATATATACGGAGATTGGACTCACAATCTTTGTCTTATTTACCCTTTGTTCTAACAACCAAAGTACCTGCCCCTAAAGTGAAAAGAGAATTAACTCCTATGTTCCAGGTGCTTATCCCACATTAGGGGGCAGATATGGACAGTTTACAAATAAATGGAAATTCAGTGAGTTGAGATCCAGATTTATCGTGTGGTTCTGTTTTAATTCCCAAAGAGAAGCTAAGGTTGTGTAGCTTCCTCCATTCTCCCTTCTGATGTCTCTTACTAAAGTATGACAGCTGCTTCACATTGAAAGATTCTGTCATGTGTTTCCTTTCCAACTCTTCTGTCCTTTCCTCAGGTGAAGAGAAGGACTATACCATATGGCTGGCTCACTCCACAGACCCAGGAGACCATGATGATGGGTGTGTACTGGGCTATAAAGAAGAATACCTGCGACTGAGAAAGTCTTCAGTCTGTCAAAATGGTCGAGACTACGTGGTGACCAAACAGCCATCCGTGTGCACCTGCACCCTTGAGGACTTCCTCTGGTACACACATCCTTCAGATTTGTCTTGTCTACCCTTTTCCCTTTTTGGCATGTGAACTGAGGAAGGGGTTGCTTCCCCGTTGCTGTCTTTCATTTAACAGATCTATTTGTATCTGAGAACATTTGAATGTTTTTCAAATGTTTGTGTATCTTCCCCAGAGTAGGCGAGTTGCTATTTGTAGAGGAGATGCCTCATAGAGACAGGAAATGGAGAGACATAGGAAGGAAGACGTTTCCATCCTCTGAGTGAAGTTGAGGCAGGGCCAGGAACTTAACTCAGTAATTCTGGCTTGAAATACGTGAGAAGAGAATGAAACCAAAAATCTGTAGAAAACACCAAGAAAAAAATCCCTAAGAAAATGGGCCTCTGACATATGTGACTCAGACAGAGGGAACTATGGAGGCCTGATATTCAGAGGCAGAACACCAGGTTCTAGAAGCCTCCTACACAATGGAGAGTAGTCAAGTCCCTGCTGTTTCATGGGACAAGGAGACAGCAGAACCTCATGAGATGGCTCTCTAAAGCCTTTTTTTTTTGGTAGAGCCTTCACTTTAAATCATTGGAAATCCATAGTTGTGTTGGATCAGTTACTTCTTGTGCTAAGGTGGGGAAGCACCCATGGGACTGTCGAGTGTGTTTTAGGGCACACACAAGGGAGTGCCCCTTCATACCCCATAGGGGTGAACTTCCTGAACTCACGCCCCCAGACATAGGCAGGAAATGTAAAGAGATGCAATAAAGGTTTGGAGGAAGAGCAACAACCCCTACAAAGAAAACCAAAGCTCCCTTGGTCTTTAAAGCTGTCACTGGGAGGGCAGTTCCTTCCTCCTGTGTAGGTGCCATTGGCTGGATAGACTGTGGACATTACTGTAAACGGTGGTGAGAATACTTTTCTGAAATGTTTTCTTGGAAGCTTAAAATGTCCAGCTATGCTGTTGGAAGGGAAATATTCTCTTTCAAAATTTTGTCATAGAAATGTGGAAATACAGCCAACATCCTGCTTTAAAACACCAGTTTTACATAGAACACACGCACCTTAAGTGAAGATTTCCTTCCTCACTACTTCCTTCTTGTGTGGTGTTTCAACAATCCGGCTAGCAGCTGTTGTGGGGGTGTAAGACCAACCCAAGCCCAACAACAAGAATGCTACCAGCATGCTGCAAAAGCACAGGTTCTTTTGATCTGCTTAACTAAGGAAAGCTACATTAAGGGGTTGACAAGCTTACTTTAATTCAGCATACAAATATCATTCACTTAGTTCAGGGGAAAACACCGGCACCCTGAACTTCAGAGCAAATTACAAACAAATTATAAACATCAACAGACAGACCAAATACAGATTCATAGTTACCAACATCTAGGTTCAGCCCAGGAGCTCATAACATGGGCTGGCCCAGAGTCACGCACGCCACCACTGCTGTGGGTAAGAGCTCCAAGGAAGAGGAAACCAACCCCTGGTTTTATATCTTTTTCAAGGTCAGGGGTGAGTCACACATGCGACTCACCCATGTGACCTAGAATCGTCACGAAGAGGCAACTTAAACCCACGTGGTTTAAGAGCCTCTAATGTCCCAAACCTATCACTCAAACTCATGTAAACTAGGCCCTCCCTTAGTTAGCCCCACCTGGGGCCCCACCTTGGTTACCAGGTCACACCCACATAGGTTTTACACCTAATAGGGGTTCGGGCCTGGGGCTTAGCACCTAATAAGGCTCAATGAAATACCCTGAATTACTCAAAGGAAACAAAAGCCAACTAAGTGCTAAGAGACCATTTTGCTTACCAACACATGTGGGTACCCCCAGCATAATTCAGAATTAACAGGCTTTGTTCCTGTACTTTGGTTGACCCTGTAAAATGCCTTACCAGCTCACCCTGAGATGCTTGGCTAGGGTGGTGTGTGTTGTATCTTGTTCCTCTCACATCCATTCCAGTCTTTCTTTCTGTAGAGGTCAAACATTTTTTTTTAAGGAAAATATGCCTTCTTCAGTGATTGTAGATGTTCTCCCAGATTCTTTTTCTAGTGAAGCAGGAATAGGGTGTAACTCTGTCCCCCTCCCCCACCCAAAACAGCAGCAACAAAATAAACCTGTTCACTTGCTGACAGCCATTTCGTCCTTATTTATTCTGTTCCTTACAGTGATTTTGGCTACTTCCATCCAGAAAATGATTCCCAATGTGTGGAACAACCAGAGCTGAAGGGCCATGATCTCGAGTTCTGTCTATATGGAAGAGAAGAGCACTTGACAACAAAAGGGTGAGGTATATTCTGGATATATCCGGAGTAAAGGATTGAGCCCATAATCTCAGTCTCATTTACACCTGTTCTGACAACCAAGTTATCTGTCCCTGACATAAAGAGAGAATGAACCTCTGTCATCCATAACAATTATTTTGAGCTTTTTAGAGCTTCCCACCCCAGGAGAGACCTACATTTCTTCAGTTTTTCCAGTATTTGTGTTTTCCCCAGGGTATCAGATCTCTAGCACAGGTGGGTGAGCACCAAACAGTCCAGGATTCTGGTTCTAAACAGGCTTGAAAGTGAACAGTCCTAGTCAGTGTTTCTTCTTGTGATGCTAAAACCAAAGGATTATGTGGGACTTTAAAACTTTGGGTGGCTGCTAAGATTTTAGCCTCTCTTGAATGAGTAAGAGCACCAGGAACATGACCTTTATTTCTTTCTGTCAGAGCTCCTCTTTTGAAATTTCAGGTACCGGAAAATTCCTGGAGACAAATGTCAAGGGGGTATGAGTCCAGACCGAAAGGAAAAAGACTTGAAAAAGAAATGTACAAGCAATTACTTGAGTCCGGACAAGCAGGTTACCAGTGGGATACTACCTTCTCCTGAGAAGGTCAGCCATCCACTGGGTTGGGAGTGCCCTTTAGCCAGGCATTCTGCCCAGCAACTAAAAGACTGAATTGCATAATACATTGAACTACCATTACAGCAGGAAAAAAGCATTGGTTGGTAAAGTCAAAGTGCTGGAAGCATAGAGATTAGTAAATTTATGGAACTCATTTGGGAAGAAGGAAGGCCTAAGGACTGGGGTCATAGAGGACTGAGTTACAAGACATAGTGAAGTCTGTGTGTATAATGGTCTGATCTGGATTTAGGATCAACTTACAGGCCTGGTTAGTTTAGAACTGTAAATTTACAGAGGAATTTTTTGACTAAAGATTGTGGGACCGTGAGAAGGTCAGGTAATATAAAACCAGACAAGGCGGTATGGTGATTCACAAGGCAGGGAGGGAGTGGCAGCAGTAAGAACTATCAAAAACTTATAAAGGAAAAGCTTGTCCGTGAATCACCTAATGGGTATATAGAAAATACACACTCCAGTAAGGTGCCGGGAAGCAGGTAGTTCAGACCAATTCTGACATTGAGAAATTACAAAATACAACAGACGGTGAGAGAAAATGAAATCGGTTCCTATTTCATACTACACAAGACAGGACTGGCGTTACTGCTTCCCAAGTAGCATCTGAGGATAGCTCTAGCCTAAATATAGAATTCTTAGCCTCAGAGATTATCTAGCTGAACTCCTTCATTTTACACATGAAGATACTGAGAAGTTAAAGATTTGTCCAGCGTCACATGGATTGAAAATAAAACCTAATAATAAAATAAATATAAATATAAAATAAATAAAAATAAAATAAATAATAAAATAAAAATAAAAACTAGTAATAACTGACATCTGTATAACACAAGATGGGGGAGAGGGGCATTGCAGTCATTTGTTTAGTACACTGATGGGTTCTAGATCCTAACCTTGATAGTAGAACCATGACTCAAACTGGTGTCCTCAGTCTTGAAGTCCTTGATACTACATTGTAACGCAGCCCCAAATCCCACCTACTTCCATGTCACAGATTCTCTGACTTCACCACTGGAGGCCACTGTGCCAACAACCAGAGACTAATAGGGGTAGTTCTCATCTTGCTGCAGCTTGACCTAGGACATTGTTGTTACAGGAATGTTACTTGCACATTGCAGCTGCTGAGTTTGTGGGGTAGTAGGGAATGTCCTTTCTGTTTAGCGCAAGTTTAGTAACTGGGAGATTACAAAAGAGGGTAACACACATCATTGTTTGAATTCTGTTCAAGAATATGCATGACTATCAAAAGCATCTATGTGTGTTTTCTCTTTATCAAGAAGTCTTCATCAAATTCTACTCCAATTATCCTGGCCATTGTGGGACTGATGGTGATCACAGTCATAGCTGGAGTTCTCATTGTAAAGAAATACGTCTGTGGGGGCAGGTAAGGACCACGGAGCAAAGAAAACATGCTAATTCAAATGGAAAAAATAGCCAGAATGTGGCTTATGGGCCACGAATAACCTGAGTCCATCTTCGAGATCAAAAACATGTGGAGATCTTGTTGAAGAATCACAGTCAGATCTTTTCATGATTTGCTCTATTGAAGTATTATCAGTCATCCAGAATTAAGCACCTGTGGTGTTGTAGCCAGTGGGGATATGAAAACATAAATGAAGCTGTATCAGCCCTCCAAGAGTTAACATGAAGCATTTGCCAAATAGATACAAAATCAATCATTTTCGGTGGACTGTGTTCCCTGTACGTTTGAGCCGTGTCTCTTTGTGTCCATGAACCCTAGTACGAATCATGTCCCTGCCTTAGCAGAAGGCTGACAGGAGTTTTCTATTTGCAGGTTTTTGGTGCATAGATATTCAGTTCTACAGCAGCATGCAGAGGCAAATGGTATTGATGGAGTAGACACTTTGGACACAGGCTCCCATAACAATAAAAGTAGTTACCATGATGACTCGGATGAGGTAAGGCCTTCTGTCACCTAACTAATGGGGTTATGGGAGAGATGGGCCAAGGAGGAGACAGAATGGCTACCAAAACACCAAACATGGCCCGTGCTCTCCTGTTCAACACAGTAGTATAAGCCAGAAAGCACAAAGTGATTGCAAGATGTGGTGAACCCAGAAAGGGAATGACTGGTCTCAAGACATGAAGTCTTGGTTTCTCTTTTTCCTCAGGACCTCCTAGAATAGTCATTTGAAGGAGTTGGGACAGACAGGCTCAAGTGCTGGTGATGAGTCTTCGTTGCTTCTCATGATGTCTGTTTCTCTGATCTGGGGAACTTCTTTTCCAATATGAGGAACCCGGCTCCATTTTTTGCTGCTTCCATCCAGACCCAAAGGATCTTCACAACAGAAATGCATGATGGGGATGGGAAACCCCTAAGACTCTTCAGGATTCAATGCCTCTGAGAAGAGAAGCTCTTAAATAATTTCTCTTTAATTTGTCCTTCTGCTGAGTGTGGTGGGGATTTTTAAAAAAAGGGGGAAATGAAATGGAATTTGAAGGGAACGTTTCACTAATGCTATTATTGCTGTATTTTTACATGGTACCTACTTCAGGGTAGCTGCCAGCTCTAGCATAAACTCTCACATTGTGTTCCATGCCGTCACCAAGCATTTACACAAAGCAGCTGCAAGAGTGAGGTGGAGGCTGCAAAGACTGACATAGGCCTAACAGGTTTTCTCCATCTGGGGACATCGCTGATCCAAGAGCCTCAGGCACTAGCCTAGCACAGCTACCCCCGGTATTTTACAGGGGCCATAGACCACAGTGATTTTTATTTCCCACATTTTCATCAGACGATACCCTTATTTGTTGCCCTCCGAGTTTGAACTGAGCCATGAGCTTCCAAAGTACTAAATCAGGAAAACTTAAAGGGGAATGTTCTTAACTGGGTGGGGGGGGGGGGTAGAGAGGGAATATATTAGATTTAGAATCAAGTACAGAAGAAATCATTGCCCCTTTTGAGGCACTTGTCAGGCATGCTTTGTGTATGTGTGCTCATGGACTTGCTGCAAAGTACGGTCTTGATACGGATGCTTGATTAGGTTAAATCGTTTCTTCAAGAGCTAATGTTTTGAGTGAGCAGTGCAGCCTCTGTTGGGCGAGACATTGCTGTATTCCATTTCTCTCGGTTTTTGGCCCTTTGGTACCTCACTGAACCAAATGAATTATAAAAACAGATGCCTATTTTTGCTTCTTTCCAGTTGATGTTATCCAAGTTAGGACCAAGATTTTCAAACTTAACAGGCTATTTAAAAAAAACGAATTTTATTCCTGGATTGCCCTCGTCTTTGTTCCCGGTCCTGCCAAGCATTTTGTTAGCTCAAAGGTTTGGCTATAACCTTGTCCATCTGGAGCCATGCTGCTTGGAAAACCTCTTCCAGCCTAGACGACAGAAGCTTTATGATACGTTTAAAAATTGAGAGGGCAGGGGTACCCTTCAGTTGACATTTTTTCTATAGTAAGTTAATTATGGAATTAGGGGTGGATTTTTTCTCATGTAGTAAAGTTGCAATCATTAGTTATGCTGTAGCTTAAATATTTTATGTACATGATACAGTATAGTAAGTTCAGTTTATGTATACTGTGCCAGTCACAGTTTCTCGGTTGCCTCAGTTTCCCCTTTAACCATGATTTGGGACTTTTCCGTCCTTAGGAGCTGCTGTTTTACTGCTAGGTCAGATTGTGGTTAGGAAGTCAGTGAAGATTAAATGTGCCAAATTAACTTTCGTTGACATGCATGAACAGATGGCCAAGTTCTCCATCACCAGCATGGATTAACAACAGCAGAGAAAGTAGGGAAGAAAAAAATCCAGGAGACCTTGCAACTGCAAATGAGTCAGGATTGCTTAGGGAGAAGATAAGACAAAAAGTTACCAGTTTTTATAAAGGGAGCTAGCATATGTTAAGGCTAGAGAGCACCAGGCTTTTAGAATGAAAAGTGTTTTTAAATCATCTCTTGAATCGTTCTGAAAATATACCAGATCTCAAGTTATATTTTCAGCAGTTCATCTTTCTTCTGCTCAAAACTGATACTCAGAAAACTTTATATCACATCGCCCATCTCATTATATATTAAATTTGGAACTGGCATTATCTTCCCTTTAGTGTAAATGTTAGAAAACACACAGAATAATTACTATATATATCTATATATATATATATATATGATGGAAAAGTTAATATGTTTACTAGACTACTGCCCATTCTTACATTTTCATATGCAAAGCACTTAGGAGTATATTCACATTTCAAACTCTGTACTCTTGAAATATGTAGGTCTGGGATTATTCCCATTTTGCAAGTGATAAAATTGAGACACAGAGAAGTGACTTGTCCAAGGTTACACAGCTATAGGGGCAGAACTTGTAGCAGTCATCTTAAGACAACCTTGGACATTTTACTTCATATAGCGTAATGGGACGAGTTAGAGCCGACCCCAAACGTCGTTGGACCTCCGCGCCCAGATGCCAACTGAGAAGCCTCAGGGCTCTGAGGTATGGGAGGAACAAGATGGAGTCTGGAGGAAGGGTCTCGCCCTTGTTGGCAACGTGGTGCCGGGTTCTTTTCCGGATTTACCTGTGCACAGATGAATCATGGGGAGAGTGCGGGAAGGAAAGGGGAGGAGAATAGGCGGAGAGTAGGCAGACCAAAGCAGCCCTAGTACTACGTAATAAAGGCTATAAAAATCTGGTCACTGACTTGATTAAACGGAGCTGCTCACCATCTTTGCTTCCCGCCTCTTCATTGCTCGTGAGATCAGGCCTTTGCTGGACAAAGGCCTGGGAGTATGGGGGTAAGAGAGACCCCTACAAGTGGTCCTATCCTTAAAACTTGTTTTATCTTTAGCTTCAGATGACCAACTCCAGGTCTCCAGAAAAGGGCTGGACAGTATTTCTTTTTATGCCTGTCGGTAGAGCGTAACCCAGTGATACGTCACCCAACTTCCTTCTCCCATTCTGTGGCTCTGACTGATCAGCCCAGTTGGTTATAGAGAATGTGTTAGTGAAACCTAGGTCATGGGTGTATTTCCTATATGGACTTGTTTAACTGCTCTTCTGCAGTTGCAAACTTCCAACCCCTTTCAATGCTATTTGATATTCGTGGATCTTTGTGCAGGGGAGTTGGTCCATTAGCAGAATTCTGTTACTGCTACTAGGACAAAAAGGAACTTGAAATTTATAACCTGGATCAGTAGCATTATTTTCTCTCCTAGACATTGTGGTAGCAGGGGTTGTGGTTTCTGGAACTTTCATTAGTAGCATTCACTGAAATAAATGCTGGAAGTACATAGGACCAACCCTAAGATAAATTGAGCCTTTTGGTCTTGGTGGAAAAGTTGCCCTTCCCTAAGAACTAGAAGCATCCTACACATTGAGTCACATGAGGCCAGGTGCTTCAGTTCCCCTATGTTGAGGCCAGTATGTGGATGCATGGGAGACACATGTGAGGGTCTGCTGTTTGGTAGAATGAAGCACTTTGAAAGGAGTTCTAGCAGCCTTGTCTTCCATCAGCCCTCTTCATCTCCTAAGTGGCCCCAGAAAATATTCTTGGTCAGCTAGCGCTTTCTGTAACTATTCCATGTAACTGATTCACCCCCAGATTCCCTAATCTTCCTAAGTTGGTCTCTCAGTCCAGTGACAGGGGTGAATTATTAGAGACTGTGTAGGTAAGATGTTGCCCCATCTTGCTGTAGGCACTAGTCTGTAAGTCATGATTTGTTCTCCAGTAACTTTAGAAAGTACAGGAAGCCTCATCGCTTCCCGTTCGGCCTACTGACAGGCTGGACTAGCCTGGGCCCAGATCAGGGCAGAGCATCTGTCTTCTGTCATGAGAACCTGACAAAGCAATAAAGCAGGTTGTTTAGGCAAATCTCCAGAACACCAGCACCTCCCTTCTTCAGTCGAGCGAGTGAACATGTGCTTTAGCAGCTTTTGAACAGAACCAAAGTTAAATTTCCTGCATCCGTCAGCACTTCCGTGGCTCACAGTCCCATCCTGCCACTGCCCGTATCCAGCCAGCTTGAGGAGTGCTGCCCTATCATAGTGAATTGATAGCCATACGTACAAGTGCTCCAGGGCTTTCTTCCCCATGGAGGATGACTGTCATAACAGGATCTTCTTGATTTAAGGTACAATGAAACCATCAGAATTGAAATACTAACTTGGAATTATCCACAATGGCTTTCTATGTGCATTTTTTCAGACTGATACATTCTTAATGGTCCTTGTTTATACTTAGGTCATAAAGCTAATCTGTACATATATATATATACATATATATATGTATATATATATGTGTGTGTGTGTGTATGTATACATATAAAAAACTGTATATTCTACATAGCAATGATTTATTATATCGATATGCCCCAGAATTTTAATGAAACATCAGTTTTCTGTCTGGTAACATGAACAGCTCCCTGGAAATTCAGTTCATTTACCTTCTTTGGAAAGTCTAGGAGGATGACTGTTGGTTAGATTCTCCTTTTGTCCTAGTGGACAGAAATGATGAGTCTCCCTATGTCTGATGCCTGTACCTGATGCTCTGTGCCTAGTCCTTGTCCCTCCCTAAGCAGATGGTCCTAGTGCTTCCCCAGCTGAGAGGCAGCTACTTTCCTACGAAGGCAGAAGGCAGTAATGGAGATATTGTCACTGCATGCACTCCAATATTCATTTTCTCTTCTCTTGGCGCAGCCAATTGCATGCAGGGCAAGAAAATGATGTTCCAGCCACCCATGTGAGTTATGCAATAAAGCCATTACACACACACACACACACCCCAACTCTCTTCCATATTTAGTATCTCCCAAGAAAGGGTCAAAAAGATTGAAATGAAACTCAAATTTCTTTTAGCATCATGTAAATAAATCTGGATGTGTTTAACTTTGTGTTGGTATTTTTCTGTATATTTGCAGTATTTGGGTTAGAAATAAAACAGAATGGACTTTGCGTTACCCAATCTGTTGAAATGACTGGGCTATGGTTTGTTAAGATGATTGTTTTTCTAGTTTTCTCATCTTCAAAAAATTAAAAAACACCAGAAGGGAGGTTACCTAAAGAATCGAATCAGTGGAATCATAGATTCGTCTCAGGTGAAAGATGGAAATAGGCGTATTCAGGGATTCTTTGACTCTGGGCTGGTAAATGGTATTGGATGGTGAGTATGGAAACTTCTTCAGCATCTTGTTGATATCTCCGCACTGGGCCCTACCCCCAGGTATTCTGAGTCCAGCTGCTGTCCTCTTCCACCCAACAGGCTGCATCTCATCCCCTGCTCCATACTCCTCTTGGAGTTCCAAATGAAGCTCCTCCTTTCAAGGGATGAAGTTACTATAGCTGTTTACTTCTGCGTGTATGAGGGCTGATCTTGGGCAAAATTGTGAGGTGACCGTGATAGGACTAGGGCAAGGGAGGGGAATCTGCAGCCTTAAGGCCACTTGCGGCCTTCTAGGTCCTTGGATGGGGCCTTTTGACTAAGTCCAAGCTTTACAGAACAAATCCTTTTATTAAGGGGATTTGTTCTGTGAAGTTTGGATTCAGTCAAAGGGCCACTCTTGAGGACTTAGAGAATCACATGTGACCTTTTGAGGCTGTAGGTTCCCACCCCTGGACTAGGGCATTGGTGTCTTCATCCTTTCCCTACTCCCAAGTCCTTTTCCCACAGGGCCTAACTTCCACTTAAATGTCAGCTAAGGTACCAGCTGAGGTTGATTGACATTTGTTTGCATTTTTAATGAGACCCTTGAAGACCCAAAGGAACAAATCCCTAAAGATAGAAATCAGTATGAAGAGAAAGATTTTTGTGGCCGAGAGCCCTAGCCACTTTATATAGCACATTAATTCTATACGTGATTCTTCTTGCAGATTAACTGCACTTTCCTAAGATTCTACACCCTCAGTCATATTGGGCCTTCTGCATTTCACCATTTTGTTCAATTGAGCTGTTTGAGGTATGGCTAAAAAAGAAGTAGAGGGGGCAGAGAATCGTGAACAGAGAAGGGTTGGAGCCATGATTAGTTGTCCAAAGCCATTCTCTTAGCTAATTTGCTGCCGCTACCTTTATTGGGGTCTAGAAGCTACTGCAACCTTGTAACTGCTTTAGTATTGGGGTTAAGGGATGGTAGAAAGGAGCTTTGAGACAGATAGAGTTCAAGGGAGTTTATTGTATAAACCAGTATTTTGGACACCAGGTCAAAATGTTGGAGCTGCCTGGCTTCTGTTTAGCCAAGAAAACTGAATCCCAAATAGCTTCTGCTTTGACAAATTCCACAAGGAATTTGCTCTCCAAAGAAGTCTACCACTGGGAGGTAGCAGTCAGAAAGTGGAAACAATTTGATGCCAGCCCCATAGTAAAATAAAGATTTAAGCCAGCCTGGCATCAGTGTTTTTGTGATAGAAGCTGAAGTCAAAGGGAGCTTGTATTCCAGAAAATGATGTCTGGATTTTGTGGTTTGTTAAGGCCATGGATGGTCACTACCATACCTCAGGAGCCTGGACAGTGTCAGGTAAGATCATCATATTCCTAGTGCCCAATATGTAGCACTGCTTTCCTACCTAGCCAGCACAGAGACCACAGATGCCTATAATTTCTCACTAGACATGACACACCCGGTTCCAAAAGAACCAAAAGAAACAGCATCGGGACGCCTACCCAGCATAGCATCCATTGTGCTCAGTGTACAGAGAGATGCTCTTGGACTGAGTTCCATAACCCTTGTCTCGGGGCTCTTTCCATCTTAGCCAATGTGTTAATTGGTTGAGAGTGAGGTGAAGATAAGTCCTAGGATAAAACACTAGGCTTAACTTCATCCAAGCATCTTACCATGTATGAAGCATTGGGCTATGGATACTGCAGTCTAGTAAGGAAATAAAAGGTATGCAAATATAATACTAAATGGGTTATAATAAACACAGCAAGATACAAAGTGCTATAGGAATTCAAAGCACAGGAAAAACGAAGAATTCTTGGAAGTCTTCATAGAGGTGGCAGCATTTGAATTAAGTCACAAGGTCAGATTTCAACAGAAATAGGGATTTGAAAGGGTAGGTTGGATGACATTATGAGCAAAAGCAAAAACAAAGTTGTAAAGAAAGGGGAAGAGAATAGGAAGCAATATAGGGAGTAGCCGAATTGGAAAGGTAAATTGAGACCTGAACATAAAAAACCTCGAATGCCATCTTTAGGTGTTTTGACTTCAGTAAGCAAGCAAGTTTGGAGGCCTGAACTGTATCCAATGGGGACAGTGGGAATAGGAGGGGACAGACATAACTGATTGGATTTGGGGCGGGGGGATGCAGGATGGTGAAGAAGAAGGGGTCAAAAGTACTCCATGTCTTAAGGCTGAATCTGAAGGGCTAGTCGTGAGCTTCAGGGCCCCAAACACTATTATAGGGATCTGTTGGGGGGGCTGTTATCCAAATCCTTCCCCTCCCCAATCCAATATAATTGGTTGCCAAGTACTGTGGATTCTATAGTTCCCTTAGTGTGCTAGGTGAAAGATCTGGGCCGTCTCCTTGGCTCTGTCTCTGAAAAGGTTAGAGAGTATCATATCACTCTTTGTACCAGAGACCTGGCAGTGATGAACATCCAGGTTCTCTCGCCTCGGAGCTATTATATGTGCTCTTTGATCTCCTCTTCCTCAAAGCCCCCATCTCGGCCTTGGAGCTGGAGATGGGTAAGTGGAAAACAGGACAGCCCAAGACTAACCAAGAAGCTGAACCTATCAACCTAGAGATGCAAGGGCTCAGTTTCTCCTGAGAAGAGATTGTGAAGAATCTGGAGCTGAATCAGTCCACCTACCTTCATGGTAAATAAGACTGCCAGAGGAAATCCTAGCACAGAAGTGATTCCAGGACTAGCACTGATGGTGGAAGAAGGAAGCTTGGACCGAGCTGATTTTATTCATACTGTCATCCCTGGGATGGGTCAGCCGTCAATGCCTTTGTCCTCTGACGAAGATGAAGAATGTGAGTACCTTGTCTAGTGGTGGGGAAGTAGAGAAACCTAAGGATGTGAAGTGAGATAAGGGCTGTTCTTTGAGTTCATACACATACACACACACACACACACACACACACACTATTTTATGATCCATACTAGCTTTGTCCTAATTTAGTATTTGTAGAATCAATGATTACCTCTGAGGGATTTTAACAGTTGGTGGGTACATTCATTCAAGCTATTTTTTCGGCATATTCCTAGGATTCTTGCTGCTGAAGTATGATTTGTTTGTGTTTGTGTGTCGCTTTTGGTTGAGAAGTCAGTGTAGTATATTTGCACATTAATTTATAGCAATTTAAAATTCTATTTCTTTGTACATTTACTTTCCTTGATAATTTGTTCTAAAAGGGTGAATTCTATAAGAGGAGGTAGAGGAGGAAGAAGTAAAATCTGTTTTAGCAGTTACCTCCCATACTTCTTGTCTTCTCCCCTGATGCCCAATAATTAATTGTAGAGGCAAGTAGAAAACAGAAGTTCGTGATAATTGGAAATTGTATAGCAAGGGAGATTCTAGAGAGAAAATAGGCAATAGAGAAATGGCAACAGGCCAAGTGACCATAATGATAATATGCTTCCTCTCCCCATGACCATCATCACCACAGGCTTGATCTTCCACCCATTAGGGAATATGTCTGTCATCCCAGAGGTTACTCTGATCCGGGCCCAAGTAGATATAAAGTAGGGAAGAATTTAGAAACAACCAAGCCTCTTGGCATTTTAAGAACAACCCTATCTAGGAGAGGAGGTTTGGGTTGGGGGGCACGGTGTTAACCTTAAGCTTAACCGCCTGTAAGTAGAGACAACCAAAGGAGGAAGGATATTGAAATAGGCCATGCATTCTGGTTCTCTGTTCTTGGACCAACCAGTCCTCCTATCCCCCACCCCCATGTACTTGGCAATGAAGTCTGTGACTGACAGCTCTGTCACTGACCTGGGAGGCTCCTGAGAATCTAAGCCCTTCAGACTGGATAGCTACATGCTTAAGTGCTGCTGGTATAAAGGTAAGACTCCTATTTGCTCAGACACAAGGAAGAGGGAAAGAGGAAGTCTGGGGCTCCATAAAGAGACACAGGAATGAGGTGCCTCTAAAACCCAAATCCTGCACACCACTGGGAAGGCATGTTTCCCATTTTCACACCTGGTCAGTTCACTTGTTTCCAGCAACTTAAAGGTTAAGCCAAAGCTTGCTTCCTTGAAGGGATGGGTTTACTAACTTTCCTTTAGCCCTTGGAAATGGGCTTCCCAAAGCTTGCATGTGGGAATCAACAAAAAATTCCCAATACCCACCATATCATATCCAATTTTGTGTGGTATTATGATGAGTGTAGGGTTTGCCTCCCTGCTATGAGAAGCCCCATAGGCAATTCTTATAGAGTTCTTATAGAGGCTCAGAGTTTCAAAACAAAGAAGGGGGGCATCAATCGGTAAATAAACTGGCAACAAGGTATTTACATCCTTTAAAGGTCAGGGATTGTCTGGGGAGCTCCATTTCCAGACAGGATAGGGAGGAAGAAAGAGAAGCTGTGGGCTTCTAACCTAGCAAGGGTTTGTGGGAGGAGAATTTCAAGAGTTACTTGAATGAGTATGGAAAGTATCATGGATTTGCCCCATAATGACGGAAAAGAGCAAATGTTTATACATCCATTCAACAAGTGTTTATTAAGTATGCCAATTAAATGTATATTGTGTGCAACTCACTGTGCTGGTAGCTGAGAATGGAAAGATGACTATGAGGTAGTAGGGGAGGGCTAAGACATGTACACAAATAACTAACACAAAGTGGAATATGATAAGGGCATTAAAGAGGTGCAAAAGTGCTGTAAGAGTTTAGAGGATAGAGATCTAGCTTCTGGTGCTTGAGATCCCAGAAACCTTCATGTAGGAAGGCATTCAACATGGCCTATCTCAATATCCTTCCCTTTAGTTGTCACTGCTGAGGACCTTCAGGAGATCAAGGGACCTCCCCCCACCTAAGTCTCCTCCTCCTCCTCCTCTTCTCCCTGAAGGGCATGGTTGCTCCTAAATGCATTCCTAAATGAGTAGACCCAGAATAACCTCTGGGCTGACAGGAATATTCTCTAATTCCTGGAAGAAAGTCATACTGCCCAATAGTAGAGGAAGGATGAAATTCCAGAACTCAGCTCCTGGCCTCTATCCTCCAACAACCCCCGCTGGCCTCACAGATTCCTCAAAGACACCACCCCCCCAGTTCACATATGAGGCTTCCTCTCAGGTGCAAAGGGAGGCTGTTAGCAATAGGCCCTGATAGCCCCCTGACACACCACCTCCCATTTGCAGCTTGGAGACACTTGCTTTTTAAAATAGCAGCCATGAACTCACTGGGGGCCAGTGCTGTGGCCACCCTGGCTCAACCCTTCTGCGTACCAGAGATCATTAATAAAGAGCTCTGCTTGGTGTGTGGATGGGGATTTGGGGAACAGGGGAGGACATTGGTTGGATTTGAATAAATACTACCTTGAGCACCACAGGCTCCACTGAAGATCACGCTGGCCCTGAAATGTGGGTTCCTCAACTTTATCTAGGCTCATTTCTTCTTCAAGTGCCCTCTCAGACGAGGTTTCATACAGAAAAAGATTACCCCAGTGGGAGAGGACTGAGATGATATAGCTCTGATACAGATCCCTGGTCAGTTCACCTGATTCCATTGAGATTTAGGCCAAAGCTTCCTTAATGTAGTGAAATGGTGGCTCCTACTAAAATTTGCCTTTAGCCACAATTCTGAAGAACTTAGGACATGGGATAGGAATGGGTTGCTATTAAAATGGAGAGCTAGCCCCATCTGAGTCACCTAGAGCTCAGACACTTTCTTTTCTGGGGAAAGAGTATCACTCATTGGTTTTCTATCCCTCCCTCCTTCAATATCCCCTCTTTGGGAAGTAAAAGTCATTCCAACTAATGTTAGAAGGACAGCAAGGTCCCCTAGTCTTGCTCTGTTCCCACTATTTACCTCTACCATTAAAACTAATAGTCGTCTTTCTCCTTGGTGGAAACAGATAGATGGCACAGGCCTAAATTCAGGAAGACTTATCTTCCTGAGTTCAAATCTAGTCTCAGACTACTAGCTGTGTGACCCTGGGCAATTCACTTCACCCTGTTTGCCTTAGTTCCTCATCTGTAAAATGAGCTGGAGAAGGAAATGGCAGACCACTCCACTATCTTTGCCAAGAAAACCTCCAAATGAGGACACGAGTCAAACACGACTGAAACGAATGAACAATAAAAACATTCAGAATAGAACTAATGATAGAGCTGATATCAATCTAAGGGATTCTACTAAAATGAGAGTTTAGTCAGTCACCTAAGTGTTGTTCCCTTCTGGTACCTTCATCCAGAATGCTTTTGACTTACTCTTAGATTATGGTCCTGAAAATTTTGTATCATGGAGAAAGTGGGCATCTAGGTTGATGGCTATCAAGATTTCCCAAGTCATTTCTTTTAAAAAATGAGATTTAAGGTTTTATTGTTACTCCATTGATTGTCTTCTCCTCTTTTGTATGCCTTGAGAATCAGTCCCTTCAGAACTGTGTCACCCCTGGCATCTGCCTCTCCCTGTGTGTCCTTGCCTAAGTCTAGTTGCTTTTCCCATCTTGGTTCTCTTTACTACCATTTCAACTTCCTCACGCAGGGAGGTGGTAGAGGCCTCAACTACAATTGCGGGGCACTGAATAAAAATAAGGGGCCTGCAGAAGCACAAGAAGATAATTTTGAAAAGCCGTTTGTCATGTTTCATCTGTTATATAATAGGGTTAAGAGTCATAGTCATTACATTATTTTCCAAATAAACAGACAAAATGCAAGTTATAACCTATCAGTGGTCAAGTCCACTGACAGGTCTTAACAAGCAAGTATTGGCAGGCGAGCATGTCACACATTGTCAGGAAGTCCAGCTTGCATTGGCAGGAATATGTAAGTGTAATGACTTGTTTACAATATGATACGATACGGTTACATGACACAATATTGCATCACTGAAATTTCAATGCAGGAAAAAAGCAAATTTACAATAAATTATTAATTTAAGATGTATCATCTTTTTAAAATGTCATATTTTTTGAAATGATGCAAATTTCAAAAAAACTACTAAAGGGTTAAAGAAAATAGATTTCCAGAGGGGCACTGAGTAATTTTTTTTTTAAAGGGGGAGGTAGGCCAAATAAGTTTGGGAATCTCTGACATAGGGCAAATAGACTAAAAAAGAATTGCAGAGGCAATCTCCTCTCTCACTATTTTCATTTGACAAGCAAGATTTGGCAAAGGTCCAACAATATGTCCACCAAAATGAGAAAAGGACTGAGACTGAACCCTGTCTTCAAGGAGGTCAGAAATCCTCAACCTAGAATAGAGAAGGCAAAGGAATACTGTGTGAAATACAAAGAATCAGGCTTAGGACTAAATAAGGAAATAGGCCTAAACTTCTGCAGAGGAAATGAAGGTAAGATGTTAAGTAGAATTTCCTGATAGCCCAGAGTATGTTACTAAGAGAGGTGATAGATAGCCTTTGCCTTCTAGCACGTCTTAAAGTCTCAGTGATAGGTCTGAGACAGTCTTTGGACAATCCTGTTCAGAAGTAGGTGGATGGACAGCTTCCTACAACACCCTCTACCCTGCCATCCCATTGGTATGAAGCAATGAAAGCTAACTCTAAGTGCCACAGACCCGACTTGAGATCACTTCAACCCATGACTACTTAAACTTCAATTTCTAGGCTTAGCTGAATGTAAACCACTAACAAGATCGATTACCTAGCATTGATAATCCCCCTTATCCAACAGCAGTCTTAAGTTTTTATGAAGCACTTACTATATACTGTGCGAGGCACTGGGGATACAAATACAAAGAATGAAAACAGCATGTTTATCAGTAAGCATTTATTAAGTGCCTACTGTGTGCCAGAGGGCCATCTCTAGTCATCCTGATGAATATCTGGTCACTGGACCCAGATGGCTCTGGAGGAGAATGTGAGGCTGGTGACTTTGCACAGCCCTCCCTCACTCAAATCCCATTCACTTGCAAGTCAGGACATCTCCTTCCTGATGTCATAGTCTTCCTCGAGAATGAAGGACAAAATTATGTGCTAAATGGGGTCACAGACAATTAATTGGACACGACTGAAATGATTCAGCACAGTGTCTGGCACGTTGTTTTATTGAGTGCTGGGAATACAAAGAAAGGTAAAAGGCAGTTCCTGTTCTCAAGGAAATGGAGGAAACGACATGTAAATAACTATGTACAAACAAGCTACATGCAGGATAAATGGAAATAATAGAGGGTAGACACTAGCATTAAGGGAGATGAGGAAAGTTTTCTTGTAGAAGGTGGGATGTTAGTTGGGACTTGAAAGAAGCCAGGAGGTAGATATGAGGAGGGAGAAAATTCCAGGCATGGGGGACAGCACTAGAAAATGCCTAGGAGTGTTGTGTCCTATGTGAAGAAGAGCAAAGCCAGGGTTACTGAATTGTAGACTAAGTGGAAAGGTGTAAAGTTTAAGAAGACTGGAAAGAAAGGAAGGGGACAAGTTACAAAGACCTTTAAAAACCAAACGGAAGATTTTAAATTCTATCTATCTATCTATCTATCTATCTATCTATCTATCTATCTATCTATCTATCTATCTATCTATCTATCTGTCTGTCTGTATCTATCTATATCAATCTATATATCAATACATTCACACACACTTTTTTGTACTGCCTCCCCTAGAGTGATTTTTAAGTCCCATCAGGACCCCCTGAATCTGAATCCCTAGAGCTTAGAGCTCATTGGTGATACCTTAAAGTGCTACAGAAATATGAGTTATTTGTTTCTAATACCTTTTGCTGGGATTAAATTTGCTTGGGTGCCTCTCTTACTGTGTGAGGCAATTGAACCAATTTTGCCTTGGCTTTCTTCTCTTCCCCTGGATCCCAGGGCAGACCTCTCCCTGTGTCTCCCCAGGCAGTTCTTGGTCAGGTCCCTTACTACAGTTGCCCCCTGCCATCTGCCAGGCAAGATGTTTCAGGTCTAGCCTCTAATGTGATTCTTCCCATCCTGGATCTGGAGTGAGAGAATCTCCCAGTGTGCTTCCCTCCATGAAGTTTTGCTTTAGACTAATCTCACCAGCCTTTCTTTTCGCTTCACTCCATTTGGAGATTTTCAGTGTTCTGAGCCCCGCGAGTAGCAGCCTCCTCAAAGCAGCCTGTCTCTCCACTGGCCTCAGGTACTTGAGAGGGCAGTGCTCCATGGGACTGCCTTCTGAAAACTTGGGGCACACTTAACTATTCCATGGAGCCAGAGAACGAGAGACCTTGAAATTTAGGGTAAAGGTCAAGCCTATTCAGCAAGGTAAGTATAGTTAGAGCCTCCCCTGCTAGTGGATGTGTGAAGAGAGATGTGCCCAGAGTCCTGTGAATGAATATTTTTTAGTAGAGGGCTGGATTTCTCTTATTTGCTAAAATAAGTGAGGCCAGGCATTAGCTATGGTGAAACAGGCCAGAGCCAAGCCAGGGGAACAAACAGAAAACTTCTCTGTCAGCCGTTAGCTGGGCCATCCAGACTTGTCAAGCATTCTTCTACCTCTAGCACTTTGCCAGCAGCTTCGACCTCATGCCAATCTCTCCTCCTGCTCTCTCTGGTGCTGAAGAAACCCTTAAATGAACCCTCAGCTACCAAATCCAAGTAAGACAGAGTACTCTGTTCAACTAAACCTGTTACCTCCCTGTTCATCATGGTGACCTTTTCGGACCCTGCTCTCTGAAAAAAAAAAAAAACAATAAAAGAGCCCATTCATATCTCCTTGGTCTGCTAGCGATGGGATTATACTCTAATATTTTACTTTGTCCTTAATGTCCCGTCCCTGAAGGACACTTTAAGCAGGTTCATTTAACTTCGAGATTAACTCGGGTTAGTGACCCTATAATGCTCCCATTGATTTCCTTATAAAAGGCAATCAGGTTCTGAGTAGTATTAACCTAGGAGATTATTTCAGGGGACCCGAGTCGCTTTTGTGTATTGTGCTCTGCCTAGAAGAGTACAAAGTGAGATAACATCCCATTCACTGGGGGGGGAGGGGGATGACAGACATCTAGATAGATGATATAGATATAGATATAGATATATAGATATAGATATAGTGGTTATTGTCCTCATGCTCAAAGAGGACCAAAATGATATCACTATATCTGGGTCAAGGTACAGCGTGTCCAACTGTGGCTCATCAGACCAATAACAGATAAGAGGACTACCACAGATCGGGCACAAATAGTCCGTGTGAACATTTGCAGTGGAGATGTCTCTAAATGTGTGCATCTCATGTTTCTTTTGAGTTACCGAAATTCTGCTTTGCTTATAGAACACAGCTCCTTCTTTGACGCAGGCGCGCCTTGCCGGCAGTCCTGTGCCAGTGTCTCTTCGGCCTCACAACTGATTCCAAAGTTCTTCAGGGAGACTTTCAGAGTGTCGCATTGCTTCTTCAGACCTCCACGTGAGTGCTCACCTTTGAGTTTTTCATAAAATAGTCTCTTAGGCAAAGTGTGTTCGGCATTCAAACAACGCGGCCAGCCCATCTGAGTTTTGCTTTTTGCAGTAGAGTTTGAATGCCTGGCAGTTCAGCCGAAGAAAAGACCTCCGTGCCTGGTACCTTATGTGGCCGGATGATCTTCAGAATGTCCCTAAGACAATTCAAATGAAAGTGATTCAGTTCCTTGGCGTGGTACTGGTATACTGTCCAGGTTTCACAGGCATACGACAATGAAGACAGCACAATGGCTCTGAAGTTTAGTAGACAGTCTTCCTTCCATACTCTGCTTAGGAGCCTCCCAAATACCCAGTTAGCTCTGGCAATATGTGCATCAACTTCATCATGTACATGGACATCTCTGAAAAGTATACTGCCAACATATGTAACTCTATTCACCGTCACTGATGGCTCTGTGTATGAGTCATGTGGTGCTGGCTGGTGGAAAATCTCTGTTTTCTTGGTGACGATCGTCAGGCCAAAATTAGCACAAGCAGCAGAGGATTGATCTGCGGATTGCACCTCAGCCTCAAAGGCTGTATTAAGGGAACAGTCGTCTGCAAACAAAGTCATGTACCGATTCTCCCTCCACTTTAGTCTTGGTTTGTAGCCTTTTCAAGCTAAATAATTTACCATCAGTGTGGTGGGAGCAAGCACACAGCCCTGCTTCACTCCATTGGTGGCAGAAAAGTGCGAGAGCAGAGTCCATTATCCAGAACCTGGGCAAGCATGCTATTGTGGAACCGATGTACAATGCTGATAATTTTGCCACAATCTTCTACAAGCCCTCATGACTGACAGCATCGAAGGCCTTGGTCAGACCGATGTTCTATACAGACCTCTGTTCTGTTCTTGGCATTTCTCTTGGATTTACTGGGCAGCAAACATCATCTCGACCATTCCTTGGCCCTTTCTGAAGCCACACTGGCTCTTGGGTAGATGACCATTTTCCAGGTTAAGGATCAGTCTGTTAAGGAGGACTTTGGTAAAAATCTTGCTGGTGATGACTTAAGAGAGAGATCCCAGTGTGATTGTCACAAGACAACCTATTTCCTCTACCTTTATAAAGATGGACAGTGGCATTTTGAACTTCTGAGGGCTGACCTCTTCTTGCCATATAACCCAGAAAATTTCAGTCAGCTTTTGTATGAGCAGTGGACCCCTTGCCTTGCCTCAGATGGAATAGGATCAGCACCAGGCGCTTTGCCACAGAAGAGGAGCCTAATGGCATTTAAAACCCCTTCTTCACTTGGAAGTTTGGCTAAAGAAGGATTGGCTTCAACTTGAGGTATATGGTCAGTAGCTTCAGCATTGATTAATAATGGTTTGCTGAGAATGCTATGGTAGTGTTCAGCCCATCTCTCTAGGATCATGTCCTTAATCACTAACCAATGTGGCTCCATAAGTACTGAGTAGCCAAGATGCACTATAGGTTTTTGACCTATAAATAGCCTTCAGGGCATCATAAAAGTGTTTTGCATTGTTACTATCAGCATGAAACTGAATTTCATCTGCCTTCTTATTGAGCCAAGAATCCCACATCTCTCTATGCTTCATGTGCACTTTACTTTTGATGGAATTAAATGCCGCCTAATTAGAGAGAAAATACCTATCCTGCTGGTAAATTCTGTGGAATTCTCTTTTTTTCATTCAGCAGCTTCTGAAATTCCCCATAATTTTTGTTAAACCAGTCTTGATGTTTATGAGTTTTCTGGTCCAGATGAGTAAATTAGGTGCTGTACAACAAATCTGTGAAAGCTGCCCACTCCTTTTCTCTTCTTCTGTTGCCAGCCATGTGTTGGTTCAACTTTCCCTCCAGAGTGCTTGGAGAAGCACTCTAATCTATTGATATTAAGCCTTCTGGTGGTCATCTTAACCTGGGGCAGCTGCTTTTGTTGAATGTAAAAGTTGAGCTTGGAGATGATGAGTCTGTGATCAGTCCAGCACTCTGCACCACACATTGCCTTTGTCACTCTCACGTCCTGTCTCTTCTCCTTACAATAACATAATCAATTAAATGCCAATGTTTGCTGCAAGGGTGCATCCATGAAATTTGATTGCGTTTACGTAAATAGAAGACAATGTTGGTGATAAGAAGGTCATGAGACACACAAGTCTTCAGTAGTAAGTGACCGTTGGTGTTGCTGTTTCTGACTCTGTTCCTCCCAGAACTCCCTGCCATATCTAACAGTCTGTGCCTACTCTGGCATTAAAGTCACTCAGAATTGGAAGCTTGTTTCCTTTGGCATATTGATGATGAGAGTCTCTGAGTCTTCATAAAATTTTTCTTTGACTTCATCAGGGTTTGTCATGGTAGGAGCATACACATTGATGATGGTGGTGTAGCACTTTCCTGCAAGTGGCAATCACATTGTTATGGATCTGTCTTTTACTCCTTTTGAGAGGCATACAAGCTTGTTGACTAGAGCAGTTTTGATTGCAAAACCTTTGCCAGATTCACAGTGCTCCCCAATCATTGTGGCCACTCCAGAAAACTGTGTATCCAGCTCTGACCCTGGTGACCTGGCCTTTATTTGCCAGCCTTGTTTCTCTCAGCACTGCTATTTGGATGCAATAACTGCTGAGTTCTCTTACAACAAAAGCGATTCTTCTTTCAGGTATGCTGGATTTCATATTGTGCATGAGTGTGAGCACATTCCATGTACCAATGGTGAATGGAATCATCTTCCAGAACTTTTTGTACATTTTTTTGTGTGTTTCAACCACAAGGTAGGGTCCCAGCCTGCTGTGGTAAGCAGGGTTAGGTTAGATAAAGCAGATAATTTTTAAGGTACCTTTTCTAGCCCCTTCCTTCCACCAGGAGGTAAGCAATGCAGTCTTTAAAAAAGGCTGCGCAGAACAACCAGGGAGCTGCCAAATCCTACTTCGGACAACCGTATGGCCTGTGCTGCCTGTGTGCTGCGTTGTGACTACAGCTCCCATCGTATCCGCACCTGCTGCTTCATCGCTTGCCTGTCACCACAGGACTTTGACGAAGGTATAAATGGTAAAATGGTATGCGTGTTGTCTATTAACTCAAGCATAAATTGCATTTAAGTGAGGCACAAAGTCATTAACTTCAGTGTCTCTTCCAAAGTCATCAGAGGCCTGTGGTAAGACAGTCAGGATGGCCCAGGAGGCAGCAGGTAACCTTGGTGTCTTCAATGTCTGACCAAGCTCGAAGTGTTCCACAGCATTTGCTTCTGCTGCCTTCATGGCCTGTTGGAACAGTTTGCTCACATCTCTCTGTTGTCCTGGGGAAGTCTTCACAGGTTTGGAGTAGACGCCCCTCTAACTCACCAATGGGTCTGAGGCCTCTTGGCTATCCTCAACCTAGTTCAGCCCATCTGCCATAATGGTTTGTTGGAGTGTGGCTACTCTGCAGGCTACGGCTTCTTGGAACCACAGGTGAGAGTTGGGTGAATCAGGTGGACACCAAAGGTGGATGAGCAGCCCTAAAAAGGGCTCAGCAGCCCTCATACCAGAGGAACTAGTTTTGCCCAGACACCCACGCACATATAAATGAATATGTGGACATAATGGAACATATATAATACATAATTTAAAAAGTGAATTTGTGGAGTGGTAGCTGTGTATGAGAAGGGGTGCCCATCAAACTGGAGGTAATACATTTATCCCAGCCAATTAGAGTTTTCATCTCTAAGAGATTTGCCTTTAGCGCAAAATCTAAAACATAGCAAACCTCTGACAGCCCAAGATTCCTGTTTAGATATAAAAATGCTTATTTCATACTATAGCCAAGAAAGACTGACTTTCCCATGAGGTATACAAGTTAGAGAGCATAACTTTAGTTAGGTCCAAAGCAAATGTCATGCTCCATCCTAACAGTTACAGTCTGTATAGTCTGAAGCATGATAGAAGAGATCCCCTGGACATGAATGAGAATTGTCATTCCTTGGCCTGGGTAGCAATCAGTTCACCAGCAGAGCACAAAATGCAGGAGGACCCAGAGAGCCATTTGCTGTTTCACAGTTAGGCCAGCTTGCAGAGTTCCAGGGAGCAATTTGAAGAGATGAAACATTACACCTCCGTGCTTCCCTATGTCTCACACTCAACACTTTCCTGAGGAATCTCCTGTCTGGATCCTTGAGACCTGATCAGTTTAAACCTAACTTCCAACCATGAAAGGACCAGGTCTGAGAGATCAAGGCCTACTCCACGTACTTATCCATAGGCAGCTGAACATGACATTGAAGGGTTTTCACTTAGACATGGGTTGTGCTTATTTTTGCAGAATATAAGCAGTTTTACAGGGGTGCTCCATGAGACCAGGGGAGGTTTAATATTTCAACAAAATAGAGAGCATTCTGGTACAGGGGAAAGCCAAAACCTTAACAGAGTAAAACATTGAGAGCGATCTTTATAGTTGAAGGCAAGGACAGGGAAGGAAAGACCAACCGAACAAGTACAAGGTGGCAAAGGACTGGTTTTGGGCAGAAGCAGCAAAGATGTATCCTTGGGTCCTAGTCGATGAGTCAACAATATGGAGCAATTATTGTAAGCAAGCACCAAACTCAGGCGCATAAATGAAATATAGCATAAAGTGTAGGAGATCAAAACTTTTCTTCCCATTATCACCACCTACTTCCCATCCCACACCTCAGTTCTGGGCTTCACTAAAGTCATGGCATCCCTATATAAATATTTTATTCTGATTCAATTTGCTTTGTGATCTCAGGCAAGTCACTTTATTCACAGGGTCAGAATTTCCTCACCTTTAAAAAAGTTGGCGGGGGAGAGGAAGGGGGACGTGAAGGATAAACTAAATTATGCCCAAGATTCCCTTTTATATTCCGTACTTCTGTACTAGACCTGTTTCTCCTCCCCCTCTAGCATCTGATAAGGTTTCAGGCACCAGTGATTGGTTTTAGGGAAGGAGAATAGTTGGGACAGTGAGGAAAGGAAAATTGACCAGAACCTACTTGTTAGTTGCTGAGAGGGATGCTTTTCAACTCCTTTGATTTCTTTCACAGCCCCCCAAGGAAGGGGAAGGTGGGCATATAGAAACCACAAGCTTCCATTATAGTCAACATTAGTCAGCCCCTTGCTAGACTTCTGTGTCCAAATGTAGTTTGATAAATGGGAACATGAAGAATGGGGGAAAGACAGAGACAATGAAAGGGTTAGAAAATAATATCTAATTTAAATAAGACCTATTTAGCCAGGAAGTGATCATGCCGAAAGGGATTTCATTACTAAGATAGGATGGTAATCAATGGTTCCTTCTCTCCACTGGGAGCCAAAGAGAAGAAATTGGCTTAAACTGCAAGATGAGGAATTTTGGTTAAACATAAAAATCAACTCTTTGTGTGGAATTTTTTAGAAACATGTATTAATTAAGGATGTTTATGGAATTTGCTTCTTTGGAGGTCTTTGAAAATAGGATTCTCATTTATCTGGGATGATTTGATCTGACCAGGATTACCCTTTCTGAAGGTCCGAAGATAGTGTCTGACACATAGTAGGTGCTTAATAAATGTTTATTGAAAGAATACTGGATTTAGACCCATGATTTAATTCATGTAGGGGAGCTCCCAGTGTGGAAACTCCCCGTACTGATACTGCTTAGCAGCTCATTTTCATACACTTTTTCATTTTATCCTCATAATAAATGTGAGATATACAGGGCTAGTAGAAGACATATAACCATTTTACGGATAAGAAAACTGAGGACATGAAGAGGTTTAAAATCACACAGCTGGTTAGTAGCAATGATAGGATTTTCTTTCATAACTTATTTCCTAAACATTCTATAATCTTGATAACTTTATTATAATAATGTACTATACGTCACACTAATACCTACCTGGAGGTATTCAGCATGTACACTTTTCACTCATTCTCCATCAAAGGATGGAAATGAGAGCAGGAATTACATTCCCTGGAGAGAGGAATGAAGGCATGGAGAGCATGTTATGGCTTATCAAAGGCAGAGCTGGTTAAAGAAACAGGAGGAGGGAGACCAGGATAGGATTGGTGGGGGGTGGCTTGTGACTACATCACACGAGGAAATTAGATGTAGCTTAGTGAAGATAAAACTTGGGGGGAGGAGGGAGGAGAGGGAGACCAGGATGGCTGGCTAAATATATGAAGACCCATCATATGGAAGAAGGATTAGGTTTATTATCTGCAACTTCAGAGAGCAGTATTAGAATCAAGGAGTGGAAGCTTAGCCCCACAGAAAAGTTGAGAAAATGCACCTCTATCCCTTTGTTGCAGAGGTGGCACATGCAATTATGGAACATGTGCCTTCTGCCAGACACCATCAATAAGAGGGCTAGTTTTACTGAACTGCTTCCCCCACCCCACCTTCTTTGTATATCGTTGTTACTAGGCATGGTTCACTGGGCTGAAGAGGGATAAGGAGAAACAAATGCAAACAAATAGGATATAAAATCCAAATACAGTCATAAAAATAAGATACAGATTTTTTAAAAGAATCAACAGATGAAAGTTCTGAGAAGATATATTTCAGCTCAGCATAAAGAAGAACTTTCTAACAAGTAGAGTTTTCTAGTGGTAGAAAGCCACTTTGTTTGATGAGTTTCTCGTCACCAGAAATGTTGAAGCTGGAGAGGATGGATGACCAACAACTGTCAGGGATGCTTTTCCTTTCAGAGATGGGACTTTGGACTGAATAACCTCTTAGGTTCTTTTCTAAAGTATGATTCCATGGTCCTAATTTCTAGGGTCTCACATACACACACACACACACACACACACACACACACACACACACACAATCATACCCTGATGGGGCAGCTACATAGATAGAGTGCTGGGCCAGGAGTCAAGAAGACTCATTTTCCTGAGTTCAAATCTGGCCTCAGACCCATACTGTGTGAGCCTGGGCAAGTCACTTCACCATGTTTGCCTCAGATTCCTTATGTGTAAAATGAGCTAGAGAAGGAAAATGGCAAACCACTCCAGTATTTTTGCCAAGAAAACCCCAAATGGGGTCACAGAGTTAGACAAGACTGAAAAAAAAATCCAACCGAACAATATATGCTGATCCTCTAGTCACATTGTGTTTTCCTGAACTCAGCATTATTTCTCCTTTCATGGGGAGATTGTGACCCTATGTTACCTCTTCACCTTGGCCTAGAAGCCCCAAGATTTGGCTACTCTGGTCCCTGAAACAGATGGATCTGGAAGCCTGGGGATGTGGTATGCCTGCTGAGCCCTTTTCCAGGTAGATTTGCCTCATTGTGCTCTGCAGGTTCTTGCCTGGAATCGGGTGTGGGACCTTTGTTCTATGATCAGACTCCCAGACTTGCGAGGAATGGAGTGGCTGCCCAAAGGTGGAGGGGCATGTTTGGGGATGCTCAACAAGCAAAAGTCTAATGGCAACAAGCTCTCTACCCTTCCTGAGCATGGGTAGATTTGATTATCTCTATGGGCTGGATTACGGACAGTTCCAACCAGGAATTCCTAAGAAACATTCATTCCGTTAGTGATAACCTTGGACCCCAAGCTGGCTAAAGCTTAAGCACCTTTTACTATTGGAAAGAGCTCTGGATTAGCTATCAGGAGATCTGGGTTCAAATCCCAGTTTCAAAGCTTCCTAAGCATGTAGCCATGATCAAGTCATTTCAATTCTCTGAGGCTCAGTTTTCTCCTATGAAAAATGGGGCTAAGTTGTATGGGAGCAGGGAAGAAGAGGGAATGGTGTCCCAGGTACTGCTCTTCTACTGTTTTGCATGGTGGTTGTTAGGAAAGCTCTTTGTAAACCTTAAAGCACTTCATAAATGTGAATTATATTGTCGCTGCTGTTGTATTCCTTCAGACCCATGTGGCCCTGGGAGTCTGCAACCTACGTTCCAAAGGAGAGTAAATACACTCAACCTGTCTCTCGTGGTCCTCGGAGCCTGGGGCCTGGTCCAGACCTCTCATGGATGCTGCTGGAAAGAAGTCCCCTGGGAGAACCCACCATCTTCAAGGGATTTTGCCAGACCAGATAAATTATTTGGAATGTGGCAAGTTGAACATCACTATAATTTTCTAGGAACGCTTTGCATATTTAGCTGTGTCCTCACCTGAAGGACATGAGGTAGATCTAAGCCCTATTGGTAGGAAGGTCTGGGAGGGCTGCTATAATTCTGTCCTTTGTATAGGGAAAACCCAAGGCTCGAGCCACCTGCACGCATGATAGCCACGTCCTAAATGCCAAGCAGGTAAGTGTGAGAACTGGAGAGTGCGATTTCAGCTTTTTCATCCAAGCAGCCCAATATACTGATTCAAACTAATATCAGCTAAGTGGGCAGCTAGGAGGCCTGAAAGCCATGGCCCCAGTCAAGGTTCTGGTGATGATGAGGCAAAGAGGATATAGGGAGAACAATTTGTCTACTCAAGAATTCCTTCTCCTGTCTGCGAACTAAGGACATCTGAGAGACAGAGCTAAGCCACTCCCTCACACTCCCCTCAGGTTGGAACACAACCGTAGGGGAGAACTCACTGTGGCATAGGGAAATGAGAGAGGTAGGGGACACTGCAGAAATTTCAAGATTTGGGATTCCCACAGATACTTTTCTGAAAGTGAGAGTGTCCAAAGGGGAGAAGACCATCTCGGCCCCCATTTGCTGGGTATCCTTGGTACCTTGCAGCAGAGTCTCACAGTGCTGGAGGATTATCATCACCCCACTTGCACTGTCTCTAACTTCACTGTTGGCAACACCTACTCCCTCTGGGTCTTTGCTAAAAACTAGTGTGGACTCAGTGCCACAGCTCCATCACTACTGACCTTGCCCACATCTAGAAAGCCAGTAAGGATTCACATCTGGAACAAACTAAAATGGGAAGAGCTGAGTCTAAAGAGCTGAAAAGCCATCAGTGGAGAAGATGCAGGTATCAAGATCATTTCTGCTCCTCCTCTCTTCCCCGCTAACCCCAGCAATCACTTTCAAACACAAGAGTTTGCTGAGAGCCCCAGAGTTCACCCACCCACTGGCAGACTGCAGCATGACCAGTGGCATCAACATGCATTTCTTTGGCTGTGTCTGGCATCTCTCAAGGCGAGCAGGGAAATCTAGGGGCTTGTGTTGCCTTGTTTCATGCTGCCTTCTAGGCTACAGACTCTGCTCCCCTCCCGCTTGAACAGTACAGAGAACTCTAACCTGTACACTTATCATCCTGAATCCTTTGTGCCAATTTGCATACATTAAGATCCAGAGCTGCCTTTCATGTACAAAGATAACACTACTGACCCTCCAGCAGTTGGGCATATGCTTTAGGGCATTTTACAATAAAGCCAATAAGGTCTTTCCAAGTCCAATCATCTGACCTATTGCATGTATTTGTAAAATGATTGACTAGGGCTTGTGACGCTGACTAGCTATAGAATAAGTGAAACTCCTTTCCCACCTACAGGTTAAACATAGGACTGTTTGTTCTAATACACACAGACCAACATGTTAAGTGGTCTGTTGTGAGCATTTGACTCCCCGGTATGGGAATGGGGGGAAAGATACCCAAAAAAGTGAAAATGATCCCTACCTTCTAGAAGTATAATTTGGTTTGAGGGAGAATAGACTGGCACAGAGCCGAGCAAGTATATAGATAACTTTTCACATTGTGTCTAAAAGGAGCTTGGATGCATTTGTGAGTGATATGGCAGGTATGGGTTACTGTAATTCCATGTTTAAACTCTTTCAACCAGGAAAGCTTCAGTGAAGGAGGTGAGAATTCAGGGACTGAAGACAAATGCCTTGGTGGACTGAGGAGGGGAAAACGACCCAGGGATCTCATCCCTTCTTGAAATGTAGGAATGGAAGAGGAGTCCAGAAGGACAATCTTGTTAGTCAGGTGCACTGGCATCTTTCCTCTTGCCTACCCACCTTGTCACTTGGGACAGCTACCAAACTCTTGAAAAACAGTTTATCCCAGAGATTCTGGGATGATGGGAACAACGTTAAGACATCAACCCTTCAGGAGAAGCAACTGTAAATTACTGAGTGGATGTAAAGGCTGGTTGTTGCTCGTCCTTCGTTCTCGAAGAGGACTAATGAAATCTTTATAAGAGAGAGACTTGGGACCTTGGGAACCAAGTCATTACTATGTCTTCTCAGAAAATTTTCCACAGTTGGAAACCCAGGGATCTAGAGTCCAAACGAATCTGAAGGAGGGTGGCTTTGGCTTCCTTCTCATCTTTTAGGCTGTGCTATTATTAGCATTATCCTATATATTTGAATATATATCTTATGTTTTTAAATAGGGCTCTACAAAAATAATTATTTCATTTTTTTCTCAATCACACTCCAAAACCAACATAGAGAGTGTGGAAGTGGTTGGTAGCAAAGCAGAAACTGGTCTCCTGACCCCATCCATACTAGATGTTTTTTCTTCCCCACCATCCAGCTCACAATTCCTGCCTACCCACCACTCAGATAGTTCTTGTATCCTGAAGATCCTGTGATGGGGTTTAACTTTGCCCTCTAGATTATTCAGAGAACTATATACATCCTTTCTACTTCCCGAAATGGATTCCATCAGTTGACACTATGGCCTTTCCAACCTAAGAAGCACCTCAACCTAGCTAAGGATCTAAGGATGTTTCAGTCTCTCCCGTGAGTACAAGGAGAGGGACAATATAAATGTCTAGAGACCAAAGATAAGTAGAATCATCTGTCATCGGTTCTCTGAGAGTTTTCCTGTGAGTCTCTGAAACTGATGTAATAAAATATTTGGTTTTTTGTAGCTCCCAGAGAGGCCACCTGCAAGAATATGGCTGGCTATAACGCAGGTAAGGCCGGGGCGGGGAACCCCAGAGTCTCTTAATATTGAGTTTGGAACAAACCCATATCATTTACCCTTAGCCCCCTAGCCCTTCAATAAGCAGCCACTATAGATTTACCACTTATATCCATTGCTGTTCAAGAAATAAAGCTGAGATCAAGTCCATGCTTGATACATCCTTTACGCAGATGTTAGACATTTTCCCAGTGGTCATCAGAAGATTAAATATAAAAGGAATGAATGGAAGGAGAGAAAGTAGAAGCAATGCTTATGGAAGACTTTTTGTAGGAGCTGTATGTGAAAGACAAGAAAAACAAAGGCCTATAGCTTGCAGGTATGGTAGGGTCAAGTAGAAGGCTTTCCTTGCCCCAACACATCTAAATTGTAGTTGGAGGTGGGAAGGGTTGGTCCTAACTAAGCTTGAATAAGACTCTTGCAAGAGATCAGCAATCTTTAGCTAAAGGATAGAAAATGTTTATAATGACTTGAAAGTGAACAGATAGATCATTTATACATTTCTATATAAATAAACATAGACTATAATTTTCTTTAAATTCTAATTCTGGTACCCTATTATTCTCTTCTATGAAGTAATCTTTTGGACTTAACCATTTCACCCAGGGGCACTGATCGCCTATTAGTACTTAAATTTTTAGTCCTTATGACATCTAGGCCTGCCTGGCTCTAGCTATGCGTCGCTTCACTCCCCAGCCATCTTGTGGCCCAATACCACCATCTGTCATCGTCCCCCCTTCCTTCCCCTGCCCCTTGTCCAGTTCTGGAACTATAATTAAACAAACTCTGTCATTGCTCCCAGAAAGAGTGGGTCAACTTAGCCCTGCAAGTCCCCCCGCTAAGTCTCCATTTATTATCCCTGTAACTTTCCATCCCAAAATATCTTTCCCTGGCCCCCACTTCCCTTTTGGTATTATGTCTGCTATTAGAAAGTAAGGCCTGTGAGAGCTAGGACTGTCTTTGATTATATATTTGTGTCCCCAATGCTGGGTCTATAGGGCTTAATAAATGCTTTTTCATTCATTCACTCAATGTCCCCCTCCATCGCTATCTTTTCAGTACCTTATTGGTCACTTCACTTTTCTGCAGTCACTGCCCAGACAAGATAATGATGCACACAATGCATTCGTATGTGCAGGAATTCAGGATCCAGCTGAAGAGGGACACTCCTCCCACTCCCTGGCTACAATCTGTCCCTGTGGTTCCAGCAATAAACTGGCTACCTAGCATCTGAACATTTGTTAGTGCATTGAGTCATTCTGGTTGGTAACTGGTCTTAAGGATCTGCCTGAGTATGGTTTTGAATGTGTGGGTCCCCATGATGAAATCTGGGTGAGTGTTTGTGTTTGACATTCAGAGAAACAGATCTGAGATGAGGAAGGCTGATTTATCAAGAGTGATAATAGTTTCTTTCACTTGGCCAAACCTGAGTTCCGTTTACCACACGCACATTTCCCTTTAAGCTAGATTTTTTTTTGGGGGGGGACACTTTTTTCCTAGAAAGAATGTGATAGGAACAGAATACAGGACTATATTGGACCCTCAATGATTATAGATATCTTTTCCTTGGGGTTCTGAAGTGCTATGGCAAAGATGGGAGAGATAAAGAGGAAGAAGATATCAATATAATAAGAGACAGAACACATAACAAAGATATTAATAACCAACATACCAAAATCAGGAACTTAAGAACTCTGTACCTGAAAGCTGGGAGGATGTTAGAGTAACGAAGGGAAGGAGAATTACGTTAAGGACCTGGGTGAGTTTAGCATGGAGGGCCCCCCTTGCCTCCACTTGTGTCTATTCCTTCCTTTTATCCAAGGCTGTACATAGGTCGAGGTCATCGTACCCTAAAAGAAATAGACTCTGATTTGCTTTCCTTCTCCCCCAAAAGGTAAAGTGGTCTTTCTTTGAAGTTGTATGAGGTTACTGGAATGGGAAGTTGGGGACTGGGAAGTCAAGAAAGTGATAAATTTTGAGTAGGGCTTTGGAGTAAAGAAAGGATTAGGTTTTGTTGAAGTACAAGGAAGGCATTGCAGTTTAGAGACATGTTCTGCATAAGGTGTCAGAGGCCCAAGCCAGTTAATCATGTGATCAGATTTTCTTCCCACTTGGGCAAAGTCCAAGCCAAAGGCTTAAGAAAAAATGATGCTCAATGATGATTCAGCTTACAAACCACAGACCACCAGCTGTCCTGAATCACTCAAGGCTAAGCCATAGTATCAACTTCCTTACACCCAACTTGGTAAAGGAACAAGAGCTTTGTCATACTGAATGGTACTTCTAGTCATAGATCACCTCCCCACCTTTAAGCAAAGACTTGGGCAATGGGGTGTGAATAGTTTATTCATCTATTCAAGTCTCTAACCAGCTACCCACCCACAATCCCTTAGGGGGCCCACAATGAGTGGGCTGATGTTGAAATGGTGGTTTTTGTGGCTGGGGTGGCCACATTTCTGGTCCTACTTCTGTAGATAAAGCTCTAAGGCCCCAACAGTGAGTTTAGAAGAAAGGGAAAGTGACCCTGTTTCACTGGCTTTTCTTCCTGGTTCTACAACTTTCAACATAAAACGCATTAATCTCTGGCCAGCCTCAAAATGAGTTTCCTTTTGTGGTCCACTGACTATTACTTCACCCACACAGCCTGCAAATAAATACCTTGGAGTGCTGAGGGGCACAGTGACTTCTCACTTCTGTGGACGCAATATGGCTCCCCACCCCAAGTCACCATCAAGTCTAATCCTGGCACCTCAGCAAAGTGGAATAGTAGAAAGGCAGTGACTCCTGGCTCTCACAGGGACCCCAGGGCACCCCACCCCCAGTAGGTAATTTTGAAAATCTAAACAGTTCCTGAAATCCTGGAAGGCAGTCTTTAACTGAGAGGAGTCATGGCTCCTCAGCCCCAAGTCACATAAACCTGTAACTTCCTGGCTTCCCTTTTTCCTTCACCCCCTCAGGAGCCCTTTTCCTTCCTATCAGTTATTGTAGCTAACACTTCACTTAACAGAGGGTTGTTGTCCACCACTCAAAGTGCCCTTAACACAGTTGAGAAACAGGAAGCAAAAAGGGGGCCTCTGAGCGCCTGGCAGATGTCACCAAGTCCATGGACCATGGCTTCTGCCTCTGCTTCAAGGGCAGCTCCTTAGACCCTTGCTTGGAGTTTACTTGCTGTGTTTAGACAAAAGGGATAAAACCTAATTGTTTCCTCAGCTCTACAGAATATTAGAATTAGCAAATTAAAAGGGAATGGGTGGGAGGTGAGACGGAAAAGGCGGCAAAGACTGCTGCAAGAAGTGAGGAAAAGGGGACAGAAAAACTGGAGAAAACGATACAAGAACTAGGTATAGGGTATGGAAATGGTCCTCCCCACCCCAGTGGACCCGCTACTCGATAACTGTAGGTGAAAATTTTCCCCCTTTTGGGGGAAGGGGCCCCGAAAAGGGCTCTGATTTTAGCTTCTCTTTGGCAATTTTCTCATCATTTGAAATGCAACATTCGCTAACTTTTGGCTACACCAAAATAAAGTTTATAGCTATTTCCTCTTAAGTCACTCGCGATGATCTCCAAACTTCCCTAAATTAGAAATGTCTATATCGGTTTTCTTGTACGTTGAGTTCTTTGAAGAAAATGCCAAGTAGCTCTATGGTAAAAATAACCGATGTTCACAATCTCAACCTCGGGTTTTCAATGGGAGAATGCCATCACGAGCATCTCTCTCGCTTGCAGGAGACGAGGATGGTGGGGTCGCACAGTCCGTATTTTCCTAACCGGATTTCGGTATGCACGGAGAAAAAGATACTCATTTTATAAGGCAATAACAATCATTTTTCCTGATGGGTTGGTTTTTTCTTTTTGTAATAGATACTGCATTCTAAAAAGATTTCCGTCCACGATGCTCTTTTTTGAAGAACGGGAAGCAGATGCGTGACTTGAGGCAAATGGCTTAACCTCCCCATTGGGCCTCAGTTTCCCCATCTGTTAAGGGTGGGGGAGGTTTGAACCAGATGACCTCGGAGGTTTCTTCTGTCTCTAAATCTTTGAATCTTCAGTTATCTCGAAAGCCATGCGCGGAAAACCACTTCCTCCCTTCCCGTCTGGATGTTTAACCCCGTTTCCCTCTTTCCCTCACGTGGCTAGGCTCAGAGTGAGTGTATGGCTTGGCGAGGGCCCCAAGTTTCATGAATAAAGACGGAGGTGGGGGGAGACTAACAATTAGGGGCAATCAGGGAAGGCTTCTCGTAGGCCGAGGCCTGAGCTGAAGGCGGCCGCTGAGGGGGCAGCGGGGCCCTTTCCAGCCCTCTCTGCCGCTGACTGGGCAGCCCAAGCCCGGCCCAAGGGCCGCCAGGCGGGGCCGAGCCGAGCCGCCGAGGGAGGCGGTTGGGGCGCAGTAACCGCTCGCGGAGGCGGGGCTGGGTGTTCAACGGGCGTTCATTGGCGCGTTTGCTCGGGCGCGCCCCGCGCCCCGCCCCCTGCCCACGTTCGGTTAGCTTTCTCCGTGTGGGAGAGGAAGGCGCCCCCTTGCGCGCTCTCCCGCCAGGACCAGGCCGCCTCCCGCTCTCCTGCCTCTTTCTGTTAGGACGCCCCGCCCCTCCTCCCTCGGACTTCCGGCCGAACGGCTCCGCCCCTCTCATCTGGGGGCGGGGTCAAGAAAGCGAAGTTACCAATCAGAGAGCAGTTGTGGGGAAAGGGGGTGGAGCCTGGGAGATTCGAAAGGTGCCCCGCGCCTTGGAGATCAATTCCTGCAACTGGATTAAGAAAAAGGGTCCACGGGCTGCACAAGGTGGGGGTCCTGTGAAGGGCGGGGCGCGCGCTAAGGATTGGCGTGGGGCGATTAGGTCGGGGGGCGACGGGGAATTGTAGGTGACGGGAGAAAAGATGAGAAAGAAATGTCGAGGACGGAGGAAGGGCTCCCCGATGGGTTGGGATGAGGCCGGAAGGAGGGGGCGCTGCAGGGCTGAGGCGAAAGGAGGCGTGCAGGGCCGGGGACTGGGGGGAGCGTGCAGGGTCGGGGGAGCGGGGCGTGCAGGTGCAGGAGGCAGAGGCGAGGGAGGGGGTGCGCACGTGGAGAGGCTGCAGGACAAAAGCATCCCCCATCCATTCGTTGGGATGGAGCGGGAGGAGTTAGAAGAGACACACCCCCGCCCCCGCCCCCTGATACCTGGTGTATTTACTAGCGGAGGATGGAGTTCTGGTCTTGGAACTCTGGAACACCTGAGTTCGATTCAGACTCTGGGCAAGTCACTTCTGTTCGCTGCCCTTTCGTCGTCTATAAAATGAAGATAACGACAGCACCCACCTCCTAGGGCGGTCGTGAGAGTCAAAGGAGATCACGTTTGTAAAGTGCCTGCGGACTTTAAATCGCTGCATAAATGCCCGTTATTGTTAGCATCGTCATCTTCAGCATCAGAAAGCAGAGCAGACGTGCCAAAACTGGGGAGTCTGGGCGCCTAGGCCTTTGTCCCAGATCTGCTATTAACTAGCCGGGGTGATAACTCTGGGCTTGTGTCCATTGTCTGTCAAATGAACAGGTTGGACCAAGTCATTTTGGTTTAATTGGTATATATTGTTTATTTACCTGTATAGGAGTCAGATCATTTCCTGTCCCCCCCCCAATATAGGCTTCTTGGGGGGCAGAGATTCTTTTTGTTTGGTTTGGTCTTTATACCCCCATCAGCATCTGACCCATAGTGCTTAATAAAGGATTATTGAACCAAATCCCCTCCAGCTCTGACAGTCTGAGATTCCCTAACACTGGCTCAGCCAATCTAGAAAATTGTGCCGAGGGATCCGCAGCATCTCCCAGGTGGAAGGGTCCAATGATCTAGTTGTCCAAACTGTACCTGAGAGATTTCCCCCAGCGTCATCCCAGCGAAGGGTTATCCAGCTTCTGGAGGCAGCACATTTCGCTTCGGAGTAGGTCTGATTGTTAGGAAGTCTAATCTTATGTGAATCAAAATTCATTTCTCTGGCAATTTATGCCCATTATCTCTAGTTCTGCTATCTGGGACCTATAGCAAAACCCAGAGAAGCAGGACAGCGGTAGTAAAGTGAGGAGTGCCTGCTCTGAAGAAGGAGGAAAGACCCAAGAGTGCCCTGCTTTCTTTCCAGTTCTGGCTCAAGCTGACTCCACTCCTGCGGGCTACAACATGGAGAATTTGGAGGAAGGTAAGAAATCCCAGATGCCGAAGTGAGGATCGGCCTGAGGCAGCCCGGACTCTGAATCGTTTGTAGACCAGCATTAGGGAGACAAAGTTGGGGGGTGGGGAGGGGCCATCCTTAAGCACCTGTTATTTCTCCCTTCAGATGTAAAGTTTATCGTGGATGAGACGTTTGATTTTAGTGTGCCGTCACCTACTGACAGGTAAGGGTCCCTTTGTCCCATTCCTCTCTGCAGTTGTTGTACTCCCTGTGGATCTGAAGCCTTGAGGACTAGGCACTTTGGGAAGGCTGGCGTCAGTGGGCTGGATGATTGGTGCCATCAAGGATTAGCAGTAATAGTGCAGAGCTGGGAGGGAATGATGGGGACTGTGTTGGGATTTCAGGACAGCAAAAAGAAGGAGAAAGATGTTTGTTCTTCCCTCAACGTGGTGTTCTGGGCCGGCCATGCCCAAAGTGGTCTGGTAGCTGTTTCGTTTGCTAGTTAGCACAGTAGCAAAGGTACTCTGGCTCTCTGAAAATGCAGGGAATACTTTGTAAGTTTAGTCTTCCTTATTAACACTTTACTACTTTCTTAATTATAGACAATCAACAAAACAACAAATCTAGTCCTGATTTGTAGCATTTGCCAATTTCTGAGGTGTAAATGCTCACATGGAAAATTGAACAGTTGTCCCTGGAGCCTAAATAAGTTGGCCCCAGTCCACCCCTGCTGGGGTATCATTTACACTACAAATTCTGGCACTACTGTAGCCAGAACAAAAGTTAAAATTTTGAATGGATGAAAAAAATTATTAAGCGCTTAGTATATGCCAGGCTCTACGGTAAGCACGGAGAATAGAAATATTTTGACCAGACAGGCTCTGCCCTCAAGGGATTTATATTCTAATAGAGAAGTGCCGTCCATAGAGCAGAGGGCTGACTTTGGGGTCAGCTGGCAGACCTGTTGCTTGTTTCCTAGTCCTGCCCCCCCACTCTTTTCCTGGGCGGGAATGGTGCCTGGGTCTGGGACATCTAGGTTTGCTCTCTGACTCAGCCGTGAGGAGGAAGAGAGTGTTGACCTGGCGATCCCTGAGCGGCCACCTAGGCGGGGTCTGGCCCACCGGAGTGACCTGAACATAGTGGCCGAAGAACCTCAGGGGCTGAGGCTAAGTTTGGGCCCCCTCAGCCCCGAGAAATTGGAGGAGATTCTCGATGAGGCCAACCGTCTGGCAGCTCGACTGGAGCAATGTGCCCTGCAGGAGAGAGACACTGGTGGTGATGGCAAGGGGCGGCGAGTGAAGGCCAGTCCCCGACGGGAGACGTTTGTGGTGAAGAACAGCCCCGTGCGAGCCCTGCTGCCCACTGTGAGCTCTCCCGTCCAGGGGGCCTCTTCTCCGGGAGGCCTGACCCCCCGACTCCGGAACAGTGAGAAGAAGGGGTCGAGCAGGACTCTGCGAGCCACATCTGGAAAGAAGCCTTCTAGCACTAAGAAGGTGAGGATGGAGGGACGTCTGGGGACCTAGGACAGCGGGGCTCGTCACGGCCGTGGGATGTCGGCCCCTGCCCTTATGGAGGCTTTCTTGGGGATGGGCTCCGGGGACTCTCTGTGGCATGTCTAGCATGACCCGTACAAAGGGGATTCCAATGGGAAGGCTTGTGTTCAGACCCAGGCGCCACATTTGAAAAGCGCTGACAAGGTATGGTGGAGAGCATCCAGGGTAATGAGAAGACTGGAGACCGCGTCATGATAACTAGCATCTATAAGCACCGCGGTGCCAGGCACTGTGCTAAGCCTTTACAATGATCATCTCATTTGGTCCTCACAATAACCGTGGGAGGGAAGTGCTCTTATTGTCCTCATTTTACAGAGAAGGAAACTGAGGCAGACAGAAATGAAGGGACTTGTCCAAAGTCACACGGCTCTAGTCAGTGTCTGAGGCAGGATTTGAACTCAGATCTTCTTGACTCCAGGCCTGGCGCTCTGTCCATTGTGCCATCCAGCCGCCTTGGGCATATTTAGACTTGAGAAAACCTAAGGGGGACATTGAAGGACAGTTGTGTGGAGGAGCAATTACTCTTGTTCTGTGACCCCCCTTTCCACGTCGTGATACATGCCAGGCCATCCCAGGTTCAGTCTGATGTCAGGGCTGTGTTCACCACAGAAAGCGTCCTGCCGAGGGCTCAGCCTGGCAGAGATTCTCCTTGTGTCTCCTGTTTCCTTACTCTCTTCACTTCTCAGGAGGTGCCCGCTGGCGGTATGTTCCCCACTACAAGAAGTCAGTCTTCTCCCCTCAGCTGGATCACCCCTCCAGGCCGAGGAAAAGTGGGACCCAGTGGGAGAGCACCTGCTGCTGGTAACAAGGACATGGCAGCTTTGCCTTGGAGGGGACAGGTCCTGGGAGCTGGGGAGATTGTGGATCTCTTTGCTTAGAAACACTCTTCTTTACTGTCAGGCTTAGCTTCTACCACAAGAACAGCTCTTGCCCTACAACTTTCCCCAAACAACCTTCAGCGCCCAGCCCGGACACAGGGCCCAGCTGTCAGGCCCAGCAGGCTGCCTACGCCAACTGCCATCCCCAAACCTGCCAGCCAGGCACTGCTCTCCAGCAGGAATCCCCTGTCTGGGAAAGGCAGCCTGCCCCCAGAAGCCGCTCCACCTCGAAGAGGGCCATCGAGGCCCAGCACAGCTGGACACCGAGGTGAGGAGGGATGAACTTGGGGGAGGAGACTCCTGAGTAGGAACATGAAACGGACCGATCTTGACCTTGCCCTTGCCAAGGGCAATAGCAAAAGACCCACTTTCCCCCTTAATTCGCACACTCACCTTAAAGATGAGGTGACAGTCAGGGAGAACTTGGACATCTGGGCCTTAGAGGCTTTGCTCACTGGGATCACTGGCCTCATGATTTCCAGGGACGTTCTGCTTTCTCCTGTGTCTGCTTGTTAATTTATTTCTTTTGTTCATCCCAAGTTCCTTCTACCCAGAGATCAAACCTTCCAGTGTCTGCTGCCTCTCGAAACCATCTGCAGTCCCCCAAGAAGGTGACAATCCCACGACTCACTAGGTAATGTATATTGGGGTGTACTAGGTACTCAGACTTGCTGGCCTTACCAGAAATGGTGCCCAAGGCTTCCTTTTCCCTACTTTTTAGAGGGACTTAAGGATTTGGAACTCAGCTGGGGGAAGAGACAGAGCAGGATTGTTGGGGCAGGGGTGGAAATGACAGCAATTCAAGGTGTTCCTCATTCTGTCTCCTTAGGTAACGAGATCAGGCCTGTGAAAACAAACCTTAGGACCAAACCACTCCATGAGCAGCTGGGCGGAGGCCATGCTCTCAAGTCTCCAATCTCTTCAGCTTTTAAGAGGCATTTCAGCCATCATTACCACCCAGACGAAGGTCCTGGACCCACCAGACCCTGATGCCTTGGCTATAAAGAGTCTTAAGGGAGAGGGGAAATCTTGCTTCAGTTGAATGAAGGGAAAGTATTTCTGGATTGAAAGGGTAGGAGAAATGTTTGTTTCCTGAAGTGAAATATAACCCCTCCACCCCCTGCCAAAACAAAAAAAAAGTGAAGAATGAAAATAACATCTCCCATCCCATCTCCCCACGACTGTTCAGCTCTAGACTTGATTCTTCAGCGGTTATCTAGCTGGGCAAAACTCTTACAAAAGTGCCCTTTTCCATGGTCTCTGTATTTCGCCTCCCAGAAGAGGTGTTTCTGAATCACATCCGCCACTGGACTCAGTATCAGCTTGGGGCTGGCCAAGCCAGGTTCTGTGTTTTCCTAAAGTCTGTCGTCTGTAAATACTTTTTAGCTCCTAAAGGACCAGTTTTATAATTCTCGTAGTTTCCCTTTTTTAAAAAAAAATAACTTTTTGTGACCTTATAGAAAGTGATTGTTCCAGCTTTAATAAAAGTTTTGTCAACTTTTGCATGACTTTGAGGTTAGGGAAGTGGGATGGACTGGGGATGTGAGAATGCTAACATTAGCAACAAACCCACATCAGAATTAGCCTTTGCCTCCAAAATTCTCTGCATTACAGTGGATTTGAGGGTGTTGGGTCACGGGAAAGCTGCTTCCCTCTGGAAGGGGGCAGGGGAAGCTATGATTCCAGTATCCAGGTTTCTGGGAGTTGGAATGAGAACCTTCCAGGGTCCAGATCAGTAAGTTAAATGGAGCTTCTTTGGAAGGGATAAGTGGCCTGAATATTTAGGGCTACTGAGGATTGGGTAGGTGGAGAACCGGCTCCCATCAGGAAGGCATGGGTCTATGGCCTAGGTGTCCTAAGTGACCAAGACAGTTCTGTTAAGGCTGGCAGGGGTGAAGCAGGAGCCCATCTACTTTGTTAGAGAGAGACCCTCATCTGGAGACTTGGCTCCAGTGAAATCAGGCCTGATGAATGCCATGAGCAGCAAAGGGATGCTGCTGCTGCTCCTCACTTCCTATGCAGGGGCCATCCTTTCCCTCCTCTAAGACCTGGGCAGTGCTGGGGAGGCAGCCAGCTGGAAGGGGTGTGCAGCTGCTCACTGGTGTTCCGGGTACCAGCACCCACACTTGAACTAGAGCTCATTGCTTTCCACAAGGCCCTTTTGTGACATTCTTCCTCCTTCAAATTGCCGAGGTTATTATAAATAGGAATTTTACTTATATTCAAGTGCTTGGAGATAGGGAGGACACAGGACGTCCCTTCTTAATATTAAGTTAACACAGCGTGGTACGTGGGCATTGTTAGTGTTTACCAGGTTCTGGGATCATGGACAAGTAACTTCACCTATTTCCTTAGGCCTGTTTCTTGTGTAAAATGAAGCTCCCACGTTTCCTCCATCCCACATGGTTGTGAAGCACTTTGTAACCCTTAATGTGATTGCTACACACGGTAACCCGCTGCTGTTCCCCTAACTCCCCTGATGGACAAGGCAGGAGGGAGGGGGAGCCTCCCACTGTTGCTTTCGCCATGGGGAAGAACCAAGCAACTTGACTGATGAAATGCCGAGCTTGCCATCCAGGTGAAGAGAAGTCCTCAGCACTGCCCATGGGCCAGAACTGGGTGAGGACCCAAGGCCATCGAGTCAGGCCCCCTCATCTTCTAGATGGGGAACTGAGGCAGAACCTAACTCTAAGAAAAGAAGATTGCAACCTTCTTGGCAGTGCGCCAAGTCATCTCTTTGCACCACTAGATGTGACAGATTTTATAATGGTCGTGTTTTCCTTAGGGCCAGAGCTGGTTAGTCCAAATGAGAACTTTTCCAATCCACTATGAACTTGTGTGTATAGACATCAATGTGTGTGTTCTATCACCACCTAGGGGCCACACAGTCCATTACACCCATGCAGGGCAGGGCCCTGCAGCTGGCTGCTCTGGACAAACCCCTTAAGGGGCCTGGTCACTAACCTGGTTCTTGGTTAGTTGCCCTGCGTGCTTTTATTTACATTTTTTCACCTCGCCCTATCCCTACTTTGTCATTCTCATTCCCACTGCTTGGTGGGAACACAGAATTAGAGAATTAGATTAAGAGCTACAAGGGGCTTCGGGCCCCACCTGCTGAACCCCCTCATTTTACAGATAAGGAAATGGAAGCCTAAGACTGACTTGCACAGTCACAAAAGGCCTGTGGGAACTGGAGATGGGATGTGAACCCCAATCCTGACTCCACACCCAGCGTTCTGTGGGGGACTGCTGAGAAAAACTTGAAAAGACGGAAGGTCTTAAGACCCCAGATTTCAAGCTAGAAGGGACCTAGAGGCCACCTAGTCTTACACCCTCAATTTAGAGATGAAGAGCTGAAGTCCCAGAAAGGTTGAGTGGTTTGGCCAAAATTATGGCGGGACATGTAAGGGACAGAGGCAGGATCTGAACCAAGCACTCTGAATGCTGATCCCAGGCTCTCTCCTGAGACTGACTCTATTCCTCTCCTCTTACGGGTAAGAAAACTGAGGCCCAAAGCATTTAGCCCCATTAACAGCTCACCAAACCTGAGGACGGAAAGGTCAGTCACCATCATAGTGCCCACACCAGGCATAAGGCCCTCCCATCTAGATCAATCCCTCCTGTCCAAACAGCAGAGTGCAGGCTCACCACTGGTGCTGTGATCCTCAGGAATGATCAGGCACAGCTACAGTGCTAAGGTTTTGTGGTGAGCATGAGTTGCAAAACAAGGGCAGGAAAGATGCTTTCATTAGGCAGCTAGTCAGGGGGCCAGGCGTCCCGAAGCTCTGGCTCACAGCCCACCCAAGACCTGCCTGAGTTTTCTTTGTCCACATCAACTCCCTTTCCCTCCAGAAGAAAGAGACAAATGGGTCAAGCTGGCAGTGCTCAAACCTGCACAGAACTAGTTTATTCAGTAGAGGGAGGAGGCCAAACAAACAAAAAAAACCTATAAATATTTACAGTAACGATTAAACTGTACAATCCAACAATTAGTAACAAGGTATGAGTCCAGCATCTTTGTGGTTTTGTTTTAAGTCTTCAAGTAGTAAAAAGCAGTTACAGTTTTAACCCTTTGCAGGAACTGGAAGGGGAAGGAGAGGATTGGGAAAAAGACGGGCAATCCAAGGCCGCAGAGAGAGCCATAAACTACACTGACCTTACAGTTTACCAGTCTGGAGCCTTTCTTCCTAGCCCACCCGCTCCCAGGAGGAAGATCGGTGACATCAGAATTTGGTCCACATGCTTAGGGATAAACTGACTCAAGTAAATGGCAGCCGGCAAGATGGGGTGGGAGGGGAGGGGACTGAAACCAGCTTCTCCCTGAGCCTGAGCCTGAAGCAAGTGGACCAGGGGCTCTGGCCCCCAAGCCAGAAGACCACAAACACTAACTCCATGACACTAGATGGCATCCATGACATCCTCTGGGGCCAGACACAATCCCATCCCAACACAAAAGGCAAATAAATTAAAAATAATATATATTATCTCTCTCTTCAGAGGGAATAGGGGTGGGGGGAGAAGGAAGGAAGGATGAGGAAGGAAGAGGAGAACAGATCCTGGAACTTTGAAGAGAGGCAATTCCGAGAAGAGACAGCAGGTGACATGCAGAGCTCAACCACTGCACCACCCCCCTAACCTAAGACCCCTCCTCATCCCCTGGGCCAGCCCCAGCCTCAGCCCCAGCCTTCCCCATCCATCTCCAGAGCAAAGGCAAACAATGTAAACGGCCCCTCCCCAGCATGGTTTGGGCAGAAAGAAAAAAAGCACTTTTGGGTCAGCAAACCGAGCAAAAACCTTGGTTCTTGAGCACTACCAGCAGCCTAGAGAAAAGGAAAGGGGACACCATCCCCAGCTGGGGGTCATGGACTCCTGGGTCCTTTCCCCTTTACATTTGTTCATGCAGCATTGGGGGCAGGGAGGCTGCTCCTTCTGCCACCCCTCCTCCCCCAGACAGGGGTCAAGGGGCAATTGTGGCATGTTTCTCATCCTCTCTCCCCCAAACTGGAGCCTATGTGGGAGTCCAGCTGGCAAGGCTGTGTGTCCCCTGCAGGAAGTGTGTGGCTTTGTCCTTTTCTTTTGGTGATGGCAGAAGGGGGGCAGTAAATTCCCATGCCCCGCCCCAGGACCTTCCCCTCCTCCCAGAGGCACAGCAGATGGGAAACTGGGGGGAGGTAGGGGAGAATCCTGGGAGGTCCCATCCTCTAGTGGGCAGAGTAGAGTCAGTTTTCATCATATAAAAAATTCATCCCTGAAGACACAAGAGCGGAGATCCTTCCAGTTTTTTTTCTTTCTTTTTTTCCTCTTTTCTGAAAAAACGTTTCCTTGGAAGTGTGGCCCCAGGGGTCCAAAGTGCGTTGGGACCAAGGGGAGATGTCAGGGGGTGATTGGCACAAGATAGGCTGGAAGAATGGGCATTCCTCCTTGCAATGCCCAAAGGCTCCTCAGATGGATGTCTCGTCACTGCTGTGGGGCAGGAAGAGGGAAGTTTGGGGCGTGGGGAGGGGGATAGGGGAAAAAGCACAAGATACAGTATGGGGGCATGAGAGTGACTGTTGAGGGAGGGGGGAGCCTTGGGCGTGGGGGCCACGGGCCCAGAGTTAATGCAGGAAGTTAAAGAAGAGAAATCTGGAGATACAGGAAAGGAAAAGTGACAGAAAAGCAGAGAGCAGGTTAGTCTCAGAGCAGAGGAGACAGAAGCTTTCAACCAGAGAAGGAAAACAGGAAAGAAATCCCAGCCCTCAGCTTCCTCAACTTCCCCACCTGAAATCTTTATCTCCCCCCTTCCCTGGAACAGGCTTCTCTCCCTTCTGGTTGCTTCCCTACCCACTTCAGAGTGCTCTGGGAAGACAACGGCCTCATTGAGGGAGGGCCACCCCAGAGAGTGCTTGGCACCCTGTGATCCCCGACCCCTGCCACGGGAACAGCTGCCTTGGGGCGGGGGAGTAAAGGGGAGGAAAGGGAAGCTGGTCAGGAGGCTTGGGGCCCTCGCCAAGCCATACACTCACTCTGAGCCTGATGAGTCCTCATCTACTGTGCCTGCCTTGATGCTCATGGCAATAGGGGTGACCCCATTCAGCTGCTCCTGCAGCGTCTGTCGGGGAGGTGGGCGAGGTGGGAGGGGCCCGGCCCGGCTGCCCTCGCTGGCTGAGGAGCCCCGGGAAGACCCGGTTCCTGGCTCAGGGGGCAGCCTCAGGAGGTTGCTTTTCTCACTGATGGTTGGGAGACACTTCTTCTTCAGTATGCCTGGGCGGGAAGGAAGTAGTGGTAATTAGGGCCTAGCAGGAACAGAGGTGGGCCCTGCTGAGAACAAATACAGCCAAGGAGGGAAGAGAGGCAGAGAAAATGCATACAACGAGTAGGAATAACCAGAAGGCAAAGACTGCTTACAACATGCTAGCAGATGGGACTTTAGGAGAGCCATATTTTGAACTCAGATCTTCTGCCACCAAATACAATATGCCTCCCACTATATTCAAAGTCCCTTGCAAAGATAGGAAGGGTAGGAGTTCTCTGGGGGATGGTGGGAGGAATCTGTATTCAGGTGAAAAACGACAGGCATGAAGCTATGTGGCTCACCTTTGTGTGGCTGCACAGTGGGTCCAGGCAGGGGCCCCAGGGGGCTGTCTCGACACAAGGCTTCACCATTCTCCTCCTTGGAGGCTGTCACAAGCTCACCAGGCCAAGGGGCTTTGCCAGGCCCTGGGCCACTATCAGCTAGAGGAAGGAAAGCAGATCAGGGTCTGGGAAGACTCTCCCCCAGATTCCCTTCCCAAGAGCCCCTGAGCTGCTAGATGAGGCCTCTCCAGTCCAGGTCCCTTTCCCAGAGAGTCTCAATGTTATGGCTAAGGTTGTTACGCCCACCCTTCCCCCATATACGAGCTCCCACCCACCCCAATTGGCTCGCCTACCTTTGGGGGTACTATGCAATGGCAATCTTTCAGCACCAGGTCCCAGCAAGCTGTCCCAGCCTGGCTCCCCGGGGAAAGCATGATCTTCCTCTTCCTCCTCACTGTCTGATGAGTGGGTGGATGCATAGGAACCACTCTGGTCATCCTCGAGGGACAGGTCACTGTCTGAATCTGTGTCAGGCCCTGGAGGGAGTGGGAGAGAGGGAGTCAGAGACATCTCCTCCTTGTCGGTGCTCACCTCTGCAGACCCCAGAGCTACAAAGCCCATGGCAACACGGGGTGGGTGTGGGACGATTGATGTTCCCCATGATGCCCACCAGGGGGCACTCAGAAGCTCACCGTGCTGCTGGTCTTGAGCTTCCAGGAACAGGACTCCTGGGTCCCCCAATGCAGGTGGCCCTTGGCCAGTGTTCAGGCTTGATTCTTCCCTGAAGGGAGGCAAGTCTACACTGTAGTGGGGGTCCATTTTTGATGGTGGCCTGCTCATTTTCTCCCCACCCCCAACTCTCTCTGACCTGTCTCTACCAAGTGTTTCAGTCGCAGCCCCTCTTCCACACCCCAGACATTCGGCTCACCTCTCCCTTTCTTGCTGTCAATGCCCAGCTAAGTTGGTTGGGCCAGAGTGGCCTCAAGAGAACCCCCCATCTTTGGGAGACCCATCTCTCCTGCCCAAGGGCCTCACCTGAGCAGGAAGGGAATATAGCTGGGCTGACTCTTGCCTGAGCGGCTGGCACTGTGCAGGGAGCCGGCTGAGTCTCCATAGGGCTGGTAGAGTCGTCCATCTACATAAGGACTGGGGCAGTTGTAGGACTGGGGATGGAGATAAAGGGAAGCAGTGATGGCCAGGGAGCTTCTCCCCACCTTTCCCCGGCCCCACCCACCTCCATCCCTGCTTCTCCCTGCAGCCTGCCATGGTTCTCACTTTCCCTTTGTTTGATAAAACAACCCCTAGCACCAATACTGAGCACCTGGCAGTAGAAACCAAAATAAGGCATTTCTGAGTGGAGTCAGCACCTGTAAAGGAGCTCATCCCTCCTCAAACCCTTACAAAACCTCACGTACCACAGCAGAAGTTCTCCAAAGGCCCTCTGGGCTCCAAGCACTTGCTGCCTCCCAATCACCATCGTTCTTGCCCCTGCCAAACCCCCACTAGTTCCCTCTAGAAATTCAAGCCAAACATTCCTAGCTCCTTGGACCCGACTTCCTTATCCTAGATATAAACACTGCCCCATCCGCCTCTGGGGAACAGGGAGTATTTGTGGAACAAAAATGAACCCAACCAACACTTCCTAAACAGCCACGATGCCATCCATGCACATTACTGTGCCAGGCACTGGGGATCCAGACACACAGAAATTGCCTCCCCCCTCAAAGAACACGTATCCTACTGGGGAAGCAGGAGGCCACAACTGCCCTGTCTCTAGGATACACACCCCAGTTGAAAAGAAACTGGGTCAAGGGAGAAAACTGAATAAAGGGGGGCAGGATAGGAGGGAGGGAAATACAGTTAGTTTTTCACAACATGACTGTTATGGAAGTGTTTTGCATAATGATACATGTGTGGCCTATGTTGAACTGCTTGCCTTCTCAAGGATGGTGGGTGGGGAGGGAAGAAGGGAGAAAATATGGAACTCAAAAGTTCTAAAAACAAATGCTCTTTTTTTTTTACATGCAACTGGGAAATAAGATATACAAGCAATGGGGTATAGAAATCTATCTTGCCCTACAAGAAAGGGGAAAAGGGATAAGGGCTGGGGGAGTGGGGTGACAGAAGAGAGGGCAGACTGGGGAAAAGGGCAATCAGAATATATGCCATCTTGGAGCAGGGACAGGGTAGAAATGAGAAAATCTGTAACTCAAAATCTTATGGAAATCAATGTTGGAAACTAAAAAATATTAAGTAAAGAAATAAAAAAAAAATCAGACCCACACCCCAGTGGCCCTCACCCCCAGGGTTACTGCTCCCCTTGGCACTATGCAAGCCCACTCCAGTCCCTTCCCTCCCCACCACGAACTCTTGGCCTCCCACCCTGCCTCTCTCACCGAGGTTAGAGTAGATTTGGTAGTAAGGGCAGGGTCAGGGCTGGGTTTGTGGCTACAGGCGAATCTCAGGGCCTTACGGACCTCCTTGCTGAGCACTACGTATGAGAGGAAGATGAAGGGGCCCTAGAAGGAGAGGAGGGAAGCAGGGGGTGTCCAGGAGTCAGGAAGCCCTAGAGACCCCCTCATGACCACAGACTACTAAAACCCCCAAGCCCTTGAGGAGCTCTCCCCGCCCACCCTGTACCCCCAATCTCGGCCAGCATCCCAGTGCCATTTGAGATCCCCCGTGCCCACCCCAGCCACAGCTACTACCTGGACACAGTTGCAGGCAGCAAAGAGGTGGTGAAAGAGGAGCGCGTCACTGTTGACAGAAAGCAGGGCCAGCAGCCACGTGGCACTGAGCAGGAGCAGCACAGCAAAGGCCGAGCGCAAGCCTGAACTGAGGAGAGATGAGGTACTGCCCTGTGAGCCCCAGGCAATGACTGGGCCCCGTGGCACCCTCTCATGCACCGTGGTGGGCATGGCCTTGGATACTGTCCCCACCCCCTGGCGCCACTGCCCCATACTCACACGGTGCCCTTTTTCTCAAACCCCTGGCGCTGGGCGGCACACGAGGCACGGGCTGCCAGGAGATACAGGAAGACACTCATCTGGGTGCAGGAAAGAAGGCACGTTACCAATGGAGAGAGAGCAGAGTCCAGCCCCCGTCCCAAGAGGGCTCGGCCTTTCTTCCATCTCTCCTTAGTAAATGTTATCTCCTTGTGGTGAACCTCGGATGTTACGTTACCAAGTTACAAGTGGTCTCTTCAGAACGTAAGCTGCAAGGGCAGGGGCAGCTCTCGTAGTACAGGTTTAATGAACATTTCTAGTTTGCTTTTAGGAGAATAGGGGAAACCCCAAAGCCACCTGCACATGCCCTTCCACCCATCACCACCACCTCCTCTCAACATGGACATGGTTCCAGCCAGACTCTCACACGCCATCATGCTTCCCTGGGGGGAACCAGAAGGCCTCGCCTTTCCAACTGCCCAGGCTCCCAGCTCTCACCGAGACTGCAAAGGCCACGGGGCCGGCAAAGCTCCAGATGAGAGTGTCGTAGATGGAGAGCCAGCAGAAGTCGGGGTTCCCATAGCCCTCAGGGTCCAGTCCCACTGCCAGGCCTGTAGAAACAGGAAGGAGAAGGAATGCCAATGAAAAGAAAAATAATGAGAATTGTTATGGCTAACATTCATACAGCGCTTACTGTGCTATGCTAAATGCTTTTCACAGACACTAACTCACTTGTTCTTCACGACAACCCTGGGAAGTAGGTGCTATTGCTATCATTCCCATTTTACAACTGAGGAAACTGAGGCAGAGTGATGTTAAGTCACTTGCCCAGGGTCACACTGCAAGGAAGTATCTGAGGCTGGATTTGAACTCCAGGCCCAGGGCTCAATCCACTGTGCCACCAGTTGTCCCATGGGAAGATGATGACAGGGCCCCCAGGTTCCTGTACCCTTTTCCTCAGGTGACTCTCCTAAGGTGGTTCCCTTTAACTAGAACCCTGGCTGCCATGGGTTGCCTAGCTCTGGGCTCCCAGATGACCAGCTCCTGTATAGCCTAGGCGGGGTCTGGTAACACTGGCCGGGCAGCGACGGGGCTACTATGAAAGAGGCAGGCACCTGTGATGAAGGCGGGCACTCCCCAGCCCAGCATGTAGTAGAAGCGCATGGGGCCAGTGTTGACGTCTCGAACCTCAGTGAGGGCACGGTACAAGTGCAGCGCCTCCAGCAAGGCCCAGGAGAAAGTGCACAGGTACAGAAAGTGCAGCAGAATAGCGATGACCGTGCAGGCAAACTGTGAGAGCAGGGCAGACAATGGCTCAGCCCAGGGCCACAGGCCGGGTCTCATTCCTGAGCTCCCTGCCCTGAAGCCACAGTCGGTGTGGGGAGCATGCGGGGTTCTTATTCTGGGGTCTGTGAACTTGGGTGGGAAAAATTACATCTTTAGTCATATTCGGATAATTCTCTGTATTTCATTTTACACGCATTATCCTGAGAAGGGCCCACGATCCACAGAACAAGGGGGAAGCCTCTGGGCTGGGCCACAGAACAGAAGGGGGTAGGGACGAGCGTCAGAGCAAATATAGGAGGTAGGCTGGGAGAAAGTGCCAGGAGGTGGCGGGGAAGTGGGTGGGGGTTACAGAGGGAGTCAGCGGGACAACACAGTCATGGAGAGAGGACCAGGGAATCAAGAAGGGACTGCTTTAGGGGGAAGGCCTATGGGGAGCTAAGGAAACACTGTGGCTGAGGGAAGGGGAGGTAGAAAAGGCAGTAGGACTCTCACCGGCAGGTCAGCCTGATTGATACCCAGCAGGAAGACAAGCTGGGCCAGGCCGAGGGCAGCGACCAGGTTCCTGCGGATGCCATGCTGGTTAGAGCGCAGGGCCCGCAGGGAGGCGAGGAAGAGGAAAGTGAGGAGCAGGGCAGCCAGGGTCACACCCAGGGCTGCATATGTCACCGTCTTCAGGGGCAGGATCTCCCCATTCTACAGCACAGGAGATGACCGGTCAGGGCGTTAGGAAGGCACAGGGCATTCACTCCTCTCTCCCATGAACCCTGTCTGTGCTTCCATCCCATGTGCCACCCAATTCTCACCCCCAGGACCACAGCTTTCTCCTTCCCCCACCCAATGCCACAATTCCCACCTCCCGGCGGGACACGTCCATGAGCACCGCAAAGCTGGTCATATGGTTACATTGGCAACTGACGTGGCTCTCATTCCTGAAGACCACTTCACAGCCTCGGGCTGACCAGCCACCTGTCCCGCTCACCCTGGACAAAGGGAAGGGAAGCAGGACATCAGTGGGTCTGAGGTCACCAAGGCATGGAGCTGGAGGTGGGGGACTGGTGTTCTACCTCTGGAACCCTGCTTGCTCACACATCCAGTTTCCTGCAGCTCCATGGTAGAATGTTTTCTGACTGGGGAGGGGGGAGGATAGAGGGGAACAAGATCAGGGGCCCTGCTCAGTGTGTGGCCCAGCTGTCAAGTCCTTGCCACTGGTGGCCTAAGAGACCACAGAGGGAAGGGAAGAAGGCAAGGCAGGGGAAGTGTCTGGGCCCCAGGCTTTGATGGAGATCATCCCACTCCTGGCCCCAGCTCACAGAATCGAGTGATTCCAGAAGACACAGATGGGTTTGGAGCGCTCCTCAGTCTCCAGAAGCCGAAACTGCACCGTGACAGGCTTGTCCAGAGCCCGAGGCAGCTGATCCTCATCATCATGGACGCTAATGCTCACTACTGGTGTGTTGATGACAGGACGTTTGGGGACCCTAGTGGGAAGGAAGGGCCATGCAGGGGTCATATGGGGACATACATGCACATGCACACACAGCCTGCTGCTCCATCTTCTTATACACGCTAACAGACAATCCTACACGTCCCGTGCACACACTTGGACAAGACTGTTGTGAGGATCAAATAACAGAAGGAATAGACTTTGTCAACCGTTAAGCGCTATCTAAACGCCAGCTATGTTTACTGACCCTGCTACAGCCATAACCCCAATTATTAGGACAGCCCCACCTGCCTGGGCTCCTTCCCCCTCCCTAGCTCCTCTTCACTAGAAAAGGGAAAGGAATCTGGGCAACGGGAGCCATGCTGAGCTCACCGAAGACTGCGCTTGTCAGGGTCATAGTTGTGGGGCAGTAGCCCGGCCAGGGTGCGATAGATGATGACGCTGGCCACTGCCTGGCCCTGGCTTAGCTCTGGGTGTCTCCTCTGCCGCCGCCCCAGCTCCTCTTGTTCCCGGGTCTCACCTGGCACCACTGGCCCACTTGCTGGGTGATGGTCTGAGGAGGACAAGAACAACACTTTCAGCTCAAGGGCCTCCCCTGTCCCTTCCTATAAGACACCTCCCCCAACGTGGTCCCCAGGCCTGCACAAATTCTTCCCCACAAACTCCGATCCTTCTCTTCCCAACCCCTTAAGCCCTCTGCCTTTGAATCCACCCCTCCATACCTCCTCCCAGGAGCTCACCCTATCACACTAACCTTGACTTTCTGTTGGCTTAAAAACAGAATCAGGGAGGATGACAGTAGTCTCAAGGTCAGGCGGCCGCTCACCCCGAAGTGCCTCATAGTGGGGCAGCTTAGCCCCAGCAAAGTTCCCCTTGTCCAGGCGCACAACAGAAATGACTAGGGGAAGGGGAGGACATGATAGGTCAGGTCTCTCTAGCCTTAAGGAGTGAACTAGAGCCCAAAGATTCTCTTTTACTCAAAATATCTATTGTGGGACTTTAAGTTAGTTTCCCAGAAGGACTCCAGTCCCTATACTGCCAGGATACCCTTTCCACCTGCCCTGCCCTCACCTTCCTGGTCCCATGCCAACCCATCGGACCCTCATTTTTAATTGCTGATCGGGCCAGCCTCAGCCTCCCCATCCCCACCTCCACCCTGGTCCCTCATGGGACCCTGTCCTGACCAATGTTGGGTGTGATGATGGTAAATGGGCTCAGGTAGGTATGGCGCATATTCTGGGCAAGAGCACTGGCATAGGCTTCATAGTGGTGCAGCAACCAGGCTGTGCCACCCTCCGTCTGCTGGATCAGTTCCCAGTGACGCTTGTTGCCAACATCTAGAAGGGCGCTGCCAACCCTCAGCAGATTCTGTGAGAGAGAGGAGCAGAAAGAAGCAGTCAGGCTGTGGAGGCCTAGCTCCCCTCACCCACTCTCTGGTATGGCAGCAGGCAAAGTAAAGCCACTCTCAGACATTCTCCCCACCCTTGTCCCTAAGCCTGACGCTGGATTAGCTCCCAGTGTGAAAGTTTTCTTTTTCCTGACTATGACGCACTTCCTCTCTCCTTCATCAAAGCCCAAGGTTGTTTCTTCCAGAAAGTCTTTCCCTCTTTGAATGATCCAACCTAACTATCTGCTGTGAGCCCTGATCACATTTCTTCTGATATCTGCTTGCTCTGACCACACCATGAGTTTCTAGAGTGAAAGCTCCCAGCTCTGTACCTACCATGCTCAGGATGGGAATCCACCCAGGGACAGCCTCTCCTACCTTCAGAACTGCCTGGCCCATCCTGAGACTACTCCCCCACCTCTACCTCCAAGGTCTCCTTCTGCCGAGTGCCCTGCGCCCACCTCTGTGAAGTGAACATCCTGGGTGGCAGCCAGTCCGAAGCCCCGCTGGACACTCTCGTGGGCCAGCAGCTTGGTGGCCAGCTGGTAGGCCACTTTGACATCACTGCCAAAGTAGCCAGCAGTGTGCTGTGTGGCATTTCGGAGCAGCACTGCCAACCGCTGGGAGCGCCCAGCATCCAAGCCCGACTCATTCCTCTGCAGTCGTTCAGCCTGGGGACGTGGACATGGAGGAATGAGGAATCAGAGGGAGGGGAAAATGAGATGGAGAATATAATGACAAACACTAACACTGAGGGAGCACTTCACCCATGGTTCTAGGCACCAGATGAGGCAGCTGCTCCTGTGATCATTTTTCAAGTGAGGAAATGGGGTCAGGGTTTGCTGAAGGCCTTGTCCAGGACCACAGGCTAGCACATTATTTACCACATCACAAGGGCACTGCTTTCCCAAGTGAGGATACAGGGGTGTGGGTCTTTGATGGGCAGAACTGCAATCTCCCTTCCTTCTTGCGAAGCAAAGGGGGCCAGAAGGCAATGTGTGGTGTGTGGGAGCTAATGAGGGTAAGAGTGACACAAGACATTCTAGCCAAACCACTCCATGCCCATCAGATTGTCAAAGCTGAAGGAAAAGAGAATAACCAACATCGAAGGTGCTGTGGGAAAGCAGGTCACTGATGCCCTCTCTGTGGAGCCGTGACCTAGCCTGGCCATCCTGGAAGGCAGTTTGAACTATGCCCCCAAAGTTATGAAAATGGCATGCCCATGACCCAGGGATTCCACTACTGGATCCAGACCCAAAGAGGTCAAAGAAAAAAGACCCACAGATACAATGATATTTATAGCAGCTCTGTTTCTCTGTTTGTGGTGGCAAAGAACTGGGAGCTGAAGGGATGCACATCAAGCAGGGCGACTGACGAACAGGGCGTAGCCTTGAGTGCAACGGAACGCTATCATGCTGTAAGAAATGAGGGAAGGGATGCTTTCTGAGAAATCTGGGAAGATCTGTATGAAATGATACAGAGGGAACTGAGCAGAACCAGGAGAACCAATAGCGAGGATACCGTGAAGACAATCAACTTGGAGAGACTTGGGAACTCTGAAGGAAAAGGGGGAAGGGAATAAGCATTTGCTGAGCACTCGCCATGTGCCAGGCATCATGCTAAGCATTTTTCACAAATATTGTCTTATTCGATCCTCACAATGACCCTGGGAGATAGGTGGTGTTATTATCCCTATTTGACAGATGAGGGAACTGAAACAAACATAATCTAAGTGACTTGCCCAGAGTTACACTGCTAATAAGTGAGATCAAATTTGCACTCGGGTCTTAGAACTCCAGGCCCAGCACGCTATCCAATGTGCCACCCAGTTGCCTCTATTCCCACTAATGGGGGAAATTTGTTTTGCTTTACTATGCATATTTGAAATGAGTTTTGTTCTTTTTTTCTTTGGGTGGGAAAAGGGAGGTGGTAGGGAGCAAATTTGGAACTGAAAATTAAAAAAAAAAGAAATTACAACCAATGTTCCCTACAAACTCGACTTCCCATATAGCATGACTTCCTTTGGAACTAATGGCCAGGAAACCATGGCTGCTTAGAAAGATTGTCCTTATGGCAATCTCCCTTTGAGGGTCACAGATCCAGAGTGGACCTCGGAGGTCATCATGTCCAACCCTCTCATATTAAAAAAGAGGACCCCAGGAAGGGCCTGAAGCCTGGGAAGGCTGTGACTTGTCCAAAGTCGTGCAAGCCACAATTGTCAGAGAGGATGTGAGCCTGGGTCCTCTCCTCCCGTGATGTGTCAGGGTTCATCTGTTCCCTGGATCCCCCCTTTCTGAGGTGGGTGGTGAATGGGCTACAGTACAGAGCTACTTACAAAGCCCTTCAGCTCTGAGAAGGTGACCGAAGTACAATTGAAGAGGTCAGGGGGCAACCATCCTCGGTGTTCATCACAGTGCCGTACTGCTGTCCCTGGTGAGGAGCAGACAGGATGAGGGGCCAAAGGGCAGGAATGGGAGAGGAAAGAGGAAGAGGGAGTTCTCCTGAGACCCAGGCCCAGTTGGTGCTACCCTCCAAGTGATCACATGTGTATCCAAGCTCTCTCCCCTCTTCCTTGATCAAATCAATAGCCCTTTAAACATCTGCAATAGAGATGGTGTAGGATGGTAAAAAGCATGTTGCAAGTGGACTCGGGAAAACCTGGATTCAAATTCTGCCGCAGACACTTACTAGCTGGAAGATGCTGGGCCAGTTAGATAACTGCAAGTACTTATGCCCTAAAGCCTTGAGAAGTTGGGATTTGCCCCTGCGCTGGTGCAGGGAGTTCCCATCCTAGAAGCTCTTCCACTGAGGAAAGCACAGATGTTTTGATAAGTGTTTTATATAAATTCTCTCACCTACCTCTAGGGTAACTTAGCCTCCTTTTACCTCTTCCCTGAGGGGCAGGGGCAGGGCCTGGGCTTGTGACTTCACTGGAACAGGGACATTCCAGTGAGGAAGCTCCCTCTACCCTGGCAATTAGGCACCTTCGCTGCCACCTCCTGTCTCAGAGAGCCGCCCAAAGCACTGATCTTTGAATGGACTTGCCCAGGGTCATAAAACCAAGATGCACAAGAGGCAGAACCTGACCCAGGCCTTCGGGCTCCAAGGCTGGTTCTTTATCCAGTCGTCCTTCAGGGCCCATCCTTAGAGCATCCTCAGCTGAGCTGGACGGTGCCCAGCTCACATCTAGGACCATCCTATGCTGCCTATACCCTTAGTCATCTTTGTTAGTTAACATGAGCACATCCCAGGGAGAGAAGCGAGGCTGGCCAGCTCAATGCCCAGTGCTCACAGGTGCTCTGTGAATATCTGCTAGCTAACTGAGCTGCGGCAGCTTGTCGACATAGGGCCAGTGAGCCAAGGATGGTCTGGGAGCAGGACACCAGGTGCCCAGGTACTGAACATCAGCAGTGGCTCCCCTGCAGCTGCAGCAAGCTTTCTGCCCTGGCCTCACCTACAGGGCGAAGGAAATGGGGGTTGATCCCTAAACTCAGGTCGGAGAAGTCAGCAATCACAAGGACTTCTCCCTCCTCAGGAAGGCCCAAGTACGAGTGGCATCCTAGGATCAGGAAGACCTACCGAAAGAGCCCTTGGGGCACGGTGCTGCAGCAGGCAGCCCAAATCGAGTCCGAGGCCACCAGATGCCAGCTTCAATTGCCCTTGGACAGCTGTCATAATTCACTACAATGGGACAGACACGGTTACTGGGGATGGGGACAGAGCTAGCACAGAAAGTCCTCCCCATCCTCTTCTCCAGCAGATGTGTCAGAGGACAAAAGAAAGTTTCTTTAAGGGTAAGCTCTTCATTATTTCCTTGGGAAACAGACAGCAGGCAGTGGCCTGAGGTCTTCCCAGAAGGCCTCCAAGTCTGGGGATGCATTCAGCTCATTATGCAGAGCTCTTGACACACTGACCCTCCCAGGAGGATGCTGCAAAGCCCAGTTTGGGGCCCCGGCTTGATCTCCCATAACCTGTACACCCACCTTCACAGCCATTGGCTGTCACCTCAGCAAAAGGGTTGTCACAGCGGTCACACTGGCGCCCAATGACTCCAGGTTTGCAAGGGCACTGGCCATCCTCTGGATCACAGACCCGGGACAGAGAACCCGTGGGGTAACAATCACACAAGAGGCAGGCAGGGCTGCCCAATGGGCGGTAATGATTCTCCTAACGGTGGAGGGAGCGAAAGAAAGAGAGATGGTGAGGGAAGCAGCAGACACAACTGTCTCTTCCCACTGTCCGTCCTCCCTGACCTCTCAGGTATGGACCTTCAGGGCAGAATCCTGGTCCATGAAGCACAATGAAGGGCACACATCGGAATGAAATCCCTCTTATTCCCTCCCCTATCCTTCTGCTTAACATTCGTCTCATCCTGCATTCTTCCTCTGTGGCCTTAATGCAGCAGCTAAGGACCTAGGTGGGCAGTGAGTGTCCCCGTGGCAGGAGTAGGGGGGAGGGGGCAGGCCTCTTGAGCAGGGGGAGGGTCAGGCAGGTCTGCAGAGTAGCCCCGACGGTCCAGCCGGTGTTAGTGACCTTGCAACGGCATTCTCCGCTTGTCTTGTTACAGTCAGGGTCAAAGCCTCGGCTGACATCACAGTTGCATGGGCCACACATGGGATGTCCCCACCATCCTCGAGGGCACGGCTGGTCAATCCTGCAAAGAAAGGCCACCCACAGACATAAGGGGCAATCCTGCACCATCTACAGTGGAACGGCACAATGGAAGAGTACTGGCTCAGCAGTCAGATGACCTGGAATCAACCTGCCTCTGATACTTACTACCTCGTGTGACCTGAGTAGAGTCCCTTCCCCACTCTGGCCTCCATGCCAGGGAGGGCCTCGGAGGTCCTTCCCAGCTCTAAATCCGTGATTCTATAACACAGTATGACGCAGAGATTAAACAGACAGTGTGAAGTACGTAGAGGCCTGGAACATACTCCCTCCTCACCTCCAAGTCTGGAACTTCCTTTGAGGTTCAGCTCAAATGCCCCTCCTTGTCATTCATCCCACATTTCCCATCCACCGTCAACCCTGTCATGTCTACCTCCAAACGTCCCTCCTATGTGTCCCCTCCTCTACACTCATGTGGCCACTGCCTAGTTCAGGCTGGCCTGGACTATTGCAATAGCCTCCTAACTGGCCTCCCTGTCTCGAAGGTCTGACCAAAGCCTAGATCTGCCTAGTCCTGCCCCCTTCCCCCTAGGACCACAGGGGCTCCCTATTACCTCCAGGACCCAAAACCGAGCCCTCAGCTCGACCTGCCCAGCTCTTCACAACCCAGGCCCTTCTTGCTCTTCCCTGCCAACCCCCCATGCTCTGATCTGGCCACACACAAGGCCAGTCAGCTGTCTGCATGCCTTTGACCTGGCTGTCCTCTGTGCTGGGAAGGCCCTCCTCTTTCACTTCTTTTTGTTCTCCAGGCTTCCTTCCAGACTCAGATCCCGCCGTCTGCAGGAGGTGTGGCCCCAGCGCTGGCACCTTCTCTGCTCTGCAGAGACCTTGGGTCTATGTCATTATTTACATACGGTCTCCCCCATGACAAGTGAAGCAGCACGTTGAGGGCAGGGATGGCATTTTTTTTATTACTTTCTTTGTATCTCTAGAGCTTTAGTACCACGCCTGGCACAAGTAAACAACTAAAAAATTCTTGGTGATTCCCTGACGAGACTATTCCTTATCTCCCCCTCTCCCCAGCTGCTAAGGTCCTTGAATAGTAACATCTAACATAACACAGTCATATGACAATACTAACGTTTATGGTACCTTAAGGTTTGCAAAGCACCTTATACAACTTGTTTGATCCTCATAACAACTCAGTGAAGCAGATGCTGTTATTATCCCCATCTTACAGATGACAAGACCAAGACCGAAATGACTTGCCCAGGGTCACACAGCTTTCTGAGTGACGAGACAGAATTTGAACTTGGGTCTTCCTGACTCCAAGGGCTGCCTCTACAGCACAGACTCTCATTTTTGCCTTTTCATACCCAGACCCTAACAGTGTGTGGCACATTCCAAAGACATCAAACTCGGTTTCCTGGTATCAGGAATTCCTGATGAAGGCACTCTCTCTTACCAATGCAGACCTGTACCTGAGAGGTACCCAGGGTCAGAGAGCCAACATGTGTCAAAGGCAGGTCCAGAACCTAGGCCTTCCTCACTCTGAGGCTGCCTTTTTGTCCACTACACCCAGTGGACTTTGTCTTGCACACAGTCAGATTATTACATGTATTTGTATTAGGGCAAGGATAGGCTTCTTGCCCCCATATGGCCACTCATGAAGAACTAGAAAAGACTTCTGGGGCCATCGGCCTCTCCCACGCTCAGCTGGAAATCCCCTCGAGAACATTCTAGCCTCCCGTGAAGAGTATCATCAACACCCTGCCCCAACCCAAGGCCACGCACCTGGTTTCACAGTATGGCCCAAAGTAGTTGTGGGGACACTCGCAGGTATAGCCATGAGGGGCGCTGGCCTTACGGGTACACACGGACTGGTGCTCACAGGGGTTCAAGGTACAGACGTTGGCACAGCTATCACCATAGTAACCTGAGGGCACAGACTAAGCCATCAGGGCTTAGTCCTCTTGGCCTCATTTCTCTGCTCATCATCTCTTCCCCTAATGACCCACCTTCCCTCTCTCCATGGTCCCGTATTCCCCACAGTGCCTGACTACCCATCTACCCACCACCTCCTGTGCAGTACCAGGATCGCAGCTGCAGGAGTAGCTGTCCCAGTCATCACTGCAGTAGCTGTTAGTTGGGCAGGGGTTTGAATCACAAGGATCAGGGAGACTACAGCCCTGCTCAACGTTAGCACGTTCTGCTCTGCTGGGGTCAAGGCTGCTGGCACCATCTGTGGTCTCTCCCACTCGCACGCCCTGCGGAGAGAGGAGGCGGTCTTCACATCCCTCAGAGTGGGGAAGGCAGGGCCAGTACGCCAGGAAAAAAGGCAGTCTCTTCATCCACCTCCCTGACGCTCACCTGCATGCAGCCTCGGAAACCCTGGGCCACAGTTCCGCCGGGTCCCACCACACCGCCCACACTGACATTTGTGAGGTGCAGTCCGTGCAGCCGGGGACCCAGGTTGCCTTCTGCCTGTTGCTGCCCATAGTCAAATGATAGGACGGCATGGCCGGGCTCTCGGGCACCTCCGCTGACTCCAAGCACAAGCTGCACGTGGTGCCAGTCCCCATCGTTAGCCCTGCCTGGCTCCAACCGAAGAAAGGACGTCTGGACACCAGTACCTTCCACACTCAGCATCACATGGCCCTCTCTCATCTGGGGCAGGGAGAGAGCAGAGAAGATAAAATGTCCAGGAACTGCTTTTATCTACCTCGCCCTTTCTCAATTCTGCTGCTGCTGGTTACAGTACTCACCCACCCCCTTCCAGTCAACCTATAAAAACGGCACATAGTGCAGTAATGCATATGGCCAGCAGATGACACTGTTGTCTACACCAAAGAAGACAAGAGCCTCCCTAGGCATCTATCCCGTTTCTGATCCAAATGCCCAGTCCCAGCTTTTACCCCAAGGATCAGTCCCCTCTTCTCGAATAGAGAATTGCAGCCCCAATTCCACCCTCAATGTCCACCTGTAGGGTGATGGTACTGTGCCCTCTGGTGATCCCCTGCAGCAGGACACCATCTGCTTGGCGCGTACGAAACATGAGGCTGAGATGCCAGGACTGAGTGATGGGAAGTGCCAAACCATGCCAGGCCATCAGGCTCCTACCCAGGAAGCGTTGAGGATTTGCCATCTCTGGAGAAGTCAAGGAAATGGGACAACGGGTGGAAAATTTGGAGAAGAAATGGTTAAAGCAATCAGGGGAACTTTTCTGCCCTGGGGAGGGGTTGTAGTGCACAGCTGTCCACATGGGGCAGATCCCTGCCCCGCCCACTCACCCCCAATGGCAGCCCCACAATACCCTTCCCGCCACACCCTGGGAGCCAAGCTCAGACCCGTAGTCTGACTCGGTCCATTGTCTCCTCTGTTGCCCACCCCGGGGCAACTTCGCCCAGGCAAGCTTTTCCACCCACAGACAGACTCCCTCTGTCTGAGACATCCCGGCTCCTGAGCCTGGAGGAGGAGCAGGTCAGAGTGAGTGAAGCCTGCCCGGTGCTCTGACCTAAGCGCCAGCTTACCCTGGGCACAGCTCTTGCCACCGTAGCCCAGAGGGCACTCGCAGCTGAATGTATCCCACTGGTTAACACAGGTGCCCCCATTGTGGCAGGTGTTGCTGTCACATACATTCTTCTTGGCTGGGCATCCTGGAAGAAGGAGAGGGTCTCAGGACGGGCCTGGTGCCTAGGCAGCCTCTGGCAGAGCAGACAGCAGCTGGCCCTCACCTCTGCTGCGCTGGGGGAAGAGTTGTCCCCCGCCCACCCAAAACTGCCCCACTCCTGTCCTCCCATACCGGGCACAGTGCCGTTGTTGGCGATGAAGTCAGCCATGTCCACACGCCGGCTATCTACCTGCAGGTTTCGCATACAGCCCACAAAGTGGCGGGTGCGGATGGGAAAGCTCTCGGGCAGGTCAGGGACCCCTCCCAGCAGCAAGGGACCTGTCAGATCCAGGGACCTGATCCAGATACCACAGAAGGGTAGAAGTAAGGGAGGGGGAGGTGGCAGAATTCTTGAGCCTCTCTAGGCCCTGGCCTGTAGCTGGTCTGAGCTCAGGCTCCAGAAAGGGCCACTGGGAGACCTTGGGCAGGGCTGGTGATGGGGTGGGGGTGTCGCAAACATTTGGGATGAGCTGATGATAACAACCACAGTTAGTCAGAGTGCCCTGACCTGCACCCGGGTCCCTATAAATCCTCCACTATCTCCTAATTCTTTTGATCTTGGATTTCTTTCCTTTCCTGCTCATCTAATCTCTGCCCCTCACCTGAGGCTCAGCATGGCTGGCAGAGAAGAGGGGAAAACGGGAAAAACATGCACAGCCCCCTGGCCCTCAGGCTCCGCCTCCCACCCCTCTCACTTCTTGCTGCCGGCCTGGGTGCCCTGGGCAGCACAGGAGTAGTTCCCCAGGACGGCTCCAAAGCGCAGTGCCACGCCAGGGTCACAGTCATCTACCGTCACCACGGCCACTTTCAGTTCAGAGGGGCCCTGTGGGAGACCAGAGCGCCCCAGCAATGGCTATGGAAGAGAAAGAGAGAAAGGGTTGAGACTCAGGGTGGGGGTGCAATCTGGCACGGCCAGATACCCCCAACAGCCAAGCATGCTTGATCTCTTTATCCAAAAACTGTGTCCTCTCTGTACCACCATCTAGGGGATGCTAGAGGTGATGAGGACAGAGCCAGGGAGAGATGACAGGCACAGCTTGGTCAAACACAAATGCCCCTGGGAGGAAGGATGGCTTGCCTGGAGCTAGCATTGATCTAAGTTTGCAAAACACTACATGTTTTATCTTACAACAACCCTGTGAGATGGGTGCTATTATTATCCACACTACCAATGAAAAGAAGGAGGTCCAGCGTCACTACAGCTCAGTGTCTCATTGAAAGTGTTTGAACTCAGGACTCCCTGACTCCCAGAGCTCTCTCTACCCACTATGCAACCTAGCTGCCTCATTTATCAGGCCTCAAGGTTGGTCAGGTGAGAGGTCAGAGGCTTGTACACATGCGAATGCTTTTTAAGAAGGCAGTCAGGAAATTAGAGAGGCCAAACCAGGTTGAACCAGTTCAAGCTTATCTAGGGTCTGGTCTTGGTCAAGAGTCCAGGCCTACTGATTTACATAATTTGCATATGTTAAAGAGGGAACATAGGGAAGTAAAAGAATGTAGATTAATCCTAAACTAGGACAAGGAAAATCTAATTAAATTCATTTTTGCTTCTGTATCCTTATAATCCTACCTATATAAACTATATAACCTAGGAAAACTATGTAAAAGGTAAAAGAATGTAAACTAACCATAACTCTAGCAGGAGTGGAGGGTAATGTTTACTCCCCCCCCCACCCCACACCCCACCCCCAGCTGTATCAGTGTGAGTGTTCCAGTGAGCACTATACCTGCTCTCTTGAGGAGCAAAATAAATGTCTTCTTTTATGCTGCCCTGTGGGGGTGCTTCCCCCTACCCCCCCCCAAAAAATGAACAAACGAATGAATGGCTTCAAGCAAGGCTCTTGAAGGCAAGGACTATCCCTTCTAGTTTTGTCTTCATAACCTCATAGCTAAGCACCACACCCGTAACACACAACTGGTTAAATCAAACAGCTGAGGTTTCACCTCACACTCAGAAAACTAGTGAAGATGACAGAATAGGACGCTGCTGGTGGACCTTGGGACTGATGTGAAAATTCTGGAAAGCAATTTGGAACCAGGCTAAGAAAGCTACCAAACGTCCATGCTCTTTCACCCAAACATCCCATTGCTAGGTATATCCCCCAAGGACAACAATGATAAAAACATATGTTCTCAGGTCCACCAAAATATTTAGAGCATCACTTTTTGTGGAAACGTATCAGATGACCATCCCCTGGGGAACCACTGGACAAAAAATGACACACAAAGGGAACAGACTAGCACTAAGACTAGGACAACTTCAGAGAAGCAGGAGAGGGCCTAGGATGTGATGCAGAGTCAAATCTATGACTAGGCACAATGGCCACATAAACTCAACCACAGCCACCACTTGCTGTGTGTGTGCTTACAAAGACCGGCCCTGGCCTCACAGAATTGCTGAGTCTCTACAAAGGAGGGGGCTACAGGGTGGCATATCATGTCTACAGACCATCAGGCCCAGCTCTTCTGTTGGCTGGTTTTGCTGATCAACTTTTTCCTTTTTCTATTTATCTTTATTATAATAGATCACTGTGAGTAAGTGGGGGGAGGAAGGAAGTATTCAGAAATGAAAGTGATGTAAAAAAGAAGAGATACCAGGAGATACCAAGACTCTGAAGGGTTCAGACTTTTGAGTGGACTTGTCCACGAGATCGTGTGACACACATTCCTGTGTGTATTGCAGAACTTTGTCGCAGTCTGGTGAAACCCATGGAGCTCTTCTTAGAATCATGTCTGCCACCCATGTTCATGGACCCCAGATCTAGTCCAACCCTGTACCTTCCCCCACAAGTAGTCATTCAGCCTCTTCTTAGGAAGACCTCCAAGGATGGGGAACCCACCACTTCCCAAGGAAGCATAATCTCCTTTGGGACAGCTCTCATTTATTTTGTTTGTTCAGAGGTATAAAGAAATCCTTATAAGGACATTCCCTCTTCCAAAGCAGATCAGCAGCTGTGCTGCAAGAGATAACTGGAAGAAAATTGCCTGGAGTAACTGAGAAGTGATGGGACTTTCCCAGGGTCACACAGTTTATGTGGAAGATTCAGATGCTGAAGCCATCTCTGCTGCCTCAGCAGCCAACACTCTAGTCACTGTCATGCCCCTGACTCTGGTGGCCAAAAGCCCTGTCAAACAAGGAGCTGATATCTACCTCTCTGAGGGACTACTACTCTCTGGTCACAGTTTTGCCCTGAGGGAGCCAAGCACAACAAATCAGATCCCCTTCCCCATGACAACCTTTCACACCTCTGAAGGCCATCATGACCCCCTTAAGGTTTCTCTGCCCCAGTTCAAGAGGAGCCGGTGTCCTGGGACAGTACCCTCTTGTGACAGTGTCCAGACAAGCCTCACCTTATTGTAGTACTGCAGTTGGACGGTGTGCCACTGGCCATCACTGACCCCTCCGGGAATGAATGGAGACACAGTAGTCGTTGACTCCCCTGGGAAAAGGAAGACAAAGTGAACCAGGGCCGTGCGGGACCTGCTGGTGAAGTAGGAAGGGCTGAGTAGGAAGGGGTGCACTTTGGGATGACATGCTGTCCTCAGCAGAGGTAAGCAAGGCCAAGTTTGAACAGGCCTGGGGTGAATGCATGGGGCCTGGGGAGACAGCAAGAGGCAAGGAAATTCAGACAAAGGCAGATGAGGGCCAGGGAGAATAGAGGGGGCACACCTGCTGAGAAGGTGAGCTGGACCTGCTCCTGAATCACTTCAAGGGCCACAAAGTCATGCTTTTCATTGAAGCGCCCATTGTACAGAAGAAGCCCATCCCTCTCCTTTGTGGCAAACCTGCTTGGGGGTGGGTAAGGAGAGGGTAAGAAATATGCAAGATGTTGTAGAGCGTGAACCCTCAGGTGAGCTGGGGTGAAAGTAGGCAGGCCTGCCCAGAGGACAGGCACATCCAAGTTGTCTGGGCTGAGGACCATGGGAGCGGAGGCATGGGAAGTGAGTGGGTTCATTCAAAGAACCAGGAGGCAACCCTCTTCCCCAAGGAAGGGCCTCCTCTCTTCCGGGGACTCCCCAGGGAAAACAGAAGCAGATTCATCATGAACTTGCACTATGTGAAAACACAGGAGACTTGGGTTCTAAGCTTAGTTTTGCTAGTGAGTTGTTTGATTACCCTAGTACATCCTGAGGTCTCAGGTTAGTCACGAGTGAAACGGGGATCCCACCAACCTCCCTGCGTACCTGAGAGGGTTGTTGTGAGGCTCATATTATGTGAAAACTCATGGAAAACTAGTGGAGAAAGTTATCAATCACTGTGGAAATGTCAGAGAGATTACTGTCCTGCTGCTCCAGGTCAGAACCAAGACCGAGAAAAGCAAACAGTTCAATATTCATGGGCCAAAACAAGGAATACGTTTAAAACTGCTTTCTGTAAATTTATGTTTTTATGTGTAACTATAGGTACATTATAAATGCACAAGAAAGGCAGTGGAGAGTTGACCATGAAGCCAGGGAAATTTGAGTTAAAGCCCTGCCTCTGACCCATCTTGGCTGTGTGACCTTGAGGCAAGTACCAATGGCTCAGTGCTCTGGGCAACTCTCTGAGATGATAATTCCAGACAAGGAGCTGTGGATGGAATGTGGACGAAATTTCTCAGATCAATGAGATTACACGTCCCCATCCATCCATTCTTGTAAATATACATGCTTTTCGTGTGCCCAAAGTCCTTTCTTTATGGCTTTTTTCTTTATGGCATTTTGTGCTAAGCCAAGTTGCATGTGTTACAAGAACAGGGTCACAGCCTCTGATGGGCAGTGATAACATTAATAGTAACAGCTCACATCTAAACAGTGCCATGACACTTCCACGGTGCTTTACATAGATCAATCATCTCAGGTCTTCACAACAGTCCTGAGAAAGAGACGCTACGATTACCTCCACTTTATAGATGAGGAAACTGAGTCCAAGAGAGATTAAGTAAGTGATTTGCCCAAGGTCACACAGCTAGTTAATGTCAGAGGTGGGATATGAAAGTCCAGTACCCTATCCATCATGTCACACTGCCTCTCAGAAACACAGCGGGGTGGGGCGTGAGTTTTAAACTTGTAGACAGGGGGAAGTCACACAATTTTCCAACACTGCTTAGGGTCTACAAGTTCCTAGTTTAGACTCTTCTCCCAGTTCCTCCAATACCTTATGTCTGGGCCTGCCCCTCCCCACTCTGGGCCCTCTCCCCCTCGTCACTCACGTGAGGGCCAGGGTGAAATGGAAGCGTTGCCGAAGGCCTCGGAGGGTGAGGAAGGATCGAGCCGGGAAGCTGCGTGTGGTCACTTGGCAGTAAGGTTTCTCATAGTCACCCGATGGGCAGTCGCATTTGAAACCACCAACCAACAAGTTAACACAGGTGCCCCCATTCTTGCAGACTCCGGGAGCACATCGGCCTGAGCGGGAGCTCACCTCACAGTGCTCACCTGGGACAATGGGAAAGGCAGGGATGAGTGGCAAGCTCAGCACCCATGGCAGCACGGCCACTGACCCAAGGATACCACCATCCTAGATCTCAGATACACAGAAGGATACAAGGAAAAACTCAGTAAAACCTGGGGCCTCAGTCCTTCCCAAATACCACTCACTCTCCAATACTCTCTATTTGTTCCCTTACACAGTGTCTCACACCTAGATCCCCACACATGCACACCCTATCCCTCATACAACCCTCAACCTTGTAGACATATACACTGCCCCCTCTCTTCCATACTCCCCCACCCCTCACTCTCAACTTTATACCCCCCACTCCACTGCTTTCTCATCTTCTTAATTCCCTAAACCCCAGCACACACTGTCCAGACCAACCTCCAATCCTCTGTCTCCCCGACCTTTGCACCTACAGAACCCCCTCCCTCACCTCTCAAGTCCAACCAGTTATCAAACCCTGACCATTCTACTTCTGAAATGTCTCCTGAAGCTGTCATCTCCATCCCGTCTCCACAATCCCAATTTAGGCTTTTATTACTGCAATAACTTCCTAACAGGTGTCCAGTTCTATCCAATTCAATATTTGTTAAGCTCTTAGTATATGATGGTTATTGTGAAGACTGAAAGGAAATAGACTCTGCCTCAAAGAACTTAGAACTCAAGCTAGCAGAATGTCCACAGAGAAGTCTGTACAGCCCAGTGTGGGCTTCCATCACCTCTTCCCTGGACTACTGTAATCGGCTTCTCATTGGTCACCCTCCTTACATCTCTCCCCACTGCAGTCCATCCTCTACTCAGCTACTCCAGTGATCTTCCTAAAGCGTTGGTGTAACCAAGTCACCATCTGACTGACTAAACTCCAGTAGCTCCCTATTGTCTCCAGGATCAAATACAAAATGCTGTTTGGTGCTTTATTTAAATCCCTTCACATTCTGGACCCTTCTACCTTCCGGGTTATACTTTACTGCCCTCCCTACAGTTTGAGCTCCAGCAACACTGGCCTACTTGAAGCCCCTGACACATGACCCTCATACACACTGTCCCTCCTTAGCTCTGTTGCCTGGCTTCCCTAAAGGCTCATCTCAATTCCCATACTCAACAAAGGTCCTTCACAGTCTCCCCAATTCTAGTGCCTGCCCTCTGAGATTACCATCCATTTATGCTGTGTGGATCTTGTATACACACAGTTCTTTGCATGTTTGCAGTGGGTCTCTCCCATTCAAACTGTCAGTTCCTCATCGGCAGGGACTGTTTTTTACGTGCTTTCTATCCCTAGGGCTTATCATAGTGCCTGAGGAAGGAGGGAACACTAACCTGGAAAATACGGAAAGGTTTTGCAAAGGAAGTGGCAGCTAAGATGGGCCTCAAAGGAAGCTAAGGATTCCTGATGACGCATTGGAGGGAGGAGATGCCCTCTCAGGCACCCCAGGCAGCATCTGGGACAACTTCTCTGGTCTGAGCCTTTGTGCCTGGCAGAAAGGCTCCAGACAGCAAGCAATGCAGGTAGATAGATGTGAAACTGCCTGAAGGGCCAAATACAGAGAGTAGTAACCAATGTCGAAGGGGAGTGGGAGGTACCCCTCTAGTGGGAGAGCCCCAGGGTTCTGCACTCAATCCTGTACCGATGAATATGCTTTCTGAAGTCTTGGAAAAAAGCACAGATGGCATTGTGACTAAGTCTGCAGATAACCCAAAGCTAGTTAGAATGGCTAGGATGGTAGATGGCAGAGTTGGGAGGAAAAAAAGATCCTAACAGGCTAAAATGTTGGGTCAGATCTAACAAGGATGAAGACTAAACTCTGAGTTGCATAGGTACAGGGAACTCTCTAGTGAGGAAATGCTCTCTGCCAACGCAGGTTGGTATCTTCCCTTGCAACTTTCAGTCTGAGAGAGCGGCCCAGAACACTGAAGCGAGGCCTAATCAGACTAACACATAACTGGGACATATTTAACTAAATGGATAAAAACAGAAAATGTCAATAAGTGGCTTTCTAAGTCAATACGGCCCTGGCTTAGTGGCCCTCTTTTCTATTTGAGTTAGAGCACTGGGAAGGGAAGCGAGGCAAGACTTCCTGGCTTCAAGGACAGCTCTTTACCTACTATACCAGCGGGGTGAAACCTGCCACAAACAGCCAGCAAAACTCACCAGTCAACGTCCAAACCAGATTAAAATGTACTTGGGAAATGTTTGACAAAATAAATAAAAATACAACATGACATAGATATTGTGATCTGTTTTTATTTCAATCTGACCTGACTGAACTACACCCCACTATTTTGCCTAAATCTAAGAGGATGAGATTTAATAGGAAACAACTAGGTCCAAAATATCAGCTTCACAAATAAAAATATGAGGTTTAGTAGTCAGGGGTTTGCCTGAAAAAAAGAAACCCTTGTGATTTCAGTGGACTTATGAAGCTAGGGGAAATCACTCAAGCCAGCAGATTGGCTCCACTACAAGTTCCTGTTTTCTAATCTCACCAGAGTCCTCACCACTGCAGGGCAATCCTTCCCTCCTCAATTCCCGCTCCCCATGGAGGTGGTTCCAAACCTTCTCTCTTTAACTCAGGCCTCACTTCTCCCTTCCTTGGACATAACAGCCATTCTCTCCTCTTTTTACTCATCTTTAATGAAGAGATAGCCACTTCTCTACAGGCACCCTTAATCTCATCTTCTCTACAGATTGCTCCCCAAGTCACTCCCCTCCTCCCCCCGGCCCGGTCCACTAGATTCAATCCTGCCACCAACAAACACATCATCTCCTCTATCCTGGAAAACTCTCACTAGACCCAGGCCCACCTCCCATCCCTTGCCAAACAGGCTATTCCATCACCTTCAGAACCCTCTATCACCCCCATACACACTTTTCCATCATCTCCATGATCCTTTCAACCCTACATACACGCATGGCATGTACACATACATGCGTACACACATGCCAATGTACATGTGCACAGTAGAAATAGTACTTGATTTGTAGAGAGGTAAATCTGAAAGCACTATATACATATGAGCTATTATTATCATTACCACTGTGTGCTAGAGGCCATCACCCTTCTCCGTAACACAGGCTACCTGACTCACTTGATTTCCTATGTAAAAGGAGGGAACTGTACTAGATGACATCTAAGACCCCTTCTGGCTCCAGATGCTATGATTCTATGGTGCATCCTCTCCATAACTCCTCTTCCTTCAGGTTCACACTGGATGCTACACCATCCCCTCCTTGACTCTCTATCTACATGTGTTGTTAAGCAAAATTGTGTCATTAGCATGGCTTTTGTTTCTTTTGAGTGGAAGTACTTTCAGTTGTTAAGTGCTAAGCCCCAGGCCCAGGGCCCTGTCAGGTGTGAAACCTGTGTGGGTGTGGATTGGTGACTTAGGAGG
>CM053627.1:56004284-56091853 GCA_028646595.1 Phalanger gymnotis
TTTCTCCTTAGAGAATCTCTCATACCTTGCGATTTCGGACCATTCAAACATATACATGATTATATTTGAGATCATAAATTCGGCCTTCCTACTACACTACACTGCTCCCATACTCTGCATCATCCCCTATTACCCCAAAACTGTTCTAATTCTCCCTCCCCACACATATGTAGAACTCTATCCCCTTCCCTTCTCAATGCTTCCCATGTTACCAGATAGAGATTTACATACCAAATTTATTTCATTTGGGAATTTAAACCCCATCAACACAGGTTACATCTGTGCGTGGCTTCAGAAGCCTAGGCCCATTGCCCCGGGCCCTGTGGCCTTGGGCAGCAAGACCACCAATGAAGGCTCTTTGGGCAGAAGCTGGGGATACTAGCTCAGCGTCTCCTCCTCCTCCTCCCAGGTGCCTCAGTTTCAGTCATTGTTGGACAATAAGATCAGGTTCTCTCCCTGGGGGCAAGACACACACAGCTTCCCACTCAGATTAACTAGGAATAGCCAGAAGGTGGGGGAGGGGCATGGGACCCAACTATAATCTGAGTCTGTTCCCCAGACAGGGAGAATCAGGGGATTTACACTGTTTTGGGATCTGGAGTCAAGATAGAGGCCCTTGTGGGGTCAGAGGATGCTATGGGGCTGGAGGCCTGAGAGGGTAGAGGTGGACTGCTGATGGGGGACTATAATTATCCTGGCTTTAAAAGAGCCACTAACATAATTAAAGTCTAGTAGAATCATAGACCTAGTCCCTATCTCATATCCCTGATTCCCTTACTCACTCCACTCTATCCTCCTTCCTGTCTCTCCCCCACCCCCAAATCAACCAATTCAATAGGCTCAGATTCTAGAGAAGAGTTCTCAGATCCTGTACTTGCTGACTGGCTTGTTACCATAGAAACTTGTCCTCCCACCCTGGCCCCTTCCTCTTCCTCTTCTCCTGGACAAAGACTACCCCTCCCCTCTTCTCATGTACCCCTTTTCTCTCTCCCTCTTTTCTTCTTTACCTGCAACAGAAAAGGAACCTGGCAGGCAATATGGGACTGAAAAGACTGGCTAGAGAAACAGAAGGGTTCTAAGTATATGTTGGCTACAGGGTCAGCATTTATACACAGGCTCTCCATTCCCTACTCCCCTACCCCCATTGTCAGAGCTACCTACCCCTATGCATCTTCCCCATCCCCTATTCTGAGGGGATCATTCCTGCCAGACATGACCCAAACCTGATGTTTGTGGGGAGGGGGAGCAGCAGGAACAAAGGGACAGGGAAGCCCAGGAAGTCTGGGGAGGAAGAGCTAGTTGTGGAGGAAAGGAAATAGAGAAGAGGACAGCTTCCTCCTAACTGGATTCCCTGAAACCCAGAGGCCAAAGTGATATTCCAAGTCAATGCCCCTGGGATAAAATACCAAGTCCTCTACTTGAGACTTAAGATCCTTCGCAATCTGGCCCCTCCTCTCCTTCTAGTCACATCTGCCTGTCACATACTCTACATCTAAGACAAGCTGAGGTTTGTTCCTGGGACATCCCATCCCATCCTATCCCATCTTCCCCTTCTGGGTTCATTTTCTGCAGATTTCACATTTTGTTCATTTGTGTACAAATCATTTTTCTCAATTAGAATGTAAACTTCTCAAAGACAGGGGCTGTTTCTTTATTTTTTTTTTTGTCTCCATGTCCCCACAGTGCCTGGAACACAACAGGAGTCTAACAAATGCAGGACCAATTGAATTGATCTGAGTGTAAAGAGGAAGGTTGGCAGAAGAGGCTAACAAAATGGAAGAGGTAAGAAGGTAGAATGTGGGTAGTTGTGGGGAAGAATTTCGGAGTGGCTTATTAAAAGGAATGCTTGTGGGGATTTAAAAAGAGAAGAGATGATCACTACGAGCCACTGGGTTCATTAAAAACCAGATACAACAAATACAATTTTCTTATTTGACAGGATTTAGAGATTACTGGAGTGCCACAGTCTGTCAGTCAACCAACAAGCCTACTATGTGCCAGGTACCGTACTAAGCACTGAGGAGACAAAGGAAGGCAAAAGAGGGTCCCTGCTCTCCAGGAGCTCACAGTCTGATGGGAAACAATATGCTAACAACTACGCACAAACAAGTTACAGGATAAACTGGAAATAATCAACAAACGGAAGTCACTAGAATTAAGGGGAATTGGGAAAGGCTGCCTGTAGAAGGTGGGATCTTAGCTGGAGTCGAAGGAAGCCAGGAAATGCAGATGAGGAGGGAGAGTATCCAGATGCAGCAGATGTCACTAATAAATATGCCTGGAGTTGAGAGATGGAAAGTCTCATCTGAGGAACAGCCAGGAGACTGGCCGGAGACTGAAGTTACTGAATGAAGAGTACGTGTTGGGGTGTAAGCTGTACAAAGACTGGAAAGATGAGGGAGGGCACATTATGAAGGACTGAATGTGAAACAGATTTTATATTTGATCTTGAAGTGACAGGGTCAGATCTTTCTTTTGGACTGAAGTGGGGAGAGTTATGGCAGGGAGACCCAGCAGCAGCTCCTCTACCTGACCAGGCTGGTGGCAGTGTCAGAGGAGACATGGGGGTATATATGAGAAATTTTATGACAGTAAAATATACAGACACTTAGCATTATCTGGATTTCAGCAAAAGTACCTAACAAAAATCTCTCACAATGCTACTGTAGACAAGATGAAGCAACAGGATTAGAGGACAAGATAACAAGATGGATTAAAAACTGCCCGAGTTACCTGACCCAGAGAATGCCTGTTGATTACTAATGGACTGATGTCAACCCAGAGTAAGGTTTCTGGTGGAGCACCACAGACCTCAGTCCTTGGCCCAAGTCCAGCTGATGTCATAGTCCACATTTATATTAAGCTTGTCAAATATGCTGATGACACAAAGTCAAAAGGAATTGATAATGTGTTAGATTACAGAATCAGAAACTAAAAATATCTCAATGAGCAACAGTGGGCTAAAGCTAATGATACGAAATTAATAGGGATAAATGTAAAGTCTTGTACTTAGGCTAAACAATCAATTGCATCAGTAGAGAGTGAAAATGTGGCAGGGTTACAATGCATGACAAAAAGACTCCAGAGTTGGCTACAAATTCAGCAGATGTCAGAAAGAAGATTTTTTTGGTGAAGACCTGTGATATCATTTGTGTGTGAACTCCTGGTAAAGAAATCTCTTCTATCAATGTAAATCTCCAAATGTCTTGCAGCTTATAGCCTTAGGAGAGTAGCTTGGGGCACTAAGACTAAGAGGTTAAATGACTTGCCCAAGGTCATACCATCAGGATGTGTCAGAGGCAAGACTTGAACCCACATCTTCATTACTCCAAAGCTAGCACTCTAGGTATCATGTTAAGATGTCTCTCAGCAAGAGGATGTGGAAGCCATAAAAGCTAAAGCAGTCTTAGATTTCATTAAAAGAGACAGAGTATTTAGGCTAGTCCCACCGTATTCTGCCTTAGTCAGACTATACTCATGGTCCTATTCTGAGCACTAGATTACTACAGTGGGCAAGTAAGTCAGAGTATACCTGAGGAAAGGTAGCAAGGATGGTGAGAACCCTCAAACCTGGGGCATATGAAGATAGTATTTAACAAATAAATGCCTTTTCATTCATTTTAAGGATCTGGGAATTTTTGCTCCTAAAGAAAAGAGTTAGGATGGAAGTGATAGTTATCTTCTAAAATTTAAAGGGTTGATATATGGAAGAGGATTTGGGCTATTTTGTTTGGGCCCTTCAGGGGAGAACCAGGACCAGAACTAAGAAGCAGATTTCAACTCAAGGAAAAGCTTCCTAGCAATTAGAGAAATCTAAAAGTGGAATGGGCTGCCTTTATAGACAGTGAGCTCCTCATCAATGAAGGTCTTCAAAAGCATGCAGGATGACTTCTTGGGGCACAGGATGGGACACTTTGGTTAAGAATTAGATTCAATGAGATCTCTACAACTCTAGGGAAGGAAGATGAGCAGTAAATATGAGCCTAGGGAGATTATTTGGGGGAGGAGAAAAGTGAAAAGCCCAGTTTTGGGGTAGGGGAGAGTTCAAGGGATAAAGACCTGGTACTTAGAGGGTACAATTCCCCATTCCCAATATCTCTCTCTATCTATCTAGCCCTCAGGACCCAACAAAAATACTAGCTCTCCTATGAAGCCTTTAAATATTTGCAGGCTTGTTCTACAGAAGAGAAGAATTAGGCTTGCAGGAATTGTCCTACATAGCTCCTGAGAGCAGGACTAGGATCAAGAAGCATTAGTTTCTAGGCAGCTAGGTGAGCAGTGAAGAAGGAAGGCACTAGACTTGGGAGTCAGCTGCATCACCCTGGGAGAGTCACTTAATCTCTATTGGCCTCAATTTTCCCACTGAAAAAATAAGAATAACAATAAAATATAAAGTATAAAGAAATGTTATGGGGGCAGCTAGGTGGCGCAGTGAGTAGAGAACCAGCCCCTGGGGGTCAGGAGGACCTAAGTTCAAATCCGACCTCAGACACTTGACACATTTACCAGCTGTGTGACCTTGGGCAAGTCACTTAACCCCAATCGCCCAGCCTTCCCCCCTCAAAAAAAGCTCCAAACATAAAAATAATGTTATGTAAAACATTATGTAATGGTTAGCTGTTATTATTCACATTATTCATACAGATCCTTCCTTAAAAATCCTCACTGGCTCCCTGACACTCCAGATAAAATTAAAATTCCTCAGTGACATTTAAGTCCCTCCTTGGTCTGGCTCCAGTCAGTTTTTCAAGCCTCGTGTTCTCCTAGTACCCTCTGACAAATTCTAACCAAATTGTCCTTGATGATGGCCCTCCATGCCCAGAAGGCACTCCCTCTTTGTTTTAACCGCTGAAATCTTTTTCTTCCAAGTTCATCAGGCGCCACCTTCTCCAGGGAGTCTCTCCTGATCTTGCCTTCATCCCACTCACCCCAAAGTCCCCTCTTCCTTCCTCCAATCTCCTCTGAGCATTCTGCCTGGCTCTCTCCTCTGGCCAGGCCACGCCGGCCTTGAACATCTCACAGCCTCCCAGTGACTCCACCACTTGAAAATCCACAAGCATTTATTAAGCCCCGTCTAAATCTCTGAATCCTTGACACAGAGCAGTGCTTTGCTCACAGAAGGCATCTGCTGAACTGAATCGCTGACTTAAGTACATAGAAGAATTTCCTAATAATTAGAGTTGTCCAACAATAGAGTGAACTACCTCATGAAGCACTGAATTCCACAGTGCTGCAGATGAAGGGCGATGGGGTGGTGGACAGAGGACTGGACTTGAAGGCAGGAAGACTTTTGGATCCAGCCTCCCTTAGTAGCTGTGTGACCTTGGGCAAGTCCATGTTCCTTCTTGAGGACCCAGAGAAGGTTGTACTCAATGACCTCTAAGGTCCCTCCCAGATAAGATCTATGTTGCCATGTTTAAACAGAGCTGGACAATCACACAGCCAGCACTACTGTGGAGGGGATGACCTTTGAAATTTGTTTCAACTCTGAGATTCTGTAAAGCTTTCTCCGATTCTCAATGACACTGGAAAGATTAGTTCTGCTAGCATCTGTTACCACTATCAACACCTTACTAGTACCTCTGCCATAATAACATTATCAATTGCAATTATCATCCTTTTGTATTGATATCTTATTTTCCTTAGTGGGCTGTACATACCTTAAAGACAGGCATTCATTGTGTTTCGGTATTTTTATCTCATAGAGCCCGGTGTGGCAAACCTTACAAACAGCAAGCACTCAATATAAGTGATTTTGAATGAATGAATGAATGAATCAGAGACCAGAAATAAATCAGAATAATTTCTGACTCTGAGGTTTGGCATCTATTGGTCCTGGGCAGGAATTCAGGAAGGTGACAACTAGTATAACAGCCCAACAAGCAGATGGCCGCTCCAGTCACAGACTCCCAGAATCTTAGGTGTGGAAAGGAGTCCAACTCAAACTGGAATGATAAACCCCTCTCCAAGACACCCAGAAAATGGGCATCTGTGGTTTTGCTGAAGAAATCCACCAGGAGCGTATAAGTTCCTCATTTTTGCCTTTGTATTCCCTGCATCTGGCATGGTGCCTAACAAGCAGAGGACACTTAAGAAAGCTTCACATGACACCCCTGCCTCCCTTCAATTGTTAAGAAGGTTTTCTGAACATCAAAACTATGTGTCTTTTTTTGAAACCTCCCCTTATTACTCCTAGTTCTATCCGAGAGAACCAAGCAAATAAGTGTAATCCCTCTTCCAAATGACATCCCTTCATACTACCTGAGGACAGACACCATGTTCTCTCTGAGTCTTCTCCTTCCTAAGCTAAATATCTTCAGATCTTTCAACTTATCCACATGGAACATGATTCTAGGGTTTCCTCATCTCTAGAAATGCCAGTTTTTTTATATTCTTCTTACAACGAAGGCTGAGATAGGAACACAAGCCTGGAGATGGGACCCAATCCAGAACAGAGCTTGGAGGCACCCTGGAAGTCGTGCCCTTCTCGACGCAGCCCGTGACCACTTTAGCTGTCTTTGGCAGCCAAAACGTATTGCTGACATATACAGCTTTCAAGACTACTATAATGCCCAGATTTCTTTCAGACAATACACTATCTAGCCATGCCTTCTCTACTTTGTATTTCTGTAGTTGGATTTCTGAACCCAAGAGCAAGACTTTACATTTATCCCTATTAAATTTCATCTAATTATATTCAGTCCAATGCTCTAGTGAAGAATTCAGACCAATACTCTAGTGAAATCCCCAAACTTTTTGGTCTCAAGACAGAATTTTACTCTCAAGTTACGGAGCACTCCAAAGGGCTTTTGTTTAGCGGGGTTCAGTGATATACGACTCTCTTCATGACCTTGTGGACCCCAGCACACCAACACTGTCCACTGGGTTTTCTTGGCAAAGATGTTGGCATGGTTTGCCATTTTCTTCTTCAGTGGATTAAGGCAAACAGAGGTTGTGACTTGCCCAGAGTCACACAGCTAGTAAACGTCGGAGGCCAGATGCGACCTTGGGTCTTCCTGACTCCAGGTTCAGTGCTCTGTCCACTCAGCCACCTAGCTGCCTCTGTGGTGGGAGGATGAGGGTTAGCTATATTTACCATACTAGAAATGTATTATGTAAATGGTTCTGACCTGTGAAAATAGTTCAGGGACCCCCAAAAGGCCTCAGAGATGCACAACGGTCACCAGGTCATGCCTTGAGAACCACTGCTCTAGACTGTCAAGATCTTTTTGTATCTGTACACTGTCATGCCTTGTGTTGGCTATCCCTCCCAGCTCTGTGCCATCTGTAAATCTAATGACTTTATCCGAGTCACTGATGAAAATATTAAGCAGCGCAGGGCCAAGCACAAATCCCTGGAGCTCTTAATGGAGATCTCTACCAAGCTGACCACTCTCAGTCTAGCCATTCAACCAATTCCAAATCCATTCAACTGTATTATGATTTAACACATCTCTCCATCCTTTCCATAAGAATAATATGAGATGTTTTATCGCATACTTTGTGTGGAAAGTACATACAGAATTCTCTTAATCTATTTAGATTCCCTTCTCCAAAAAAGAGGAAAAAAATGGATGTGAGGTGACCTGCTTTAGATAAAGCCCTTCGGGCTCTTTGCAATCACTCCTGCTTCTTCTGTATGGTAACTAGCCAACACTTGAATAATGCTTTCTAGAAATCTACCAGGAATTCACCAGAGATTCAACTGTGGTGTGCAGCTCCTGTTGTTTTCCTTTTAATGCAGTTAGTCCATTTGTCCTCCATTCCTGCAGTCCCTCTCTCCTATTCCCCACATGCTTTCAAAGGTCACTAATAATGACTAAAAAGTCCCACGTCCTAGGGCTTTCGGTATCCTAGGGTGACATGTCAGCTAACACAAAACAAAACAAAAACCCTCATACACGTATGAGCAACCCAAGAGTCCATCTCAGTCACCAGGCAAAAGGACAGCCCTGCTACGTTTCAAACTCTTCCAAGCCATCCCTGGGGCTCTCATTTTAGCCTGATTCCTGCTGCATTAAAATGCTGAAGCTTTATCTCAAGCGAGTCCACTTCATGTGATGATGCGGTAGGAGCAATCAAAATCGGGAGGACTAGGTTCAAATTCCACCCCATTAGAATCAACCCTCCTACCTCCAACTCCATGCAACAGAAGGGGTTTCATCTGGAGTTGGAAATTACCCTTACAAACAAAATAAAACCAAAACAGCTGGGGCAGCTGAAGGAAGGAAACCTCCTTGCAGTGGTGCCCGAATTCTTCCCTTATCCTCTACCAAAGGCCCCAGACCTTCAGAAACAATGTGGTAAAAAGGCATGGAAGGGTGAAGCAGGTGCCACATGCTGCCTGGAGTAACAGGATGTCACACCATTGTCCTGATTACCACATACTGACTCTCCTGCCCTCCTCCAGGGTTTGCCAAAGAGGCTCCTGGGAAACTCCCCTAGCAAAGGGACTGTGTTGCTAGAATCTGAGTTAGAACTATGGAGTTACTCTCCCTTCCACAGGTCCTCCCTCCACTTGCTACCCAGTAAACACCAGGATTCAGTCCCGTTACCTCTCCCCAGCCCGCCTCCAGCCTGCTTAGTCCTCTCCTTCCCTTTGTTCCACCGTCCTCAACTGTAAAAACGCAAGCCCCTTGAGGAGAGAGTGGTGTTGCTTTTTTGTATTTGGCTCCTCAGCGTTTATCACAATGCCTAGCTCAAAGTAAGCACTGAATAAAAATGTTTTTCTTTCTTTCCTTCCTTCTTCCCTTCAACTTAAGCTCTCTATTTTCTACCTTTCACATGCTTCCCATCTACCCATTTTCTAAGCTCACAGAAACCTGGGTTTCTTTTGAAGACACACAATCCTTTACGACTTTCTCCAGTGCTGGCTGTTTGCTCACAAAAGTCAAAACAAAGGGAGATGCTTCTTCTCCACCCCCTCCCACTTCCAGATTCTCCTCCAGTCTCTATCATGAAGCAACTTCTCCTTTGAATTCCACTCCTTCCTTTCTCATTCCCCCGTCCACATCCTTGTTGCCAGCACCTGACAATCTCCAGGACACTTTCCTTCCTTTCTCAATGAGTTCAGTACCTAACCCCAAGCCTTCCTCTCTCCCCTCTTCTCTCTCTTTGCTCCTTTCTCCTGTTTCCTTCAAAAACTCTGGACTCCTGGCTCATCCACCTCCTCAGTTCTCATGACCTACATCTCCACTCTACCTCAGTCCCCTACAGAAGTGATCACACCTTAGACTTCCCCATCTGCTGTAGTTGTTCCACCTCTGTGATCTTAAACTCAAATTCCCCTTCCTGATCACTATCTCAGGTGCTTTCACCTCTCCCTCCATCTTACTCCACCTAAACCTGCTCATCAACCTCACCCTGACCTCCAGCCTCTCCAACCTTTGCTCTTCTCCCAATCCACAATCCCTATTCTTAACCCCGCCCCCTTCCTCCCTTCAGGCTAGTGTCTACGGCAACATCCATTTTCTTATTTTTTTTTTCAACATTCACTTTCCTTCCAAAGTTCCCTCTATCTATGGAACACACAGGCAACCTCCCAGGCATTTAATCTCGGATTCTTCTCTCTTCTTCACTCTCACATCCAATCATCTGCCAAGCCTGTCTATTCTACCTCCTCAGCATCTCTCACATCTGTTCCCTTCTTTATACTCCCACAAAGCCACCATCCTAGCTCACAAGCTCTGATTCACTTGGACTCTTTTAACAGTCATCTGATTGGTCTTCCTGCTTCCAGTCTTTTCCCTCTCCAAACCATCTGTCATAAAGATGTCAAAATAATCTTCATAAAGCCTATGGCATGTGCCTGATGGGTAGGTCATTTCCCTGGTCAAAAGCCTCCCTACTGCTTCTAGGATAAAATTCAAATTCCTTAGCCTGGCACCTAAGGTCCTTGATGATGAGCATACTTTTTCTTCTAGCCCAATTGGAAAGCTAGTTGTTTCCTGAATTTGACATGCCATCTCCATACTCCATGCCTGAAAAGCACTTCTTTGTCTCACCTCTGGCTTTCAGTATCTTTCTCTTCCTTCAAGGCTTTCTTAGCTAAAGTGCTACTTCCCCTGTGAAGCCCTCCATGAGCTAAGCGAAAATGATCTTTCTCTCTCCTCAAAAATTCCTAGATCCTTGTCAGAATCTGCTTTGCGCCAACTCCCTACCTTATACCATATCTGTCTTGGTATGTGTCACAGTCCTTCCCACCCCATCCCCACCTCCACCCCCACCGAACGCAAGTTCCCGGAAACAGGGACTGTTTCTGTATGTCTTTAATCATGGTGCCCTACAAACAGCAACCATTTAATAAACGGTGATCTGAACTCTGTCTCTAAACTAATTGTGTAACCGCGGGCAAATCGCTTCATCTCGATGAGACCGTGAAGCAGGATGAGAACCCTCGCCCACCTTCCTTGCCTTGATGTTGCGACAAATGCACCTTATTCCTTGCCCTGGAGCCTAAATCTTCTGGGGAGAGCCCCACCTGCTTCCCTGAGCCAGCCTTCCCCCAACTAAGTTCCTTTTTCATTCCCAGGATTGCCTTCCTGTCCCACACTCGCACTCTCTCCAAATCCGTGGACATTCCCTTTACTCCCAACGCCACCTTCTTCGCTTTCACCAGGACACCAACTTTCTCAGTGTCTCCATGACACTGACAATCTCCCCCCTCCACCACTCACCGTCTCTACTACTCATACTTCTTCCACTACTCGGCACTTCCCCATCCACAAGCATTCATTCCCAGCCTTCATGCCAAACCCCGTGGATGGGCATCCCGCTCCCCCCCCCCACGACCCCCCCCCCCCATGGCCGTGCATCCGGCCCTCCCTCTCGGCCCCACCCCCGCGCTCACCTGTGAAGCCTTCTCGGCAGAGGCAGGTGTAGCCGCCCTCGCGGCTGCGGCAACGCCCGTGGGGGCCGCAGGGCCGGGAGTAGCAGAGATCCACCTCGGTCTCGCAGTAGTCCCCGGTGAAGCCTGGCGGGCAGCGGCAGCGCAGGCCCCCTACCGGGTGGATGGGTCTGAAGAGCACGGAAGCGGAGGCGATAAACGGCGCCGAGGAGTCGAAGCGCAGCACGGACACGCAGCGCATGTAGTTCTCGCAGGGCTCCCGCAGGCAGATGTTGTCGTCGAAGGGAAGCACGCGCTGCGCCGAGATGGCCGCCAGCAGGCTGCGGTTGAGGTAGAGCCGCTCCTGTAGGTCCTCGGAGGGCACGAAGGGCGGCCCGCCACCAGGCCCTGGCGGCCGCCCCACCGACAGGCTCACGTTGAGGATGTGCGCGCCCGGCGTGTCCGTGTCCCGCTGCACGTTGAACACCACCACGTGGTCTGGCGGCGCGGCCAGAGTGGCGGCCACGCCGCGGATGAAGAGGCCCAGCAGCGGCGACAAGAAGCGCTCCGGCGACATGTCCAGCAGCCGCAGCGTGATGCTGTGCGTGAGCATCTCGTCCGTGATGATGGTGACCCGCAGCACGCACTGGGCGCTCACGCTGTGTGCGCCGTCTGCGGGGAAAGACAGAGGGAGTCATGAGTGGAGAGCACGCAGAACGGAGCGGAGCACCCGACGACTGCGCAGGAGCGAGAGCGGGAAGTGGAGAGATCGCGAGACTTGGGGGCACACTGGGAGGCACCGAGATGAGGGAGAACGAGGCTTGGGAGCGCTCCCCCGCCGGGTGACCTAGAGCCAGTCAGGGTCCCGATCCCACTCCACCCCCAGCCCAGGGCTCCCCCGGGAGAGGCAGCGCGCACGTGCACAACTAAGAGGCGACACACACTGACACCGACGGAGAAGCAAATCGGGGCCGTGCACGTGGCGTCTCATTTTTCATAACGAGTGCATTCCTGAAAAGTTGAGCCAACATTTCAGTTCTTATAAATCAAATCCTATTTGAAGGGTGTTTTCACTGGCTGCCTTCCATATTTGGCACGCCGTCTTCCTATTCCTCCCCCTTCTCCCAGCTTCCGGCAGGACTCGCTTTGAAATCCCACCTTCTGCAAGATGCCTTTCCGCTCCCATCCTAAATTCTAGTGCCTTCCCTCCGAGATTATCTCCCACTTTATATTGCATATGCCCCATAATGACACAGCTGTTTTCATGTGGTCCACCCCACTAGAATGAGATCTTCCTGGCCATTAAAATGAGCTCCCCTCCCCCATCAGAATGAGAGCTTTCCTTCCCCATTAGAATGAAAGCTCCCCCCATTAGAAATGGGAGCTCCCCTGTCCCATCAGAATGAGCTCCCTTCCCCTTATTAGAATGAGAGCTCCCCTCCCCCATCAGAATGGGAGCTCCCCTCCCCCCATCAGAATGGGAGTTCCTATCCCCCCAGCAAGTTGAATATGAGCTCCTGGAGGACAGGGGTCCCAGTTTTTGTCTTTCTTTGAATCCCCAGCCTCAGTGTGTGGCATAGTAAGTCCTTAATAAATGCTTGCCAGATTGGTTGACCAGCACGCTAGGAAAAGAGACTTCTTAAAAAGAATCATGAGACTTTTTCTAAAGTAAATTTCAACCTCTTTGGCACCTCTGCTCCCCCTAATTTAGCTTTTGCATAGATCAAACACTCTCTACCTTTGCAGGGTTGTTGTGACCCACTAGCTTGGTGTGCAGCTTTACTGTCGTTCTGCTGTGTACATAATAATAGCATTTATCCAGCAGTTTAAGGTTTGCAAGCATTTTAAGGATATTAGCCCTTTTTGGGGGGGGGATGTCAGTCAGCAAGCATTTATTACGCACACACTATGTGCCAGGCCCTGGGCTAAGCACTGGACCTTCATCATTTAAATTTTACAGATGAGGAAACTGAGGGTGACAGAGGATGCTCAAATGTCTGTGTTTGTGGACTACGGTTAAAGTTCACGATAAGAAAAAAACTTACAGGCACTGTCCCAAAAGTCTTGGTTCCACCAACTTCTCCCTGCAGCCCTCTTTGATCCTCTACACTAAAAGTGTTCTCTCTACTAATACTTGTGGAACACCCTCTCTAAGTAAATGTTTGTTGTTATTTATTTGGCTCTGTGAATTCGATTCCTCTGTGGAGGAATTCCCCTTGATAAAACCTCTCTGCCCCATAAGGGGGCAGAGATGTCTGGAGTCTCAGAGAGGTTAAATGCCTTGCCCAGAGTAACAGAGCCATGTACCAGGGGTGGTACCTGGGCCTAGGAATTCCTGACTCATGCTGGTTTTCCAGTTATTTGCTTGCTGCATGCTATCTCTATTACTCCAAAAGACCTTTCTCACTTTAGCAAACCCCACTGAGGAAACGCTAGATTTATGACAAAGCTAAATGGGTGGAGTCTTACTATATGATTCCTTTAAGAAGCCTGCTTTCCTGGTGCACTTAAAGTGTGATCTGATTCAATCTATAAAAACTCATGCATTTGCCCAGCTTTTCAGGAATTCACTAGTTATGTAAAGGGAAGCAGAACTACCTATCTGTGGGACAGATTTCTTTTCTGTCTGCAATTGGTCTCATTTTGTGTGTGTATCCTGTGTCTTTCCCAGAAGACTAGGCCCATGGTGGGGGGGGGGGGGGGGGGGCAGGGACCTTTGTCCCTTCCTTCCTCTGTATCTTAAGAAGCCCTAGAAAAGAGATAGCTGAATACAGGAAATTAACAGAGATCTCAGCCTTTCTCAATATCATCTTCATGCCCTCCACCCCCAACCCAGTCTAGGGAGGCAAGAGGGTTGGATGGAACAATGGTGGGCTCCAGCTTTGGGGGCAGGAGTTTCTCCTCAGTTCCCTAACCCCCTACCCCCTCCCTAGCCCCTACAGCTGCCTGGAAGCAGGACCTCCATCCCCATGGCAACTGCCCCAACACAAAGCATTCCTCCCGCCCAGCTCCTTGTGTCCTCAGGGAGCCCAGCTAGGCCCCGGCTGCTCCAGCCCCACCCCAGGGAATCCAGAGCAAACCCTCCTTAGCTGGGTGGGGAAATGACCCCACCCTTCACACACACACACACACACACACACACACACACACACACACACACACCGTATACTGGGTGTCTCAGAATGGGAGGGGCCAGATACTTAATGGTGCCATGGACTGGGACAATCCTTGGCACAAAGGGATTTTAGGATGGGGGCCCTTGCCAAGTCTCCCCCACCCCTCCACCCCCAAGAAATCTTTGTAAAAGGTTTCACTAACTGCTCTTCACACAGACCCACAGATACAGAGACAGATGTACACTATGCTTTGAAATATTTGAATATATTACATAAGCACACCTACTTATGACCATAAATACAGATGCCTAACTGCACACACTCCCATAACACACCTAATTTACAGACACATACTAGTGTACATGTGTGTACATGTATTCTGAAATATAGTTACACACCTAACTACATATTAGAAATAGGTCTACAGTCTAGAAATAGAAAGAGGAAGCTCCCTCCAGGTACTGACTCCTAACCATCTCCCATACAGAGAGAGACAGACAGACAGAGAGACAGAGATGGGGGTGGGGGGAGAGACAGAGACAGAGAGACACAGAGAGACTTAATGAGATAGAGAGCCTTGGAGAGGCAGGAAGAACTGGGTTCAGGTCCTACCTTTGTCATATACCTTGGGCAAGTCATGTCATCCCTAAATGTTCTAGATGACTCTCTAAGACTCTGAATCGCAGAGAAGGTGGCAAGGTCCACTGGTAGGAGTTTCCTTACCCAGGCGCTCCCTACCCTCTCAAGTTGCAAGCCCAGTCCCTATCCCTGGAACTCCACTTCCCCCCTATCCATCTCTATCTGTTGACATTCTGTGCAGTTGCCCTGCCCTGTTATTCAAGACTGAACTCAAAAGTTGTCCTTCCCTGGTCCATAAGCTGGTGATGAGCTTTTATCCCATCCCTCCCTGACCCCCACCCCCCAGAAGCAAAAACAAACAAACAAACCAACCTGGAGTCCAGGAATCTAGAACCTAGAATGCCCAAATTCAAATCCTATTTCTGACTCCTAATAGCTGTGTGATCATGGGCAAGACACTTAACCTATCTGAGCCTCATTAGTAAAATGAGACGAATAATCCTTTTAGTATCTATTTTGTGGGCTTATTATGAGGCTTAGATGAGATAATTTATGGAAAGCGTTTTGCAAACTTCAAAAGCTTGATGTAAGTGCCAGTTATTAGTATTATGTATTTATCTCGTATCATTCTGTACCAAAGTTATCCATATATGAATTTTCGTAGGTTGTGAGCTCCACAAAGGCCAAGCCCAGTCTTTGTTTCTCATTATCCACCACTCTCTACATAATAGCCTCTGGACAAAATTTAGAAAGGCCCAAAGACAGATCCAGAGGAGGCCAAACAAAATGGCAAGAGCAGTAGACGCCAGGCTCTATACAAGGATCAGTTGAAAGCTACGATGTAGAGGATGAGCAGTTGGTGTAGAGACAGGGAACCTGGATTTGAATTCTGGCTTTGCTACTTACTACCCACCTGACCTTACAAAAGTCTTAGCCTCCCCATCTGTAAAATGGCACCTGGACAGCCAGGTGGCCCAATGGTTAGAGTGCTGAATCTGGAATCAAGAAGACCTGAACTCAAATCTGTCATCAGACACTTACCAACCATGTGACTCTGGGCCAGTAAGTCATTTAAACTGTTTGCCTCAGTTTCCTCATCTGTAACATGGGGATAATAATAGCAATCCTACCTGTCAGGGTTGTTGAGAGGATTGAATGACAAAATTGTGAAGCATCTAAGTGTGTGCTACATATATAAATGTTAGCAATTATTATTATTAAAATGAGGATGCTAGACTAGCTGATCCCTTTAGGTCTAAGGATTAAAGGGATGGAAGCTGCTATAGACTTATGCTCCACGGTGAAGGACCAGCACTGTCCTTCAATATGGAGATTTCACAAAGCACTCAGGGGGGTGAGATTCAAGAAACAAGTGACTGAGATTGGAAGAGGAGAATCTCTGTCCCCAGTGATCTCCAACAATAGGTTGCAATGAAATTTGCCCTGGGCCATTGATTCAACCAGCAGTGATTAAGCATCTTCTATGTGCTGGATACAGGTGAGGTACACCGCTTAGATAAAACATGAACTCTTCATGGAGCTCACAAAAAAACAATTACAAAGACACGTGCATTAGAGAGGTGAAAAAGCAAAGTGTTGTATGAGGTCTAAGGGAGAAGCTTTTACCTCCTAATGGCAGATGCCAGTAGATTTCTTGGAGGAGGGGGCACCTGAGTTGGTCTTAAAAGGAAACTGAGTGCAGGAAAAAGGCGGGCGGGGGAAGAGGGAGATAAGAGAAACAGCAAATAGAGGGGAACCGTCCAGGTTTAGAATGAGCCAGTCTAAGTGCATATTCATTCATATTCCACCCTGGACCCATACACACCTTTCTTGGGCTTTTGTGTAAAATTCAGGATTTGAAATAGATGATCTCTAAAAATCCTTTCCACTCTAGATGTGATGAGGTTTCATTGAGCCAGATGCCCCACTATGGACCCTTACTCCGTGTAATTAGCCTGAATGGGCTTGATGCTTTAGTTAAGCAAACCTTGTACCAACCCCCCACCTCTGGTATAGTAGCTAAAAAGGCTAGATCTGAAGCCTCTGCTACTAATTACCCATGTCAATATGGGCAAGTCATTCTAACTCTCTCATTTTCCTCATCTGTCTGGACTAAATGACCTCTAAGGGCCTTTTCAGCTCTGAATCTATGATCCCAGGACTTCCAAGCCTCTAAATAGGCCACTCTCCCTGACCTGACATGCCTCCCTGCTTTTCCTCTCCTCTATACCCATCTATGAACTTGCCATTGTTTTAAACCCTGCTCTAAATTCACCACCTCCAGGAAACCCAGCTTAACCCCCTCTGGCTCTGCAATCCTCCATTAAACAGCAATAAGTTCCTTGCACATATGGGATGGAGAATCAGATGTTTCAAATTCAAGCGCTGTGAACTTGATCCTGTCAAGGCTTATAAAAGCTTGTTCAATTGAATTATCATGAATAATAGCTCTCACATTTCTATGTCACTTTTTTTGCTCCTGAAGCACTTTCCTCACCACAATCCAATGAGATAATACTAATGCTAATAATAATAATAACTCACATTTACATAACACTTTAAGCTTAACAAACACTTCCCTTGCCACTACCCTGTGAGGTAGAACATTTATTACCCTTGTTTTACAAATGAGAAAACTAAGGTTGAGGTAAAGGGAATTGCCCGGGGTCATATGTTTAAGGCTGGATTTGAACTCAGGTCTTCCTGAATCTGGACCTAGGGTTTTATCCACTTTGACAAAAAGTAAGGCAATAATTCAATCCCTGCCTTCAAGGAGCTCACATTCTTATGGGGTAGACAATGCATACAAAATGTACACACAAGATATAAACATGCAAATGGAAGATAGTCTCATTAGGTACTAACAGTAGGGAGGGACTCAATTATTCCTACTTGTTCTCACATCATTTGTGCATTTCTTGGATGCTTTTTCCATTAGATTAAGAGTCCCTTAAACAAAGGGGCATTTTCTCCTCCTTCCTTATTACCCTCCACACAGAATCCAGTTCTCAGCTGTACACACAAAAGAACCAAGACTTTAAGAAAGTGACTGTCTGATCACATGATGCAGAGTTGAAAGGTAAGACCTTAACACTCAACTCTGGTGATCAATGTGAATCCATCTCTCCCCTCAGTGCCCCAGGTGGTCAGAGTTCCCTACTCCAGGGAGAGAATCTAAAGGCTAGCCTCCTGCCCTGCTTCCCACCCCTTCCTGGGCATCTGTGTCTGTCTCCGTATTTCTAGTCTGTCCCCTTCCTCCCTGCTCCACCCTGTTGCTTCCCATCTGGTCTTCCATTTGCAGCCACCTGCCCCACTCTTTTCTCCTTCCTTTCTCAGCTGCCACTCCATCCTCTTATCTTCCCCACTTAGGCACCAGAGAAGTAAGGATGTGTGAGAATGACTGCCCAGTAGGAAAGGTCAATCAGAGCTAGAGCTGTCAAGGAATTGGGGAGAAGGGGAGGGTTTGGATAGAAGACAGCCTGCCCCTTTGCCCACCTACCCTCTAGACTGGATGGGGGAAAGCTATAGGCAGGATCAGGGCACTTAGAAAACACCAGCAGAACCCAGTCCCCCAGCCTTTCATGTAATCCCTCATTACTCAAGGGTGGCCATAGGGCAATAGTGATCACAGAAACCACTCCAGTCCTAAACTGTCCCTCTGCCAGGTACTGGGGACACAACCCAGCCCAGAAATGCTTATCTCCAAGGGAAAAGTGAATCAGAGACACTAAATAGGAAGCACCTGTATGTCTGAACTGAGAAGAGAAGGATGAGAAGGGAGAGGGAGAAAGAAAGAGAGAGGGAGGGAGTGAGAGGCAGAGGAGAGGGGAGAAGGGAGGGAAGGAGAGGAGAGAGAAGAGAGGGAGAGGAGAAGAGAGAGAGAGAAGAGGGAGAGAGAGGGGGAGGAGAGAAAGGGAGAGAGAGAGAGAGAGAGAGAGAGAGAGAGAGAGAGAGAGAGAGAGAGAGAGAGAGACAGAAGAAAGATCGATCAGACTAAGGGAAGATCATTAGGACTGAAGTTGGGGCCATATCAGCTCTGGGGAAAATGAAAGGGAGGGGGAAGAGACAAAGAGAGACTGAAAAGCAGAAGCAGGGATCTAGATAAAGAGACAAAGAGACACATGGAAAGAAACAAAGAGACATGGGAAGAGGAGGTAGAAAAGAGAGTAAAGAAACAGAGAAAGGGAGCTAGTGATGGAGAAAGGGATAAATTCAAACAGAATGAGACAGAAAAAAAATCAAGCAGAAGAAAGACGGAGAGAGATCCACAGCACAGGAGGGTGAGGGGGGCAGGGAGGAGAGGAAAGCAACATGGGCAAGAGAAAGAGAGAAAGAAGAGACAAAGAATAGAGGAAGAGAGACAAAGGTCTAGGGGCAGCAACGGGCTTCCCCCTCCTCAGTCTAATGCTTAACTTTGGGGTTGCCATAGTGATTGCCTCCAAGGGTCAAAGCCTGGGGGGGAGGGTGGGGTTCTGAATCTGGGGGAGGGGCAGGCATGGGACCACGAGGCGCCTCTGAATTCCCTCCCCATTTAATTCTCTGAGAGAACCAGGGCATCACAAGGGCATGAAAGACTGGGAAAGACTGTGCCCTGGCAAGGGATAAAAGAGCTGGAGGTACCCTTCTAGAACTTCGTTCTCTCCTTTTCCAGCCCAGTGCCCCACTGTCTCATTGTGCCTCTGCTCCAAGGGAAGAGTCTTCACCCTAGCTCTTCCATACTTCCAATAGACTCAATAACCTCTCGGATCCCTACCAGCTCTAACTCTATGAGCCTATGAACCCCAGCCTTCTGAACCCTTGTCCCATAAGGAGCTCAGCTCCATTCTATAATATGGGGGTTCTTAACCCTTTTTGGTGTTGTGGACACCCTTGGAATCTAGTAAAACTTATGGACTCCTTAGAAAAATAAATAAATAGAAAAATAAAATAAAACAAAACATATAGGATTACTAAATTTCTATTATTACTAAGTTTCTATTGATATTTCTATTACTAAATTTCTATTGCTAGATTACTATTTCTATTACTAAAATTCTATTGAAATATAGTTATCAAATTTAACAAAAAATTCAGACTCTGAGTTAAGAGCTCTTCTCTTGGGAGAGGGGAAACCGAGGGAACAAGCAGGACAGGGGCTCTCCCTAAGTCACTTAACTTCCCTGGGACTCAATTTCCTCACCTGCAGAATGGGGGTTTGGGACAAGAAGTTCTCTAATGTTCTTTCCAGCCCTTACTGTATGATTCTCTAAGTTCCTGCTCCCACCTATTCTCTAAGTTAGTCCCCTGTAAAAAGCTGGGGGAGAGGGGTGCGGCATCTGCCCAAAAAAAAATAGCCCCTCCCCTGGCCAGACCTATGGGTGGGGAAGGTAAAAGCCCTGTGTTCACCTTCCTTTTGGCCTCTCACTTTAGGCTCCTTTTCTGGTAAGATCCCACATGGATCCTAACCCCAATATGGATAAGCAGATGGTATACCTCTTCTGTCCCTAGCTGTTAGTGCCAAATGATTTCTTTGCATATCTCCTCCCACCCTAGACAGAAATCTCTCATTAGGGTCTCATCTGTTCCCCATCTTGGTGTATGTGGGGGAGAAACCTCAGGTCTTCACCCCCAAGATTCATCTCCCCACCAATTCCAGCTATTCTAAACAAGAGGATATTATCTAGCAGAAAGGGGTAGAATGCCCTCCACTGTGCCCCCAGGGGAGTTTGCAGGCTGTACTGCTCTGCCGGGCATCAGGAATGCCTCAGCTTGGGTCCTAGCCAGATCTCTCTCTCTCTCTCTCTCCTTCTCTCTCTCCTTCTCCCTCTCCTTCTCTCTCTCTCTCTCTCTCTCTCTCTCTCTCTCTCTCTCTCTCTCTCTCTCTCCTCTCTCTCTCTCTTCTCTCTCTCTCTCTCTCTCTCTCTCACACATACACACACACACACACACACACACACACACACACACACACACACACACCTGGATCCTTTCCTTCATACACTATAAATCCCCTATCCATCCTGACCCCCTAAACTCACATTCCTTTGACCTGGGGGAGGGAGGATGGATCTATGGGAATCCAACTTTCAGCTGGGAGAAAGGAAAGGTTTGGCTCCCCTGGGATCAGAGAGAGAGAGAGAGAGAGAGACTATGTATGTGTGTGTGCGTGTGTGTGTTTGGTAGGAAGGGAGATACAGGTTCAAAGAATCCAGGGAGCCTCAGCCAGTGCCTGCATACTTTGCATCCCCTGCCCCCCAGGACCCCAAACCCCAGCCTATGACAGTGGGGTTTGTTTGGACAGAGACAATGAGCTCTGGGCTCACTTCCTGCAGTGAGCTCTGGAGGGGGGTAGCAGCCCCAGCTCTTTCAGCCTAGAGGGGAAAGAATGTACTAGACAAAGTCCCCGTCAGTCTCCTGCTCAGCCTAGAGGGAGAGGGGGCCAGAAGGGGCTGGACTCTGGGGTCCTGACCTTACTGTGTGCCCCCTCCCCCGCCACATCTACAGACCAGCTTTGGCCTTACTCACTAGATGAGATCACAAAAGCCTCATGGGGCAGGGGCCTAGGGGAGATGGTCAAAGTGTAGGGGTATGTGTGGGAAGGAAACCTGGATGTTCTCTCCGCTGCCGGAGACAGATTGGGCATAGGGACAATTTAAACTCAAAGCTGCCTTCATCTTTCCACCTCAACTCACCTGCCCACCAGTCTCCCTCACCAGTTTTTTTCCCAGTTTCTTGGCAGCTGGGCCCCAGGCTAAAAATCTAAGCCCTACCCCCCTCCACACAGAGTAGGGTGGAAAGAAGGGAGGCAGGGGCATCCAACTGCAACAGACAAACCCAAGCTGTGGGGTGGGAGGCAGAAAAAGTCAGAGAAGCTAGGATTCCTTTGGGTTTTTTCCCAGGCCATTCACTGCCATACCTTGGCACAGTTATACCCAGGACAGAGGAATGAATGAGACACCCACCCTCCACTTCTAGAGGACCTATCTGGCAGCTTCCCCCCACCTCACCCCAACACTGACTCACTGCCTTCCCAGTCTCCTCCTCTGAAGCCCTGGGAGTAGACTCCTCCCCTAATCTCACAGCCAGCCCCATCCCAGGCCTGCCCCCAAACTCCCCTGAGACTTGCCTACAGCCCCTCCCAAGCTCTAGGGGGACCACACAGCACTTCCCCAATACAGCCACTCAATCCTTACCTGTCACTGACACACTCATGATGGCCTCCAAGGGTCGGTTGTTGTCCAGGGCCTTGCTCAGCCTCAGTTCCCCTGTGGAGGTGTTAAGCAGCACCAGGCTGAGCTCATTCCCACGTTCAAAGCTGTAGCTCAGCGTGTCAGAGACATCGGGGTCATGGGCTGGCACCCTACCAATAGCACCCCCAGGGAAGCTACTGGAGCGGTTGGTGACATAGTTGTTGAAGAGGATCTCAAAGTTGCCCAGGACGGGGGGGTTGTCGTTGCGGTCAAGGAGGCGGACGTGGACAGTGGCCCGGCTCACAAGCGGGGCTGAGGTGGCCTGGATAACAAGGATGTACTCTGCCCTTGTCTCATAGTCCAGGTCCACCAAGGCAGTCAGCTCCCCAGAAAAGATATCTAGCTGGAAGACCTCAGGGATGTTACCCTCCACAATCTGGTACATGATCTGGGCATTGGTGCCCTCATCAGGGTCTGTGGCTGTGACCCGAGCCACGGCCAAACCGATAGGGCTGTTTTCTTCCACAAACACATCAAACTCATCTTGTTCAAAAACAGGTGGATTGTCATTCACATCCAGTATAGTCACCATCACATCCACCGGCGTCCGGGCCGGAGGGACTCCCTTGTCCACGGCAAATGCCCGTAGGACATACTGGGCCACGTTCTCCCGGTCTAACCTCCGTAGCGTGCGCACTATGCCTGATGTGGACTCAACAATGAAGTCGCCATCACCATCATCCCCACCTTGAAAAGTGTAAAACACTCTGCCATTTAATCCTGAATCACGGTCTGTGGCTGAAATCTGTAAGACACTAGTGAAGGGGGGTACATCCTCATAGATGCTGCCTTGATAGGAATCACGCAGGAACTGGGGGGCATTATCATTGACGTCATTGACTAGAATTTCCAAGTACGTGGTGTCTGACTTCTGGGGAATGCCATTGTCCCTGGCAGTGATGGCTAGAGTGTAAGAAACCTGGTCCTCATAGTCCAGCTCGGCCTGGGTGGTGACAGCCCCTGTGTCTCCATCGATGCGGAACTGGGGGATGCTATCCTCCATGAAATAGGTGATGCGAGCGTTCTCGCCCGTGTCTTCATCGGTGGCACTGATCAAGACCACGGTGGTGCCCGCTGGCCGGTCCTCATTGACATTGACAGTATAGTGAGAGCTCTGGAAGACTGGGCGGTGGGTGTTGGCGTCTGTGACATTTACCACAACTTGGGCCGTGTCTTGACGTGTGCCATCGGAGGCTGTGATGGCCAGCACATACTGCCTCTCCAATTTGTAGTCTAGGGGCAATGCCAGGGAAACCAGTCCTCCACCACTCTGACTGGTGATGGAAAATCGATTGCGAGTATTGCCACTAGCAATCTGGTAAGTAATGACACTGTGAGCATCCCGGTCCACAGCTGAAACTGTCACTACACTGGTACCTACAGCTGCATCCTCATTCAGGCGCACCGCATACTCTGATTGAGTGAAGGTTGGGTTGTTGTCGTTGACATCAAGGATGGTTACGCTGACGCTGGCAGAAGCTGTCAATGGGGGTGTGCCATGGTCCCTTGCCTCCACCCCAAAGCTGTAGAAGTCTACCTCCTCCCGGTCCAGCTCAGCAGCCACAGAGATCCAACCTGTACCATTATTGATGGTGAAAGGAAAGTCAGGCCCAACGCCAGCCAATCGATACTCCAGTCGAGCATTGTCACCTGCATCGGCATCAATGGCCTGGACGTGGAGGACCAGATACCCCAGTGGGACGCTCTCTAGTACTGTAGCCTGGAAGGGGGTACTGACAAATATGGGGGCGTTGTCATTGATGTCTAGGACTTGCACGGTCACCAGGCCTGAGACATTGGAGAGCGGAGGACGGCCACCATCCTGGGCCCGAATCCGAAGGGTATATTCCTTGGCTGTCTCATAGTCAAGGGGGCTCACAACATCCAGTGCCCCTGTCTGGGCATCCAAGTAAAACTGGCCACGGGCATTGCCACTCATGATACTATAGTGGACCAGAGCGTTGCTGCCTTTGTCACGGTCTGTGGCTGTGACCCGAAGCACAGGGGCACCAGGGGTCACATCTTCCCTCACCTGGACCACATAGCGCTTCTCACTGAACTGGGGGGCGTTATCATTGTCATCCTCCACAGACAGACACACAGCTGCTGTGGCACTCCGGGGACCGGGATCCCGACCCTGATCGCTCGCTTCCACAGTTAGCTGGTATGATTCTACAGCCTCCCGGTCCACAGGTCCCCGGGTGCGAATCACACCAGAACGGGGATCGATCTCAAATACCTCAGGGGGGGTACCACCAGGCCCCTCCACCAGACGATAGAGGATGTTGGCATTGGGAGGGGCATCGCCATCTGTGGCTCGAACTGTAAGTACCTCATAACCCACTTCCAGGTTCTCCCTCAAACTCTCCTTGTACTCAGACTGCTCAAAAACGGGGTTGTGGTCATTGGTGTCAGTCACTGTGATGGTTAGTGTGGCCAGAGCACTTCGCCGAGGTGAACCATGGTCCTGGGCAGTAACTCTGAAGACATGAGTGCTCTTGGTTTCCCGGTCCAGTTCCTCAGCGGTAGTCACAGCTCCAGTGACTGGATCCAAGGAAAAGAATTGGTTGGATCTGCTATCAAAGAGGGCATCCATGGTATACTCTAGCCGACCTGCTTCCCCTTCATCTGGGTCCACAGCCCTCACTGATGCCACTGGCGTGCCCACTGGCTGGTTCTCAGGCACAGTGGCCTGATAGACAGGCGACTGGAATTGGGGAGCTGTGTTCACATTGCGTTTCCGTCGACTTCCTGGGAGATCCCCAGGCATCCACTTCTCAACCCAGTGCCCCTGGGTCCATGCCAGCCTGCAGAGTTGGCACTGCAGTTGTGGTACCTGGATGCACTGATGTCCTGGGGGCAGGGTGAGCTTGCCCTGTGGGGAGATGTGGCCTCGGGCACCCAGCAGGCGGCAGCTCCAGGGGCAGCCTGTGGGGGCTGGTGGCAGGGGGATATAAGCCCCAGGCTCTGGGCACCAGGCTCTCCTGCTTCTAAACCTATCCAGGGGCACCAGGCGGCTAGTCAGCTCAGGCCCCCAGGCCCGGCAGCGGCTGGTGTGTAGCCAGTGGCCCTCAGTCCCGGCTGGGCAGAACCAATGCTGGGGAGTGCAGAGGTCTGGAGAGCTCAGGTCCAGGGCTTCCAGGGAACGGCAGGACGATGGGGCCAGGGCGAAACTCCCGGGGCCCAGCTGTAGCAGCAGCAACAGCAGCAGCAGCGGCGGCGGCGGCGGCAGCAGCAGGAATGGGGCGCGGGCGCCCCGGCCCCGCATCTCTCCCTCCTCCCGGCCGGATCAGCGGCGGCGGCGGCTCCTCCTCCGGCTCCTCCCGGCCCCGCCGCGCCGCATGCCCGGGCCGGGGGCACCTGATTCCCGGGACCTTCCCGTGCGCGCTCCCTCCGGGGCCCCGGCCTCAGCGGATCTCCTGCGCCCTAGAGTTTCTCTGCTCACCTCTGGCCTGATCTTTCCTCTGCGGCTCCTGGATCCGTGAAACTGCTCAGAATCCCTCCTGCGCCCCTAGTCCCCCCACCTCCCGGACTCACCTCCGAGCCCAGCCTGGAGCCCTGGTGGGGGCTCCCAGATCCGCCTCCGAGCACCCCGCTACACTCCCAAACCCCGCTCTGTCCTAGATCTTTGCCCTACGTCTCCGGATCTTCAGCCCTGTGTCCCCGAAACTCCCACCTGCGTCCCCGGTCCTCACCTGTACCTCTGGCGCTCTCCCGCAGGATTTCCAATCCCCTCTCCCTGGATCTTCAGGTCTCTCTATTGGGCCCCAAGAGCTCCCCAACACCGCCGGCAGCTCGGGATCGGTCCTTGCGCACCCCCACCTCCGCCTTCCCCCTCCCCCTCCAGATCCTGCCCAGGGCTACTACATCTCCCACCTGCGCCTCCAGATCGCCCCACTGGGCCCCTAGAGCTCCTTCCCTAGAGCCCCGGCAGTCGCTCCAAGATCCTCACTGTCTCCCTGCACCCCCGGTCGGCTCTCCCTTTTGGCACGGGGACCCCAGCGCTCGCCTCGCCTCCCCGGCGGTGAGCTCTGCAGAGCAGCGGCGGCTGCGGGCGGCTCATTACCATAGACCTGCTCCTCTCCTATGCGACTCTTAAAGCGGCGACGCCAGGCCCGAGCGAGCTAAAGTGGGCCCGCCCCCAGTCCTATCTCCCAGCCCACTCCCCCTCCTCTCCAACTACACCCTGGGGCCCCTGCCCCGTCCCAAAGCGCCTGATGCCTGGGCCCTCATCCCCAGGTCCTCTAACCGTATCCTTTGTCTGGACCACCTTACGAGGTTCCCTAAGAGTCTATGGAGAGACTTTAACAAAGAGGCAAGGCCCAGGGCGAAGAATAATCAGAATGGCACAGCCCTAAATTTGAAATGAGCTTTTTAAAAATCTTTTTACATTTTCGAAACACTCTAAAACTTAGCACTGGGCCTGGCAAAGGCACCCTCAGACACACTGGTAACTGTCCATGTAAAAAATCCGGACACATCCATAGATCATAAGAGCCCAGGCAGAGTGGAGCACTGGCTCTCCACTGAAAAAATGACCCTTGCTAAGATCTAGAGAGAGAACTCACCTCTCTGTTGCTCTACAAAATGACCTTGAGAAGCCCCAGAATTTGACAAAGACTGTAGAATCTGGAGTAGTAGTGGAAAGATCCCAGCACCAGAAATAAGGAGAGTGGAGTTCTAATCTCACCTCTAGCACTAATTTGCTGTGTGATCCTGAGCTAGTCAATTGACTTCTCCAGGCCTTAGTTGGAGCCTTTCCACCTCTAAGTCCATGATCTGGGGTTCTAGTCCTGGCTCCACCACTAATATGCTGTGTGGCTTTGGATAAATGACTTTCTTTCTCTGGGACTTAGTTTTCACAACCTGTCAAATTAAGTCAATGACTTCATTGACTTTAGGCAAAATTCCCAAAGTAGGGCAATCCCTTCTCTGCAACTTATAGTCTTAGTTGCCCAGAACACCAAGAGATAGATAAAGTGACTTGGCCAGAGTCAGCCAGTATATGTCAGAGGCACTACTGGAGCCCAGGTTTCACAGGCAGGACTTGAGCTCAGGTCTTCCTGACTCTGAGACCAGCTCTCTATCCAGCACCTTCTTGACATCTTATTATGAAGAACTTCCTGACAGTGAAAGATGAAAGACAAAGACATTGGATAGATGTGTTGAGTCGCTAAAATCTTGAATGTTAGAGCTGAAAGAGATCAATTGGTTCAACCCCCTTCTTTTACAGGAAGAGAAACTGAGACCTAGAGAAGTTAGCTTGCTCAACATCACACCATTTGTTAGTAGTAGAGTCAAAGCTCTGGATTCCCAGGCTGAGGCTCTTTCCACCTGTGGGGAAGAGACTTCCCAAGAATCCATTGCCTTTGTTAGAATACCTTTAGAAGCATAATTATTTTTCTGGGTTGAGTCAAGAGTGGTCCTATCTGCTACACAAGTATAACCTATATCAAATTGCTTGTCTTCTCAGTGAGGGGGAAGAAGAGAATTTGGAACTTGAAATATTAAAAAATGTTAAAAAAAATTTACATGTAATTGGAAAAAAATAAAATATTTGGAAAAATGAGTAGCTCTATCTGGAGACAGATGGGCAGTCCGAATGACCTGTGCAGAATCGCAGAACTGAGCCAGACAGGCTGTCATCCATCTAGTCTAACCTCTCATTTTTTTCTTCATTGGGGAAACTAAGGCCTAGAGCCCAAGCTCACACAGCTAGAGAATGACAGTGCAAGGGCTGGAACCCAGTCTGCCTCCTAGTCTAGGCCTTCCCAGTACAACAGGTCCCTGCCCCACTAGATTCTTTTGATTCTGTAATTTGGAGAGATTTGGGGGCTGCATGGGCACTCTGCCCCTCACCTAACAGCCATATGTGGCATGGAGAAGGCTAGGAAATGATACCATCTGTTAATTATCCCTTAAATGGAGGTTGGGTAATTAAGACTTTCTTTTTCAACGAGGTCCCAACCAAACACATGGTAGAACTGTGGCTCTCAATTTATTTTTCTCCCTTTGTGTCTAAAAATAAGCTGCTTGGGTGGGAGAGAACAGAAACCCAGAGGAAATCATGGGGCTGAGAGAACGACAGGCCTGGCTCTCAGCCATAGAATATGGTTTCAGAGCTTATGTGTGAGGGGGCTTGGTACCAGGTAGCTATGGGACCCTGCCCTGGCTGGAGGGAGAGCAGGGAGTAAGGAGAAAAGAAGGTGAAGAGGGAAAAGAGGCTGGAGTGAGTCATTGTCCTGAAAGGGGTGCCAGGGAGTATACAGGCAGGCACCTTTGGTCTTGGAGAGACAGAGCTGGGACTCCTCTTCAGCTCCAGGGAGTGACCCCTCCCTGGTACTTTCTTCTCCAGATCTCCAAGCATGTTCTGAAAATAGTTATTAATCCCCTACCCCCTGAAGGGACAGAGACAGGTTGAGCAGCTCATCCTGAGCCCCAGGGTGAGTCAACCCTGCCATTCCCCAGTGCCCTTCCTTTTCCTCCCTCCTCCTCATTGCTCGGAATTCCTCCCATCTCCTAATACAAGAAAACTTCTCTGTCTTTTAAGTTACCTAAAGTCTCCATCCAGGTACAAGCTCTGACTTTTTCCTCCTTCCCCTCTTCCTTGCTCCTCCCCCTGAAAGAAAGAATATTTTTATGAAGCTCAGGCAACCTTCTCCTCTGTCTCTGATGGTTAAAGTGAGGGAAAGGGGAAGGGGGGAGGATGGGGCACCACAGAGAATGTAGGGTCTCATAGTTCTCATGGTCAAGATTTTACCAAGGGAAAAAAGAAGACTGGAAGTAAATTGAGAACCTATTGATTGGGGAAGAACAGCAAATTGTGGCATGTGACAGTAATGGAATATTATTTTTTATTTTTGAATATGAAAAATTCAGAGAAATTTGGAAAGACTTCTATGAGTAGATACAAATTGAAGTAAGCAGAACCAGGGAGAGCAAGATACGCAGTGACCGAAGTAATGTAAAGGAAAACAGTACATTGAAAGCCATTAGAATCATCAATTCAAGGACCAATCTTGACCTCAGAGGGCTCACTGCAAGCTGTCTCCCTCAGACACCGCCAAAGTGTTGGTTTATTTTATTTATCTATTTAATTCCAAGGAAAGAAGGGTTTTTATGGGTATAGGGAAGAGGAAAGAAGGGGGTTCATTGGAAGTTCCAGCTATGTCGGGGTGGGGAGCACCAGTAAAACATTTATTTAAAGATAATTTTCTTTTTACTGAGAATATATTATATGAATAGCCCTATGCTACACACCAATGAAGATAGAAAATGTTATTTCTTTCCCACTCCCTTCTCTTGCTAACCTCACTACTACCTCACATTACTTTGTATTTACTTTCTACGTAGCTAAAATCTACTTTTGCTGTGTATATATTGTATCCTCCAGTAGAATGTGAGCTTCTTGAGGGCAGAGACCTCATTTTATTTTTTTGCCTTTGTGTCTTTATCAACTAACACAGTATTTGGCCTCTGACCCACAGTAGCTGTGTGACCCAAAGCAAGTCATTTTAATTTCTCAGCTTCCCTAACAACTCTCCAAGGCTGTAAATTGCAGGACAGTTGGTGATCTACACTGGTAGAGGGAGTTTCCTCACCAAGAGCTTGATTTGCTAAGGAAAGCTTAGGTCTGGAGCAAAACCAAAACCAAAAGTGGGAACCACCGTGATGGAAGGAAGCCTTTAAGGTGGCATTTTTTGCACTGCCAAATTGAATGCCTTTTGTTGTTTGTTGTTTTGTATCCAAGAAACTAAAAAAGGATCTTGTCTTTTCTGCACCTATTGTGTACCTGTAAAGGTCCCTCTATCGTAAGATATCATCTGGAAAAGCCTGCCTATTCCTTTCACACACTTTCACCAAGCATCTCCTCAATACATATGTGGATTAGTCCCATAAAGATTTTGTAGAAATGAGAAAATAAGCATGTAAGTCAGTAGTTATTGATATTTTATTTAAACACTTTGGTTTGGTAATCATCAAATTGATTATTTTTCCAAATTATTTGGCATTCTTCCCCTTTTTCCAGCATCCTGAAAATCTGTCCTCCATTGCCTTCAGAATTCTGTCATGTCCAGCACATGCCTCCTTTTTGTACATTTGACCTATTCCAGCTGTTCTTCCCAACTTTCTTTTCTTTACTGATATTTTTGCCTCATCATGTAATGCATCAGGGATCATGATGTTAGTGACCAAATGTATTGGTTCCACTGGCACTGATAGAGTTTGTTAAAGAAATCTTGATGGATCTTTCTCCAGTTTTTTTTGTCTGTCAGTTTTCTTCCTACTTTCATCCTTAGATGTTCTTGTGATGACCTGGCTTCATTGGTTTCTCACCAAGTACTCTATAAACGTGTTTTTCCTTTTACTGCCTCTCACTGGTTTATCAGGTAGTAGTATTAATAATCTCCCACCATCCTCCTCCATAAGATTTTACAAATGAGCTTATTTTCTAAACCAGTACTGCTCTTAGCTGACATACTTCTCTGCTTGGCAAGCTAATGAAGCTCCTAGACCAGGGGTGGAGAACCTGTGGCCTTATTCTATGAAGTTTGGGATTCAGTCAAAGGGCCTCACTTGAGGACCTAGAGGGCCACATGTGGCCTTGAGGCCATAACTTCCCCACCCCATCTAGGCTCTTCAAAGCCTCATTTTGATAATTCATTTGTATTTGTTAAAACTTCTTTAGGAAATAGTAATAATCTGTGTTAATATCTGTTCTTTCATCCACTTCCCATTTTTCTAGGTCAATAGCTTGTTTAAATAGGTCAGGTCAGAGTTACATCAATTGAACATCATATTTTCTTATTTTTATTCTTTTTAGTTAATTTTGTATTGATTTTGATCTTTATTCTAGTAAGTCAATAGTTGTCTGGTTGTATATAAACAGTAATTTGTTTGATTGTATACAAACAACTGATTCAAAAATGACTCCCATAGCAGTAATGAGTTATTGTCTATTTCTTAGAATCCGTTCAATTTCATTTTTGGTTATTTTACTTGGTGCTAACCATGTCTGTGGCTTCCTGTTTCCCTTCTTGAAGAAAGTAGCCTTGACTTATAGATATGAGGTTTTTATATGATTTTTGGCCTCTCTCATTTCTTACTCCTCAATTATGTTTTACTATCTATCTATCCACATATGTGTACACACATATATACATAAACATATATATGTAACTTTTTTTTTTGCTATCTTCTCTTTGCATTGAAGTCACCAAGGCAGTTAGGTGACAGAGTAGATAAGAGTTCTGGGCCTGGAGTCAGGAAGACTCATCTTTGTGAGTTCAAATCTGGCCCTGGATGTTTATTAGCTGTGTGACCCTGGGCAAGTCATGCAACCCTGTTTGCCTCAGTGCCTCATCTGTAAAATGAGCTGGAGAAGGAAATGGCAAACTACTCCAAAGCTTTACCAAGAAAACCCAAAATGGGGTCACTAAGAGTGGGACATGACTGAAAAACAACTCAACAACATCTAGTATATCTAATTGATTTAATTTGAGGGTCTTATTGAGTTTTTCATATAATTTGTCTTCTTTTGTATCTTGTACAACAAATGTTGGAGAATAAGCCCCGGTTATCTTCTCTGATCTTTTTATACGGTCTTAACATGGGCATTGCAAATAACCCATAAAATGATGTTTCTTGTTGGCTTCAGAGGGAAGTTAAAACCATCCCCACAAGTTCCTCCATATGCATCTTCAAGGACAACCTGTGAGTCATCTTTCCATTAAGTGGCAACTTCCTTTTGTCTTCCCATTTTATTTATTGCAAGTATGTTGGGATAGATAAGATATATTTCTTCCAGTAGCATGTCTACACACTGTTAACTAGATAAGGATCTCACATTTAGAGTACTATTAATATTGATAGATGGTCTTTTTTTTTAGATGATTCTTAGCCCCACTTTTCCACCACTCTGTCATTGTCACTGCAAAAACAGGAAGCTAAGTAGGACAGAGGTCCATTTTTTCTTTGTCTCCTCCGTTGCCATAGCTAAGGACTTTATCACCAAGTGTCTACCCTCTTAGTGGCAAGCCTCTCCATCCTTAGCTAAGCTGGCCCTTGAAAAGCAGACATAGTCTGCTGCTAAGTCCATATCTGAAGCTTTTCCAGCCAGGTAGAACCTGCTAGGGCTTGCACTCTATTAGCATAGCCTTTGTGAACCTAGGGTCACCCCTAGCCTTTTTGGAGGTATCAGAACAAGCATTCTGGAAACTGAATAATTAATATATCTTGCACAAATATGCATTGCTATTTTTAGCTGTTTACAGATGCTGTTATGATTAGTAAAACACAAATTCATTTTCAAGTGTTATTGAATTTATGGGACCCAATCTGTGATTCCATATACATGGAGAACTTGTGGTGAAGAATTTCCCCCCACTCATTGGATCAGTAAGTGTTCTGAAACTTAGAGTCTTAAAGACTAGTGTGGGGGCACGGAGAAGTTACGGTACTTCCCCAGGCCGTGTGTCAGAGATAGTGCTGAATCCAGGTCATCCTGACTCTGAAGCCACCCAACTATTCACTGGGCAGGAGATGGACTATGGTTTATGGAGAACAGTAAGTAGATCTGTTTATCTAGGATGTAAAATGTAAAAGAAGGAGTAATGTGAGATAAGTCATAGATCACACATCGCAGAACTGTTGAGGGTTTTAAATGCCAGAGAGGGGAATTTTTGTTTTATTCAATAAGCCATTGAAAATTCTTAAGGAGCAGCATGTAAGTGTGATGGTCAAGCCTATGTTTCAGGAATATCAACTTGACATCTGTATAGAAGATGAACTTGAAAGAGGAAAGTCTAGAGGCATAGAGATCATTTATAAGACTATTGAATAGTCCAGGTGAGAAGTAAAGAGAGCATATGCCAAGGTAGTAGCCATGTGAATGAACAGAGAGAAGGGGACAGATATGACAGATATCAAAGCAGAAAGAACAAGACATAGCAACTGGTTAGAATAGGGAGTGACAGTTAGGTGAAGAGCTGTGAAAGATAAGAAGATTGGTGGCAATTTCAATAGATATAGGGAAGTTAGGAAGAAGAAAGGATTTAGGGAAAACTATAGAGAGCTCCATTTTGGACACATTGAGCTTGAGGCCTTGCAAAGTTGTTAACATTTTCGTGTCTTCTCTCTGTAGTGGTTTTGCCAGCAAGTTCCTTTAGGAGCAGAAGCCGATCTTTGTAGTCCTTATGCATCTGGAAAAGTGGTTGCCATATAATAGGTTTTCCATAGCAAACATTTCTGCTAATGGTCAATCAGTAGGTCAACAAGCATTTATTAAGTGCCAGGCACTATGCTAAGCACTGGGAATACAAAGGCAAAAGACAGAACTCATGGTTCAACGGCAGAGACAATATTCTAACAACTATGTACAAACAACTTCTGTATTCCTTTGCTGAAGTAATCAACAGAGGGAAGGCATTAGAATTTAAAGGCGATCAGCAAGGCTTCTTGTAAAAGGTGTGATTTTAGGCAAGACCTGAAGGAAGCCAGGAAAGCTCCGAGGTGAAGATGTGGAGGAAGAGAATTTCAGACATGGATAACAGCCAGGAAAAAATGTCCAGTCAGGAAATAGGAATGTTTTATTCAAAGAACAGCTAGGAGGCCAGTATCACTGAACCACATAGTAGCTGGGGCAAACAAGAAGACTGGAAAGAAATTGGGGAGAATGGTACCAGATTGTGATGGGCTTTGAAAGTGGAACAGAGGATTTTATATTTTATTCTGGAGGTAATAGGGAGCTATTGGAGTTTATTGAATGGAGGGGGGTGGTGAAGAAGTGTGTGTGTATGCGTGCTTATGTGTATGTATGGGGGTGACATGGTCTTTACTTTAAGAAGACCAATTTCACAACTAAGTGAAAGATGAACCAGAGTGGGCAGAGACTTGAGGGGCAGAGAGACCACCTGCCAGGTCACTGTAATAGTCCACCCATGAGGTGATGAGGACCTGTAGCAGGGTAGTAGTAGTAACAGAGGAGAGAAGGGGGGTGGGCTTATATGAGAGATGTTACAAAGGTGAAACAGGCCTTTGAAACAGATTGGACATAAGAGGTGAAAGAGAATGGGGAGAAGAGGTTGAGAGCCTAGGTAACTGGGAGGATGGTGGTACCCTTGACAGTAATGGTGAAGTTTGGAAGATGGGAGGGTTGGAGGGGAAGCATTAAAAGATTGGGTTTGGTCACAATGAATTTGAAATGTTCTTGCAACATCCATTTTAAGACATCCAGTAAACAGTGGGAGATGTGAGACTGAAGGTCAGGAGAGAGGTTAGGGGCTGGCTCAAAATGTCAGAACAACCTCTGATTCAACCTTTGATTCCCATCAGATCCTATTCTTTCTACCTCTGTAAAATCTTATATATCTACTTCACTTTTCTATTTCCTCTACCACTCCAGTCCAAGTTCTTAATACCATGTAACCCTGAGTTAGCTGGACCAGGTGACATTGTTCTGAACACAATGGCCTTGTGATTTGTGTTATTATAATTAGCCTCCTATCTGGTTTCCCCATTTCCAGTCTCCCCACCACCTCCAGCCCATCTTACACACAGCAGCCAGCCCTGATCATGTTACTCCCCAGCTCAAAAACCTTCCATGGCTCCTGATTGCCTAAAATCCAGACTCTTTAGTCTCTTATTCAAGGCCCCATGATATAGCTCCAATCTTTCTGGCTGTTTTCCATGGTTCTCCATTATATATACTATTCAGCAAAAACATTGATCAAAAGGAATTTTTCATAAATTTGTTCAAAAGAAATAACCTAATTTGACCCCAAAATCTTTGTTCAGTTTTAGGCTTTAATAACTTAAAACTGAACCAAGACTTTTGGGACACCCTCCTCATACAGTATCACCTTGCCAAATTTTCTATCAGAGCTATTTCATTTAAATATCCATGCTATTGATGAATAGGATATAGAATGGAGAACAATGGAAAATAAAGCCAGAAAGACAGACTGAAGCTATATAGTTTGGCCTTGAATAACAGACTGAAGAGTCCGGATTTCATCCTCTCTAGGCAATCAGGAGCCATGGAAGGTTTTTGAGCTGATGAGTGACATGATCAGTGTGTATGATGGTCTGTAGGTGGTGGTGAGACTGGAGATGGGGAAACCAGATAGGAGCTCAATTTAATCAATTAAAGCTTCAAACTCTACTAAGATTTTTGGGACACCTCATATAAGTGGAGGTGATGTGGCAGAGAAAGCTGAATTGGGAATTAAGAGACCCATATTAGAGCCAACTCTCTGGCTCTGGCATTTACTAGCTGTGTATCTTGGGTAAACCATTTAACCTCTTTGTGCCTCAGTTTGCTTATTTGTAAAATGAGGATAATAATACTTCCCTACCTACCTCACAGGACTATGAAGAAAGTATTTTGAAAGCCTTATAAATGTGAACTATTATTATTACAATAATAAGTAGACATCCTTGAATACACATTAGGTCATGAGCTCTTTGAGAGCAGGGACTGTCTTTCTGCCTTTCTCTGTATCCCCAGCGCTTAGCACAGTGCCTGGCATGTAGTAGGTACTTAATAAATGCTTTTTGACTGATAGAAGAAGCATGTTGGAGAGTATCTGAGTGAATAAAAATTGAAAGAGAAATAGAAATTATATAATCATAGGAAATACTATAAACAGCCCAACCAGATGAGAGAAATAGATGGTGGGTTATAAAACTACTGTAGAAGCCAGAGAGGGCAGGTGGTCCATGTTGTTCCTTCTAACTAGTTCCTTGGGAACAAGGACTATTCATTATTGTCTTTCTATCCGTACCACCTAGCACAGTGTTTGCCATATAGTGGGCATTTAACAAATGCTTGATTGATTGATTGGTCATGTCTGATCGGCTGGCCGTTGAACTTTTCCATGAGACCTCACACATAATAGCTAAGGGCTGCTCCTATTTGTCTTAGGGAATTGGCAAGAATCTGCTAATTGCTCAACAAATGAACAAGCAGCCTCATAGCTGGAGAAGGGGTGGGAGAGCTCCAGAAAAAGGTAGAAAAGACCACTCTAGATAAAACCTTCATAAGGAGGCATGAGAGCCTCCATTTAAGTGAACAAGCAGAGCAAACAAGCGGTTACCCTTAGTTAAGCAACAAGAATGACAGAAAACCCCTACTTCCAGAGAGAATGGTGGGCAGGGGGAATTCTGTAGTGACTTGAAAAATTTGCTATGTTTGTGTTCCTGACATTGTCAAGTAGCAACCATTTGGTATGAAGTGCATGTTGATCTCCCTTCTGGAAGAGAAAAAGAAAGAGTGAATGTCTTTCTACTCTTCAGTATTAGGGAGAATAAAATGTGTTTGGGTGGGGGAGAGAGGGGAAATAGTTTAGAGTAAGAGGGGAGACTTTACTAGTGTCAGATGGATAGAGGGTAGCACAGTGTGCTACAAAGAAGATAGAGGACAAAGACCTCTGGGACTTTGTAATGGGTTTGGGGCTCTTCTCACAGAATATGGAACAGGGCCTTCTAAAAAGGGAGAAGCTTCTCATTCCTCAAACAACAACAATGAGGATGTGCAAGGGCCATCAAGGGAGAAGCCAGGCAGTGCTGATCAGAGGAAGAAGAGACGAGGTTGGATTTCTTGCTGGGGAATGCCAAGGTGACCACATATGAACCGAACAAGAAGAAAGGCAACATCTACTGTTTCCCCGGCATACGAATCTGGGACATGATAGAGAGCCTCCTGAGAACTGTCAGACCTGATAACCACTATCCACTTCTGGGGAACTACAGAGCTTAAAGCAAGTACGTGAATTCAGCCTGATAGATGGTACTGAAATTGGGTGAGATGTGATTCATAACCAGAATACATGGCTGTGGGAGGACATAACTAATTCAAATTTAATATTTTAGCAGGGGTTCTTTACTTGGAATCTGTGAACTTGTTTTTAAATATATATAACATATATTGATGACTTTAATTCAATATAATTGTTTCCTTTATAATTTTGTGTATTTTATTTTACAAATTTGAAAATATTCTTTCTGAGAAGAGGTCCACAGGCTTCCCTAGACTCCCATAGGGTCCATGACACAAAAAAAGCAAAGAATTATTGTGGGGGAAGTAAAGTAACTTTGTTGGAGCATTATAGATTTAGAGGTGGAAAGGACCTTAGAGGCCATTCAATCTAACCCCCTTATTTTACAGATGAGGAAACCAAGGCACAGAAGAGTTCAGTGACTTGTTTGGGGTCATGTCTGAGGTGAGATTTAAACTCGGGTCTTCCTGATTCCAGTTCCAGTGCCCTATGAACTCATGCTGACTCTCAAGAGATTATAGTCATGTGAGGAAATACATAAACTGGATGGGGAGAAGCATGGTGGAGAACATTTAGATGAAGCTCAATGGAGGAAAAAACATTATGGCAAAAGTATGATATGAACCGCCTAACCAGAAGGAGGAAATCTATTTTCTTCAGTAAATGGATCTCAAATGGCATAGGGGCATGATCTCTTAATGATAGAGGACTTCGACAGACAATTATATGTAATGAATTTGGAGTCAGAGAGCCTGGGTTGATATCCAGGTTCTGATATTTGCTCTCTGTCTAACCCTGAGTAAGCTATACCATCTCTCATGGCTTAGGTTTCTTCAGCTGTAAAATTAAGAGGTTGAAGTAGATGAAATCATCTAGAATTCCCTAGCCGAAGGAAATAATGGTTCCATGGTACTCTGCCTGGGTCAGACAGCATTTGGAAAATTCTATTCAGTTGTGGGCATCAAAATGAGAAGATTGGAGATGATGCCATAGAAAGATCAGCTGAAGGTATTTGGGATGTTTAGTCCAGAGTATAAGGTGCCTTAGATAGCTATGATCTTCACTTCCTAGCACCTCTGGTGTGAGGGCTGCCAAGCCCTTTTTAGGACTACTCACCCACCTTTGGTGTCCACCTTTCACCCAACTCTCAACCTGTGGCTTCAAGAAGCTATAGCATGTTCAGGGGCCATGCCCCAATAAAACTGTCTTTGCAGACAGGCTAAGCTGGATTGAAGGTAACCAAGAGGCCTCAAACACGTAAGTGAGTTAGGGGAATGTCTACCCCCAAGAATGTGAAGACCTCGTCTGGCAGAATGGGCAGATAAGAACAGTTTGTTCCAACTGCCATGAAGGCAGCTGAAGCAGGCACTGTGGAGCACTTAGAGCTCAGCCAGATGAGGAAGACACCAAGGTCATCCGCCATATCCCAGTCACCTTGACTTTTGCCCTGCCACTGGACTTCAATGACTTGGGAGGAGAGTGTGAGGCTGACTACATTGAGCAACTCTGCCTCACTTCAATCCAGTTCATGTGCAAGTCAAGACATCACCCTGTGACGTATTGGTCCTCTCAGAAAACAAAGCACAAACAACAACAGAGCCTTCTTTTTGCTAAAAGCAAAGGGTTGACTATTTTTAAAATAATTCTTCAAAAGGTGAAGGAAGAAATAAGGTCCATGATAGATAAGGAGGAGAAAGGTTGCAATAATCTAACATGTGCACACTGGAGCAGATTTCAAAGAATCCAAAGGTAAAAATGGATGGGATCCCACAGCCTCAAAATCCTACCAGTGAAGTCAGAACAAAAGGAGTGGAATGCTCTCAGGAACAAAATTCTGCTGAACTCAATTTACTTCAGTGAGAAAGAAAAGGAGGCACTGTCCAATGAGAACAACGTGGATGCACAGGATACTCACTGATCAACTGAGATTTTTAAAAAGATTTGTAGAGAAGATGCAAGGAAAGACAGGTGACTGAGAGTGAATTTGGTCCTATTAAAAATGGCATCAGAAACATTAAAACTAAGTGCCAACTCAGGGCAGAAAGAGCAGTGAGGGAGTAAACAAGGGTCAGGCAAGTGCTTTCCTGAATGGTTCGCAGCTCGTATGAGAAAGACTCGAGTGTTTTAGTTGGTGGTAAGCTTATTAATGAGTCAACAATGTGGTATGGCTAACAACAACAATGAAAAAACCCTAATGACATCTTACGCTGTATTAACAGAGGCATAGTGTCCAGAACAAAGGAAGAGATAGTTCCACGGTACTCTGCCTAGCTTAAACAGCATTTGGAGCATTCTAGTCAATTGTGGGCACCATGTCTTAGGAAGGCCTTTGGCAAATTGGAATAGTCTGATGAGAAGACTGGAGATGATGTCATAGAAAGATCAGCTGAAGGAATTTGGAATGGTTAGCTCACTGTCAAGTTGACAAGCATTTTTGCTAAGTACCTTCTATGCGCCAGACACTGTGCTCAGCACTAGAAATACAAAGAAAGGCAAAACACAGCGCCTGTCCTCACGGAGCTAACAATCTATTGAGGGAGACAACACGCAAACAACTATGTTCAAAGAAGACATAATCTCAGAGGGAAGGCATTAAGGTTAAGGAGGGCTAGGAAAGGCTTCTTGCAGAATGTAGGACTTTAACTGGGACTTGAAGAAAGCCAGGGAATCCAGGAAGCAGAGAAGAGGAAGGAGAGCATTTCAAACATGGAGAACCATCAGTGAAAAATGCTCAGAGCTGAGAGATGGAGTGTCACATACAAGAAAAGAACACTTGTGGGGAGGGACAGGATCTGGATTGTCAAATATATAAGGCTTTCATGTGGAAAAGGAATTAGGTTTGTCCCCAGAGTAGAGAACTGGGAAGAATGGGTGGAAGGTGCAGAGTCAGATTTGGCCCCATGTCAGGAAAAATTTTCTTAACAATTAGATCTGCCTGACAGTGGAACAGGCTTTTTCTAGAGAGAGTGCATTCCCCTACCCTGGAGGTCTTCAAGCAGAGGCTATATGGACAGCTACTTCTCTGGGATAGATGGAATTCCTGTTTGGCTTAAGGTTGGACTAGATAACCTCTGGGCACCTTTAGAATACTGACACTGTATTGATCCACGCTACCAGTGGGAGACCCAGACGTCTTCCAGAAGCACAAATTTGAGTTTTGTCTTTTTGAGGGTTTCAGCCACCAGAAAGAAGAGAGGAATAGCTATTTGGTACCCAGTTCTTACTACCAACGAAGAACTGGTTCATGAATTACAAGTGATTGGAGCCTTGGGAAAATGTGATCATGTTATTCTGGAATTTGTGATAACCAAAAGTAGGGGTATGGTCAGAGGAAGATCCAGATCTTGGCAAAGAAGAATTCAAAAAGGTCAGAGAAAAGACTCATATGAACTGATGCTGAGTGAAATGAGCAGAACCAGGAGAACATTGTACACACTTACAGCAACATTCCATGATCAACTGGGATAGACATAGCCCTTCTCAGCAATGCAATGATCTAAGACAATTTCAAAATTGTCACTCATGATGGAAAATGTTATCCATATCCAGAGAAAAAGCTATGGAGTCTGAGTGCAGATTGAAGCCTATTGTTTTCCCTTTTTTCCCTTTCTCATGTTTTTTTTCCTTTTTGTTCTGATTCTTCTTTCACAACAAGACTAATGTGGAAATATGTTTAATATGATTGTACATGTATAGCCTATATCAGATTGCTTGCTGTCTTGAGGAGGTGGGAGGAGAGGGGGGGAGAGAGAAAAAACTGGAACTCAAAATCTTACAAAAATGAATGTTGAAAACTATCTTTACGTGTAATTGCAAAAAAATTAACATACTATTAAGTGGGGAAAAAAAAAGAGAAGATAGGACAGTATCAAGGCCACAGATCCTAGAAGGGCAGCTAGCTCAAGGAGAAGGCTAGAGCTTATCAGGAATTAAATTCTGATGATATTATTCTAAATGATCAACAATTCAATTAAACCAGCATTTATTAAAGCACTGACGTTTGGGGGAAGCATTGGGAACACAAAAGATTAAAAGGAACAGTTCTTTCCTTCAAGGATCTTTACTTCTACTGGAATCCCAATATGGACCAAAAGACACTCCACTTTAGCAATCTCTTCTTCTTCATCCTCCTCTTTTTCCTTGCACTATAGAAATTTCCACCCTGGGGCTTCCACTCCCCTGACTGGTGACTACCTCTCCTAAATCACTGTAACATTTGCTATGGACCCTGGCCCTCACTGCTTGGAAGGCAAGATGTATTACATTTTACCTCTCCCTCCAGGGTACCTTAAGAGGATTTGGGGAGGGACTAGGGCTCGGGGTGGGAAACCTGTGGCCTCGAGGGCACATGTGGCCCTCTAGGTCCTCAAGTTCAGCCTTCTGACTGAATCTAATATGGCCACACTTGAGAACCTAGAGGGCCACATGTAGCCTTGAGGCCACACATTCCCCATCCCTGGATTAGGTTTATAGTTTAGCTCAGTTCCTGTAGAGCACACAGTCTTATTTCTAGGTCCAAAGCTCCCCTTGGGCTGGAGTCCCAGGAGCCCTGGCTTCTCAAGGTTTCCCTGCTGGGCCAGCTGGCTACTCCATCCCACCAGGAATCTTGGCTTCAAACTCCTAAAGGAAGCCTTTCCCAAGCCTTCTTGATTCTAGTGTCTTCCTTTTCTTAATTATTTCCTATTTATTCTGTATATAGCTTATTTGTTCACAATTATTTGCTTGTTGTCAGCTCCATTAAACTGTAAACTCCTTGAAGGCAGGGAAAGTCTTTTTGCCTCTTTTTGAATACCTAGGACTTCTCATAGTGCCTAGCACATAGTAGGGACTTAATAAATGTTTATTGATCGACTGGCCTTAAACTGAGAAGGACAAATGAACCAGAATGAGACAAATACCCCAGCCCATTTCTTTGAACTAGAGTAAAAGAGAGGGAAAGTAGGAGAAGGAAGTCCTTCTTCTCTCTCCAGTTCAGTTCATCCAAAGCAGAAAAGAGAGCACAGGAAAGTTCATGAGCCAGAAAGAAATAGCTATCTTCTAATCTTGCCAGTTTTAAAGATACCAAGCAGCCAATCAAAGGAGGTTATATCCACCCTCGTGGCGAAAATCCCTTCCCATTTTAGGACATTGGGCATGCCCAGGCAAGCCCCCTTTGGGGGTCCCTCCGTGTTCAATGAACTGGGCATGCTCCAAAGCTCCCTTTAAACCACTACTCCGGGAAGAGCTCTGACAATGCTTTACTTCACTCTAGACTGTCCAGCCTTTTCCTCATTAGCTGTCTGACCCTCTAACAGGGACCCTTTCTTTTCCCCTTGCCCCCCCCCCCCAATTCTCGACCTATGAATCATGATCAAATCAACTCTCCCATTGTTCCTGGATGGAGTCAATTGACTTCACATAAACAAAGGGTCCCTTACTAGGCTGTTACTCCTCTTTGCAGGCTATCTCCTCAATTTGAATATAAGTTCCTTGAGGGCGTACTATGTACTGACTTTACGTGTGTCTACAGTGATCAGCCCAATGTTTGACACATGGTAAACGTCTGAAAATTTTCTTTTTCTAAAAAATAAATTATTTTTCACTCATTTGTTTAAAAGCTTCTAGTGAGAATAGGGTAACTTCATAAACACTCTTCCATAAGCTCTAATTCAAAAAGGACATGTCAAAAAAAGATGGAAGCAGGGGCATATAAACGCGGAATACTACAAAGGAGCAGTATGGACCGAACAGAATAATGTCAGAAAGGCTAAGCCCATGGTGAGCTGAGGCTTCAGAAATATCTGAAGGATAACAAAACAGACTTTTAAAAGATACATTTGGTGCGAAAAAAGGAACAAGAAAGGGTAGGTCCACTGCTTCTGCTGACAAAACAGCTACTAGCTAATATTTTGCTTCTATTTTCTCTGTCAAGGAGAATGCTCTTCAGATTAGGAAGGGCTGAGCAAACATGGTTAAGGGTGAATTGGTTGCTGAACATAGGTGAGGCACAGGAGAGCACATAGCAACGCCAAATGAATTTAGACCTCTTGGCTTAGACAAATTTCATTCCAGAGCCCTGGAAGAATGTAGATTCAGTTGTGAAATCCTTGTGGTGTTCTTTGAGGGGTCATGGAGAATGGGAGCAGTGCCTGAAGAGTGAAGCATAGAGCTGGGGTGGGAAGATATACGTTTTGTTCAGGAAAGAAGGAGAAATCCAGTTTAGTCAGGGTCTAGAGGGGAGTGAGGTGGGAGCTACATTTCTGAGGATCTTGAATGGTGGGTTGAAAAGCTTGGACTTTATTCTGTAGGCCACTGAGGCCATTTTTGAGTAGACAAATGACAGGACTAGGGATCTGCTTTAGAATATTAATCTGGCAGCGATTCGTTTGCAGGATGAATTAGGGGGAGGAGAGGCTAGATGTGTGTGGGGAGGGTCCTGATTATTCAACTGTAGTGCAGATGGCCAGTAATAAGAGCCAGAACTAGGGAGGTGGCAGAAAGCATGGGCGTTGTCAATAGCTGTAAATAAGAAATTGAGGGAGCTCTCTGCTAGGTGAAGCAATTCTGCATTCAGAACCACAAAGAATTTGGTGAAGGCATAATGTCCTTTAGAAGCATCATAAAACCAAGATCTTCATTTCGGGTTTAGTATAGTGGAGATCTTAATGGAGTATAGTATAGTGAAGAAAGAGTACTCAATTTGGAGTTGGGAGACTTGAGTTCTAATTCTGCTCAGCATATTTCCTACCTTGGTGACTTTAGGGAAGTCATAACATCTTTCCACGGCTTCACTTTCCTCATTTGTAAAATGCAAGGGTTGGAACTAAATGATTCCTTGCAACACTGAATGTTATGGCAAAACTTACAGACATTGTCATGATTTTTATAATAATGATAGCTAACATCTAGAGTGCTTGAAGGATTTCAAAACTCTTGACATAGATTATTTAAATATATGTGTATATGTATATGTATATTTACATACATACATATGCATATATATGTGGCAAGATGGATAGATTGTGGAGCTGGGAGTCAGAAAGACTTGAGTTTGAGTCCTTCCTCAGACTCTCAACAGCAAGGTCACTTCACCTCTTTGTGCCTCAGTTTCCCTATCTATAAACTGGAGACAATAGAGCATCTACCTCACAGAGTTGTGATGATCAAATGAATTAACACATGTGTAAAGGGCTTTGCAAGTCTTGAGTGCCCTGTTAAGTTAGCCATTAATGTTATTATCATTATCTCACTGGAACATCACAAAGACCCTCTAAAGTAGATACTGTTGTCCCCATCTCACAGAAGAGGAAACTGAGGTTGGGACACATTATGCAACTTGCCTAGAGCCTAGTAAGTTAGTATCTGAGGAGGATTCAAACTCAGGTCTTCCTCGCTTTAGATCAGCCCTCTTAATACCCTTGTTGTGTCTTGAAGATGTTTTCATGCTTTTCTTTTTGGTTGTTGTCATTCAGTTATTTTTCAATCATGTCCGACTCTTTGTGACTCCATTAGGGGTTTCCTTGGCAAAGATATTGGAGTAGTCTGCTATTTCCTTCTCCTGCTCCTTTTACAGATGAGGAAGCTGAAACAAAGGGTTAAGTGACTTGCCCAGGGTCACACATCTGGGGCCACATTTGAACTCACAACAATGAGTCTTCTCGACTTCAGGCCCAGTGCTCTAACCATTGTAGCATCTAGCTTGCCTTTCTTGATTTTTAAAAAGGTAGAAAAAAGTGAAGTCAATAAATTACAGATTAGTACACCTGAGGTGGATTTCGGGCATATTTCTAGAAGGGATTGCTTAATGATTTGTGAATACTTAGAAAGGAAAGTATTACTTAGTAGGAGGCAACGCAGGCTCACCAAGAATAATTCATGCCAGATTAATCTCATTTTCATTTTAACTGGCTTTTTTAGTTCATGCCAAAATCAAGGGAATGTTATATGTATTGTATGTCTGGATTTCAGTAACAGTATTTCAGTATTTAACAATATCATGCTAGCCTTGTTGGATAAGTTGAAGAAATGTAGCTGGCATCTAGACCCCGAGAGTGTCAATCAGTGGGTCACTATCAACCTAGAGAGAGTTCTGTTCTCTGTTATGATCTGTTCAACATTTTTAACATCTACCTAAACACTGATGCCATGCTCATCCAATTCGAAGATGGCATGAAGCTGAGGGAGGTATGTAATGTATTTGATGATAAGAAGTTCCAAAAGTGGATGGAAATAAAGGGCAGAATCTAGAAAGATGAAACTTTACAAGATATAAACAAAGTTCTGACCTTAGATTCAAAAAAATCAATTGTACCAGCAAGGGACATGGTGATATAACTAAGCTGCATTTAATTCAATTAAGTCAACATTTATTAAATACCTACTGTGCTACACACTAGACATAAGCAAATATGACTCTACTATTCACAGTTCACACATAGAAGACTTGAGTATTTTAAGTTGACTGAAAATCCAATGTGATGTGGCTGGCAGAAAGGCTAATGCAATCTTAGCCTGCTTTAATAGAATTAAAGTATCCAGAAAAAAAAGGGAGGTGATTGTCCAGCTCTGAGCTAAATAGATCAGGATACCACATGTTAAGAGGAACATTGACAAACTGGGGGGAGGCCGGAGAAAGGTGATGGGACTCCGTGTCACATGAAGAATGGTTAAGGGGTGTTTCAACTGAAAGAGATAATTCAGAGTCATGACAGGTGTCTTCAAGTATTCAAAAGGACCTCTTGCAGAAGAGGGACTAAATTTATTTTGCTTGGACCCAGTAGACAGAGCTAGAACTCATGGGTAGAAGTTAAGAGTCCAATTTCAGCTTAACCTAAAAAACTTTCTATCAATGAGAGCTCTTCTGGATGGAACTGTCTTCCTCATGAGGCAGTGAGTTCCCTATTTCTGAACCTGCTCAAGTAGAGGCTTGACAATCTCTTGTTAGGGATATTCTTTAAATGATTCATGCTTTAAGTAAAAGTTGGACTTGATGACCTGTGAGATCACTTCCAATGCTGGAATTCTATGGTTCTCCAGCTATTTGCCATTTTCCAGTTTCTTTCCTTTTTCCAATTTTGTGTCTCGGCTTAGGTTGTTGCCTTGGCTTAGAATGATTCTCTGGCCCACTCTTCACCTATCAAAATCCTTCCTAGCCCAGGTGAAATGACCAGTCCCTCCATGAAGCTTTTCCTGATAATGCCCTCCTCCAGATGTGATATCTCCCTACTATAAGCCCCTATGCATTTATAGACCTCTTTCAGGGCACCACTCACATTGGACTTTGTTTCCTTCCTTTCTTTGTCTCTCTCTGTTTTTTTCTCTGTCTCTCTGTTTCTTTGTGTTTCCTCTTTCTCTGTTTCTCTCTGTCTCTGTTTTTTTGTTTCTCTGTCCCTGTCTCTCTCTCTCTCTCTCTCTTTCTCTCCCTCTCTCTCTCTCTCTCTCTCTCTCTCTCTCTCTCTCTCTCTCTCTGTCTCTGTCTCTGTTTCTCTCTCTCTGTCTCTTTCTCTCTCTGTCTCTCTGTCTCTCTCTCTCTCTTATAGTACCTACTATGTGCCAGGCACTGCACTAAGCACTTTAGAAATATTACCTCATTTGATTCTCACAACAACCCTGGGAGGTAGGCGCTATAATATGCTGATATGATCTCCATTTTACAGATGAGGAAACCAAGGCTTAAGAAAACAAAAGTTAAGTGACTTGCTCAGGGCCATACAGTTAGGAAGTATCTGAGACCAGATATGAACTTGGGTCTTTCTGAATCCAGACCCAGCACTCTATAAGGGGACTCGCTGTTTTGGTATTGGACTCAGTTCTAATACCCAAAGGCTTTGACTCTTTTGCAGGTCTGATCTCTCAGGCTCAATCAAGCATTCCACCAGCCTCAGACTTCCTAGCAGCGAGAACCACAAGCATAGACACTACCCCTGTCAACTTACACCAACAACAACACCAATAATACAGAATTAGGATGATCTGGTGGCTAGAAGTCTAGCTTTGGGATCAGGAAGATCTTGGTTTGAGTATTTCCTCTGACACATACTAGCCATGTGACAATGCCGGGGTCCTCACACAGTTCTCTAAAACCCTAAATGACACAGATACCTTGCTCGTTTCTGTTAGTGGCGGTTATTTCTGCATTGGGAGTTATTCCAATGATAAAATCACAGTCCCGGACCAAACCAACAAACTAATAGATGCTTTAAGGCTTACAAAGGGTTTTACATATACATGGTTTCATTAATCTTCCCAACGGCCCTGTGAGGGAGGTATTCCAAGTGTTATCATCTTCATTTCACAGATCAGGTAACTGAGGCTTAGACGGGTTAAGTGACTTGTTGCCCATGGTCACAAAGCTAATGTATTAAGAGGTAGAATTCAAACTCAGGTCTTCTCATGTAATACCTACAGCACCACAATCATCATTATTCTAAGGCTGCTTTCATAGAGTGAAGGATAGGTACTGATACCTCTGCAGGAGATGGTATGAGGAGGAAGTGTGGCGTGATGGAGAGGGCACTGGAATCAGTGTCAGGAAGAAGAGGGTTTGAATCCTACCTCAGATCCTTTTGTGGGATCCTAGACAAGTCACTGAACCTCTCTGTGCCTCAGTTTCCTCATCTGTAAAATGAGGGGGTGGATTTGGGGTTCGGTAGTCTCTAAGTTTCCTTCTGGCTCTAAATCTATGATTCTATGACAATGTTGCTTCTCTTTTTTTAAACTTTTATTTTCCAACACCTTCCTTTTTTTTTTTTTTGGAGGGAGAGGCAAGGCAATTGGGGTTAAGTGACTTGTCCAAGGTCACACAGCTAGTAAGTGTCAAGTGTCGGAAGCTGGCTTTGAACTGGTGCTCTATTCACTGCCCCAACTAGCTGCCCCTACATCTTCCTTTTTAACATGTTAAACAGCCTCAGTTTCCTCATTCATAAAATGGGGAAAATCATAGCACCTACTTCACACGGCTGTTGTAAGGATCAAAAGAGATAATATGTTTAAAGTGCTTTGCCAACCTTAAAAGCACTTATATAAATGTCAGCTACTACTGTCATTATCATTTTAGATAGCTGCCCCCTGACAGCTGCTAACCCTTGAAATATAATTTTCCATAGCATAGCTGGTGAGGCTGATGTTTAAAATTCCTCCAGTTTTTTATCCTTTGTGTTGAAATGCTAAAACTATGACTGGCGAGGAAGCGTATTTATGGGTATCAGTCATTTATAACAGCTCAGCTTTGTTTTTTGGTTGGGTTTTTTTTTTTGTCAGATCTTTTCTGAGAGCAGGTTTGGATAGGAAGGAGGGGGTGGGGGAAGAAGCTATTCCTTCCTTACCTTGTATACAAAGAAGTCTTCCTCAACACACAGGGCTTATAAAACTAGCAATCAGAATACTCCACATAGGGACTTCTAGTCTTGAAGATAGTCATTCCCTGAACCAAAGGTCTTCTGAGCCTAACCTCAGGACCCCACTTCTGGAGTGATGAGGAGATAGATGCAGGACCTAAGTGCAGGGATGCTGGAAACTGACAGGCCGGGAGCCCCTGGTCCCATACTTTCTAATTGGACCTTTCAGTGTTTCTGCAACAAGAGGCAGCCTGCAGCAATGTCCTCCCCCCACCTCCAAAGTGAGAGTAGGAAGGCTCTTAAAAGGGCGATACCAGCCTAGGTGACACCAATCTCCCCAGGATCTGCTTGAAGAGGAGGTTGTGGGGCGCCTCTGCCTTTGTGTGGGACTAGGTGGGGCTGGGGCCCAGGTTACCACTGGGGGATCCCAGAAGCAGAGGTGGCTTGGGGGGGGGCAGACTAGACTCCTCATCCCTCAAGCAGGCCCCAACAAGCTGCACATTTCTCTGGGGCCCAGCCCAACTCTGCCTGTCAGACTCATCCTGGGAATTCAGCCAGGGCTCCCCCAGGCCTCAGTGGGAGGTGATGGGGGTAAGTGAAACATTCCCAGCACCCATAGGAGACAGGAAAAGCCTCCGGGAAGGGAAAGCACGAGGGACTCTAGGGAGTGGGGAAGTCTCAGATCCTCTGGGGCTCAGCTTCCAGAAGTCAAGTGGGGTTGCACCCTTGGTGCAGGGTGGATAGCCTTGTTTCCATTTACTTCTTATCTCCCCAGGAGACTTAAGGTTTCCTCTTTGCTCAGTCCTTCAAGTTGCTGTTGGGAAAACAGAGTGTCTTCCCACATCACCCCTGTAGAGAGAAGGAAGGAGGTTGGGCCCCTGCCCTTCAGTCCTTCCTTGCTTTTCCCAGCACCCAAATTTGAATCTTGGACTCTGACTTCCAAGGTGTGGGAATTCAGGGCTGGTGTTGGGCCCAGTGCTCCATGATTCACCTCACTGGGCCTGTGGGGCTTGTTGTGCCAAGTCGGCCAACCCCTGGCGATGGGGAGGTTGACAGCATGCCAGGCATGAGAGAATGAGCTGTGGGCTGATGAGGGAACTGTCAGGGTGGAGCCTCAGTACCTGGAATCTGGGTCCATTCCCAAAAGGTCCTAACCTTAATTCTGCCTACTTTTAGAATCAGGGCAGCCTCTCTACAGCTCCCCTGCCTTCTTGAGCCAGCCCATTGTATAGAAGGTTTCCATGAGCCCCAGCTGATCCATTCCCAGGGGCTGGAGTAGAGAGGAGAAGCCTCATCTTCAGCTCACCCCTTAAGGCTGTTACATATTAGCACCGACTGGGGCAACTCGGTTTCCACATCTATAAAATGACAGAGTTGGATTCAATGTTTCCAAGGTCTTCTCCAACTCTAAATCTATGATCCTTCTCTTCTCTACTTGAGAAAAGAGTGAAAGTTCCCTTGCTACCAGAGAATTTCGAAGGCTTGGGTTCTGCTTAGCTGAGAAACTTCCTCTCAGACCTCAGGAACCATCTCCTCCTCTTCCTTGGCAAGAGGCTTTAGAGATGGGTGGGGGCAGTTGGTTCTTGAGCCCTGCTTCTAAGTAGCACAACACAGAAGGGGCCAGGCCCTCCTGGCACAAAGCAGTAGCTGATAAGTTGAGCTCGGGCTTCAAAGGCAGCCAGTTCCCTAGAACGAGTTGGGTGAGAAATTGGAGGGCCGGCCTTCTCTCTGCAGGGGAGCTAGCAGCAGGGCCCAGCCCCGAAGGAGCTGAGAGCTAAGTGAGCACTCCAGCCCCTACCCTCCCTTCCCTTCCCACATGGTTCTCAGGTCCGGCACTCAGAAGTGCCTCCTGGTGGCAGGAAGGTGGCCAAGGAACGAAGTGGGTGCTGAGGCTGAAGGCAAGGCCTTCTCGAGGGCCCTCCCAAATCAAACAATACATCTCCGCGGGCCGGTGGGAAGGGAGATGACAGAGATGCTCAAAGCCCCCCATGAATAGGAGGCTGAGCCAGTGGGCAAAGCAGCACCCAGCCTCCCAGAGAAGAGTAAGAGCCTGGCTCTGTCCCTTAAATCAAAGCCTGTTAAGCTGCCCTTTCTTTGGGTCCAGAGGAGCGGCTGCAGGAATGCGAATTCCAAGGCCTTTTGAATTACAAATGGGCGCCGCTTGCAGCCTTCCTTTGTCAAGCTGCTGGCTTTGTTATCTATCCCCGAGCGAGGTGACAGGGGCCAATCAGCACCAGCAAAGGCGGGCACACACTCAACCCGCCTCAAAAGGCCGGGGTCCCCGCGTCAGCACCAGCCAATCAAGGCGACCCATGTGTGTCTCGGTCGCCCTTTCACTTGCCCCAAATTTGACCAGGGTTTCTAGCAGCATGATTAATAGGATCAAACCTCCGGCCGAGAGGCAGGCATGTGTAAGACCCCCGGGCTCCTTCCTAGGCGACTGAGGGAGGTCTGGGCAGTTTTCCTTGAGAAAGAGAGCAGAGAGAAGGGCGAATGGGCAAGGCCACAGACCATAGCCCCCCAGAGAGACCGATGGGCCCAGCCATGAGGCACAAAACCTACAGAGGACAACCTAGGACCCTATCGATGGCAGCATGGTTTAGGGGGAAGTGTATATGGTGTGCCGGGGAAGAGTTGGGGAGCAGGGTGGGGTTAGCGCTGGACTTGGGTTCAGGGGAGGTTTAAATCCAGCCTCTGCCACTTAATGACTGTGTGAGCCTTCTCTGGGCCTCAGTGTAGTCATTTGTAGTAACCTACCTTGCAGGGTTGTGAAGGTGAAATGAGACAGTATGTATCAAGCTCAGTGCACATCTCAAAGTGCATCAAATTCTATTATTCTCCCCATCTTCTTATGCTTCAGTTTCCCCCGGCTGCAGTAGGTATCATTATTCCTACCTTCTTGGGAATGTCATAAGGATAAAACAAATAATAAATGGTTGGCATTTCGGGTTGTCAGAAGACCTCATAAGGTGTTATTAAAGAAAAGTGTCTGTAGATAGATCCTAGGATGAAAGGCATTGGGTAAATATAGACTCTGAATGTCACTGTGAACCAGGAGGAGTTGGATTGTGTCAAATTACTGCTGGAAACTCCACAAAAAGGAGTGAGAACCTCCCCCCCCCCATAACTTGTGCTTTTGGACAGCTGTGGTTAGTTGGTGCTCCCCACTGGTTTGCTTTGTCCTTCCCCACACACACCTGGAAAGGAGATGCCTTTCAGGCTAACATCCCACATGTTGGCTCTTTCACAGCCTAACATGGCTAGAAGCAGCTGCCTATGTTCATTGCCTCCTGACCTTGGTTCCCATTCACTCTTCAACCCCTTCCAATCTGGCTTCCAGCCTCACCATTCAATTCAAACTGCTCTTTCCAAGGCCACCACTGAACTGAATACAAGGGTCTTTCCCCACTTCTCATCTTTTTTGACCTCACTGTAGCTTCTGAAATTAACTACCTCCTCCTGAAGACCCTTTCTTCATGGTTTTCCTGATGCTGTTTATTTCTTTTACTTGCCTCCACTTACACTTGAATATCCTTTGCTGAATCATCAATCATGGCATACTTCAGGGCTCTCTTTTCTCTCAGTGACCTTGTTAGGCTCAATTATCATCCCCTATGCTGCCTCTAAAGCACACACATGCCCAGCTCTAATCCCTCTCCCGAACAGCAATCTCTCATCACTGTGTTGGACATCACTAGATGTCTAATGGGCACTTCAAACTCATGCCAACTCAGGATGGAACTTCTCCATTCCATCCACAAGCCAAGCCATTGGTTTCTTCCTTCTTCCCCATTTTTGTCAAAGCCATCAACATCCAAGTTCCCCAGGTTTACAAGTCATCCTCTGCTCCTTTCAGTCCTCTCTCAGCTTTGCTCCTGACTCTCTGGATTTCTCCCTCCATCATGCCCTGGCAGCCTTCCCAATCTGGAAGATAACACCTTTATTGAGATCCAGCAACCTTCTTAACCCGGAAGATTGTGCTGCCTCTTCAGTCCCTTCCTCATTGGTCAGTTCTTCCTGTAATCTCCATTTTAAGAAGATACCCAGACCCACCAAGTTCACTCCTTCCTTCCTCTACTGGCTCCATTCTTGAGCCTGGACTTCTTTCTCCGCCATGCCCTCTCGTGGACACTTTGCTTCCTGTTTTTCAGCTTCCCCCGTTAGAATGTAAGCTCCTTGAGGACAGGGCCTTTTTTGTATTCTCTACTTTGTACTGTACTTTGTTTAGCAGTGCCTGGCTCTGATTTGACTTTTCCCTTCCCCTCACCACCATATCCAATCAGTTGCTGTTTCGTTGAATCGGCTTCTGTTTCTATATCCTTAGTCTCACCACTCAAAGGACTGCTACCCTGCTTCAGGTTTTCATCACCTCTAACCTGGGCAATTCCAACAGCCTCTCTTCTTTCCAGTCTGTCCTTCACATAGCTAAAACTGCTATTCCTAAAGGCCGGATCTGTCTGGCATTCAGCTCCTCTATACTTTCCTGCATCTATGATCTCACTAATCAGGGAACTCCTTCTAATGACACAGCTCTGCCACCCCAATCACAGCTGCCCTTCTTGGGTGACTCTTGTCCATGTTCTCCCAAATGTTGGGGCCTTCCTTCGCTTTTCCCATCATTTTGAGGGTATCAGTGCAGCACTCTGATCCTTTGTTCTTGCCATGTGATCAGCCCATCTTTTTAGACGTACTTTCCTTCATACTTAAACGGGCCTTTCTGTTCCCCAAAAGTGACAGTTTGGTTCCCACCTTCTGGTCAGTGAATAGGATGTCTCTTGCCCAAAGAATGCTCTTCCTCCTATCGCTGCCCTTTGGAATTCTTAGCTCCCTTCTATACAAGGATTTTTCAGATCATCCTGTCAGTGTTCTTTTCTTCCCTATCCCTACTCCAAAACACTTTCCCAGCACTTAGCATGGTACATAGTAGACACTTAGTAGACTACATTTGCTTCTGTGCATATGCGTTGTATCAGCACCTGCCCCCCTCCCCTTAGCAGAACTGAAGCAATGGATTTCACTTCTACCTCTGTCTCCCCAGCTCTTTGCAGCACTTTATATGTAACTAATCTGCCACCCCTACTATAGCAGCAATGCAGCTTGTGAAGTTTTACAAATTAATCATTGACTATGTAATTCTTCCTTCCTGCCGTAGTAACAGCAGTCATCATTAAAACAACTATGTTCTAGGCCAGTAAATCTGTATCCCCCAAAGGTTTACTTTTCTCCCTGTGCCTTTTCTAAACACTCCCACTACTCTCCCCCTGTGTGCCCCGCCTCCCCCCCCACCAAGCACCGTTACATCTCCAGGGCCTGGCTAGAAATTTCCACACTTGGCACTCCAGAGACACCTCTACTTTAGGCCAAAGGGCAGTTATTTTTGTGAAACAGAAAACCCAGTGACAAATGATGCAGAAAGGCAGGCACAGGATGGCATCACAGTGAGAAGTGTCAGATGTATATGTGTGTATGTACAGTGAGGATGACTGAGGAAGCACTGGACCTTCCATAGATTCTTTATTACATGTTTTATCAGTCATCAGAGATGAAATCCTATGTCCAGGCAGAGGCAGGTGCGTTGTAAGAGCAGACTGGTTCTCTTTTAGCTCCAGAGCCAGAATGGGGCAGGGCAATGGATGGGTGCTCGGTTCCACTGTCCCCGGGCAGGGTCCTGGGGGTCCCGACTGGCAGAGATGACAGAATGGAGAGGGGAGGAGGCTAAGTTCAGGCGTCAGTGACCTCCATGTTCTGCAGCCGGCCTTCTAGGGCTGCATCTCCAGTCGTCATTTTCTTTTTGCCACCCTCATGCTGTTTCTTTTGTTTCTTGGATGGTTCCTGGTCAATTGGGGCGGGTTTCACAAAGGGGATCAATTCTTGAAGACCTTAGAAGGAAAAAGAACGAAACCAAGTGGTTTCTACTGGCTACGGACAAAGAGGCGGTGAGCCCAGGGAAAAACTGAGTCAAAGGGGACCCTTTGAGGGAAGAAGACCTCGCAATCTCTCTACTCTCTCCTTTGAACTAGGGTTAGCTATATTTAGATTTCTCTCTTGCTTTTTTCATTTCCTTGACGATGTTCTTTGGGAGGCTCAGAGGACAAGGTATTGAGATATTGTGAAGTAAGAAAATTCTTGAGTATATTGGGGGGGCACTGGAAGGAGGAATGAAGGGAAGAAGGGAACACCAGGGGAGGGGAGGGGGACAGGTGTGTCCCGACCAGCTAGGATTTGAGATATAAGGAAGGTATAGTAAAGGGGTATGGGTGAATTGAGTGGAGAGAAACAGAGGAATAGGGGAAAGAGATCTCACCTGGTGGCATGAATTCCTTTAACTTCTCAGGCACAATGATACCCTTCTCTGTCTGGTAGTTTTCTAGGATGGCACAGATGGTCCGGGTAGTGGCACACATTGTGGCATTGAGCATATGGACAAATTCCACCTGGAAGAAGTGTGTCCCCACAGTGTCATTCAAAGCCCAACTGCCAGTCTGTCCCTCTGAGACCCAATAACTATCTCCAAAAAGTTCTGTGCAAGGAAGTAGTCATCTTATTCTTCACTTAAGCCAGAGAGAGCAAAGCTAGTAACATTCTGTAGAGAAGGGCCAAATTCAGGCTGACAGCTAAGAGTCCAAACCTGATCACCGTGTGCTGCTTTGACTCTGAACAGAAAACTTGAGCCTCTCTCAGTAGTCTTAAGGTTGATCAGAACTATATTCTTAATTCTCATCCCAGAGCCTGCTTCTTCCTGATGTCCAAAGGGCTCCTACCTTATCCATCATCTTCTTAGTCTGTCCATAGCGGATGCGGAGCCGACGGGCCTGATAGTCTGTGCAATTCGAGCAGGATACTAATTCACGGAAGGCTCCTGAGCCAGGGAACCAGGCCTCCAGATCCAGCTTCTTACTGGCAGCATGGTTCAAAGAGCCTATAAAGAAAAACCTTGAAAATTCATGACAGCTGTAGAAACTTTTACCAAGACTCGGGGATTTTCTACTTCCTTTCACTACTCTCCCTGAAGTTGGACGGAAGCCATTTTCCCTTTAACTCATTCCCATCAGCTACAGCACAGAATTCTCTATCTGAGGGAAAAGAACTCACCAAATGTCCCTTTTCCCAAGGCAGTCAAATTTATATGTGAACTCCAGAGCAGAATGAGAAGAACACCATATTTTAATTTCAGTTTACAAATGGAATTATAATAATTTAATCAATGTAACCAATTAGCAGGGCTGTTTTTTGTCTCTGTGAAGCAGCCCAAATGGTGAAGATGTTTATGGGGTATAGTGAAGAGGAAGAGAGAAGACAGAGGGCAGCTGCTGCTGGGTCTCATACCTGAGACAATATTCACAATGTGATAAGGAATGCCCAGGGCCTGGTAGAATTCCTCTGCGGTGCTGATCATCTCGTCAAACATTTCCCATGATTTGTTGTCATGCGGTGATGCATACACAAACTGCTCAATCTAGAAAGCGAGCCAAGAAAAAGGTGACAGAGATGCAAGGTTAGGACGAGTTAACTGAGGGATCTAGGGGATCAGGAGTAGGGACTGGGGAGGGAATTCAATTCTCCTGCTCTTTTGTTGCTGATCTGCCACCCCAGTGCCAGTGGGAACCATGGCAGCTAGAGATGACCATCAGTGAAGAAGAAGGCTGGGGCCCACAGAGCACAAAGTCAGAGCTCCTCAGTACTACTGATGGATGGCATCTTGGTAACACTTTAAGGTGCTATATCTCCCATGAGCCTCTCAACAACCCTGTGAAGTAGGCACTGTAGGTATCATTAGCTCCATTTACAGAGAAGAAAACAGGCTCTGAGGGGCAGTGACTTGTCCATAACTACACAACAAGTGTCAGAGGCAAGACAAATTCAGGCCTCTCTTGACCAAAAGTCTATCACCCTTTCCCCTAATGTATTATGCTATTGCCATCAGAACTCTTCTCCTTTGAGTTTTCCACCAAAAATAATCCCCAAACTAGCAAGGTCAATGGGAGAGGTGGATATAGAGCAAGAGCCATTTCCAGAGAAGTTTTTCTCTCCCTAGAAAGCTGGGGGATGTGACTAAGGATCCATGCAGCCTATGAATAAGGAGAGGCACTTTTCAGGAAGGAGCATAAGAGGTGAGACTTGGTCCAATGTGACCTCAGCTGACTCACTTATCAGACCAGCTATTTCCTCGAGCCATCCTGGATAGAGAGGAATTTCTCCTCCTTACCCTGACTCCATCTACTCACCTTCTCAAACTGGTGAACTCGAAAGATGCCACGGGTATCGCGACCGTGGGAACCCACCTCCTGGCGGAAGCAGGTAGAAAAGCCAGCATACTTGATGGGCAAGTCCTCTGGCCGAAGCCACTCATCACGGTGTAGGGCAGCAATGGGCTGCTCTGAGGTGGCGATCAGGTATTTCTCATCATAGGAATTATCATCAGATTTTTCACTGCCTTTGCCAATCACCTGTGAGGATCACAGATCAGATTTTAGAACTGGAAGGGGTATAAGAAGTCATCTTCTAGGCCAATCTCCTCATTTTACAGATGAGAAAAATGAGACTTCAAGTGGCTAAAGGACTGGCCCAAGGTGCCACAGTAGAGCACAGCTGACTGAAACAAGGCACTGACTCCAAATGCAGCCCTCTTTATATTTCACTACACTGAGGGAGCCCCCACCCCTTGCCCCTCTCCTGCTGCTGCTGGCTAAGAGATGAGAAAGAAAACTGAGGTTAGCTGGAAACCCGATACAAGATGGCTCAGGTGAGTGAGACAAGGAGAAGGACTATCATTCAAAAGGCGATCCTCTGGGCTGGAACTGCAGAGATTCTTCCTCCAAAGCATGCTGAACGAGGGAAGACTAAGAATGGATAAGGAGCTCCTATCAGATACCAAGTCCTGTAATCTCTTTTCCTTCTCTTCCTACCCTGCTGGATGACTTTGATGGCCCCCTAAAACATCTCCTTCCCCTTAGTCTTTCCCTCCTACTGCAGCCAGGTTTGCCTTCTTTATACACAGAGATTGACTGTCTGGGCCTATGATACACACCTTGTACAGCTCCTCGTCAAACTGGCTGAGCTGTGCCACCTCCTGCATCACCTCTTTTCTCATGAAGAAAGGGGTATAGATGGGGGTGTAGCCCCTGCTAGAAAGGGTTCGAAGGGCAAGCTGGATAAGGGCCTGTTCCAAGAACACGAGGACTCCCTGTAGGAATAAAGAGTTATTGATTCTCGAAGAGTTAAGCCACCTGCCAGAATTAAACCAGAAGCAGTTTGGGTGACAAAACCTAGCAAAACCAGCCATTACTGAAGAGGCCAAGACAACTTCTGAAGTGTAAGCAACAAATACAGGTAGCTGTTCTCTATTCCTATTTGTCCCCATGTGCCACCAAATAAAATCCCTTAGAGGAAAAGCACAAACTTTGTAATCTGGTAGGATCTCAGAGAGACATCTAGTCTAACCTATACATGAAAAGTATCTCACAACTATAAAACACTCCAGAGTGGTTGTCAAGCCTCAGCCTAATTCACTACCTGGAAGCAGCTGGTTCCACTCTGGGACAGTTCTAACTGTTAGAAGGTTTTTCCTTACATCAAATCTAAATCTGCCCCCTTGTAATTTCTACTCATTACCCCTGGTTCTGCTCTCTGGGGCCAAAAACAAGAGCAATGGGTGGGTTAAGATACCAGACTAAATGTAACTGCTTTTAAAACAGAACTCAGAGCAAGGTCTCCTCCAGCTTATTTCTTAAAACACTGCACTTCCCTTTCACTTGGCTCTCTTTCAGCAGTAATTCTGGCTGGGGAGAGGAACTCTCATTACTAATGATAAATGCTTAGGGATAATTAAAGAGAGATGAGAGGATTTCCATAGATGCTTTTCAGAAGTGAAAAAGAACTAAGTCTAGAACAGTTTCTCCTGACAGTTTTTTTTGGAGACTAGCCAATTTAAGGAAATTCAAAGCCCTAACCTCCTCCCTCTTGGACAGCTCTATAAACTAACCCAGTTGAGAGCAAGCATCACTCCCAAGGGACATGTAGGTAGCAGACATGAGACAAAGTGGTGACCTTTCCCCAGCTGCTTGGGGGGGGAAGCCATGACCTTTGGTTTTTCAGAAGAGGCGCCCTTTGGAAGTGGCTTCAGGGGACACTCATGCCTAGAAAACATTCTCTGGTACCACTATTAGAAATAACTGCTTTCCTGGTTAGACAATGAGTAGACAGACTCAACCGTAGACTAGCATTTATTATGCTCATTACCTTTGCCACGTCACTGCTGACCTCTGACTCTGCCCCAAATCTCTCACTGCCCATTTGAGTGGAAAATATTTGAATGTGATACCAATATCTTATAGAGATGATACAGCAAAAATGGCTCTCTCTAGAAGGCTGGATTGCTCTATGGACTCATTCTTCTATGGACACTAGTCCCCAACTGTCACCTTCAGGAAGTAGCCTCGGCTCCCAGCTACCACTGCTCCTTTTTCACCTTCAAAGCCATCCACCATCACGACCAGGTCCACATGAGAATATTTCTTTCTCGCAGTACAATCACCCCAAATCCTCTCTACTTTGTTGTCAGCATCCTGAGTAAAGAGAGTCAAGAGAGAGAACAAGGAGTCCTCATTCTGTAATCACCTTCTATCTGATGCCTACACTAAGAGGAAACAGTTTTGTGAAGAAGTCTCCTAGCTCTCTCACAACTGAGCTTTGTCTAACTCCTACTATAAGAGCAAACAGTTTTGTAAAGAAAGCCCTTAGCTAACCCACAACTGAGCTTTGTTCACCGTAAACAGAGCCTAGAGAAGAGACATTGCCGGAAGCTTTATTCAAGGCATAAATGCTAGTTTGGAAAGTCCAGGAGACTAGAGACATAATGAATGAGATCATGATTTTTCAGGAGACCTGTAGTACACTTTTTTGCTTTTACCCATTTAAATGACTCTGCCCCTTCTCCTGACAATCAGTACTGCCTGGAGTACTGGTGAGAATGCAATCTCTTTTTCCTGGCTCTCATTGGTCCAGAGGCCATAGTAAGGGCGGGTTCAGGGCCCTGATCCCGACTGCCTGTCTCAGCTCTGCAGCCTCTTGCACACCAGGCCTCAGAGAGTTTAATGCTCAACAGAGAATGAATGAAAGAGGCACAGATGGGCCTTGCCACGGCTGGGGTGTCATGGAACAAAGACTAAGCTCAGAGCTGCTTTGTGCTCTGGAAGCTCCAGCTCCACAGGAAACTTTTATCATGCAGATTTCCCTTCAACCTGCCTCTTCTCAGTTGGGTGTGGGTGAGGGGGTTAGATTGATTTAGCAGACCCCTCCCACCAAACCCACTGCTTCCCTGGGCAACAAGCAGTGTAGGAGAGCAGCCCCATTTAGAAGAGACTTCTGTGCCAGCATCTCTTCCTACCTGCTGCCTCTGCTACTTCCTAATCAGGCAGGGATCTGACTGCTTCAATTCCCAACTGGTGGGCAGAAGGAAGACACAAAGAGCCTGCTTGTGACCCAGAGAGTGCCAGTGTTTCATAGTTCTTCCCCCATGAACAGAGACAGCAATGTGAGGTGCTTTCCTATTGCGGTTACTGCTGCTTACCTCGTCATTGCTGATGGGCACAGAGGGATGGAGGAGGTTCCCAATTTCTCGGAGACTCTCCAATCGCTCTGCTTCCAGTTGTATCCTCTCAGCATCACACTTGATGATGGCTTCGTCAATGAGGAGTCGCACTTTTTTTATCTGTGTCACTTTCAGGCTCTACACATCAAGAAATCCAGGCCAGTCCAGGTTACTCTAAGACAGGGTCAGGGCTAAGAACAGACTCGAGTGATCTGACTCCCCACTATGTGAATGCACGAAAGTCAGTGTCTCAGAGTGCCATTAAAAAAAACAAACAAACCGGGCTTTCAAAGTATCGAGGATTATTTCACAAAGGGATTAGATGTGTAAAACATCCCTGTCTTATAATCATATTTCTGTTTTCCCCTGGAATGCCTAAGGCACAGGTGAATTTCAGTCCATTTGCCCTTTCTATATATTGTGAGAAGTTCTGATGGGATAGCACATTATGAGATCCCTCACGAGAATTCTCCACAAGATCTTCCTGAGTGTTCTAATTAAGTAATGGAGCAGGTATTATCTTTTATTGTTCTCTAATTGTTTTATATGTTTATTGCTTTCCTAGGAAAGCTTCCTGAGTAGGTGCTGATACTTTGTCTCTCCCATTGCACTTTGTACAATGCTAGCAGGTAGACAATAAATATATCTGTTGATTCAAATTCAAAATATTGGATTGCATTGGGGAAATAAAGAGGGTAAAATGAAATTACTTAACCCTAAACATTAGCCCAGCACCCCCCCTCCCCAATATCTACTCTACATTTCCCCTCTCCACATCTATTTTTCATCTGCTTCCATCACTAATGTCCAGTGAAGACTTTGGAATACAGGGGACAGCAAGGGAGTGGTATAAGTTTAGGCTTTTATTTTGCAAACTGCACAAGTTCAAAGAGTTGAAGAAAGTAAGGACAGTAGAACTGAGTGTGTACACCCGCAATTTCAGAATAAGGTCACGGGAAAAAAGGACAGAAAACCCAAATCGGTCATGCTGGGACAGAAAAAGAGAAAGTCTAACATACCGTTAACATGTCTGCGGTCAGGTCATCAAGGTTCAACACACTCTCTGGTAAGGATTCATTATCCCCCACAGGCTCTTTTTTCTGCAGAAAGAAAGAAACCCAACACTACAAAGACAGAGGAAAACTCCAACATAGTTCTATAAATGTACACCTAATACACACTTTCATTTAAAATAATTTTGAAGAAGTTCAACAAATTTTTACTAACCTTAATTATTTTTTCAGTGTTCTTAGAATATGGAAAAACATGAAGAAGTATAAAAGAAGTCATCAGACCTTAAGTAGGTCAGAGACAGAGGGAAAGGTCCCAGAGAGAAAAAAATACTGATAGCAGCCCTTTTTGTGGTAGCAAAGGGCCAGCACAGAAGTGCCTGATAAATGGGGAAGAGTTGAACAAACGGTGGCATTTAAATGTAGGGAACATTATTGCACTGTAAGAAATGACAAATATGAAGAATTCTGAGAATCTTGGGAAGTCTTGGATGAACTGACGTACGGTGAAATCAATACAACCAGGAAAACAATTCATATGATAATCACAGTAAGATCAGAGAAAAGAACACTGAAAGAGCAGAACTCTGATGAATGCAGTGACTAAGCATGACTTCAGAGTACGAACAGAGAAGTGTGCCTCCCACCTCTTGTTAGAGAGGTATGAGACTATATGTGCAAAATGAAGCATATACTTTCCAACATGCCCAGTGTATGGATTTGTTTTGCTTAACCGTAGCCTGTTAGAAGAGAAGGTTCTTCATTGTACACAGTAACTGCAACATTGTGAAATGAGCAACTTTGATAGACAATTTCAAAAGACTCATGAAGGAAAATACTATCCACATCCAGAGAAAAAACTATGGAGTCTCAATGCAGATGGAAGCATCTCTCTGTCTCTCCCTCTCCCTTTCCCCCCACTTTTCTCATGGTTTTTCCCTTATGTTTAATATGATTGTACATGTACAGCCTATATTAGATTGCTTGCTGTCTAGTGGGGAGGGGAACTGACCCAAGAAGGGAAAAAAAATAAAAGTGAATGTTAAATATTTTTACATGTAATTGGAAAAAAAAATAAACTGTTATTAAGCAAGGGGAAAAAGTAGAGAGGGTTCTTTTGGGAGTGAGGATAGTAGTCATTAGGAGGTGACACTGATGTTTACAAAAAATAACAAAACTTTTTTTTTTAAAAAACAAACAAAACTGGAACTATTATGCTTTGCCCAAATTTAAATAACCCATCAGTAAGTAGTAGGATTGGGAAATCAGGCTCTTTGCTATTATCTTGTAATTCATTATGCCCAAAGTTGCCATTTGCCTACAAATGTTTTGAGTCTTCTTGAAGAGTTTTCTTATCTCAACCCTACCATCACAAAAAAAACCACCCCAAAAACCCAAAGCACTCTCATCCAAATGCCTTTCAAATAAATATTCCTTGCCTAAGTAAGGCTGTCAAAAAACAAAAAGAAAAACTCCCTCCCCTCCCAATTCAAGTCATATTTTCTTCACTTAATCCAAACATTAAGAATGGGAGACAAATAGTATGGGGGAACTTGGGAACTATTTTTGACCTGCACCTGTGATTTCATACATCTGAGGAACTCTCACTTTGGATACATCTCTAGTGATGCTGACTGGCAACTTAGAGTCATGGAGAGTTGCCTGGAGCCCTGAGAGGTTAAATGACTTATCTGTGGCCCCATAACCAGTGTCAGATGAAGAACTTATAGGTGTCTTCTCTACTCCAAGGGTCGCCCTCCCCATTTATTACATCAGACTGCCTCTGATAAAGGAGATAGAAAGGGGAAAAAAACCCCAGAAAATTGAGAAATTCATTTGCTGAAAATTGGGAGTTGCAAGTTCCTTTCCAAGAAGGGCTGTTTTTCAAAGTAACTGGCCAAATCGCCCTCTTTAGTCCCAGCAGAGTGCTATGTCGACTTGAACAGAGCACTGGATTGGAATCTGGGTACTGCTGTGGACTACTTAGAGAAACTTGGGCAAGTGACCTCTCTTCTGAGAGCTTGATTTTCATCTTTAAAATGAGGAAAATGGACTCAATGATCTCCAGAGGCTTTTTAGCTCTAAATTCTATTGCCCTCTACATGTGACTTGCTCTTACAAACAGAAACAACTGGTAGCGAGCAGACACTATTCTTTCAACATCTCCTATATACAAATTGGGTGAGATGTTCAGCTCCTCAAAAGGAAAGGATGGTCATCCAATATGACCTTGATAAAAAGGCAGAACAAAGACTTAATGGAAGCAAGGAAGGTATCCAGTAAAATATAAATTCCTTGAAGGCAGGGGTTGTTTCATTTTTGTCTTTGTGTCTCTAGTGATACAAATAGAAGGGAAGGAAGGAGGAAACAAACATTTATGTAGCACTTATGTGCCTAGCTAAGTGCTTTTTACAAATATTACCTCATTTCCTGTGAGGTAGATGCTGTTACAATCTCTATCTTACAGTTGAGGAAACTGCAGCAGACAGGTTAAGTGACTTGCTCGGGGTCACAGAACTACTAAGTGTCTGAGGCTCAGGTTTTGAACTCGGGTCTCCCTGATTCCAGATCTAGTGCTCTATCCACTGTCCCCACCTAGCTACCTCTAGAAGGGACTTAATCAATGTCTGTTGAGTATCTGTGGAAGAAAACCAAAATGCCTCAACATCAAGTCACAAATGAATGTTGCCTATGGAAAACACTCAATGATAGAAAGGACACTCAGTAGATTACCTTCAGTGCCCCTGCCACTATAGAGGTATGGAAGAATTTTCTGAATAGAAACCAGCTTACAAAGGAGTCTAGAAAATTGTCCTGCCATACTATGGAGCTGGCAATCAAGCCAAGTGTAAGACTGTTTTATCAAAATGGGAACACACACTTTCATTTCCTCGCATTGAAGAATGACTGGCAATGTTTGGGTAAATCCAGAGAGGGCATGTGGGGAGGCGGGTAAAGGGGGACTGAGGGAAAATAATACAGCTCTGGGACCTCGGCCAGGATGCAAACAATACGCAAATAGTTCCACAGCAACATAGTCAAGATTCCCAGAGAAAGTAATTTCCATGACTATAGATATCTAAGGGTCATGTTAGGTCACTAGCCAAATGTGCAACATAGTCTTATTAAAAAGTACTACTGACTGCTACCAGTAGAAGAGTAATTTACTGAAACTTAAAAAAAAAAAACTTTCCAGTAGAGTCTTCACTGGTCATTGTACTGCATCTTATTCTCTCAGTCCCTCAAGCTCACAACCTAGGTCTTCCTGGACTCCTCACTATCTCTTACCCCCTACACCCCCAACCAAACTTTTGCCAAGGCCTGTCAATTTCACCTTTGTCTTTTCTCTAACACACTCCCTTTTCTCCTCTGACACCACCACCCTGGTGTGCTGCCCTGGTTAACAGGTGCAAGCCCTGATCACCTCACCCCCTAAAGTACTATAAGTTTGCTGGTGGGTCTACTAGCCTCGTGTCTCTATCTAATCCACCCTCCATTCAGCCAACAAAGTCATTTTCCTAAAGTCCAAGTCTGACCGTGTCACCTCCATGCTCAATAAATTCCAGTGGCTCCTGATTACCTCCAGGATCAAATACAAAATACTATTTGGCATTCAAAGCCCTGCATAACTGGGCCCTCCCACACCTTATTTCAATCTAATGACACTGGCCTCCTGGCTGTTCCACAAACAAGATACTCTATGTCTCAGCTCCAAGCATTTTCTCTGGCTGTCCCCTGTGCACTCTCTCTATATCTCTACCTCTTGGTTCCTTCAAATCTCAAACTAAAATACCATCTTCTACCCAAAGCCTTTTTGAACCCCACTTGCTTCTAGTGCTTTCCCTCTGTTAATTATTTTCTATTTATCCTATATATAATTTGTTTTCCCATATTTGTCTGCATTTTCTTTCTCCCATGACACTGTGACTTTCTTTACAGCAGGGACTACCTTTTGCCTCATTTTCTATCTGTAGCACTTAGCACAGTATCTGGAACATAGTAGGAACTTAATAAATGTTTAATGACCAAATGAAAGCCAATCACAATGTGAAGGACACAGAGATTTTTGAATGATCTAAAAGTAGAGAAAAGTGATTAAAAGAATTTTCAAATGGATGGAAAGTTTATAGAATCACCAAATGATCAAGAGGCCATCAAGTTCAACTCTTAAAAATAAAGAAATTGAGGCAAACAGAGGTTAAGTAACTAGTCCAGGTCACACACAAGGCAAGTAGTATTAGAATTATTTTACCTAAAAAGAGGCTGAACCACAATTTTTTTTTGAGTACATGAAAGATTCTTGGAAGAGGGATCATTTTGCTGATGAATGAACAAGGGGAAATAGACTACCTGAACAAACTGTGGAATGTGATGGGATATTATTGCCCCTAAGGATATACAAGTATGAGACTCAGGATCTTTGGGAAACTTGTCCAGATGCAGTTCAGTAGGTAGAACCAGGAAGACAATGTAACAATGATCACAACACTGAAAATGAAAAGAGTGAAACAGAGCCCAACCTGAGCACTTTTTACGTGTTATCTTATTTTTGTTGGTTTTTTGTTTTTATATCACATTTGTCTTTGAATGTATTAAGCCTCCTTCCCTATCCAGCAAATCATGCCTTATAACAAAGATCAAAAGAGGAAAAAAAACCCGGCAAAACAAACCACCACCACCTGTGGTTGACAATATATGGCACACTCTACATCCATAGTTTTCCACATCTTAAACAAAGGGAAGGAAGTGCATTTTCTCAACTCTTCTCGGGTTAAGCTCAGTCATTATAATCATGCAGCATTCAGTTCCATTTTTTTGTTCTTGACATCGTTAAAGCCATTGTACATGTTCTCTTGGGACAATGGAACATAAATGGGAAGAACGATAACAAAACAATAAAAAATTAATGCTGTGAAATCACAATGATCAAGTTTGCACCCCCTCTCTGCAAAGAGAAGGCACTTCCTCGCCATCTTTGCAGAGGTGGGGTACTATAGGTGCAGAGCATTACACAGAACATCAGACTTTTTCTATGGGGTGATTAGTTTTGCTGTATTTAAAAAAAAACATTTTTGTAATATGCAATGGCTAGGAGAGATTATTAGGAAATGTAGATCACATAAAAACAGTCTCCACAAAAAATGTATGGACAAAAACAATTCTCTCTGTCACAATTGCAAAGGTACCATCTAATCTTGTTCTCTTCTAAATTTTTTTTTTATGGCACGATGTTTTTTATATTCAGGTAATCTATCTCTTTTGAGGATATGGTAAAAAGATGTTGGTCTAAACCTAATTTCTGCCAAACCACTTTCCAGATTTTCTAGCAGCTCTTATCAAACAGGATGTTCTTCCCCAAGAGGTTTTGCGTTGTTGGGTTTATCAAACACCGTGTTACTGGGTTCAGTAATTTATGACTCCTTTTTTAGTCTTTTCCTCTCATCTACTCTTCTATTTTTTTAACCAATACAAAATAGTTTTAATGATTACTGCTTTACAATAAACTGAGTAACTGGGACAAGAAATGAGGAAGTATGCCTTCCCATCTGGTAGAGATTCGAGGGACTGAGTATGGTATGTTACACACTCTGTCAATGTATTCATTAGCCTTGCTTAATTGCTTTTCTTTGTTACAAGGGAGGGTTCATTTAGGAGAATGCATTATCTGGAAATGGCTGGTGTAAGACCAAAGAAAGAACAAGAGGAAGTGAGCCTAAAATGCACCAGAAGGGACTTTTTTCCATTAATAAACATTTGTTAAAGGTTTTCGTGTGCCAGGCACTGTGATTGCTATGCATGGAAAAAGTCAGATGGGAATCTACTTCCCAGCATAACTTTTAAGAACAGGACAAGGATAGAGCTGGTGATTTGGGCATAGTTCTAGCAAGATTTTACTTGAGGTAGTAAAGAAAACAAACAGAAGATCTCCAAAATATCGACAGGCTCCTCTATGATGAAAGTACAGAGGGTCTGCCATCTATGTTAATGAAAGGAATATCCTTCATTGACTAAATCATGGATTCTCCAAGCACCTGTCTGAAGATTGCTTCTAGCTGTAAATCTTTATAATTTCTTTTTTTTTTTGGGCAGGGCAATTGGAGTTAAGTGACTTGCCCAAGGTCACACAGCTAGTACATGTGTCAAGTGTCTGAGGCCGAATTTGAACTCGGGTCTTCCTGACTGACTCCAGAGCTGGTGCTCTACTCACTAATCTTTATAATTTCTATAAAGTGAGAAGCAAGAAATGGGGCAGACACTTGACATATTGGTCTCATGGCACTTAATGTGATGGACTGAATCCAGTACCTGTGCCAAACATTTCATTCCCATCTTTATCATTTCATAGCTTCCTTACCTTCATTTTATCTCCAATTGTCCTGCTGCATAAGTTCTTCAGCTTGTTTAAGTTGTCTGCCCGAAATCTGCCTAGGAATGAAGTATTCAGGATTAAATCAAGCTGAAGGGATGAGTAGACTTCATAAAGGAAATTTCCTTCTCAGCCACAGTTCTGATCTTAGAAACCTTTCATTAAAGTCCAAAGTAGAAAAACAAAAATGATTAAAGATGAAATGTTCATCTGAAAAAATGTTATCTATGAGAAAAGTCACTTCTTGAGGAGAATGGAATTTTTGTTTCTGGTAGCAAACCAGAAGGCCCATGTTCCAAATACAGTTTCTTGGCTATAATGAAAAATCAGGGGATTTGGAAGTGGGGTCAAAACCACGGGAATTGGGATCAGCTAGGTGGCACAGTGGATAGCGCGTCAGCCCTAGAATTAAGAGGACCTGGTATTAGACACTAACTAGCTATGAGACCCTGCAGTCACTTAACCCCATTGTCTCAAACAAAAAGAAAAAGAAAACACTACAGGGATTGAGAGACGGCAGAGTATAGTGGGTAGAAAACTTGGATTCAGTCCTGCTTCAGACACGTAGGGATTGGATGATTGGGCAAAAAAGCTTAATTCCTCAGTGCTACAAACAACTCTCTAAGGCTGTTTCGGAGGGGGTATTGATCTGCATTGAGAGAGGGGGTTTCCTCATCAGGAGTTTCCTAGAACAGTGAAGTCAAATTCTACCACCTCCTCCAGAGCCATCTGGATCCAGTGACCTGATATTTATCAGGATGACTGGAGATGACCCCAGATGTAATGGGAGACCCTGGACCTTTTAGATTCAGGCCTTTTCATGTACTCACCTAGAGTGAGGTAACGCCCATTCAGTGAATAGGCCTCTTTAAGAAGGGACGTGCCCTTTAATTAGGAAAAAAAATCAAGCTCGGGAAGAGAAGACCCTCAGGGTTTGCTGTTCCAAAGAGAAACAGTTACCATAGACAGGGAGGGCCATTAAGTGGAGCTTGGGCAGTTCCCTCTGAAGTTCATAGATTGTCACCCTCAGAGTCATTTACAGGTAGCTCAGTAAGATCAGAAGTTGCATAATAGCTCCTGATTTTCATTGGTAGAGGGAGATTCCTCACTAAGAGTTCCCTAAGCCCAAAAACACTTACCAAGAATATATATAGCCTCTAATTCTAATATGTGCTGTATCCCTAAATGAGATCTCTTGATAAGAAAATGGATAAATATACACTGAAAAACAATACTGATTGTTAGTTACAATTTCTTTTTAAGGTTTACAATTTCACTTTATATGTCAGATTTGGAGAAAAAATACATCCTATATTAAGAAGCACCAATTTGTTCTCTAGAGAATGGTGAGGTTTTTTTTGTTTGTTTTTCTCTAAGCACTAATGTAGCTGTGTCCTGTCATCTTTTATGAGTAAAGAATAGCAAAGAAAGAAGAGAAGGAGGCAAGACTCTAATGTAACACAGAACTTCAGGAAAGTATGCTGGTTATCATTTTCCAGCAAGTTGTGGTATAATATGTCCCTTTAAACTACCGTTATTGAAGAGAATTAGGAAAAAACCCAGGCTAAAAAGAAACTCTTGGCACAGCTGTCTTCACGAACCCAAGAAAATAAATTTCTCAAAACCTTTAAACTGACAAACCCTGGTTTCAGGGCATTTGCAGCAGCATCGTTACGAACCTGTCTCCCAGCTGGTTGCCAGTGTATTGCATCAGATGACATGAATCACAAGAACTGCAGCAGCATCCTGCCAAATAGTGATCCACTTTGACAGCAGAGAATGGATGCCCTGCCTTGCCCCAGTATTTCTTAGACATCAGCAACTAGACAGCGATTTGATTTCTATCCCCATTTTTGCCAAAAGTCATTTCCAACAAGCTTCTGCCTCCTCTGTATCAACAAAGAGCCTCGTCAGTAAACCTAGGATTGACCATCCTTAACTCTCCCGAATCCCCATCTGATGCAGAAGGAACTTTGCTTCCCTAAAATGGCAAGGTCCTGAGTCATCGTGGTATTCCAGTCCTACCCCCGTTCCTTTCTTGCTATACAAAAGGTGTTGATCCCAGGGCGTATGGGGCCATTCCTGGCCACACCAGCTTGGTAAAAGCCGTGCCCTCCAAGGTTACCTTGCATTAGCTTTATAGGTATTTGGTAAAAACCCATACCCGCACGTGGTTGGGATTTTGTCTTTTATCTCTTCCAACTGGGGGTGGGGGGGCTTCTAACCTAAGAGCTTCGGGGTTCAGAGGGAGGGGCCCTTGAGAATTCCGGACACCACCTCCCATCCCTGGCTCCCTATCTGGCAGGAAGACTGACAGCTTGCTCTCCACACGCATGCGCCACGCGATTTTCTCTCTCCCCCCGCCCCCACCCCGGCCAGCGGGTCCTGGGCTGGCCCCGAGGGGTCCCAGGCCAGGTGCGCAGGGGCTGGGGAGGTGGTGAAAGAGTAGAGCATTGAGAGGATGCCCTCCCAGCTCGCCCCGGGCAGGGCGCGACAGGCCCAGGGGGAGGTCGGGGGTCAGGAAGGTCTGAGGACTGGGAAGGGAGGGGAGATCTGGGTCTCCCGCGCGTGGCCCGTCACTTACATCGTCGCCACTCGCTGTCCGCCCGCACCAGCTGGTCCACCAGCCCCGGGTCCTTGAAGCGCTTCTTTTGGGCTTCTCGGACCAGCTCTGGATCTCCTCCTTTATCAACGCGAAACAGATCCAAGTCCAGCACCATCTTCCCTTCTCTGCCGGCGTCGCTCTGAGGGAATAGAACTCACCTTTCTCGGCTTCCTCCGGCCTGCCAGCTAGCAGCGGACTGCGGCTGCGCGTTGCGGGCGGGGCATTGCGCAGGCGCGGCCAGCGAGAGAGCGAGAGAGAGACGACCTGGAGGGTCGGGATCCTAGAGCGCCCCCTCTGGTCGGCGGTGGAGAATGCAACAGCTGGGCCAGAGTGGGCTGGGGCGGGGCCGAAGAAGAGAGGAGTAGCCACTCTGGGACTTTGAGCCTGGCACAATTAGAGAGTGCACCTCGTTTATAATCTTAGAGCTCGCTTTCTCTCTCTCTCTCTCTCTCTCTCTCTCTCTCTCTCTCTCTCTCTCTCTCTGTTTTTTCACATAAAGGGAACGTTTATTCTTGATCAATTTATTCAATAATGTTATACTCAAGGGATGCGCCCTAGCCTTGCTCATTCTGGTACATGGAATTTAGCAATGGGGTGGGGAGGGGAAGGGGGGGGAAAGGAGGGACACAGATACAGAGACAGAGATAGCTATAAATAGGCAACTAGATGGTGCAGTGCATAGAGCACCTGGCATAGAAGTCAGGAAGACTCCTCTTCATAAGTTCAAATCTGGCCTCACACATTTACTGGCAAGTCACTTCACCCTGTTTGCCTCAGTTCCTCATGTGTAAAAGGAGCTGAAGAAATGGCAAATCACTCCAAGATCTTTGCCAAGAAAACCACAAGTGGGGTCACCTTGATTTGGTACCCACCCTGTCAGGTGCTGTGCAAAGCTCTAGAGATGTTGTTTAGTCGTGTCCAACTCTTCAGGACCTTTTAGTCATTTTACAGATGTGGAAACTCAGGCAAGTATGGTAAAATTACTTGTTTAGGGTTACACAGCTAGTAAGTGTCCGAGGTCAGATTTGAACTCAGGAAGATGAATCTGGTGCTCTATCTGTGATGCGCCTATCTGCCCCTATGTACTGGGAATACAAAGACAAAAATGAAAGTTTCGTCCATCCAGCAGCTTACACTCTAAATAAACACATCATATCTACGACACAAATACAAAGGGATTTTTTTTTTATTTTGGAGGAGGCTAATAATTAGGGGAACCAATCAAGCATTTATTAAGTGCCTACTGGTATATTTTCAATGTCGGAAGAAGGCCTCCGGCATGTTGAATGGATTCTGTGGGACAAACTTTTGGGAAGACATGGATGAAGATTGCACAAGATCAACAGGCATAGAAGGGTTGCCTCTTGTTGTTTGTCCTTCATTCTCAGAGGACCATGACTTCAGAAAGGTGATGCCAGGGCTTGCGAGTGGATTGGACTTAAGTGAGGGAGGGCTGTGCAAAGTCACCAGGCTCACTTCCCTCCCTGCCCGCCTCACAGCCTTCTGGGTCTGGTGGCAAGATGGAGATCAAAATGACTGGAGATAGCTCCACTCTGGGTTGCTATCTATATGTTGAAGAGTACTCCTGAATGGATGAGATCACAGATCCATTTGAGCTTATGCTATGCCCTGGGGATACAAAGGCAAAAGTGAAATAGTCCCTGCCCTCAAGGAGCTTATAACAAGGGACACAGTACACATACATAGATATATACACAGCATGTATCAAATGGATTTAGGGTAACCTTAGATGAAAAGGCATTAGCAACTGGGCACCAGGAAAGGCCTCATACAGAAGGAAGTACTTGAGCTGAATTTTAAAGAAAACTAGGGATTCTTAAAAGCAGAGGCACAAATATTCTAGGCATGGGGGACGGTGAGTGAGTGCAAAGGGAGGGAGTCAGGAACTTCCAAACCAGGTCCACTCTTTACTATCCAGACATTTCCACCCCATCCCTGAACAGCCATCCCCTCCTCTAATTGGCAAGTTCCTCTCTGGAGCTTCCATTTGTGTGCCCAGGCCAGTCATGCTTACCCAGACTTTATCATCTCACCTTGACTTTTCCATCTCACTCCTGCTCAGGTACCTTCCTTACTCTCATCCACTCCTTTTCTTCCCTTGTGTGTGTTGCCTTTCTCCATTGGAATTTATGCTTCTTGAAGTAGAGACTGCGGTTTTTTTTGTCTGTTTTTGTATTTCCAGCACTTAAACATAGTTCCTAACACATAGTAAATGTTTAATAAATGCTCTATCTAACCATGTGTGGGTAAAATGTCAGTTCTGGAACAAATCAAAACCAGAACCAGAAATTTAGGAACCAATGAGGGTTTATTGGGCTGACCTCACCAACCCTAGCCTCACCGTGGGGCCAAAACTCTTCAAGGAACAAAGGACAAGGGTTATATAGGTTTCAATTAGGTAGGAGGTAAATTGGATATGAGGTACCTGTTGAATGAATAGGGTTGTTGCTGGGGGGTTAGGGATGAGATTAAAGATGTGTAGCAGGAAAGAATTGTTTGGTTTGGCTATTTCTAGTAACCCTGCCCTAACAGATAAGACTGTTTTGAATACTTGCTGTTTGGGCAGTAAGGAAGGCTGTAAACAAGTGCTGGGGCTACAAAACAAATAGGGTCAGTGACAAGATAGAGGAATTACAAACAAAATGGAGTTCCTTTAGCTTTCTTGGCTACCCATCCATCCATCCATCCATCCATCCATCCATCCATCCATCCATCCATCTATGTATCTATGTATCTATCTACCTATCAATCTAGAGAGAGAGAGGGAGGGAAAGATATTCACCAAGATGACTGGAGATGGCCCAGGATGCATTGTGAGACCCTGGCCCTTTCAGGCTAAGGTCTTTTCAGGTTCTCACTTTGAGTGAGGTAACACCCATTCAGTGAATAGGCCTCTTTGAGTAGTTAATCAAAGGATGGCCCCTTTAATCAAAACTCAAAAAAAAAAATCAAACTGAGAGGGGAAGACCTTAGGGTTCCTGGAGCAGGGGCAGGGGTAGGGACAGAGGCTACTCACAGGTTCTGTTTGTCTTTCTTTCTTGAAGAGGACCATGACATCAGAGGAATGATGATATGACTTGCAGTTGACTTTAATTTGAATGAGGGACTAATGACAACAACCCATGATTATGTAATACTTGAAGGTGGAAAGTATTTTCCCTAAAACCACACTGTGAAGTAGGTGAACTATTAAGCATAGACTATCTATCAATCATCTATTTATTTACATCTATCTACTTATACCTCTCCATCTAGCTGGCTAGCTGGAGATGGAATGATGTGTGTGACAGACCAATATGATTGGACCACAGAATAGGTAGAAGGAAGTAATGTGTGAGAAAGCTGTAAAGACAGGATGGGGTCAGGATGTGAAGAGTTTTAAATGCCAAACAAGAGTTTATATTTGATCCTAGAAGCAATAGGGAGCCACTGGAGTTTATTCATTAGGTAGGTAACATAGTGGATAAACATGTACTTTAGGAAAATCACTTTGGTGACAAGACGGAGAGACAAAAATATTACAGTAGGTCCAGCAAGAGATGGTGACAGTCTGAACTAGGGTAGAGACTGTGTGAATGGAGATAAGGTGGCACGTGCTTTTGTTGGAAAGATAGAAACAAAAAGATTTGGCAATTGGTGAGATATACGATAAAATGATGACTAGAGGAAGAAAGTAAAGTTGCAAATCTGGGTGTCTAGAAGAATAATGGTATCTCTATTTTTTGATAGTATTTTATTTTTTTCCAATTACATGTAAAGACAAATTTTAACATTCATTTTTTTTTAAATTTGAGTTCCAAATCTTCTCCCTCCCTCCCTCCCTCCTTCCTCTCCCTCTGTCCACATAGGGAATCATAACTTTACCTGCAGGTGCTCTGCCCAAAGGAATACAAATTTTGATTGCTGAAAACTCACAAGACATCTTGGAGTTTATGGGCTAGCTTTCTTTCTTCAGGACCAAGACTTAAACCCAGATCAATCTGGCTGTCATTGATTGGCCAACAATAGTTCCCAGGCCAAGCCCCACTTGGTCATTGTTTGAGCCCAGATTGGCTCAGAGTGAATGTAAATAGCAATTGTTTCTGTTTTGGCCAGAAAACCTGAGGGTCTTCCCCTCCCAGATTGAGTTTTTTCTTTTCTCAATTAGTAAAAGAGGCCATTCTCTGTCTCATTTCTTACCTAGTCTTAATCACTGCTTGGGCCTTGCCTCAGTCAAACTGAGATCAGGGAAAGACCTTAACTTAAAAAGGCCAAGGTCTCCCACTGCACCAGGGGCCATCTCCAGTCATCCTGATCTGTATCTGGCCACTGGACACAGATGGCTCTGGGGGAAGACAATGAGGCTGGTGACTTTGCACAGCCCTCCCTCACTTAAATCTAATTCACTTGCAAGTCATGGCATCATCTTTCTGATGTCGTGGGCAACTTCAAGACCTAAGGACAAACAGCAACATCTATATCAAATGTTAGCTTTCTCTAATGTGGGGTTAGGTGGGAGGGAGAGAGGGAGATAACTCAGAACTCAAAATGTAACAAAAAATAAGTAAAATTGTGATAAAATAGAACTGTGATCCAAGTGACATGAGGTTACTTGAGTAAACTGCAAAGATAAGGAACAATGAGGGAGAATATTAAATCTAGCTTAAGTCTCAACAAAATAGAATTAAAAATTAATTTTCAATTTAATGTACATAACTGTCTTCCTTGTTCCCCTTGCACAGTATCTTTCCCACCATCATGCCTTTGCACAAACTGTTCCCTATGCCTGGAAAGCACTCCCTCCTCACCTCTACTTCTTAGAATCATCAGCTTCTTTCAAAGGTCAACTTAAGTATCATTTCCTCCAGGAAGCCTCTTCTGTCTACACAGTTGGTGCTCTCCCCACACACCCCAGAAATTCCTTCAAATATAATTTTCAGTGCACATGTAGTTTCTTCTCAATAGAATATGAGCTACTTGAGGAAATGTTTTGATTTTGATTTCGTGTACCTGGTGCCTCACACAGTGCCCAACATGTAGATGGCACTGAAACGATATTGAAGGACTGCCACAAAAGTGAATAATGTGTAACTGTGATGAACAAGCTTAGCCCCTAAGAGAGAAAATGCATCTTTCTCCTTTTGTGGGAGATGACAGGGTCTCTGCTTGTGGGATGTTTAAATATATATGTATGCATGGGTATATGTGTATACATTATGTATATATGTATATAACTGTATAATATGTATATATAATTTTATATTTGTATACACACATATATGTACATATGTATATATGTATACACACACACAATAAGGATATAGAGAATGTCAGTGGATTTCCCTCCATTACTAGGGAAGGTCCACTGAGGAGGGAAGAGTAGAAGGGTACATTTGGCAATGAATGGGATATAAAAGCAAGTCAACAAGCATTTATTAATCACACACTAAGTGCCAAGCATTGGGCTAAGTGCTGTGGATATAAAGGCGAAGACCCTTGCCCCACCTCCCCGCAAAAAAAAAACCCAATCCCGGCTTTCAAGGATCTTAAGTCTTCTGGGGGAGACAAACAGACAAACAAGGCAACTGCAGATTAAATCAGAGATAAAAATGGATGGCCTCAATTTTTTACAGTAAAGAATGAAGTCCTCTGCGGAGAGGGGTGGGGAGGGGCATGATTTGGTAACTACCTGGTCTACTCTATTTCTTCCATCACTTGCCTAGTGCTAGCCACAAGCACGTCATAGAGCACCACTCTACTTACAATTCTGAATCTAGGTCTACTAGAAACATTTTAGTTCAACCTCCTGACTACCTGTTTGGCCCTCTCTCCATCAAGGCTGTGCCAAAGGGCCCTGAGCCACAGAACAGGGCTGACGGTTGCAGACCTGGCATGTGGATACTTGCAGAGAGGTTTATAAAACAGGGCTGTCTGGACATGCCCCTCTCAAATTCAGCTTGCCTAGGGTGGTAGTGTCTAAACCCAATGGTAAGCAAGTGTAGAGGGAAGCAATCTTTGAGTCAGAGATGTGGTGAGGCAGGGAAACAAGATATTCCTGAAACTCCTCCTAAACCATCCTATTGGTTGGTTGAATTACAGGGCTAAATAAGATGATTTCTTGGGATGAGTCCCACGTGATTTGCAATAGAGCCACTATCAAAGTCGTGTCCAGATATTACAGTAGTTAAATCTCAAAACGCTGACCATTCGATAGCCAAGGTGTCCAGACCAATCCCTTTAGAATTCAGCTGGACTAGAGTTGGAGGCTTGGGTTCAAAACTGATTTGGACATTTAAGCATTTTTGAACCTCAGATTTCTCATCTGAAAAATGAGGATACTTCTCATTTCACAGCTTACATGCACATGTTTGTTTTTTCCCCTTCTCACCTAGAATGTAAGCTCCTTGAAGGCCAGGACTGCTTTGTTTCTATCTATTTCCACAAGCTTTTTCCTACCAACACAGTGCTTGGTGTAGTCTATGCTTAATAGTTCACCTACTTCACAGTGTGGTTTTAGGGAAAATACTTTCCACCTTCAGGTATTACATAATCATGGGTTGTTGTCATTAGTCCCTCATTCAAATTAAAGTCAACTGCAAGTCATATCATCATTCCTCTGATGTCATGGTCCTCTTCAAGAAAGAAAGACAAACAGAACTGGTGAGTAGCCTCTGTCCCTGCCCCTGCGCCTGCTCCAGAAACCCTAAGGTCTTCCCCTCCCAGTTTGATTTTTTTTTTTTTGAGTTTTGATTAAAGGGGCCATCCCTTGATTAACTACTCAAAGAGGCCTATTCACTGAATGGGTGTTACCTCACTCAAAGTGAGAACCTGAAAAGACCTTAGCCTGAAAGGGCCAGGGTCTCACAATGCATCCTGGGCCATCTCCAGTCATCTTGGTGAATATCTGGTCACTGGACCCAGATGGCTCTGGAGGAGAAAAGTGAGACCAGTGACCTTGCACAGCCCTCCCTCACTCAAATCAAAGTCAACTGCAAGTCATGGTCTTCGAGAATGAAGGACAAACACAACACGACACAACAACATCCTGGAGGAGCCCTAGATCACTCATAAAGGCAGCCATGTTATGAAGCTGGTTAATTGAAAAGCCACAAAAACCCTGCTTGCTCCCAACTATATCCTTAGCCCTCTTCACCTCAACCCTTTACCTTGAATTTCTCTTCTCAGCTCCTCCCTTGTTTATCTGAGTTATCCCTGGCTTATCTTGGATCTGGGTTCTGTGGCAGTAGGATCAGTAGCCTATGGTGGGTTTTAAAATGTATTGATATATTTTGTTTGAACCCAACAGTCACTTCTTACTAACCTCTCCCCACCCCTACTCTCATCCCTGATACTTTCTCTTAAAAAAGTTAAGCAAAGCCATCTAATACAGTGATTGTAGTTGTTGGCACATATAACTTTCCACTCTTGCATAAAGGAAAAGTGTGTTTTAACACTTAACAGAAAAGAAGTATTTTAATATCATTCATCTAGAACCAACACTGAACTCATGGAGTTCTTTCTGGGGCTCTTACTCTTGACATCTTTACCATGGAACACTGCTAGGAGAAGTCTGGAGTTTTATGATAGAACTTTCAAAATAAAATTCAATCTTTCCATTTTGGTAGAGTCCCTGAGAACAGAGGAGGACTCTTAAGAGTTAAGGACTGTGTAAAAGCAGGAAAACCTGGTTGCCTGAGTACTTATAATTAATCTGTCGTTCAGGCATTTTATACACATGCAATCTGTAAGCCTCCTCATACTAATTATTTTTATTGCATTTGTGGCTGTCCTCCAATCACGTCCCATGCTTCCTTGCTTCCATACCTTTGTTTATGCCATTAAGTCTAGAATGTCCACTTCACCGATATTTGCAATTTCAAGGCTCAGCTCAAATGCCACTTACTGCATGGTCTTCTCTCATGTTCCCTCTCCCTCCCCTCTTCCAAAACTAATCTCTTCTCTGAACCCTCAAAGTGCTTTGTACTTCTTTTATGCACTAATAATATTTTATGGTTTAGAAATATAGCTACAATAGTGTAATTTCAAAGTGGCCTGTTCCTCCCTACCCTCTCCAGTCTTGCTAAGTGAAATTTAATGCTTAATCTGCTTGTAAATAGCATGGTACTAGGGAAGGAGCACTTGGCTTAGATTTAGAGGACCTGAGTTTTAATCATGGCACTGTCACTTACTACCTGTGTGATCATTTAACCTTTCTGGGCCTCAGTTTCCCTATCTTTAAAATAAGGGGTGAGAGATCTACTAGAGGACCTCTGAGTTCCCTTCTACCTCTAACAAAGGGAGCTAATAGGTGATTATCCAAACTCAAATATGAGAGAAGGCTTAAAGGAGTTGCTACTGGGGTAGAGGACAATGTGAATTTGAGACAGATTTACCTTGAGGGACTTTCTCTACTAATGCTGGCTGGGTGTGGCTATGGGTCAGACTCATAAGAGAACTGAACTAGGTTATCTCTCAGAAGATCTGCATCTACTATCCTGTAGGGAAAAGGCAATATAGTAGTTGCAATTCAATAGAGAAACAGGAGATGGCAATAGGAGCACAGGAAATCAGATCAGCATCTCAGTGGGGAAGCAGCTCTAGAAGAATGAGTTTTCTGGGTTGAGCATGTACCTTCTCCCACTGGTGGCAAACAAGGATGTGTTTCTGTATTTGTTGGTGGGAGGAGTTCCTTGTTATTTACCTTTTTAATTGCTTTAATGTGTCCTCTGGTTTCTGGTAAAAAACAGCATTCAATAGGCGGCCCCATGAGCTGTAGTCTTTAATAGTTACTGAACCAAAAAGAGACCTATGTTTGCAGGGAGGCCAAACTACATTTTGCACATAATTAGCATAGTTTCCAACTCTCCGACTAGATTGTATGCTCCTCGAGAACAGGGACCGTTTCTTTCATCTTCTCTCCTTCACTGACTTATACACAGCAGTCACTTAATAGGTATTTCTTGAAAGTGTAGTCAGTCATCTAGCCCTAAAACTACAGAGGAGTGCTTAGCTCTTTTTCGCTTGCCATCAAGGCTTGCCAATGCTCATTCCTAATTCACCCATCTACTCCCCAAGCCCATGTTCAGGAAAAAAAAATCCAAAAGGTACATTTTTATTTCACACACACGTTACATGCGATACCCATCCCCTAACAAACTACAATTTCTTGGAAAACAGTGTAAAAAGGAAATCCAACCCGTTTTGACAAGACAGAATTTTGGTTTCACAAAGCTGGAAAATGTATTACAAAGTCTCTGTTGTATAAATATAATCAGTCTTATATTTAAGGTATAGTTGTGCCAAAAAAAGTAAAAAAAAAAATCTTGTTGGTTGGCATAAGAAATCCCCTGGTCCTTGAATACATCATAATTTTCATTTGTGCCCCCAGCCAAACATAGGAATTATTCACAAGATGACTAATTCCTGTGTCCCAGGACTTTGGGCATCCCACTGAGATTTTAAGGTCAATTCCTCTCAGAGAGCTTGCTTAAGATATTATGCTCCTTGGCCAAAAAAAAAAGCTTTATTAGAAATCACATCTAAAACATTTCTAAAACACAAATGCATCTGTCCAAGATCTCCAAAGAGCTCAAGGAATAATAGCAAGATGGCTACTAGTGACCCTGATGGTGATCTGGAGTCCCAGGTAGACCCCCTGACTGTACCCTGAGGAATAGAAAAGAGATCTTTGAAACATTTTAAGCAAATCATTGGAGTTCAAGATTGTTCTGAGAGGGCCCAGACTTTGGCTACACAGTGTAGGAATCAGGGGTGGAGGGGATATGATTGTTCCCACTGAGGCTGTTTTTGAGAGTGGTCTGGGAGCTCTTTCCATGTCCTTTGAGGCAAAAGGGTGAAATGCCACGGGAGGGAAGAGAGTGGATGATGTCATTGCCAAATTCCCTACCAAACAGAAAGGGCTGGGGTACAGGAGCAATTGTAAGGGAGAGCTAGAGTCAAGCGTGTGTACTTCCTAAGAGAGTTTCCCAGCGGAGTTGTAGATCCTAAAGGAGGAAATCACCACAACAGAGAACTTGTGTATCCACTGATAAACCCTACCCTCCCATCACTGTCACTGAGAGTGATCTAGGCGAGCTTTGGGGTTTTAATGAAAAGATTTCTAGGTCAGCTGTAGCTACCCTCGCCATTATGGAGGACAGAGACACAACTTTTAAAACGATAATCCATTCTGTACAAATAAATTAAATATCAACCGACCACTAAACAGTGCAGACAGAAGAAGCAGACAAGTGGGCCCGTGGCCAAGGGACCATCATAGTCATCTTAGACAGTGTGGTGAAGGGACAGTTGGTGGTGGCAGAAAGGATAAAACAGAATTTTGACTCTTGCTCTGGTTTCTCCAGCCTCTTTTCTTACAGCTTTACTGAGATGTAGAACAAAACAAAGGGAAGGAGCTAGAAAAACTGGGTTTGGGCTTGTCTGTGTCCCTTGGGGGCCAGAGGGAGATGGCAGGGAGACAAGAGATGGAATCCTTCAGTATAACATCAGGGGACTGTGGAGTTGGAATCCTTCAGTATAACGTCATGGTAGGGAACATATCTGACCAGATTCTTTAGTGAATTTCTTTATTAACTTTCTTATTTGGCTCCAGTGAGAACATCTCTGTGATGAGAAAGGGAAAAGTACCACCTAGTAAAGGGGAGAAAATCCTTAAAACAAACCCTCCAGCTCCTTTTGTACTTCATAAGAATGTTGTTCCATATTATACTTGCCACACCAGTCCTCTCTACTCCAGGTTCAACTGTGTGTCCAGAGGAAAGGAGGCCTTTTTATTCAAGACATCAGTAGGAAAGGAGCTCAAGAGATCCCAGCTGACTTGGCACCTAGTTCCCTGAGGGGAAACTGAGGAAAGACAAGGAGAGTTTGTGCCTTTAGATAAAGAGCCAGAAGAAGTCAGCTCCATACTTAACAAGAGAGAACATTTTTTTTCATTTTGGAACAATCAGAACCATTGGTGGATAAAGCTACAGTTTGGGAGGCTGGGTCATTTTAATAAACAGGATGCAAGCAAAGGAGCCATTGTAGAGACAATTGTGGGTGTGTTTGGCAGGTTTGGGGTAATCGGAGTGAGAGTTTAGGGTATATATATAAAAAAATCTGAAATTTAAACATTTTATGATAAGGCCACATAAAGAATCTTCCAGCTGCAGGTGTGGGAGACAGCCAAGCAGCCAAGTCACTGTGGGCTCACAAAACAATCTGCCTAGGTAAGGAAGCAGGAGGAGGCAGGTCTGGGCCCCTCACATGTCCATGTCTCCTGAGGATGTCTTCAGTGGCACAGAGTCAAATCCATCCGGTGTCCTCTGAAAGAGAGACAGTGATTGGGGATGGCTGGCACCCTTGGGTCTTCTGTACCCAGCAGGGAGAAGCAAGGGTTGGGGGTATGGAGAAGCATTGCAGGAATGCTAAGGTATAGGAAAGCTAGTTGGTAGGTGGAAAAGGCGAAAGGGTAAAATCCTGATTTCAATAGCTACATAGAAATGAGAACTCTTGTCAGTATTTGAGCTTGCTTTCTTCTTTTTTTCAAGGACACCTTATTGATCAAGGGAATTAGGAAAGCCAGTGGTAAAAGTTAAAGAGAAGTTTTTCAGGAAAAAAATAAAAGCTTCCTGCCTCATCAACTGAATTGAAATTAAACCCTCTCTATGACATAATGCTGGACTTTCATGGTGTGCCTCCCCACTCCATTCCTGACCTGCCAGGTTCCTGGGATTGAGTATTTTCCCACCAGAAAACAAGCAAACTGACAAACAGATGAAGGCGGGGGAGATGAAGGGAGCTGCCTGGCAAAGTGAACAGGATTCAGGAGTTCAGATTTTCCTTCCCTCCTCCACATCTCCAATCCCCACCCCCCTCACATATATTTGCCTCAGTTCCCTCCACTATAAATGGGGATAATATAGCACCTGTCTCCTAGGGTTGTTATGAGGATAAAATGAGAATATTTGTAATGTGGTTAGCACAGTGCCTGGCACATAGTAGGCATTATAGACATGTTAGCTATTATTATTATTAATTATCATTATTATTATTATTATATACACATGTACTGCAGATGCTTTTAAGTCACTTGGCACAGGGCAGGAATTAGGGCACTTGTAGAACTGTAGAAGCAGCTCATGCTGGCTATACCTTTTGCTTGGCTCCATGCCCAGCCATAAAGTAGTGTCTGGTGTTCACGTTTACGAGCATCAAGCTCACCCTCTCACCCACACAAACCCTATCCTTCCCAACTCTGAATTGCTCACACAAGAATGCTGGCTATAACTCATTGCCCAGAAGGGTTTGGCCAGGATGCCTTGAGGGACAGCAGCCCCTGCTGGCTAAGTAAGGTGCCCTGTGCCCCCTGCTTTGGACTAAAGACAGGTTTTAGCCTAGGGAACAGTAATAACGCTATTCCACATTTGTAAAGCGCTAGCTTTCCAAAAGGCTAGAGCCAGCCTAATTGAAATCAAACCCTCTCTACAATATAATTACATGGTCCTAATATGGGTGGGTTTGTTTACATTTCCAGGAAGAGTTGCTGAGTAATTTGCCTACAAGAAAAGGATTTCTAATTTAGGGCTAGAAGGGACCCCAGATGATCAACAAGCCTAAACCACATCTATGAGACCTTGGGGGAGGGAGCACTATTCCCAGATGCAACTGAAACCAAGAGGGATCCAAGGAGAGATAGGGATTAAACCAGTATGGATTTACAGCTGGAGGGACTTTAGGGTCTTTAGGTCCAAAACTCTCATTTTGCAGATGAGGAAACTGAGGACCAGAGAGGGGAAGTGTCTTGTTAAAGATCATACAGGTAGAAAGCAGCAGTGCTGAGATTTGAACTCAGATCTTAAGACTCTTCCATTGGAGCATGCTGGGTAGAACTGGCATTGCAGGAAAACCACTAGTCTTAATTAAATTCAGGAAACCTGGACTTGAGTCCCAATTCTAACAATAGCAATATGGCTGTGGGCAAATTCTGTAGCCTCAGTTTCTGTATATGTAAGATGGAGATAATGATAGTTATATAAGGTTGTTTTAAGGAAAATGCTTTGTAAAACTTACATATAAATATAGGCTATCATCATTATTATTATATCTAGAGAAAGTTCAATGAATGAATGGAATGGAATGGAATGAAAAGAAAATGGAGAACAGAAAGCAGAGATGGGCCACTGAGTAATTCTGAGCCACTCAGCTTTCCACGAGAGTCGTTCCTTCCTAGGACCGATGCCCTTCTCTGTTCAGCTCTGGCAACATGCCCTTGGTACCATGTGGCTTGCCCAACTTACCTTAGAAGTGAATGATTTGATCTTCCCAAAGAGCGACTTTTTGCTGGTGAATATGAGATCATCCTCTACATCCTCGCCCTCCATGATGGCGCAGCTGTCGGCGGCAGGCAGATCACAGTCCTTAAGGGTGGCATTCATCACCAGCTTGGAGTACTTGTACTCCAGTCTACGAAAGAGAAGGACAGGAAAAACCCATCAGTTTGGGTTGATGGCGTGTGAGCGAGCTGGGCCGGAGACAATCATTTCCCTTTCATGGCAGGGAAAGATCAGTCACAGAGTAGAGGTAGCAAGGCTGAGAGCAGGTTCTAAGTTATCTTGGCTCTCCATCCAATGATCTGTTTTCTAACTTTGATGCTTCGGTGAATTTCAAAACACTATATAAATATGACCAAATACCGTGGGAATAAAAAATACTCAGGGTAACAGAAAAATGAAAAATAAATACATCCTGCACTTCTTTTTATTTGAGGATCTCCCAGCTATTCAGATTTCTAATGCACTCCTGATGAGGATAGACAGTATTATCATCCTCACTTAAGAGAGAAGTTAGGTGGTTAGCCCTAGATTTACAAGGTTGAGGGCCAGCACAGGGAAAGAGCCCAGCAATTCTGACTCATAGGATATGAGATGCTCCCCCAACCTCCAGTTCCATCCCCCTCTACCCTTTTCCTCCATCCCTAACTCTACCCAGATATCTGGTCATGTACTTTTGGTTCTTTTTCCAGAAGTAACAGGTCATGACAGTGAGAAGAATAGCAGCACAGGTGCCTGCAGAGATGCCCACTTTGAGCCAAAAATCCATCGTCTTGCAGATGGTAACACTCTGGTCTGGCAGGGAGATGCCTCCTGTACATAGCTTCGGCTCCCGCCACACATAAGTGGTTCTCTGTTGGGGAGGGAAACAAGGATTTTTAACGTCAAACCTTTACTATGTCTAGATTAGCGAGTACTCCACCGGGGGCTTTACCTGGATTCCGGCCACACAGCTACTGATGATAGCATGGTAGTCAGAGCTGGAACAGAGGGGGCAAGCTGTCACACTCTCCCACAAGAAGTGGAAGTTACAGCCATCACAAGTCCCATCAGAACATTTCCTAGTCGGATAGAGAAAGGAGAATATTACTTATGGGGAGGAGACATGTAGTAGAAAATCACTTGTCATACGTTCTCCGATTTCTCCTTTTTTTGCCTAGATCCTCCATATTTCTCCCAAATTTTGATCCCTGCTATGGTCTATCCACCCCAATTGCTACCATAGAGGCCTTGATCCTTGATAGCCACTTTAACATCACTGTACACAAATAACATGTTATAGTGCCTTGCACAACCCAATGGTGTCTTCTCTTCTGTTTGGTATTGCTCACTATACCCCCAATGTCTCTGCCCGTCAAGATCTCTGCCATCAGCAAGATCCTCACATAGCCTCCTGTAATGGTAATTTAAATTTGAAGACCTTTCCCACCCATTAATAGGCCCATGTGTCCTGCTTATGTCATAGAAAGCCTAAGTCACATGTGGTGGGAAGAGCCTTCTGAACACTGGAAGGGTGGAGCAGGAAATGCTCAGAATGGTTAGAGATGAGAGAACAGATGTGTGCTGGCTGTGCTGTGAGTGATTGTTGGTGGCAAGGCCCCAGCAGCGGGTGGGAAGGTCATGGGATGGCTTGGATCCCTGCTGTGATGTTGTGTTTTAGGTTCTTTGCTGTTTTTATGAAGTGGACTTACTGGTTCTGGAATTCGCTTGCTGCTTGGACGGGTCGGACTTATTGGTTTTGGGATCTGGTTCTCTGGTGTCTGAATAAATGGTTTACTTCTTCTACCTTTTACAACTCCTCAGCCACTGACCCCCTCCTACCATTTTTATGTCCCTACTTAGTTGATTGCTTAGAAGACATGGCCACTAAGGGTGAGCCTTCAAATAACCACATGCTTCATGTAAGTCCTTTCCTGATGGCACCTCCTGTCTTTTACAATGGCTGAGATCCCTCAGTTTATCTGTGTGCTTTAAAGAACTAGCTAATTATGTCTAAAAACAGAATTCAGAGGCAGAAGCTTGTGACAGTCTGCACAGAACAAACTGGCCAGAGCAGCATGACCCATAGCTATCCTCAGTCATTGTTTGACAGTAGAGGATGGATTTGATGTCTTCCATTGGTTTATTCCTTTCCTCTGTGAAAGCCCTGCACAATCTGGCTCCCACTTATCTTTCCAGGCTAATTAGATAACATTCCCTTTCACAAAGTGGCCTTCCTGCAGTTCCTCATCCACGACATTCCAGCTCTCCTTACTGAGCCTTTGAAAGGCTGCCCCTCCTCCCTATGTTTGCATTATTCTCCTTCTTCACCTCTACCTCATAAACACTAGATCCCTTTAGAGCCCACTAGATCAACCCTAGGGCTACCTCCTACATGAAGCTTTGCCCGTTGCCCATAGCTGCTAATATCTACACCTATCTCCCTGAGATTGTCATGTATTTATTTGCTCTATGTGTATTTTGCATTCACTTGCGGGCAAATATGTTGTTTCCCCCAAGTAGTAAGTTCTTTGAGGATAGAGACTGTTTAATTGTCCCCAGCGCCCAGTACAATATTTGGCACATAGTAGGCACTTAATAAATGCTTTTTTGATTGATTGGTTCCTGAGTCCATTGAGGGTTCAGGGCTCTCTGTATCCCCAAGGAGCCATGAGGAAGTCTTCTTCTTCTCCTTCAAGATGCCTTCTCCTTCCCTCCCTTTAACCATTTCCTGAGTAACAGAAAACATGGGCTTCAGTGTTCCTCATCTATTATGCTCACACTGGCAGTGAGAGGCTTCCAGGGGCAGGTTTCAGTGGATTGCATCTGACTCGGACAGTGGTTGACCTCCCAGAAGTGCAGGATTGTGTCACCTCATTAGACCTGCAAAGGAATCCAGACCACTTAGATGAGACCACAGATAACTATTGGTGTTCCTGAGGAGTCAACATAGCATGGACCTAATGCCCTCTGCCGGCAGCAAGGATGCTCGGGTTATGTGACACAAAGAGAGACAACCTAGATGACTGGTATTGGCTTGGTTTACTCATATCTAAAAGGGGGGGAGGGAGAAACATCAGGAGCCTCAGTAAACGGGAAAAGGAAGAGTCAGAAGAGAGATCAGAGGGCTTGATGGTACAGCAAAGAAGTGGATGGCAGAGGCAGAATGGGGCATACATTTTCAGACATGGTCAATGTGTTCATGGTTTTGTTTGACTAAACTTATTTGTTACAAGATGAAGTTCTATAGTGGAGGCAGAGGCGACAGTAATTTAAAAGAAAAAGTAAAATATTTAAAAATCATTAGGGGTATGAAACACAAGAATATGGTTCATTGTGAGTACAGATTGTTTCATTCTTTGTGCTTGTATCCCCAATATGTGCTTGGCATGTTTGGTCCAGGGATGGAGCCAAGATGGCGGCTGGAAAGCAGGGACTTGCGTGAGCTCCCTGCCAGGTCCCTCCAAAAACCTATAAAAAATGACTCTGAACAAATTCTAGAACTGCAGAACCCACAAAATAGCAGAGGGAAGCAGGGCTCCAGCCCGAGACAGCCTGGATGGTCACTGGATGAGGTCTATCGCGCACAGAGCAGAGGAGAGTGGAGCCTAGTGTGGCCAGCAGCAGGACCAACCAAACCAAGAGCTGGGCAGTACAGGCCCTAGAGCCCTGAATCAGTCAGCTGTGGCAGTTACCAGACTTCTCCACCCACAAGCACCAAAGACAACAGAGAAGGTTAGTGGGAAAAGCTGCGAGGGACAGAGTGAAAAGAGTTCCAGTTTGGCCACCGGCCCAGGGGAAGCGGGGAAGATGCAGCTACAGAACTATAGCTGCACTTGCTTCTGGCCCCAGGCCCACCTGTTGGGAGGAATTTAGTGGCGGATCAGAGCAGGACTGCAGAGCCTGCTTAAGATTTGCATCAGGTCCCGGTTGGTGGTTCTTGGGGAAGGTGGAGTGCTGGTGTGGCAGAGCTGGCTGTACAGAAATAGCTCTGAAATCAACGGCGCATCCCCTCAAGCTTGGAGCAAAATACTCTTTACTCTACAAGCAGTCATACTCTGCTGAAAAACTCAAGGGTCAAGTAAGTTGGCTGGGAACATGGCCAGGCAGCGAAAACACACTCGGATTCAGTCTCCGACTTTGGAATCTTTCTTTGGTGACAAAGAAGACCAAAACATACAGCCAGAAGAAGTCAACAAAGTCAAAGAGCCTACATTAAAAGTCTCCAAGAAAAACATGAACTGGTCTCAGGCCATGGAAGAGCTCAAAAAGGATTTGGAAAAGCAACTTAGAGAAGTAGAGGAAAAATTGGGACGAGAAATGAGAAGGATGAGAGAATACCATAAAAAACAAGTCAATGACTTGCTAAAGGAGACCAAAAAAAATACTGAAAAAGATATTGAAGAAAACAACACCTTAAAAAAATAGACTAACTCAAATGGCAAAAGAGCTCCAAAAAGCCAATGAGGAGAAGAATGCCTTGAAAGGCAGAATTAGCCAAATGCAAAAGGAGGTCCAAAAGACCACTAAAGAAAATACTACCTTCAAAATTAGATTGGAGCAAGTGGAAGCTAGTGACTTGATGAGAAATCAAGATATTATCAAACAGAACCAAAGGAATGAAAAAATGGAAGACAATGTGAAATATCTCATTGGAAAAACCACTGACCTGGAAAATAGATCCAGGAGAGATAATTTAAAAATTATTGGACTACCTGAAGGCCATGATCAAAAAAAGAGCCTAGATATCATCATTCAAGAAATTATCAAGGAGAACTACCCTGATATTCTAGAGCCAGAGGGTAAAATAGAAATCGAAAGAATCTACAGATCACCTCCTGAAAAA
>CM053627.1:56092353-56316570 GCA_028646595.1 Phalanger gymnotis
ATCTAGCAGCTTCCACATTAAGGGACCGAAGGGCTTGGAATACTATATTCTGGAGGTCAAAGCAGTTAGGATTAAAACCAAGAATCACCGACCCAGCAAAACTGAGTATCATGCTCCAAGGCAAAATATGGATTTTCAACAAAATAGAAGACTTTCAAGCTTTCTCAATGAAAAGACCAGAGCTGAATAGAAAATTTGACTTTCAAACACAAGAATCAAGAGAAGCATGAAAAGGTAAACAAGAAAGATAAATCATAAGGGACTTACTAAAGTTGAACTGTTTTGTTTACATTCCTACATGGAAAGATGATGTGTATGATTCATGAGACCTCAGTATCATAGAAGCTGAAAGGAATATGCATATATATGTGTATGTATATATATAACATATGTATGTGTCTATGCATGCATATATGTAGGTGTATAAATATATATGTATATATATATATGTACATGTATACATACATGCACACATACAGACAGAGGGCTCAGGGTGAGTTGAACATGAAGGGATGATATCTAAAAAAATAAAGTCAAATTAAGGGATAAGAGAGGAATATATTGAGAGAGGGAGAAAGGGAGAGATAGAATGGGGTAAATTATCTTGCATAAAAATGGCCAGAAAAAGTGGTTCTGTAGGAAGGGAAGAGGGGGCAGGTGAGGAAGAATGAGTAAATCTTGCTCTCATCGGATTTGAGCTGAGGAGGGAATACCATACATACTCAATTGGGTATATTACCCCAGAGGAAAGAAGGAGGAAGAAGATAAAAAAAAGGGGGGATGATAGAGGGGAGGGCAGACAGGGGAAGGAGGTAATCAAAAACAAACACTTTTGAAAAGGGACAGGGTCAAGGGAGAAAATTCAATAAAGGGGGATAGGTTAGGAAGGAGCAAAACATAGTCAATCTTTCACAACATGAGTATTGTGGAAGGGTTTTACATAATGATACGCACGTGGCCTATGTTGAATTGCTTGCCTTCTTAGGGAGGGTGGGTGGAGAGGGAAGAGGGGAGAGAATTTGGAACTCAAAGTTTTAAAAACACATTCAAAAGCAAAAAAAAAGTTTTTGCATGCAACTAGGAAATAAGCTACACAGGCAATGGGGCGTAGAAATTTATCTTGCCCTACAAGAAGGGAAAGGGGGATGGGAGGGATGGGGTGGGGTGACAGAAGGGAGGGCTGAGTGGGGAACGGCGCAACCAGAATATACGCCATCTTGGAGTCGGCAGGAGGGTAGAAATGGGGAGAAAATTTGTAATTCAAACTCTTGTGAAAATGAATGCCGAAAACTAAATATATTAAATAAATTAAATAAAAGAAAAAAAACTCACTAAAAAAAATATGTGCTTCACATGTAGTAGGCATTTAATAAATGCTTGTTGATTGATTGATACAGAATTGTGGAATCTTTAGTCTGAAGAGGTTCATAGAGACCATCTAGGCTTTCCCTCTTGCTCCCAGGGCAGGACTACCCCAAGGATAATACAGAATTCTAGAAGATGCTGTGGAAAATAGACCGTGATTGTACTTTATGGGCAGATGCTTCACAGGTCACAGTAATTTTTTATCAGTGCATGGCCAAGGAGAGATGGATGGATGGATGCCACAGAACTCTCTACTTCGCCCAAGGGTAGTTTCTTTACATACCAGACTTGTGCCTCACCTGTAAAAGAAGATCACATCGGGCATCCTCAAAGTTTCAGAGGGAAAAAGGTCAGCTGGGGAGGTGATTCCATCTAGGTTCATGTCTGTTGTTACCCCTGCCAAAGCAAAGTCTCCCAATTAATTCTCAGTAGGAACACAAGCTGAGAACTACCCTATTCCTCTCAGCCCTGTATCTCATCGAAGGTTTTGCAAACCTATATATCACCCTATGCCTGGAGGCAGCTGATGAATGGGGCAAAAGTCCAAAAAAGGAATAAAGAAACAGGGTGAATTGGGAATGGAATCAGAAGTAGAATCTAGACGTTCAAGTGCCCAGTCTGAATCTCTAACCGTTGATGCATGTAGTCGTTTTCTTTATTCATTTACTCATTTGCTTGTTAATTCAGATATTTACTGGCTCCTTTGTGATTGGCCTCCTGGATCACTGCCTTGTTGTGCCAGAGAGGCTTGTGCAGCTCAATGAAAGTATGAGCTATGCTATGCAGGGTTACCCAAGATGGATAGGTCACCGTCTGAGATCACAAGGTTATCCAGGACAGACAGGTCATGCTTTCAAATCGTGGTCCTAAAGAGGACTTTTGAGAGTCATTTGGACAGCAAGGAGATCAAATCAATTGATGCTTAAAGAAATTAATTCAGGCTATTCACTGGAAGGTCAAATACTGAGGCTGAAGCTTAAATACTTTTTAAAATTTTGAAACTTAAATACTTTGGCCATATAATGAGCAGGTGAAATGTACTGGAAAAAACCCTGCCTGATGCTGGGAAAGACCGAAGGCAAAAGGAAAAAGAGATGGCAGAGGAGATGGATAGACAGTGTCATAGAAACAATGAGCATGAACTTGGACAGATTTTGAGAGAAGTGGAGGGTAAACGGGCCTGGCGTGCTATGGTTCATGGGGTCACAAAGAGTCAGATGTGACTGAACAACTGAACGATGACACAACTCCTATGTGCTTAGCATAACTTTGGGACCTTCCTTCTATACCTGAGGCCTGGCTGACGGTGCCACTCACCTACAAGGCGATCAGCAAGGCTGACAGGCTGCGAGGAGACACCAGCCTTATAGCCTGTCACCTCAGAGGGGATGATGACTGACTGACAGGCGTAGGATGTGATGGATTTAGAGAAGCCCGACTCTCCCTCTGGGATGCGAATGTCAGTGACATTATCTGTGCATGAAGCCATCTTCTTACCCTGGGGAAGAAATGGATCAATGGTTAGGGAAAACCTTCAAAGGAGAAGAGGGGATAAACTGGCTAATGTCTAAGATTCCAGCTTCTCTGTGGTCCAGAATAGGGAATGACTCATTTCAGACTTAATTACAAGCTAGAGAGAAAATGAAGACCAAGTTCCATGTGTCCTGGCTTTTGAGACTATGTATCAAGCAGTCCCATTCTTTTATGAAGAAGAGCTATTTTCTATTTGAGGTAGTTTGGGATCACTTCAGGTATGAGGCGACTACATGGGAGCATTGAGACCTGATTTAATGTATTCATTCATTTATTTAAATTTTGGTTCCACGTTGTCTCCCTTCCTTCTCCTAAACTCTGCATTAGAGAAAGCCAACATTTGAAATACATACGTACATTACATATATACATGTATATATGGACTGATTTTCACTAAAAATGGCCCATTACTATAGAGAATGCACTTTGAGATGACGAAGCAATCCCTTTATTTAATCTGCTAAACTGGAGGAACCAATGACTTAGCAGACCTTTTAAAGGAGAGAATATGTGGGCTTGCTCTCTTCCCTCAACCTTCCAGTTGGCCTCATGGAACCTTGAGACATCCATGGGGGGTCAGAGTGGATAGGGTGCTGGGCCTGAAGTCAGGAAGATCCGAGTTCAAATCCAACCTCAGACACTTCCTAGCTGTATGACCCAGGCTAGTCACTTATCCCCTGTCTGCTTCAGCTTCTTCAACTGTAAAGTGGAGATAATAATAGCATCTACCTCATAGGGTTGTTGTGAAGATTAAATGAGATAATATTTGTAAAGCCCATGGCACACTACCTAGCCCATAGTAGGCACTTAAGAAATGTTTATTCCTTTTCTTCCTTCCTTCTTTTCCCACCCTGGTACCACGGTGTCTGCTCTCACAAGACAGCTAGAATAGGGGCTCTCCACTAGCCAAGGTTGTGCCTTGGTCCCTACCTACATTTTCTGCTTTACGCTTCCTTTCCTGAGTCCATGACTGAGCATCAACCTCAAGGTGCATGTGTCTACTCTTAGAGGTGACCTCGTGGGTTCAAGAGGTCCAGAGGTCCAATGCTTCCTAACTGACTACAGTCAAGGAAAAGTTCTTCACCAGAGAAAATGATTGAATAACTGGTAGTTATTTAAACAGTGCTGAGCCAAAGTGTTCCCACATACTGCTTTATGTTTTGTTGAGGTTTAATTGTCAGCTTCCCAGAAAAGACTATAACAGGAGTTCTAAGTTATTAAATCCTGTTTTAAATCCATTTTTGTCAAATTTATTCTCATGAGTATTTGGTATTAAGTATTCCTTCTGTGTGTAGGAAATAAATAGCTGTCCCATACCTGATTCATGTTTTACACTGAGTATCTTTCTACTCTTGCTTTTTGGGGAAAGTCTAGATATGAGCCCAAACCTAAGCTATAAGTAAATCAGCCAGGGGTCTCTGGGGTAAGGGTTTAATAAGGTGAAAAGAGTGAGGAAACAGAGATTTAGGTTCCCTCTCATTATCAGCCAAGCCTCTCCAGGAATGAACCCGGTATAGGCTGCAGATCTGTATCCAGAGTAGAATAGTCCCCTTCTAGAGAAGTGAGTGGGCACAGTACTTGTGCTGTGGGCACATCAGTGGTTGCTTAATAGCAATGTATGAAGAAATAAGCACAAGGTGGCTAAGAGACTTTGTTAAGAAAATAAGCATCAGAGGTGGAATTTCAAGTATTCCTGACTCTATCCACTATATAAAAGGAGGGAGTTATAGTCACTGACTTTCAACATCCCTTTCAGTTCTAAATCTATGATTCTGGGATCCTATGTCATATTGCCTCTAATAAATAGTAAATACAAGTAATAGTAATATAAGTAATAGTAAATACAAGATTCAAACCCAGGTCCTCTGATTCCAAATCCAGGATTATAGATTCACAGCTGGAAGGGACCTCCAAGACCATCAAGTGCAGCCTGCCTCATTTATAGATAAGGAAATAAAGCAGGTTGGGGATCTTACCCAAGATCATAAAGGCAGTAAGAAACGGGCAAGTTCAGGAGAACCCAGGCTCTCAGACTACAAATGTGGGGCTCTTACTTTAACCCAGACTGTGACTCTGTCATCCAGTGTGGCTATCGGTCCCAATCTTGTGCCATCAGCATAGTTTATTAGCATACAGTATATGCCTTTACCCACATTATTGACAATCATGTTAAAAGTATAGAGACGAAGACACATTCCAGGTCATATCTGTGTATATGTTCACATCTTCCTTTCCCTCACGACCCTTAAACAGGTTCTTTTTTGTTTAGTCATGTCCAATGCTTTGTGACCCGTGGGTGATACCATCCATGGGATTTTCTTGGCAAAGATAATAGAGCGGTTTGTTATTCCTTCTCCAGTGGATTAAGGCAAACAGGTTAAGTGACTTGCCCAGGGTCACGCAGCTAGTAAGTGTCTGAGGCCAGATTGGAACCCATGAAGATGAGTCTTCCTGACTGTAGGTCCAGCATGCACTGAACCATTTAGCTGCCCCCCAAATAGCTTCCCAGCAGCTATCAAATAAAACCCAAATTCCTTAACCTTGTTTTTAAGGCTCTTCACAATATGACTTCAACCTACTTAGCAGTCTTTCATAGTACTATCCTAGACAAACTAGATTTCTTACCATTCTCCATTTATGTTCAGTGATTTGTTTATTGTCTTCGGGCCTGGATTCATGCTATAACCAATGCCTTAAATGCCCTTCCTAACCTCTTACCCCATTTTCTGCCTGCTGAAATCCTAAGTATCCATCAAGTTTCAATGAACTTCCTAAATCCTAGGCAGCTACTGGTGGCATACCCAACTGGGCCTGGATTCAGGAAGATCTGAGTTCAAATTCTGCCTTAGACTATTCCTAGTGGCTGTGTGACCCTAGGCAAGTCATTTAATATCTGTTTGCCTCAGTTTTCTCAACTGTAAAATGAGGATAATTATAGTACCTACCTTGCAGGCTTATCATGAGGATCAAACGAGGCAATATTTTTAAAAAGCACTTAGTATAGTCCCTGGCACATAGTAGGTACCATATAAATGCTTATTTCCTTCCCTTCCTCCTCTAAAAAAAAATCCTGTCAGCTTAAAATGACCTTTCCTTTTCTGGGTTTCCAGACAATACTTTCTCTATTCCTCTCTGAAGCACTTATTTTATTCTATTTTGCATGGTAACATATTCTCTTACATATTATGCCCTTCCACTAAAACACAAGCTCCATGAGAGCAAGGATTATTTCTTACTATTTTTTATATCTTCCCCACTACCCCTCTTACTGCTTTGTATATCAGTATTTAATAAATGTTTGTTGAACTATATTTTCAAAAACAGTTAAAAAAAAGATAATCCCCAAATTTTAATTATTCAAGGAAAAAAATGTCCTGGAGGAAAAAGTTGTTTCTCCACCTTTTTTTTTTTTTTCCTGGACATCAAATATTTCATCCCTTCTCCAACAGCAGCCTTGCCCATGTTCTCTTCCCATGCACATACCCGCACACATTTTACCTGGTTTCCACAGAGGCTGAGGGTAAAGTGGTGGAAATACTTGAGCCCTTTGGAAGTAAAGCTTGGTCCCCCAAACAGAGAGATAGGATTTGCCAAGGCTGAGAAGTCATAGTCGAAGGTCCTGGCCGCACTGGTGACAGAGAAGGTGCAGTCGTTGAAACACAGTGAGTGGATCTGCAGGGAGGAACAGGAGCTTTAGCTGTGTGGCCCTCTGGGCACTGAGGCTGGAGAATGAATCAGAGCTACAATGAGGGCTGGCGGTAGAACCCAACCAGGTATTTTCCTAAATTGAACCAGCCCAGAATGAGATGAGGGAGGAAAGAATGAGGACTGAATTGCAATAAAATGCTGATAACAATGAGTGATAATAAAGTCTGTCCTTGGCAAATGAACCCCTCTCAAAACATGATCTTTGTATTTTACCCAGGACTTAGCCTCTGAGGTTTTATAGCAGGGAAGACTGAGTTACTGACAAAGGAAGGGTAGCTAGGCTGAGAGAAGAAAACCCAGTAGTCTCTCCCCACCCCCTACCCCCACCCAATCCCCCTTCGTCATACTTGACTCACAGGTGATTTGCAGATTTCCACAACAGAAGTCCCTGGTCAACAACCTAAATCACTTATTTCACCTCTCCTCCCCAATCTCACTTCTTAGGTTTCTGTGGAAGGACTACCCACAGCTGCTCTCTTTTTCCTAATCTTATTCATTGCTTCTTTTTTGGAGGAAGCCATTCAGAGGCTGATAATAATTGATATTTATAGACTATGTGAAAGTTTGCAAAGCATTCTACATAAAGCTGCATATACACATCATTTCATTTGAGGCTGGAAGTCATGCTGTGTGCCGAGGCACGAGAGGGATGGATGTGGCAAGTGTCCCATCCATGCCTTTTTATAAAAAGTATATATGTTCACTTGTTAGGCCCCTGCAAAAATACCTCCTTACCCTCTAGGTTTAGATGGATTCTAATCTCTCTTACTTATCCCTAAAGGAACAGGACAAGATGAACCCAGTTCCATGCCATCCCATGAAAGCTAGAGGAGCAGAAGCCAGATGTCACTCCTGGGGGGGCCATAGATAGCCATTTAAAAAGAACAACACAGGCCAAAAAGTAGAGGGGGCAGGATGAGGCACTGGGTGATATGATATGGTAGAGGCCCTCAGGTCTCTAGTCTGGTTTCTTTCACAAAGGCCTGCCTGTGCCCACTTAGCAAGCAGTTCAAATCATTCATAGGGCCAACATGTCCTGGGCCTCCAGCATCGCAGGTATATGTCCAGGAAATATGCTAGAGCTCAGATGCTTAAGATCTCTTTAACTTGATTAAATAGCAGTCAATCTGACATGAGAAGCGAATGGGTAGAGTAGACTGGGTGGCACCTTGTTACTCTGGGTCCCTGGGCCACAGGGCACACAGGCCTGGATGCCATAGGGCTGGTGTGCTCTCAGGAATGTGTTCGCAGGACAAGAATGGCAGGCCCCAGATTCCCGATTGATGTAGTAGCCGGCAGGACAGGAAGTGCAGGAGGAGCCAGAGTCAGAGGCCTCCAGGGCACAGAGGCGGCAGTAGGAGGCAACTCCATCCATGACATTGGTGACATTGATGGAGTAGAGCTTGGCAACATCATTAGTGTACTTCCGGCCCTGGAACCAAGACAGAAAGGAGAAAGAGATCAAAGGATGCATATTTGAGTCCCAGGGGAAGAATCCACAGTTGAGGTTTTGGGGGATCAACAGATTGACCTCTTATCCTATGATTAGGGGATAAACCGAGAAATACTCTGCTGTGTTTACTGTATTCATTCTACCACTCATCTGTGCATTCCGCAAATATTCACTAAACACCTATAAGGCATTTGCCTCCATTTAAACACAGGGCTAGATCTAGAATAGACACAGAGGAGATCTTTGTGATACCAGAAGTTGTTAAGATTCTGGGACTGGTTATCTAGAAGGGCTATAGTGCCACCTACCCAGGAGAATATTAGAATAAGGTTGATCCCCACCCACCTGATCAGGGTTATTTATCTCAAGTAGCAAAAATAAGTATCCTGGTTTGGTTATGGGCAGATAGATGAGATGATCTCTTCAAGTCCTTCTAAAGCTGGTGCTCTAAGCACTGCTCCACACTCCCAGGCTAGTTCTGAGAATTCTCCCTTGTTCCAATTGTCTTTTCCTGAGCAGTGATACTTCCTGGGGATGAGAGCTGGGGCAAGTAGAGGATCTTACTATTTCATGGGAGGTGGTCCTCTGGAAGGCCCAGGTGAAGCTCATGCTGGAGTTCTTCTCAATGATATAAGTGTAGGACTGTTTGCCCTTGGGTCCCTTCCATGTTTCCACTGGGGTGTTGGTCCTGGAATTCATTCCCTGAATCCAAAATGGGGAAAGAATTTTTGCACTGAGTCGGAACCCTTCCTATGCCTGCCCTGGCCTCTCCACTCTGTCTCCCTCATGGCAGTGAATGAAGTAGAGCATGGTGCCCTTATTAGAGAAACCACTAGACTCATAATTAGTCTGTGAATATTCTGAGAACAAGATGGTGCCTTTTTTTTCTTCTGAGTCTCCTCAGGGCACTCCCCCTCCACCCCACACTTCCCCCACACAGCAGATGCTTAACAGAATGAGTGGATCAGGTAACCCTCCCTCTGGTCCCAGGAAGTACCTCAACAGACCAGGGAAGCAACCTACCACCATGAAATAAAGTTCACAGTTCACGGAACACACAGTTTCAAAGACAAAAGTGATCCTGGCCACCTCTTTATTCTCTGTGTCTGCCATCACTGAATGTGGAGGGCTGTGGGAGCAGAAGCCAGATGTCACTTCTGGGGGGCCATAAATAGCCATTTAAAAAGAACAACACAGGCCAAAAGGGAGAGGGGACAGGATGAGGCGCTGGGTACTGTGTAGAGGCCCTCAGGTCTTTAGTCAGGTTTCTTTAGCAAAGAAACCTGTGCCCTGTGCCCACCCAGCAAGCAGCTCAAATCCCAGCTCTTCCTGCATGGAGGGTGCAACAACCCTTCCCTTCCTAAGTGTGTCTGACCATTCAGACCTGTGCAGAACCAAGAGAAACAGCGCTGGGGGCTATTTGAGGATGATCAGGCACTTGACTAGAAAGGGGCAGGAACACCAACAAAAATCCTAAAAATGTAGATAATCCTCTCATGATAAGCTCATGATGGGATTCAGGCTGAGTAGAAAGGAAGAAGAGGTGAAGTGATACCAGCAAAGGAAAGGTTGATCAAAGAGCATTTTTTTTTTCTTTGAAAAGCACAAGTGGAACCGAATTCATGGTGGCTCTGGAGAAATCCAGTGACAGCTTGGCTTCCCACTCTGGCCCTCCTCCTTGCTTCTGGGGGCCCCCACATGCCCAGGTCCTCTGTTCCTAAGCCAATGGTTCTTCTGTTCACCATTGGATGAGAAGGAAGATCGTAGTCTGGGCTCCAGGGGCCCAAGCCTGGGGGAATCACAGAATTCTAGTGCTGGAAGGGACTTGAATGTTCTTTCAGTCAGGCCAACATGTACAGACAAGGAGGCAGGCCCAGAAGGATTACATGATTTGTCCAAGGTTAATGACAAAGCCATGACTAGACCCCCAGTCTCTTTCCTCTTAGTACAATACCTCTTCCAGGGTACTATATCATATCCACCTTAGAAAGGGGAGAGGGAATATTCAAATTTGCCAGCGAGGACAAACAGGTAAAAAAGGAGGATAATAATTACTCTTCTCGGGGAGGCCAGATGACAATATCCTTCCTGTAATGGCGGGGGGCAAGACTGAGAACTAGCAACCCAGTGTACTGGGAAGAAAACTGGCCTGAGAATCTGTAACTGAGCAAATCAGGGTCGCTAGGTGGCACCATCGTGCATAAGAGTGCCAGGCCTAGAGTCAGAAAGACTCATCTTCCTGAGTTCAAATGTGACCCAGACACTCACTAGCTGTGTGACCCTGGGCAAGTCACTTAACGCTGTTTGCCTCAATTTCCTCATCTGTAAAATGAGCCAGAGAAGAAAATGGCAAACCACTCCAGTATCTTTGCCAAGAAAACTCCGAATGGGGTCATGGAATTGGACACAACTGAAACAACTCAGCGATAACTGAATACATGTGGGCCTCTGGTGCCTTAGCTACTGTGGGCCTTAGTTCCCTCATCGGTAAAATAAAGTTTTGGACTAGATCTTTAACATTCCTTCCAGCTCTGACGTAATTTTGTTAAGCAGCAAGACAATAGGGATGCTATGATGCATTAGGCAGGTTATGCAGGGTAAATTTGCACATGCGGCCGTCAGAAGAGCATGATTTCATCCAGATTTCAAGCCTCAGAGCCACCTCTTAGAAAAACTTGGCTTTCTGCGATTTAAATGTGGCAGCTTCAGCTCCAGCCCCTACCGGGAGTTTCTATTCCTCACCTGAATCCTGGTACAATCAGCGTAAGAATCATGAAGTCATTATCTGAAGCTCCAGCAGCTGTGTAAATATGGTCACCAGCCACCTCCCAGCCTGGAAAATCAGGGAGAAGAAAGTGCATTCCTGAGACCCCGAGCAGTAAGGTCCATTATGACCAAACTCAGAGAACGAGGCAAAATGAGTTTCTGAAGTGGACAGAATCTCTCAGTCCTCAGTCAAGAGGTGCATGAAGTGATCCAGTTACTTTGGCCAAAGACCTTGAAACCGTCAGGACAAGAGGAAGAAGAATTACGAGGTTTGGAAGGCAATGCTCATTTCTGTAGGGCATCAGTGACTCCAGGGAATACTGCAGAGCCACTGAGGTAGGCAGAATCGTAGAGGGGGAAGGGGAGGGCACTTACCTGCCATGCCCTTGTACTCAAAATTGATTCCACTAAGAACAGTAGTTTCCATATTTGTGGGCAGGGTGTTCCACCATTTGTATTCAAAACCCAGGGCCGGTTCCGTCCCAGCTGGGCAGCTGGAGCAGCCTAACAGGAGGTAGAGCAAAAGAGTTACCGAGAAAGAAGACCCTACAGACCCAAAATGGAGGGGCAGCCATTATGGTTAATGACAACAATAGCCAGACAGCAGAAAAAAGGCACAGTGCTAAGTTTTTTCTTAAAAAAATGCTAATTCTCATTACTGTATTTAAGAAACTCCAAAATGACAAAACTACTGACCTGTATTTTATAGGCCAGATGCACATCCAAGCCTAGAAAGTGGTGAGAGCAAAGGCAAAAAAGACCAAGAAGTGCTAGATAACCTACAAGTTCAGGCTTCTTCTCAAACTTTCAATCTAAAGCTCTGGTGTGTCTTACTGTTCAGGGCATCTTCAAGCCCAACACATGCAGTTCATAGGATTAGATGCAATTCATCCCCAAAGCCTTTCTTCCCCATCATTCCTGGACTCTGCTCGGGCTAGAAAACCTAGTGTTTGGTTAGTAATGGCACCATCTTCTGCATAGGTAGAAGCAGCCCCTATTGCTGGGACACAGGCGCCTCATGTCCATGTTATTTCCTTCCCACCTGTGCCAGTGTCTGTAAGATTTCACTGCTAGAAGAAGGAAGGGAAGAGATTCTGAAGTTGGATTCTGAAGGAGATGGGAGTAGAATTCAGGTGTCCTGTATGCCAGTATGGCACTTGGGCCAGTGCTCCCCCTCAGATCAGAGGCATCTGGTTCCAGCATGTTCCTCAGGAGACACAGGGTTGAGTTTAGGGTTCATAGTGGGATTATCAACCTACCCATGAGACCCACTGTAGGGCGAGATGAGTAATGGATAGTGCAGAAGGTCAGGGCATAAGACAAGGAGTGCAGATTACCTGAGCCATTGGAGAAGGAGCCATAGGGACAGGGTTCACAGGTGCTGGTGTTGGTTTTGAAGAATCCTGGGTTACAGGGTGGGCAATGGGTCTTCATTCCAGAGGCTGGAAGTTTCACTGCTCCCTCAAGATCCTCACTGCAAATTTTTGGCTCTGCCCATTTATACATGAGCTGTGTCTGAAAAAGAAAAGAAAAGATCCAAGGTTTGCTAGCCATCCACCTATTGACAACATATCAAAGGGTTGCTATGAACAAACTATTAGATCCACTGGAAATCAAACCAATGGGCAGTGGGAACTATAGGGAAGAGGAAGAGTCATTCATCCACTGATTCATTCATTCCTTGATTCATTTACACATCAACCATTTTTTAGTGACTAGTATATATAAGCCACAGTGCTAGGCACAATAAAGGAGAGACAAAAATAATTAAAATGTTATCCATAGACTGTGTCGGAACTACCATGTTAAACTAAATATGTACTTGAACAAAATATATGTAATAGGGATTTATAGTTTCACATATAATTTTCTTTTCTTCTCTGTATATGGAAATGCTCATCTTTGTTGAAGTATGTCAAGTTTATAATAATAAAAAAGGAAATTTAGCAAAATATTTTAAAAATATATTACCTGTGTCCACAGAGAACTTACAACTTGGGAAGAAGGGGATATGACAAATATATTTTGCTATACAATAATGATCTAATATTGTCTCCATAATTTTTTTATTGAAACAGGGGAATTTTATATATCTATACACACATACATACATGCATATAATCTTATTTTATTGCTAGAATTTCTAATATCCTAAATTACTCCATATTTTATAGGCCAGATAATATATTCAGGCATAGATAATAATGTAACTCCAGGCAGGAAAGTGCTAGATTTATAGAAGTTCAGGTTTCCTCTTAAATTTTGCATTTCAAAACCTCAATGCAGCTTATAGTCTAGGTCGGGTTCCCCACTCCTGGTCTAGGGCATTCTCTTGCCCACCAAGTACTGGTCATACTATCTGGCATGTAATTCGCATATAACCTACTAAGGTTAAAATCTCCAAAAATCATCCCTAACACCTTTCTCCTCATTGGCTCATTGGCCTCTACTTTGTCAAATTGGGCAATCACAGGCTGGAAGAATTCCTGGTTAATATCCCCTCTGCAACAGCTGTGTAACTATTAAAAAAAATCATATAGATTTTAAAAAATGTTTTTTATTTGTTGTGGTATATTGATAATTTTTCTGATTTTTAACCAGTCTTAGATCCCTGATATAAACTGAACTTGGTCATGATTAGTTAATATTTTGGTTAATATCATTAGGGAAACTGGGCTATAATTTTCTTTTTTAGTATTATCTTAGCTGGGTATTAAGGTCAACATCTGAGAGGTAGTGTGAAGACGTGGACAGAGAGCTGAACTCAGAGTCCAAAGACCTGGGTTCAAGTCTTTCCTCTAACACATACTAGTTATATGATCCTGGGCAAGTTCAAACTTAACCTCTCAGTGCCCCCCAAGTAGAGGTTTCTGATCAGATGTGCCTAATACCAAAGAAATCGTAGATCAAATTACATCCCAAGACTAAAAATCTTGAGTGTATTATTAAAGATATGGTTAGTTACTGTCTAGAAAAGGAAGCAGTAATCACAAAGGGTCAGCATTGGTTCACTAAGAACAGGTCATGACAGAACAACCTATTTTTTGCCAGGGTTACCACACTGGAAAATCAGGGCAATGTTGTTGATATGATTACCTAGGTTTTAGCAAAGCTATTGATAAAGTATGTCACATTCTTGTGGGGAAAAAAAAGGAAGAGATATAGGTTAGATGATAACACAATCAGATTAATTCAGCACTGGTTGGATGGCCAGACTATAAGAGCATTGGTTTAAATGTCAAAGAGAGAAGGAAGTCTCCAGGGGAGAGTCCTAGGGATCTGGAATTGGCCCTGTTCTGTTACACATTTTTATCAGTGACTTGAATAAAAACACAGATGGTGTGCTCATCAAATTACCATTTGACACAAAGCTGGCAGAAATAACTAATAATAAGTGAATGATAAAAGTCAGGATCCAAGAGCAGTGGACTAATCTAATAAGATAAGATTCAAAAGGAATAAAATAAAGTCTTGTATTTAGGTATAAAAAACCCCCAACTTTCTAAGATTGGGGAGTCACGGGTAGACAGCAATTCTGAAAAAGACCTAGGGGTCCTAGTGAACTGCAAGGTCAGTGTGGGTTACCAAATGTGGCAGTCAAAAGTGAGAACTTGAGCTTGGGGTATATTAAGAGGTACATAGCTTCTAAGGATAGGGAGGGGTGGTGATTCTCTCCACTGTACTCTGTCCTGGTCAGACCTCATTTGGAGTACTATACTCAGTTCTGGGCATCACAAGGGCATTAATAAGATGGAGAGCATCCACCTGTATGGTGAATTGCCTTGAGTCCATGTCACACAAACTGGGATTGTTTAGCCTAGAGAAAGGACAAGTCAGGGGGTACAGATAAGCCATGTTCAAGTATCTGAAGGACTGCTGTGTATCATTGTTTGTCCTTCATTTTCAAAGAGGACCAATGATATTACAAGGTGATATCCTGACTTGCTCGTGAAATGGATTTAAGTGAGGCAAAGTTGCCCAAAGTCATAGCCTCATTCTTTCTTCCATAGTCATCAACATCCAGTGGCAGGACAAAAGTCAAGACAACTGGTGATGGTCCTGGATGCAGTAAATAACCCTGGCATCTTTCATCTCTGACTAAGCTCTAAGCGGTCTACAGTACCTACTTCAACCGCCTTTGTGGCTGTCGCAACAACATTCCATTCCACTGGGGGAAGTCTTCACATGCTTGGGGTAGACATCCTCCTAACTCAAGTTTAGCTCATCTGCTGAGACGGGTTTTACCAGAGTGTGGCAACTGCACATGCCACGGCTTCTTGGAGCCACGGGTGAGAGTTGGGTGAATCAGGTGGGCACCAAAGGTAGACGAGAAGCCCTCGCACTAGAGATGCTAGTCCTCCTGAATAACACATTGTCGTGTGTCACAGAGGAGGGATAAGATTTGTTCTATTTGGCTCCAAAAGGTGAAACTGAGAGAAATGGATACACGTTTCAAACGTGTCAACTTAGGCTTGATGTCAGGAAACATCAACTTTCTAACAATTTAAAGTGTCCAAAAGTGGAATGACTTGCCTTGAGAGGTGGCGGTAGATTTCCTCTCCTCTGAGGTTTTCACATAGAGGCTAGACCACCACTTGGAAGGTGTGTTATGGGATTCTTTAATGTCTATGTTGGACTGAGTGGTCCATGAGGTCCCTTCCAATGCTCAGATTCTCTTATTTACATGTGGCTTTTGAAATAGAAGGAGCATCAGGTAAGTCTAAGTCCTAAGTAAGGGGGCGGTCTTTTTTTTTTTTTTTTGAAGATTACAACAGAGAAATTTATTAATGGGGCAGTCTATCTTAACAGGGAAGGACAGGAGCGGGTGACTTCAGAGGACACCAGATCAGCAAAGGGTCAAAAGAAGTGGGGGGGGGGGCCCAAAAGGTGGATCAGGAAGGTGCTGCCATTCCTCCCCAGCTAGTTAACAAAAAAAATCTCCTTAGTTGCCCCCAGAGCCAGTGGCCCCACCTCGGAGGGTAGCGCTGAAAGATCCTCCCTGATATTCCCAACCATCCCAACGCCTCTTCATAGGGCCAAGGGCTGCTCGTTACTGGCTGTGGCTGCAGCTGGTCTGGTTCTTGCTCCCTCCACTGTGGACACCCCATTGGTTGCGGTTTCCATCATAGGCACTCTGGGCACGGTTGCCTCGCTTACGATGCGATAGCGGCGGCCACTCCCCTGGCCAAGGCCTGGGTTTGGGCTTGGGCTGGGGCCAGGGCCAGGGAAACCTGGTTTGGGGGCTTGGGCTGGGGCCAGGGACACCTGGTTTTGGGCTTGGGCTGGGGCCTAGGAGAGCTGGTCTGGGGGTTGGGGCCAGAGCCAGATCTGGGGATAAAACCTCGGTTAAGGCTTCGGCCCCATTTGGGGTCAAGGCCTGAATAGGGGTTAGGCTCAGGTTTGGGGCCATAACCTATGTTAAAGAGAGGGCTGATTTTGGCACCTTGACCTGGACCGAGGCTACGTACAAACTTGTTGGTGAACACTGGATTAGGTCCAGGGCCAGTGCCAGGCTTGGCTTCAGGGGCCCAGAACTTCCCAGCAGATCTGGGATTGGGCCCCCCAACAGGTTTGAGATTGGGGCCTTCCATAGGTTTGGGATCAGGGTCCCAACCAGGTTTCTGGTTGGAGGCCCAACCAAATTTGGGCCTGGGGATCCAGGCAGGTTTGGGGCAGGGTGCCCAGGCAAGTGTGGGGATGAGACTTCTATCAAATTTGGGGTCAGCATCTCCATCCGGCGTGAGGTCAGGATCCCTCGAAGACTTGGCATAAGGGACCCCTGCAAGAGCTCGGTTGGAAGGTTTCCGGGTATAGCTGCCTCCCAGGTAGAGGTTCAACTGCTTCAGGTTCTCCTTGGGCAAAGCCTTCTTGACCTCCACTTGGTGGCCTTGGATGGGGTGAAACTTGACCACGGTGGCCTTGTCTGCAGTATCATGGTCAACGAAGTGGACAAAGCCAAAGCCCCGCATTCTGCCCGACCTCTTGTTGATGACGATCTCAGCCTTCTGCACAGGTCCAAACTGTGAGAAGTGTCTCACCAGGTCGCTCTCGCCCACATCATCTTTGAGGCCACCCACGAAGATCTTCTTGACTCGGGCACAGGCCCCTGGCTTGCTAGCATTCTCCCGCGCCACTGCTCGCTTCAATTCTACTTGGGTGCCGTCCACCAAACGGGGCGACGCAGCCATGGCTCTATCGGCTTCACCCACGCTGGAGAAAGTGATGAAGCCAAAGCAGCAGGAACAGCTGGTATGGCGGTTTATCACCACTGTACAGTCTGTGAGGCTGCCGAAGGCCTCAAAATATATCTGAAGGCCAACTTCGTCAGTGTTCGGGTTGAGCCCCCCAACAAACAACTTACAAAGCCGTGCGTTCTCCAACACTGAAGAACTCGGGCCGCAGCCTGGCACCATGGGGGCCTGTGAATCTGGAGGGGTAGCCATCTTTGAGGACAGCAGAAGCCTCCACAGAGAAGGAAGGGCTGCAAGAAAGCGAGCAAGTGTACCCAGGAATGCCGCAGGAGCGAGTCGGGCAGTCTTTTTATACTTAAGTACAAAGACCTAGACTCTGCCTTTTGCTGTTACCAAGTTATCTGGACGGTCATGGTTTGATGAAAAAGGGGATTGCTTTGTACAACCCCAAGTTTGCTTTCTTTCTGAGAGGAATCCAAATCATAGGCTGGGCTTTTTTTCTGGAAGTCTTTAAGATACTAGAAAAAGGTGGGACTCAAAAGAGAACCACATCAATTGTTTATGGGCTACACTGAATCCTTTAATGGGTTTTCTATGGAGTGGAATAAAGGAATAAATAATGAACTATACCAAATGTATGCATTTATCTTATACTTTTTACCACTTACCCAATACATGTTACATGTATATGGATATGTTGTGGACTTATACAGACTCTGGGGACCCTTTTACTCTCATTGTAGAGAAAACAGACACAAGTCATAATTGAACTATATTCTGAGAGTTCTCAGATGCAAAGGGAGGGGAGAAGGTAACACAAGCCAAAGAGAGTGATTTGAGAAAACCACCTTGAAGATTAAATCTGGCCTATGTAATCCTAGCTCCTGAGATGCTAGGCCATGCTAACATAAAAAAAAAGTCTATACAACAAAGAAACATGCAACAAAAATCAAAGACTGGAGAAAATATTTATGGCAAATATGCTAGACAAAAAACCTGCTATCTAAAATATATAAGCAAATATTAAAAATTTACAAAGGTAACTCCAATCCAGGATGGATAGTCAAAATCTATGAATAGTTTTCAAAAGAAGAAACACAAATTGCTGATAATCACTTGGAAAAAACTGCTCAATCTTATTAAAAATTAAAGAGATGCAAATTAGGACAATTTGAGGTACCATCTCACAGCTGTCAAATTTGCAAAAATGATGAAAAACAATATTTATTGCTAGTAGAGTTTGTGATGAAACAAGTGAACTCATTCAGTTTTACTAGAATTGTAACCCTGTAGAATTATTTTGTACAACTATATAGTAGAATGTAGTTAAAGTTTAAAAAAACATAATTGTACTTGATAATTCCGTTGTTGGGAAAGTATTAGGAGAAACAAACAAAAAAAATAAAGGCTATTTGTCAGAGATTTTCACTGCAGTATTGTATGTGTAACCTGGGCATGCCCAGATTGCTTAACCTTGAGGGACTTTTGTGGCAAGTTTAGATTGGCTAATTGGCTACACAAACAACTTTAAAACTGTCAAGAATGACATCTCTCTGTCTCTGTCTCTCCCTCTCCCTTCCCCGCTCCCCGCCCCCACCTCTGTCTCTCTCTGTCTGGATTTTCCTTCCTCACTCTTCCCTCCTACATCCAGAGAGTGAATTTTACAGTTTACCCACAGTGCAGGTAGTATGAATTGAATCAGTAACAGGGGAAAGACTTCCTCCCCCTGCTCCCTCTCTCTTTACCTTGTCTCAAAGAGATGGGCCTGAAGAATGTTTATTTCTGTTCTGTGTTTTTGTCCTTCTTGGTTTCAGGAGCTGGCAGAGATCCTCACCACCCCACTTGACTGGGAATTCAAGTCATAGTCACCTTGGATCCAGGATTGCAGGTTAGGATGGTATAGGCAGGGAAGCCTGGAGAAGTCAGCGTGCTTGGGTCTTGAGTCCAAGCAGAGCTTTGGGCTAAGAATCTGGGACTGGGCTCTATAGGAACTGAGTTAGATTATGAACTAAATAATCCCTCCCAACACCTTCCTCAGAGACTGAGGTGATGGTGGTAAAGGGAGGAGGATTATGGCTTCCATGTGATGAGGGAATAAGTTTGTATAATTGTGATTTTATCTTTTGAAGGAAATATTTCTTTGTAAAATCTAACCTGTTAGTGCCTAAATGGAACTGGGATTCAGGAACCCCCCTCCATACTTGGGGGAACACCATCAGTGTGGGCTGGAGCCATTTTCAGAGAGTATAGATGACCCCTCCCAATTCCCTTAAGGGTACTGGAAAACCCTGGGGGAGGAGTAAAATCTAACACACCTGGCCTTTAGGCTGTGGGACCACAGTGGTCAATGTTACATGTGGGGCTCTGCTGGGATAAAATCGAATCCTTCATTTTTATGGGGATACTGGGGAGATTCTCTGTCCAGGTTTTTTGTTCTGGAGAGGCGGGGTTTGGTTTGGTTTTTGTTTTGGAGATACCCTAGATAATGGGATCCTAGGAAAATTGGATAATTTTTTTGGCTTTGTCCAGATTGCCTAAAATGGAGACCTCTGTGCCCCCTACCACACGGATGGTTGTAGCGGCTTCCATGTTAGGCAGTCTAGATAGGCTCCAAAGGGCCCTTCAGGATGCCTCCATATTAGGTGATCCAAGTGTGCCCAGAGAAGCCTGGGTTACATGCATAATTGGGAGGAAGAAAAGAAAGAAAGCAATCTAAATGCTCAACAACGAAGGAATGTTTATAAATTGCGGCACATTAATATAATGGCATACTACAATGTAATTATGATTGATAAGTGTGAGGAATATAAAAAAATGTGGAAAGATCTTTCTGAAATAATCACCATGGTGGGGGCGGGAAAGGTGGGAAACAGAGCCAAAAGAACAAAATACATAGTAATGATGATCACAGAAGAAGAAAAATGAATGTTAATGAATGGACAAACAAAGAACCTAGATGGAGGCTTAGAGGGAGTGACTTAAAAGTTGTTTGAACATTTTATGGGTTGAATTTCATTTGTATAAATAGCTACAAAGCAAGCTTAGTTTATTGTATTGGTGTTCAAACTGTTTTATAGTAAATTATGAAAAATAAAATAAATGAGTACATAATCAAATAATAATTGAGATATCTCTTACTCTCAAGAAGATTATAGTAGGAAAGAGAGTATCACATAAATACAAACAGGTATTATCGTACAATACATATGTGGTAACTGTAGTGTAGAATCCTCCACTAAAGTCCTATTCCAATGTTTTCTCCTGGCACAGAGGTGACCCTGGGATGTGTTACATAACTCTTAGCATGGGCCCCATGATAGACTATGTATGTCTGTTTCATGAGGTCCGGCCAAGGTAAGTTAGGATAAGCTTCTCTTGCCACCAGGTTAACCAGAGGGGGTTGGATATTTTTGACCACAACAACTCTATCTACTAAGGGAGGATCTCCTTTGGTAATCTGTGTCTGTGGAAGAAATATTCACAGGAAAAAAAATCATGGATGCTTTCGGAGAAAAAGAATACAATAAGGGGGCATAAGATGTACAAAGTGACATGTAAGGTTGGGGGAAGGAAAGATCATTCCTGATGGGGAGGACCAGAGAAGACTTCCTTAGAGAAGGTGGTGTTTGAGCTGGGTCTTGAAAGAGTATTCAAAAAGGTAGATGCTGGGGAGCTAGGGCATTTTTTGCACAAGGAATGGAATGAACAAAAGCACAGAGATGGGGAAATGGTAGTGTTTGGAAGAGTCAGTAACAGGGCAGTTTGGCTGAATTATAGTGTAAGCAGAGGGATACAGTATAAAATAAAGACAGGGAGGTAGGGAAACACCAGATTGTGGAAGGCTCTGAAGTCCAGGTTAAGGAATCTTTCCTTTATTTGGTATCCAATAGGAAACCACTGAAGGATTTGAGCAGAGAAATATAGCCAGATTTGTGCATAAGGAAGATTCGTCTGGAAGCAGGATAGAAGATGGTTTAGTATAAGAAAAGACTGAAGTCAGACATTCTAATGAGGATACTTGCACAGCAGTTCTCCAGGCAGGCAGTAACGAAGGCCTGTGTTAAGATAGGAGTAGAGGGAACAGAAAGGAGGGCGTGGATAAGAGAGACCTGACAGAGACAGAATAGGACTTGGTGGAAGACTGGATGAGGAAGGGAAAGGACAAAGTGTCAAAAAGAGAATACCAAGGTTTTGCTTATGAGTGTTTAGGTGTTTGGTGGTGCCAGTGATTGAAATATGGAAGTGAGAAGGTGGAGTCATTTTGGGGGGAAAGATAAGTTCTGTTTTGGATATGCTGAGTTTGAAGTGCTGGTGGGACTTTGGGACAAAGATGTCCTGTAAACAGCTGGATTAGTGTAATAAATAGCCAAAAAGTTTTCTTGCTTCCATTTTCTCCCCACATCAATCTATTTCCATTCTCTCTCTACTTCAGTCTACAATCTACAATCTTCAATACAACCACCAGAAATATCTTTCTTATTTTCCATCAGTTGCTCTGGTTTCAACACCGTGAACATCCTGCTTCCTCCAGAACAGACTCATCACCTGAAATCTTATCATTGTGAAGACTGAGTCAGCTTTGATGCTCAACACCTTCAGTTGCCTCTCCCCTCTGACTGGAGGGCTGGAGGGTGGAGCAAAAAATTCCTCCCCAAATCTTCCTTCTACAGCTCAGAACTTTCCAAGTAACTTCATTTTCTATAAGCAGTTCTGCTTGGTTTTGAATCCATGAACTGGTACACCCTGATTCTACACCCACCCCAAAGCCTTTTAAGCTTTCCTTGTGTGTTGTCCTCTCCCATTAAATTGTAAACCCCTTGATGGCAGGGACTGATTTTTCTTTTTCTTATTTGTATACCTAGGGCAGCTAAGTGGTGCAGTGGATAGAATGCCAGACCTGGACCTGAAGTCAGGAAGACTTATCTTCCTGAGTCTAAATCTAGCCTTAGAAACTTACGAGCCGTGTGATCCTGGGTATGTCCCTTAACCCTGTTTGCCTCAGTTCCTCTGTAAAATGAGCTGGAGAAGGAAATGGCAAAGCACTCCTGTATCTTTGCTAAGAAAACCCCAAATGGAGTCACGAAGGGTTGGACAGGACTGAAAAATCACTCAACAACAACAAGGCACTTAGCACTTAGCCTGGCACATAGCAGGCATTTAATAAATGTTTACTGATTATTTTGCAAAGATGTGATCATGCCCCCAAATCTTCACTGGTTCCCTATTACCTGCAAATAAATTAGAAACTCCTTTGGCTGGTATCCGAGGCTCTCTACAACCTGGCACTCACCCACCTTTCCAGTCTTTGCAGACTTGTTTCTTATTGGTCTTTTTCACAACACACTCTATGCTCTAACAAAACTAGACAATTCTATGTCCCCAAATAGCAATGGGTTCTCACACCTCTAGCCTGCTGCTTAGGCCATTCCCTAAACCTAGAATCCCTCCCTCTTTCAACTAGCCATCTTTTGAAGCTCATGAAACTTTCCCTGATCCCTCCACAACTGATAACAACTTTTCCCTGTAACTTCACAAAGCAATATATTTTATGTAGAGTGTTCCAAAAATCTTAGGGCGGACTTTTGAATACCTTGTAATAGGAGGAGAAACAAAGTGGGGAAATTGGTGATAGGATCTCAGGGGGACATCATGTTGGTTCCATTTCTCTCAGCAAGCAAGTCGGAGGAGAAAGGCAACAGTGACTTTTTTGGGGAACCACATTTATCATCCCAATCAATCGACAAGTATTTACTAAGTACTTACTATATGCACGAGGTGCTGGGCATATAATTACAAAGAATGAAATGATCCCTCCTTACAACACATTTACATTCTGATTCCCAATGCCCTCCTTGTCCCCCTCTCCCCTTTCCTCAGAATCCTTCCTTGTACCAAAAACATGTAATTAGGCAAAACAGACCAACAAATTGGTCATGTCTGACAACCTATGCCTCATGTACCTTTCATCCATGTCCTCTCCACCAAGAAGATGGCATGTTTGACTACCAGTCAAGACTGCCCATACTCTCGTGATAGGAACATAAATGAATGAGGCCATGGTGCATAGGTGGGGAAGCTGTGAAGAAGAGATATCAAACTGTTGTGCTGGAGCCAAATGTGTATCTTCAGAATTTCCAATATTCAGTCACGAGGCAAGTGTGGCGAGGGGAAAACAACTTTTTTTTTTCATTTCAATTTGAATTGATGCTGTCTGTGATTGAAAATATCTATTATTTTAACCAAAGCATACACACAGAAGTAATGGATGAATAATGTAAATATCTGTCAGTTCTATTCCCTATACTAAATAAATTATGCATTATCACTTTTTGAAAAAAAAATGACAGAAACTTTATGTTAATGATGCTGGTGAATGTTGGCTCCCACTGTTAATCAAATCACATTTGCTGTGAAGACAAACTAGATGCCTAGATTGTCAGGATCACACTTCATGTATTGACCCATAATGTCACCCCTTCTACAACAGGTGACTCTCCTCAGGATGTCTCCTTAGAAACAGAATCTGGAAAAGCAGGAGAATCAACCTATGCAGATTGATCAACAGCATCCTGGTATGGAATTAATGGATAGGACCCTTCCCTCTCTTAAAAACCACTTAGGAAAAGGGATAGTCAACTGGAGCAAGGGAATAAATAACACCAGCCTTGAAATGTGGCAAGTTAGGTCGAGGTCAAACTGTAAAGGGCCAGAGAATTCATAGGTTACCTTACAGGCAATAGAGAATTATTGAGTCTATTGAATAGGGGGGTGATGTGGTCAGACTTATGCTTCAGGAAAACCACTTTGGCAACTCTGTGGAGAGCAGACTGGAATAGGGAGAGTCCTGAGGCAGGGAGATCTATCAGAAGGCTCCTGCAATAGTTCATGTATTTAGGTGGTAAGGTGGTGAGGTTCTAAGGACTTGACCTAGAGTGGTGGCTTTATGAATGGAGAGAAAGGGACATATGCCAAAAATGTGGAGATGGAAATAAGATCTGGCAACTGAGTCGATAGGCAGAGTCGGGGAGCACAAGGAACTAGGAATAAGGCCAAGTTTGTGAACCTGGGAGATTGGATAAGCAGTGTCTTCTATGGAAACAGTGAAGTTCTATATGGGAAAGCTTGATGGAAAATAGGAATTCTATTTTGGACATGTTTGAGGTGCCTTTGGGACATCTGGTTTGAAACGTCTAATAGTCAATTGGACATAAGGAACTAGAACTCAGGGGAGAGATGAGAGCTGAATATCTAGATTTGAGAGTCATCTGCATGGAGATGATGATTGGACCCATGGAAGTTGATAAGAAAGAATGGAGAGAGAGAGAGGGAAGAGGGCCTAGGACAGAAGCGTGAAGTAAACCTACAGTCAGAAGGGAAAGAGTTTTATGGTTCGGATGTTAACTCAGCAAAGGAGTCACATAGGTAAAAACAGAACTGAGGGAGAGCCGAAAAGTATTCACATTCGTTTTTTAAAACCCAGTCCCCAGTGCATTGAGTGGCTCCCCTATGGAGAGCTCATAGCAGGACATGCACAAGAATTTCACAGGATGAGATGGCATGAGGGGGCTGTCATCTGAACTGCTGGGGGAATAACCCAGGCCAATGAGACCACTGACCCATTGAAGCATCTGCATAAGGCATATCAAACAATTGAGCAGAATGTGGGTCCCAGGGAGGGACTGAGTTATGAAGAACTAGGCACCCAGAATCTACGTGGCACTTTTACAAAGTGAGTTCCTTGAGGTTAGGGACTGTTTTTGCCTTTCTTCACGTCCATAGTACTTAGTACAGTGCCTGTCACATAGTAAGCACTTAATATATTAATCACTCTGATTAATTCATTAATCACTTATTCACTGATGTTGTGTTAATAACTCTTAAGCAGGTGCCTTAATTTTCTAAATCCTGATTCTCTGCACTGGATTTCAGCCTTGGGTTTTCTGAGGTGGAGGGCAAACAGGACTGGTTCACAGTGACCAGGGAACCTGGAGGCTCTGCCACACCAAAGGTTGGACAGTGGGAGCTGTCTGCACTGGATACATGGAATCAGGGGGTAAAATTATCTGTGGATAATTTTAAAACAACAATAAAACTGATTAACACTCTGCTTCTTATTACCATCATGTGCCAACAATTCTAAACAATGTCAGCAATAAACTATTCCTCCCCTAAAAACCTTTTGTTTTTAAACAATTTCTGCAGGATGGCAGTTGGACCTGAAACACTTAGACTCTGTCATAAGCCCCCATTCAAGACTAAGTTCATAAGTGTTCAAATTGTTTGAGCTCGATTCGGGAACAGTTAATTTCCAACCCACAGAGTCCTACATATTCCTATGTTTAAAGAGTAGATTCCAAATGAAGAGATAGCCCTGTGAATCCTATTTCCGTGATCAGAAACTGCCTCCAGTTAATAATTTCTACAGTTGGCATTTTTTGGTGCTATTCACACTGGTAGCTTTTTGCAAGACGTCCTGCGCTTACTCCAATAGGTACTTTAAAGACAAAGAACATGAGCTTGAGGTACTTCAATTCTGTCATTCTCTGTGACCACTTAGAATTTTCATTTGTGTTTAAAATTTTAAAACAGTATTTTTCTCTTGGCAAAAGCAAATTTTAGTTCACACGTGAAATATATTATTGACCCTGAATACAACCTGGACAATATTGACCCTGAATTGAACCTTTACAGTTGAAATTTATTCTTTTTAAATTAATCATTGTAAAATTAAAGAGCAGATCAAGAATATACAACATTGCATCAGTGATAGAATAAAATAGCTAAGTTGTTATCTTTTGCAGACATTTTGGTTCTGTTAAAATTCACTTGTGAAATGAAATTTCTATGAGACTCTGCCCAACTTATCCTTATGTCTAAGATTTTCAGGGTGTGGCTGCCAAGTTACAAACCCAGATTTCTTTGCCTTCTGAGCAGGGAAAAAACCCCTACAGTCATGGATGGGTAGGAAGTCTTAAAATCACTGCAATGTATACAGACCTAGCCATTTAAAATTTGCAAAGAACACTCTGTACATATTACTTCAGCCGGGCCTCCTAGTAAACTCTAGTTTACCAGGGACACTGATGCTTGGAGATGGTATGGGAACTGCCCATTTTCACAGAAGTAGGAAATATCAGAGCTACTACTCAAAGCTGAGTCTGCTGGATTCAAAGGCTGGCACTCTTTGAATGTTCTTGGAAGCTGCTTCTATGTGATGACTGCAGTGGAAAGTATACTTGAAGTAGGGATCAAAGAATCTGGGTTCAAGACCTGGATCTGCCATCTAGTACTAGGGCTCCGATAGAGTGATTCGCTTAATTTTTCTGGGGCTCTATTTACAAATTATGTACGAGTTGGGGATTGGATTAGGTAGATTCTAGAGTTCCTTCTGGCTCTAAATCTGACCCAGTGACCCACCAGAAGGACAATCCAAGCTGCAAAGGAAAGATGTTCATTTCCTTTTAGGCAGATTCAGATTTTGGGATAAGCACAGAAGCGCAAGCATGCATGCGCACGTGCACACACACACACACTCCTTCTTATACTCCCAGAATCTAAGCAACCCCCAATGAAGCAAATAGGAGAAACTAAACCCCTCTGCTAAGTTGAAAAAGCAGCTGATAAGAGCACAAGCCTGTGAAATTTTCCCTATAAGGAAATTTGTTCAAGGGACTTCGCCCAAGGTCATGGTGGTGGCAGGAAGAGGAGGTCTCAATTGCCTCTCAGCCAGAGATTACAGAGACAAGCTAAGCAGATGAAAAAGTGACTCTGGAGCAAATTAAATAATTTCGGTTATCAGAGCAGGATTTGATGAACAGTGAAAATGATCAGACAAAACCAGCCTCTGATCCCAAAATGATGAGACCCAAAAGGATCTTCCCCCTCCCCGCGCCGTACCGATACATCTTTCCCATCTGTCCTGGGATCTTTCCAGGGACTCTCTTGGGGGTGTGCTCAGCATTGCTGGCCTTTTACTGGGCACTTAGAGCAATAGGCTGCCTGTGGAGCCTGGGCTGGCTTCTTCTGTCAGACCCATGTGAGTGTTGTGATCACTGGACCTACCTCTCCATTGGCATCACAGGCTGTGTGTGTGTAGAAATAGTCTTTGTTGGTGCAAGCTGGACGCAGCTTGCAAGAAGAGGATCCTTGTTCTATAAAGCAAAAGCAGAGAAGAATACCATAGCAAGTGTTAGCAATACAGAAGTCTTTCTTGAAAGGCTTGTGAGAGCAAACACCTCTCCATCTCTCACTTCCCTGCTAAAGCCCCAGGCAGGGTCAGATAAATGGCACCTGGTTCTCTGATTTCTAGCTTGTAACAAAGCATTGATTACATGGAGTGGAAAGATGCCTGGGCTTGAAATCAGAAGACCTAGACTGACATACCAACTGTGTGGCTACTGCGTAGGTCACTTATGTGCTAGATCTGTTTCTCCACTCATAAAATGATGTCATTGGGCTAATCAACCTCTAAGGTCCTGCTGAACTATCGATATGGGATCCTTAGAATGACTGTCAATCATTGAAGAAGATGATGTATGGAGGATTGGGAGCAGTGAAGAGAGTCAAGGAATCAGCTTGGCCAAGGGACTGGCTCCAAATCGACACGGGCTCATTATCCTGGAGGATCTCTGCAGCACTCTCATAATCCCTTCCTAGGCACATCGCCCTTCTCCTGCTCCATGATTAAAGAAAAGCATGTCCTCTTTATGTGGTCCTTTGACTATTGCCTTTGGGCTTTCTCCCATCTATACCATACTGAGTCACTGAGCTTCTGTAAAATGAGAGGGTTAGCCAGAAAGTCTTTAAGGTCTGTTCCAGCTCTCAAAGCTATGACCACATGCCAGGGGCCCTCTCTCCCAAGTCAGGAAGTAGTTTCTCTTCCATTAGCAAAGCAGTTCTTTTCCTTCCTTCATGCAATCTTCCCAAACTAATCAGAAGGGAGGTAATAACCTCCAACCTCACTTAGATTTTGACTAAAACTCTTCTGTCTCTTGCTTCCACCACCCTCATATTGCTTTTGATACTTGGCTTGAAAATTTCATCTAGCATATCCTAAACTCGTGTATTGCATGCTCACTCTAGATCCATATCTGCTTTCAATTTTTAGATCCTAGAAGGCATAGACTGCTTCTGTGTAGCTTTCTTAGTACAGGGCCCCAAACACTGTAAAGGCATTTAACAAATGTTGGTAATAAGGATGAGAATCTTTTACTATAGCTATGACATAGGCATGTGGTCTTATTCTCACTTGGCAGTGTTCAAAGAATCCTTGGCTTCCTTTAAGACTTATTGCAGGAAAATTTTCTTGGATCTTCCAGCTGCTAATGCTTAAGGCTACTTTCCATGTACTCCGGATGTATCTTGTATCTACCTACTTATGTACATGCTTTCTTGTAAGATTCCATCAGCTTTGGGTCTCCACCTCATCTCGAGCACTCTGATAGGAGGCTAGAGCCACGAATGCCAAACCTCCACTTAAGGAGCCGAGTTCAGACGTCTCCTCATTTCTGGCCTAGCTGCACTACCTTGAGACTTCTGTGAGTTCTTCCACTATACCAGGTACCTTCCCCACCCTAGCCACCACCCCTTCCCCACCCCCTTCAAAGGCTTTTCAGCTGCCTTCGGTGTGTTGTCTTCCCTTATTAAATCTCAAGCTTCTTGAGAGCAGGGGCTGTCTTTTTTATATTACTATCTCTAGCCACTAGCACAGTGCCAAGCACTTAATAAAAGTTGACTGATCGTCTCCCCCCCATTAGAATCTAAGCTACTTTAGGACAGGAGCTCTTTTCCCTTTTTCTTTGTGTCCCCAGCACTTAGCACAGTGCTTGGAATGGAATAAGAGCTTAATAAAGGTTTGTTTGCTAGCTTAACTCAAATGACAAAAGAGCACCTTCTCATCATCCCCAGGCAAGGAGCTGTTTCCCAAATGCTCCCCCTCCTACATGACCAAAGGCTATTAGACATGACCTCTTCTGATTGCATGTTTTGGAGGCTTCCCTCAAACTCGAGATATCCCAGCACACCAAAGCTTCAGTCTTATTAGCCCCGGCAGGGTGGGATTAACGGCAGAGAAGCAGCTGGTGCCTTCTCAGCTCATTAACTAGATTAAAACTCTAGAGGCCCTCTTAAGCAACAAGGCTAATGGATCTGGAGTCTCTTGAACTTGGCTGATTTGATTCAAAAAGGATTGGGGAACATTTTGAAAATGAACTCTTTCCCAAGACCCTTGAGAGTTAGGTTTTTTTTTTTCCTGTCTCTCCTTTTTTTTTTTTTTTGAGTGCTGGACCAAACAAACCACCTGCTTACCTGCTGAAAAATAACATCTGTATGACAAGGAGGGTTTCTTGGGCTTGGCAAATATTTGCTCTGTGTGACAGCCGCTCTCTGGGCTTCATAGAAATGCTGCAGCTGTTGACTTGTTGACTAGCCGTCTTGTTTGATTAATAATTAACCCAAATGTCATGGCACATTCAATTTCCCTGGTCAGAAGGTCTCAGTGAAGCACATAAATGGGGTGCCACCAAGAGGCTGGATATGGTGTTTAAGTAAGGGAAAATAGTTTGCACAGGGCTGGTCCTGGGAAAAACCGTGAAGAGTTTGTCTTTAGCTCTTCAGTACCCTTTCCAAAGAACCATTTCCTCCTTTTCTCACAGACCCTCCCGCTTCTAAGGTGCCTCTGGCTATCTCCCTCCCCTGCCCCCCCCCAAAGCAAAAAATGCCAACAAACTCATTAGCCCTAGGATGTTAGGGAGCTCCATCTCTGTGGTATTTACAACACGCTGATTAATACAAAGTAGTGAATATACTAATGGTAGAATTTCAGGCATTTGTCAAGATAATATTTGGTTAGATGACCCTTTGGCACCCTCTCTCCTCAAATTCCAACAGGTAGATCAACAAACTCTCTGCCTACATGAAAGGCCAGACTGGGTCAGCCACTGGTCTGGGATGATGCATCCTTTGGTTCTTTATTCAATCTCCATGCTGGTTTAGCGTCCTTGGAAAAGGCAGATCTCCTGTAAGCCTCATTTTAGCCTCCATAAAATGGATGTATATTATAAAAATAAAGGAAATCACTAAGCATGAATCTCCCAGTTTATAGCGATCCTTAGCTCTGCCAGTATTTCAACAATTCATTTCAGCAAGCAGTTATTAAGCATCTACTTTGTCCTGAGCACTTGGGGATATAAAGACAAAAAAAAAAAAAACAACAAACCAGTCTCTGTTCTCAAGGTGCTTACATTCTATCAATTAATCAATAAGGATTTAATGATAGCCTACCATGAGACAAGCATTGTGCTAGGTGCAGGGGGTACAAAATGAAACATTCCCTGCCCTCAAAATGCTTACGTTCTATGGAAGAGACAACATGTACATACACAGGCTCACAGAAAATAAAGACAAAGCAGATCCACAGTAATTTTCCAGAGGAGAGGACCCTTGCAGCTGAGGGGATAAGGAAATGCTTCATAATGAAACAAGCCCTTGACCAACTGGCCTCTATCTGATTCAGAGAGCATTTAGCATTTCTCAGTTGAAAACAGCCAGATCAACATAGAGTTACAATCACAGGATTACAGGACCATTTCATGTTACAGCCGGAAGTGACCTTAAAAGTAATTCTTGTCCAGCCTCCCCATTTTACAGATGAGAAAATAAAGCTCAGAAGTTAAGGGGCTCATAAAGCCTACAGAACCAAGTAAGTGGAAGAGCCAGGCCTGGAGCCCACGTCTTTTGGCTTCAAGTCCAGTGTTCTTTCAATTACATACTGAGTTCTAAATGTATTCAGTCACTGTATTCCCTTAATGCTTTAAGGCAGCTAGCAGGCTCAGTAGATCAGAGGGCTGGCCGCGGAGTCAGGAAGACCTGAGATCAAATTCTGCCTCAGACATTTACTAGCTATGTGACCCCGGGCAAGACATTCAACCTCTGTCCGCCTCAGTTTCCTTAACTGGTAGGTGCAGATGTCGTAAGGATCAAAAGAGATATTTGTAAAGCACCCAGCACAGAGCCTGCCACATGGCGGCTGCAATGTAAAAGTTTATTCCCTCTCGCCTCTCCCCATTCTGCTCCTTCTGTCCATTCTGATGCACTCCAAACTAAAGTGCTAACCACATTCTCTGCAATCCAAACAGATTGAAAAGACCCAGTTCCTATTCAAAAGCTTGACATTCGAGGGCTGACTTCTCAGTCGGAGGCAGGAGAATGGAATCCCAAGATCCTGATTCTCAAACTAACTCACAAACCCAAGGTTGTAAACTGATTAACATCATCAAAATAGACGTGGGCAATTTTGCCAAAGCCTTGTCATTCAAACCACTGCACAATTGGTGGGCTGGAGAGAGAAGCCTAAGACCAAGAACAACAAAGGCTGCGATTGATGGAGGCACAGGAGGAAACAGAATAAGAAATCCAAGTGGAAAAACAGGAATTTAGACATACAGAGAAAACCATTTGTTTGCCAAACCTAAACATTCCCTTTCTTGCCTAAAGTTACACTAAGCTGGCAAAACGTCTGATAAGGAATAAATACTTTTCATTTTATCAATAGTGAGTGAGTCAAGCCCATTTCCATTCTTAACTGAGCAAACACTCTCATGGGTGATTTGTGAATATGGATTCGTAGGTGAATGTGGTAGTGTGCTTGACTTACCTTTGGGGCTACAAATCTTTGTATGTATATTTGCTAGGTCTGAATTTAGTTGTGTAAGGAAGAAAAATGAGCAAAGTTGCTATGAGCAGGTTGGGAGAGAGGGCTCACTCTATCTTCTTCCAAACCAATCAATTTATTTCAGGTCTAGTCTTGAGGACTGTGGAGGCCTGAATAGTCGGGAGACATTAGAACTCTTTTCTCCCTTCTGTGTCAGCCCCTCATCCTCTGTCCCTGCTCCCACCTTCCCTTCCCTTGCACCTTCACATTTGAGGGACTGTCCTGAATACTTGGCTGCACTGGGCAGAACTCAATTCCTCCCCTCCAGGCAATGTTTCTCAAGTTGAGGGCGAGGGATGGAGAATTATCAGGAGGTCATAGAAAGAAGCCATTTTTAAGTGAACCACCTTTCCTTTCAAATCAGTACAAGAATGGAAATTCCAGTTCCATTTTTGTTTTTGGAGAATTTTAGTGGGGCATAATGATAGAAATTCTCATTGAAAAAGCACTTTTCAGTTTAGAAAACTCAGCCCAGATATCATCTCTTTGGAACTGTAGGGAAATACCAGGATCTGCCTGGAAAGGTCGATTTTGAGAGCCACCATTTAAAGGCCCGGCCAAAAGAATGGCCATTTCCCTTTCTCTCCATGGTACATCCTTGGGTTTGGGGGTACCTCCAACTCCCTGAGCTTTTAGAAACATCACCTGAGTATTTGTCCGAATCACACTCGTGGCAGGAGGTTTCTCCCTTATTGGAGTAAGAGTTTGCTGGGCAGAGCTTGCAGGTAGAGGAGCCCTCGTTGGCAGCATAGGTACCAGGTTTGCAGGGGAAGCATTCTGAAGTGTAGGCAACCCCTATGAAGAAAGAGAACAGTCTGGGTCCATGGCTGGGCTCAGCCTGGTGCCAGGAAGTCGACAGGAGGCTTGAATCTGAACCCCACATTCTGTACCTGTAATAGCAATATTCCTCACCAGCACAGGCTTACGGACTTTGGACCACAAAGAGTAGGCCGTGGTTCTCCAATACAGAACGTTGTTGCCACGATTTAACTCCACCTGAAGACAAGTAAAAGGAGTGACTCCCAGATTGGGGAGCCATGAACACATCAAAGATCCTGCCTCTAGTCTCTTCACCAGCTTCTCCTCTAAGCTCCTTAAACCACAGTCTCTCCTCCCCTCTCTCCTACTCCTACTGCCTATCAAACTGTCAGTCAACAAGCATTTATTAAACACCTACTATGTGCCTGATACTGGAGAGACAATGACAAAGGGGAAGCCGGTCCTCACACTGAAAGAACGGTCAAGGGAGACAACAGACACATATATACAAAATGCTTTCAAACCAGATGCGAGGTAACCTTGAGGGAGAAGTCTCCAAGGAGACAGAGCACATAAAGGCAGGGAAATGGGAGACAGAGAGTCGTGGAGAGGAACAGCAAGAAGCCCACTTTGGCTGGACCATGGGGTGCCTAGAGGGAGAGGAGTAAAGGCTGGAGGGGGTCAGGTTGTAAAAAATTCCAGATGCCAATCAGAGTTTTTGTTTGATGCTAGCACTAACAGCGAGCCACCAGAATTTACTGAAGAGGAGGATGACACAGTCAGAGCTGTACTTTGGACAAATCCTTTTGGAAGCTGTGTTGTCCTAGCTGTTGTTTGTCCTCTGTTCTTGAAGAGGACCAGCGACATCCCAGGTGATGTCTTGACTTGTTGGTGAGTTGGATTTAAGTGAGACAGAGCTGAGCAAAGTTGCCAGTCTCACTCTCTCCTCCAGAGTCACTGAAGTCCACTGGTAGGACAAAAGTCAAGACAACTGGCCTCAGCCAGGGATGCAGTGGATGACCTCGGCCTTTCTAAATTAAGGTCACTCTCAGGCCTCAGTTTGTATGAGGCAACGCCTTTTCAATGACTAAGGGTTGCTAAGTGGAAGATGGATCTGAGTAGGGACAGAGGAGCTGGGAGGCCTCCACAGAGAGACCAATCAAAAGTCCGTGTATGTGAGAGATCATGAGGGCCTGTGGCTAGGGCAGTGGCTGTGTGAGTGGAGAGAAAAGCGATGTATGCTGGAGATGGCATAGAGGTAGAAATGACAAGGTTCACAAGAGCCAAGGACGACACTAAGATTCTGAAGGACAGAAGGTACCCCCGACAGAAACAGGAAAATGTAGAAAATGGGGTGGGCGATGGTGAGTGCTGTTTTGACGCTGTTGAGTTTGAGATGCCTATAGGATGTCAGTTTTAAATGTCCAATAGGCATCTAATTAGTCAGGACTGACCTGGGGATCTGGAGAGAAAGAGAGGGAGAGGAGGAGGAAGGAGGAGGAGGAGGAGGGGGAGAGGGTAGAGATGGAGAGATAGAGAGAGACAGACAGACAGAGAGAGACAGAGAGACAGAGACAGAGACAGAGGACAGGAGAGGAGAGACAGAGAGAGAGACAGAGAGAGAGAAGAAGAGAAGAGAGGAGAGGAGAGGGAGAGACAGAGAGACAGCGACTGAGACAGAGACAGAGAAGAGGAGAAGAGAGGAGAGGAGAGGAGAGGGAGAGACAGAGACAGAGACAGAGACAGAGACAGAGACAGAGACTAGGGCTGGATATTCTCTGCACAGAGAGTTGAACCTATGGGAGACAATAAAGTTACGAGTGAAGAGAACATAGAGAGAAAAGATGTTCCAGAACAGAGCCTTGGGGGACACCTGCCTAGTATCCTCCCCCCTGCCCCTATTCACCCAAGGATTTAGAGGTGGGAGGATCCTTATCTATTACCTAGTCCAACCCCCTTATTTTATATATAAACTTCTATTTTGTATAGAAGTGAAAACTGAAGCCCAGACAGAAGAAGCAACTTGCCCAGGATCACACCAATATTAAATCTTGTACTTCCTTCCCAGTTCACCTCTCCTACCAAGTCTCCTGTCACCGCCATTGCTTTTGTGACCTCTCTTACTGTGATTCTAGCCACATCCTCCATTGACACCCCTTTTTGGTGACTCCAGCAGGCTTGCTAACAATGAGAGTGATTTCCATTCTGCCATTCTCACCTGTGTCTCTCCATCCCTAGTATCTGGAAAATCAGCATCTAGAGATGGGAAACTGCCCAACGCCCTGATCAAACCCATTCAGATGGGAGGGAGGGTCCCACCCTCATGCATCAATCTCAAGAGGAAAAAGAAGATGATTTTTTCCCCTCTTGTCAGGTCAGACCCACAGTCTTCCAATACTCCGGTAACTTCTGAATGGAGATGCAGACCAGCGAGGAGCACCGGTTGGAAGGGAAGGCTTTTGCTTTTGCTTTTGTTTGGCTGTGCCCAGAAAGGAGGCTGGCGTCATACTTACACTATGGTATTCCCACCCCTTTTCTGTGGTTTTCATCCACCTAGAGTCTTCTATGTTAGGTCGACACTGATCATTCTGAACCTGGGACAGAAGGAAGTATGAAATCAGGGCTCAAGTTCCCCAGGGAACGAGAGCATTCATTCTTTACCCAAGACCATACTAGCTCACAACTCTTAATAGACTTTTAGGTGGTCTTTTTGACAGGAAACAAGTTACCAATTTGCTTGAGAATAACATTTCTGATCAGGAAATAGAAAACAGGAACCCTTTGCTCCTTGTAACACTGAGACTTCAAGATCCTATGGTAATACTATAGTATCGCTAAAATAAAAAACACTAATGTAATTTACATGCGATTTGCATATCAGCCCAAATCAAGACACTTAGAAACTTCACAGGCTCTGCTTTCCGCCCACCCCATCCTCCTCCATGGTGTCTTTAGCTTTGGTACTTTCCCCCAGTCCCCCACAGACTCTGAGGTTGGCCCTTACAATCCTCTATAGCCCTCCTGGCAGCAAGCTGAAAAATGTCCCGCTTAGTCTTCACTGCCTGCACAGCCCTTCCCTAGTGGTTTCTAACAAACAGATTTTAGCCCTTGACAAGCCCAGTAACCCCTCTGGCTGAGAGCTTACAAAAAATTCAAAGATGATGCCGGTGTCCGGGTATAAATACTCAAATGACACAGTGCCTGACTGCTTTAGGTTGACAGCATATATCAGTGTGGCCGTGCATTCATCCGTGTTCGAGGCGATGTAGTCACCCAAGGGAGCCCAGGTTGACCTATGTGGAGAAAGAAGCCGAAATCACTGGAAGGAGGCTCTCCCTACCTGTCGGACACTGGGAGGAGAGGTTGCTCAAAGCCTTCGGCAGGTATTCTGGGTGATTCCGAAACCAATGAGTGCCAAAGTTTCTTCGAACTAGGAAGACTTTTTCATAGAGTTAAAAAGGACATTAGAAATAATCTAGAGCACTTACATGAAGTGATGCATGGTGAAGTGAACAGAACCAGGAAAACGTTGTACATAGTAACAGCAACACTGTTTGATGAAGAACTGAATGACCTAGCTATTCTTAGCAATACAATGATCCAAGACAATCCCAAACGACTAATGATGAAGCATACTATCCGCCTCGAGAGAAAGAACTGATATTGTTTGAATACAGACTGAAACATGCCATTTTTTATTTTCTTTCTTTTTTTCTTTTATTTGAGTCTTCCTGTACAAAATGACTAATATGGAAGTGTTTTACATAATTGCACATGTATAACCTATATCTGATTGCTTACCATCTCAGGGAGGAGGAAGGTGAGGGGAAGGAGGGAGGGATAGAATTTGGAATTCAAAACTTTAAAGAAAAATGTTTAAAAAATCAAGAAAAAAAAGAAATGGTCTAGACATAGGCCAACCCCATCATTTTATAAACTTAGGGAAATGAAGCTCAAAAACTAAAGCCTAAACTTGAAAAAAACCTCATCACAGGACAGTGGAGAGGCCTGAGAAAGTTAGAAGAGCCTAATGTCTACCCTCCGCCCCAGCTTCACATTAAGCAATCTGATTCATTAATTTTATAGTCATTTATAGTCATTACAAATGTAGGCTTCACTTTACAAAGATTCACATAGGATTTATTTTAAAAATCGCAAACTCATCCTAAAAACCTGATATGATTTTCAAACATTCTCATATATACAACCTCACAGAATTAGAGTTGTGTAGAGTGAGGCATCCCAGCACCGCTCTACTGAGTCCTAACTAGCAATTCTTGTGCCCAGGGCAAACATCATGAAATATATCCTCAAATCAACTTTTAAAGACAAATTCAGTTGAGAGTTAGTGGAGACTTGGAAGAGAGACCTTGGGTCACCAGGCTTCATGGGGGAAGAGATCCTGGGATAGTGCTCCATAGAGGGAAGACTAAGACCCTGGAACACCAAATGACTGCAACTAGGACAGATACCACAGGAGAGGGAAACAGGGTCAAGGAGGAACTTACCTAGGGTACAGACAAACATGAGGTGGAGGTGGGAGAGAAGTGGGCCATTGGGCAGCTTTCTGCCCAATTCAACCAGTTACTCTTTCTTATTAGATACTAGGGGCAGCTAGATGGCACAGTAGATATAGAGTGCCAGCCTTGAAGTCAGGAAGACTCATCTCCCTCAGTTCAAATCTGGCCTTGGACACTAGTTGTGTGACCCTGGGCAAGTCACTTCACCCTGTTTGCCTTGGTTTCCTCAACTGTCAAATGAGCTGGAGAAGGAAATGGCAAACCATTCCAGTATCTTTGCCAAGAAAACCCCAAATGGGGTCACGAAGAGTCAGACATGACTGAAAACCACTGAACAAAACCAACTAGATACTAAGATCTGTTTTTTCCGCATGCCAAAAAGCACAAGCACTATTAGCACCCTCTAAATTTCAGCACCCTGAGGCAAAAAGCTCTGGTTACTCCATCCTAATTACAGTTCAACTGCTATACATAGTCTGTGTATTGTAACCGGCTGAACTGACAAATTTGCACCCCCACCCCCCAGGTGCTAGCAACCCCCCCTTTCCCTCTGTCCCCCCAGTCGAAAAATGATCTTGTATTTATTCTGTATATATCCATATATGTTGTCTCTCCCTTTGGAATGGAAAGTTCTTGATGGCGGGGCTTCTTTTACTTATGTCTTTGTATCCCCAGTGTCTGGCACATAGCGGTACTTCATAAATGCTTGCTGATTGCTTGTTTGATATAGAATAACCATTGATTAATGTGGATTGGTTGATTGGGAACCTTTAACTGCCATATATCACAAGAGTATTTAATTCTCTGAAACAGAAAGAAATGCTTTAGGCCTCTTGGGGCGTTAAGAGAGAAATGCTCTCAACTCCAGGTAACACAGCACTCCAACTATCCTGTGCAGATGTCTTTCTAGCCTCATCTTTAAAATCCCCAAAGTTCCACTGGAAAGGCATCCCAGTCTCTTACAAATTATGGAGTCACAGTGTTCTTCCTATCACATGATCTAAATGGATTTTTTTCTGCAATGAATATTCGTGTGCTCTTATGCTGAGCTCAGCAGGATGGGGGTGGGGAGGCAGTTATCCTTCACCGCTATCAACAAACGTGTGTTGAGAGCTGCCGTATGGAGGATTCTGCGCTCAGTAATCTAGCTACATGATCCCATCATATATATGGAGACTCTAATGTAGATTGTCCTTCTGCGGTTCTCATATCTATTAGCTGTGTGACCATGAGTGAATTACTTAGTCTTTCTGGGCTGATATGAGTCTGTTCTGAGTCTTTCTTCTCAGCCACCATTGCTGAGAATAAAGGGCTTTGTAACCTATAAGATGTAAATTACTGGCAATTATTTCTTCTGTGGCTCCAATAACCCCAATCAGACACATTGTGGTTCTCTCTCTCTCTCTCTCTCTCTCTCTCTCTCTCTTTCTCTCTCTCTCTCTCTCTCTCTCTCTTCAATTTCTATACACTCTAAGTTGTGAGCCAGAAAACTTGGAAGTAATAAATGTGGAAAGATTGGCCTGAGATTCTGATCTACTCTTTTGTCACTTTTACTCTCAAATGAAAACCTTAGCTTCTTTTCTCCTTCCAGTGCCCCCCCAGGTTTAGGGAGGGGAGCCAAAGTGCTCAAAACACACAGAGTATGTCCGAAGACCCAGAGAAAATCAAAATGAAAGACACAAGTACAACCAAGGGGTTCTGGTGTTCAGCCTAGTCCAACCTATTTCTCTGGAAATGGCTCCTCTACTCTGCTGACTCTAGAATAGAAATGTAAATTGCTTTTTTTTACAGGCATCTTGCCATATTCCTTAACACTAACAAAAGCCTTCATCCATCCATCCATTCATTCAACAAGTATTTATTAAGCACTATTATGTACCAGGCTAAGCTTTGGAAATACACAAAAAAGGACAGAAATACTGACCCTCCTCTCAAAGGGCTCACATTCTAATGGGGAAGACAATGTACAAACAATTACATACATAAAAGAGATATACAGTGTAATGGAAGGTAACACCGGAGGAAAGGGACTTGGTAGGAGAGACTTTGTGTAGGAGATGGTGGTGCTATAAGGGAGCTTTGAAGGAGTTAGGTTAAAAGGTCAAGGTGAGGAGGGAGTGCATTCCAGGCATGGGGGTAAAGGCTGGGAGAGAGGAGATGGAATGATGGATATGTAGAGTTTGTGAAGGAGGGTGATATGAAATGAGCCTGGGAAGCAGGGCTAGAGCCAGGTTGTAAAGGATTTTAAATGCCAGACAGCGGGTTTTGTGTTTTACCCTAGAGGCAGTTCCCTGAAGAGTGCTCCCTTTGCTTTGGCCACAAAATGCAGCAGTGTTCCTCATTAAGTGGAAATCCTTTCAACTCCCCAAAGCTGAGCTCATCATTAACCTAAATGGTATTGATTTCTCCTGTTCTGAAAAAGACAAAACTTGCCACCCAGCAACAGCTATAAATAACCTCTGAGGTTTGATGAATTATTAAATTGATACCAAAAGTAGGTTACATTTGCAAGTTGTATATAAACAGCCTTGATTTTGTCGGGTCTCGGTGTCCCTGATTGAGAAGAGAGGCTTTGTGGACAAAAGCACTTCCAGGTCCAGAGCTGGATCTATGAAAAGAAGGGCCACAAGTGGATTTACTTAATGCCGACATCTCTACTACGAATTCTATGATGACCTTGGGAAAACTAAGGCTGACCATGAGAAGTACTATTACACAATATGGAGAGAATCTGGTTATCACTAACCCTCGTTTCATCACGCTGGTAAAGAGAAAGGAGAAATAACTCAGCCTAGTTTAGGGATTTCCAGATGTTGGGCTCCCTAAGGCAGTGAGGTACAGTAGAAAGAGGAACTGGAGGAGCTGGGTTCAAATCTAGACTCTGCCACTTACTACTTGTGTGACCTTGGCCAAGTCACTTCCCTTCTATGTACCTCAATCTCCTCAGGGAGGAGATGACCTCTAAGGGTCCTTCCAGCTCTAGGTCTATGATCATACTCTGATCCTGTCATTGGTATTCGTGGACTTTTCCTTTCCTCATTTTCTTCAGTCTTTTGTTCTATCTTTCCCATGACTACATCATCTCTGTTTCTTCTTCCTTGGTCCCTGAACCCCACTTTTTCCCTACACCAGGTCCAACCAAGGATCATTTGAAGTCTCAGGAACCCCTCTGGGAAATGCTGATCAGATAAATCACACAACAGAACTGGAAAACCTTATTTCTGTGCATCAGTCCCCCACCATGTCGCTGCCTTGCTGTAGGGATCTTAGTTAAGTCACCAAACCTTCATAAAGTCTCCATTTCTCACTTTTCCTAATAGGAAGCAAAAATCCCTCTCCTGAAAGTATGTGGAAAGAAATGAATGAAACCAGTCTCTGAAGTCTTCTGAACTCCTGGAAGAAAGGCACTGTAGAAATACAAAATGTTATATTATCCTACATCCTGCATCAGTGAACTAAGCTGAGAGATAATCTCTGAAATCTATCTCAGGGCTGTCTCTAGAGAGCTAAGAAAGCCTTTCTGTGCAGGGAAGTGAATTGGTCATATGGGCTGAGACTGCATCTTGTTCTGACCAAATTACACTCTCCATTAGGACTTAAATAGTGGTTTTCTTAACCCCATACACTTTGTCTCCTCTTATAGCTTTTTTCTTTTTGTCACCAGTCTGTCTCAGTTTCCCCCATCCTACCCCCTCCAGAAACCCGTTGTCATGCTAATGAGCACAGAGCATAAAAATGAATGCTGAGGCAAGTCAAATTGCTCTATGAAATGTCCATTCTGCTTAGCATAGACAGACTTAATGGGGCTTCCAGGAGATGTAACTCAAGGAATTTGAGGGGCCTCTCCTGTTCTCCAAATTCAAGACCCGATCTAATGATTCACTGCCTTTATCTTGTATACAAGTATTAGCTTGGTATTACTTCTGAGGAAATGTTGGTTTGTTTTCTTTCTTCATCAATGACATTTTTTCAATGTCAACACTGTTTAACAAAGCATCATGTACAATACTTTATATACCTTTGTATACCTCACAATGCCTATGCTTAGTTCCTTGTGCATGATAAATGCTAAATAAATATTTGTTGAATGAACGAATAAACATCCAAAGATACAATGGTGATGGACCAGCATCTCCAATAAGCACTGCTGTTTTGCATCTTTTTGGCTTCTTAGCAAAGATCTCTTTAGCTGAGAGACTTTCTAACCTTTAGGCCATAATAGACTTTGGTGACCATTAAGTAGTGTTTAACCCATCCTCTAGCTGCAAGAGTTCCACCATTCAGGTTTGGTTGAACTACACTTATGAGTTAACGCCAGGCCTCAAGGAGAAAGCCAGGCCCTTTGCATCACTCCCCATGTTTCAATGTAGGAGCAATGAGTTTATATGGCTGATTTTAGTGAGACCTATCTCCACAACATTTTTTCTCTTTATTGTGTTAGGTATTGGGTCCTTGAAGGGAATGCCAATGGAATGGAAGCTCTATTGTAAGAATCATACACTTAGAACTGAAAGGGACCTCAGAGGTCATCAAGTCTAACCCTCTCATTTTACAAATGAGGTAACTGAGGCACAAAAGATTAAGTATATTCCTAGTAATAGTAATAATAGCCAACATTTATAGTCCAAATCCAGCCTCAAACATTTACTAGCTGTGTGACCCTGGGCAAGTCACTTCACCTTGTTTGCCTTAGTTTCTTCATCTGTCAAATGAGCTGGAGAAGGAAATGGTAAACCACTCCAGTATTTTTGCCAAGAAAATCCCAAATGGGGTCATGAAGAGTCAGATATAATTGAAATGACTGAACAACAACCACCACAACAACATGTAATGGTTTAAGATTTACAAAGCACTTCACAAGTATTATCTCCTTTTATTCTCAAAATAACCCTGGGAGGTAGGTGCTACTACCATCTTCATTTTACAGATGGGGAAATCAAGGCAATCAGATTATGTGACTGGCCCAGGGTCACCCAGCTAATAAGTGTTTGAAGCCAGGGTTTAGTCTCCCTGACTCCAGGCCTGGCATTCTATTCCCTGTACCCCCAGATGCCCAGATTAGTATTTCCCCGAGGTAGGATTTAATACTAGGTCTTCTTGATGCCAACACTTTCTCCACTATTCCATCCTGCCTCTTCAAGGTCCTACCCGAGCTGGAAAGGCTTTGAGTTAGGGCTTGGTGATGGACTTGCAGGTCAAGCTTCCAAGCACTGGTCTAATGTAGGTTTAGACAGACTAATCACCAGGCTGGTCATGGGTGACAAATTTTGGGACTCAAAAGACTCAAAGATAATCTTTCAAGGTCTAGAGGAGTCGCACATGTTTCACAGAATCTCGGAGTTGGGAGGGACCATGGAGTCACATAATCTGACCCAGACTTGAACAAGTATCTTCTCCCCAACATTCCTGACAAGTAGTCAATGGGTTTCTTCTTGAAGAGCACCCTTTGATGAAAAGGAATCCCCCGCTTCCTCCTGAAGCAGGCCATGCCATTTCTTAAAAACTCCAATGGTTGGGAAGTTTGCCCTTGGCCAGAACCTAAGTTTGTCCCCTCTGCAAATCCCGCCGGTTGTTCCTAGTTCTGTTCTCTGGGCCCCAAGCCTAATGGGAACAAGTCTAATCCCTCTTCCATAAATATGGCAGCCCTTCTCATTGTTTAAGATGGTGATTCTGTCCTATCTGATTTTTCTCTTCTCTGGTCTAAGCATCCCCAGTTCTTTCAACCCATCCTTAATGCGGCATGACTCACACTGCTTGGCTTCCTCTGGACAATTATTAGCCTATCAATAGCATCCCTAAAATGGGTATCTAGAACAGAACCCAATCCTCTGGATAGAGTCTAACCAGGACACAGTACCACCAGACTTTCACACTTCTCTGTTTCTGGGTACTATGGGTATCAATACAGTACAAACTTATATTTGCTTTATTTTAGCTGCCATATTTCACACTGGGCACTAAACCCAGATCTCTTTCAGATGTACCACTATCTGGCCATGCCTCCTCCATGTTATATTTGTGAAATTGACTTTTCAAATCCCTCCTTGCCTTCAAGACTCAGCTCAAACACCACCTTTTACATAATGCCTTTTCTGATCCCCCAGACTGCAAGTCCTCTCTCTCCCTTGTATTTATCTTGTATTTATTCTGAATATACTTATATGTGTATACATCTCCCCTAACAGAATGTATTTTTTTTCAGAGTGGGGGTTGCTTCTTTTTTCTGTTTCCTAGTTCCTAGCCTAGTGACAGATACAAATTAGGAGCTTAATAAGTGTCTATTGATGGAACACAGATGAAACCATATTTAATTTAAATCTATCAGACTTAATCCAAGGAGACATATGAATGAGTTGCAGGATCCATCAAAGTATTAGAGATTTGATTCAATATTCAAGGCTGCCATGATTTTTTTTGGATCCTAACTCCATCATCTGGTTATCTCTTCTAACTTCATGCCATCTACTCTGCCAATTTGCTAAGCGCATCCTGTATGCCTTCACTTAAATACCTGATAAAAGTGTTAAAGAGCTTGGGACTAAGGACAATTCCCTGAGAAACTCTACTAGAGGCCTCCTTCTAAGTGATACCAAATCATCAGTGACTCCTCTTTCAGGCAAGTTCTTCAACCAATTCAGAATCCAATTAACTGTACCATCTATCATCTAACCCACATCTCAGCATGAGAAGCTTTGTCAAATGCTTTACTGAAATCTATGTACACTCTATCAACAACATTCCTTTGATTTTTCACCAGTCTAGTAACCCTGCAAAAAGAGGAAATAGATTTGGTCTAGCATAACCTGATCTGATTGAAATCACTGCTGGCTCTTATGATCACTGTTTAATACTTCCTAAAATTTTTCTAAGAACCAAGGTCAAGCTCAGTGGCCTGTATTTTTTAGCCTTTTTTTCCCTTTTTGGAAAATGGGAAAATTTGCTCTTCTCCAATCTTTCAAAACCTCTCCCGTCAGCCATCAGGTTCACCAATTTTTTCAGGACCTTTGCACACACTCAGCAAACTGGAATTAGAATTCACAATTCCCCAGCTATTCAGAATGAATGGGAAATGATTCTTTCCAGAGGTGGGAAACTATGGTTGTGGAACACTATATATAATACCAGGCTTTTTCGATATGTTGGTTAATTTAGTTGAACTGGATCCCCCCTCCCGCCCCCGCCCAACTTTTTATTCTTTATTACATGGGATTGCTCTTGGCAGGGGTAGAAAGAAGGCTATATCAGAAAATGTGGGTGATGTAAAAACAAAACACACTGATAATTTTTAAAAAAGAATAAGTGGGCAGAATACTTTCCCTCATGGCTTACTGAGTGACTTCAGGTTGTGATTGTATTGACAGAGATCATATGCACACTGATGAAATTACAAAGCTCTTTGAAGTGCTGCAATAAGACAAAACCCTAAGGCATGAGTCGGCCTATCCACATACAGGTGCCTAAACCAGATAGGATTTTTGTTTTTAAATGGGAATTTCTCTTTAACCCTTTGCCCTCTAACTCCTTGAAAATAATACCCATCTAGTAGGAGAAGAAGGTTAGCTGATTATAATAAGGGTGTCAATGACTGGTTGTGATGGGAAATCACTAATGATCAGTCTTAGGTAGTTGGTCAAGTTATTGCTCATATCCATAACCTAACGACTTCTGAGCTTCTTTCTTTCTCTCATTCTCTCTTGCCCGTCTTTATATCCCTTATTAGAGGGAGATATGGACAGCTAGGTGGCAAAGTGAGCACCAGGCCTGGAGTCAGGAAGACCTGGGTTCAAATCTAGCTGCAGATGCTTACTCACTGTATGACCTTGGGCAAATCCTCATTCCTTGGGCAAATCCTCATACCTTCCTTGTTGACCTTAAAGGGTTTTTGGAAGGCTCAAAGAAAATACACATGTGAAAGTTCTTGCTAAGCTTGCCCACGCCTGTCTGGCTGGCACCGCAGCCTTCTTCCTAGAGAAATGGGCTTGAGGGGTGAGTATCTCACAGGGGGATGCTAAACTCACGAGGTACAGTTCTCAGGTGACTCAGTGAAGTCTTCATCGAGCTCCATGTTGGTTGCTTGGGTGGCAAATCCATGCGGTAATTCATCCCACTCGTCGAATCGGATGCCTGTGCCTAGAGAATATCGGCCTTTGGCACATGGCTTACATGACTGGTCCTTCATGTCCAGGAATTCCCCAGCCTTGCAGGAAAAGGCTAAAAAAGAGAACAGAAGTTGGGTAACATTAACGTTATTGCTCAAGGGAGTGTTAACGGGTTGCAGTTCTGCATGGTGTGGGGAAGTCTTGATGCCTAATGGAAAGGAACAGAGTAAGCCAGGAGGCACAGGGTTCTGCCCACTAAAGCTTAGCAATTTAGGAGCTAAAACTTTTCAATTCCATTCCACCTGACTTCTGGTAAGGTCACTCTGGAGAGGTGCCTTTCTTATTCTGAAAACTCTTCAGGGAAGGAGATATCACTGATTTTCATTTAAAACTATTCATGTCTCATGACGTTTTCATAAGATCATACATAGCCATAGAAAAAGATCTTAGAGATTTCCTAGTCCATCTCCTTCATTTTGCAAATAAGGAAATGGAGGGAGGGAGAGGGAGAGTTAATTGACTAGCAAAAGGTACCAAGTAGCGAAGCCAGAATTCACACTATCTTCTTTGATGTATACAATAATTCATTTGCTCATGATTTCTTGGCCTGGCTAAGGCCCCTTTAAGGCAGCCTAACTTTGGGCAACCTTCATGTATACATTTTTTAAAAAACATCCTCAATATCACCCCCAGCTCTTAAGAATGTTACCCCAATTCTCTAATTATCAGGTTTCCCCCCTTTTCCTGTCTTATCAGAAGAGAAAAGAGAAAACAGGTGCCAACAGTTTGAAAGGTTGTGATCGTTAAGTACAGAGTTACACGAAATGGGAATAGGAGCTTCAGACAAGTCTTCGTGTTTCTGAATGCACAATCAGGCCCACCCGCCAAATGAGATTTATATTTCTCTGAATTGACACTCAGTGTACTTTAAAGGTCTGCCTCTGCAGCAATCCATCTTTCTTGGCTTCCTTTCTAAGAAGGAAAATGGGCAGCAATCTTCACTAATGAGTGATTATAGCTGCCCGGTGAACAGCTAGGCTAAAAATGTATAAACAGAAAGGAAATGAAATATGCAAAAGGAGAAAACATGTGAATGCAGCACAGCTGGAATTCTGTATTCTTATTCCCCAAGATGCAAAAAGCTTAGGAAAAGAAAAACAACCTTCAAGTATTAAGTTGGTATCGCACAAAAGATTTCTCTACCAAAGTGGGAGGAAAAAAGAAAGAAAAGCCAAGTGGTTGGTAAAAGATCTGATTTGCCCAAGACTTCCTTCCCCTCCCCTCCAGCAAGTGAGGAGCAATAGGGCTTAGAGCTGACAGTTCTGTGCCAAGCGAAGACACAGCACAGGTAAGTGATATACAAGGTGAGAGTGGAGTGACAGCTGCTTACAGCATTCAGTGCCTTTGACTGGATCAGGAAGGCTGGTGCACAGTCCGGGTGTGTGTGGCACGGCGACTCTCCATCTGGAGCCCAGGCTGTCACATGCAGTGTACTCGTAGTGATACTCAGACTATAGGGGAGAGAGAGAAAACAGCATACGGTGAGGACAGGGCAGTCATCCAGCACACATATGCACACCTGCTGTCCCTCACCTCCCCTGTGTAGAACATGCTGTAAAAAGAGGGTCCATTCAAGGATTCCAAGCTCTCTGGATACCCTAGCAAGGACTAGTTAGGGTTAGACTGATCATCAGTAACAGAAGTAACTTGGTTCGTTTTTCTTGGCTGGGATGTTATCTGGTCATTGGAATAACAAGTTTTTCATAGAGATGTTTTAGGAGCCATTCTCTTTCCTAGAAAATAAAGGGACACTGACCCACAGGACCGAGAGCCAAACTAAAGAGGGAGAACAGAACAAAAAAGGACGGTGTGTGTGTGTTGGCAAGAGGGAAGAGTTTAAATTGCTCCAAACTGAAGAACAGACAAACTCCAACTTCCCATGAGAAAGGATCCGTCCAGGCCACAGAAAAAACCGAACAAGTTACGACCATAGCTGTATCCCTCAGGTTCCTTCCCACCCTGGAAAGCTATAAATTGCCACCTTGCATTTGAGAAGCACTATGATAGGTGATACGTCCTTTTCTTATTCTGCACTAACCTGAATATAAAAATCTATCCACTGTCCTTACAATTCTCTCTTCTATAGAATGGAAAATTCCCAGTCTAGTTCAATTATCTGATTAACTGTAGAAAGAATTGTATTAGCAATTATCAGGCCAGCATTGTTTCAAAGAGGGAAAACACAACAGATGTGCCAAATGTCCTTATAAAAAACTTTTTTTTAAAGCATTGTTTAAATTTTTTAAACATTAAAAATACAAACAATGGAACTGGTCACAATGGGCTTCTGGCTTCTATGTCATCTATACACTGCCACTCACCTGAAATGGTTTAAAACCTGAAAAACCAGAAACAGAGATTTCCTCTCTTCTGGCTGCCCACATGGAAAGAAATGAAGGCAAAGATTCAGTGTCTTACAGCTACCAGAGAGCTTAGAGATCACCTAGTCTAGCCCTCTCATTTTAAAGATGAAGATATAGGGCCAGAGACTTACCCAAAGTCACAACCTCAAGTGTGTGACAGAGAGCAATCTCTGTCTCAGTTGATTAAAATGAAGCTTGGTGGCCTAGTGTTTAGAGGGCAGGCCTTGGAGTCATAAGGACCCAAGTTCAAATCCTGCCTCAAACAGTATGACCCTGGGCAAGTCACCTTACCCGTCCTGTATCTCTTTTTCCTCATCTGTAAAATGGGGATAATAATAGTACTTGAGTTGGGCAGTTAGGTGGTACAGTGTGTAGTGCGCTGGCCCTGGAGTCAAGAGGCCCTGAGTTCAAATCTGACCTCAGATGCTTGACTTAATAGCTAAGTGACCTTGGGCAAGTCACTTAACCCCAATTGCCCTGCCTTCCCCCCTCCAAAAAAAATAACAATAGTACTTAATTTACAAGATGGCCATGAAGATCAACTGAGTTAATGAATATAAACTACTTTGCAAACTTTAAGTGCCAAATGCTAATTGTTTGTCATCATCATCATCATTAAAATAAAGAACTAGATGGCCTCTAAAATCCCCTCTCAGTTGCAGATCTATTGACTCTTGAACCTAGGTTTTTGGTCCCCTCCCCGCTATATTTTCTACCTTAAACCCATGTAATAAAGAATCGCCAAAAACTACATGAAGCCCAGGAATGACTAGATTCCAGGTCTACTGTGGGGCAGCACGATCTTAGGCTACACCAGAACCAAAAGCCAACGGCTTTATTCCCTGGATAGGGGAAAGCAAACATGGGTAACAATTGTTTCCAGTTGGAAGATAAAAAGCTTCTGAAAGCAATTCTAAAAATAATTTTGGAATTTTGTTTTAACATGCATCGCTTGAAAATATTTATTGAGCACTTATTGCATATCTAGCACAAGAAATATTAGGTACCGAGCAGGACTCAATCTTCAAGTAAACCAGTTAGCCAGATCCAAGGAGCAGGGATTAACATTTGGAAAATTTCAAGATTTTTCTTTTTTTCCCACAGCTTCTTGCTTCAGGTCTGGGTGCCAGCTCTATCTGGGAAAGAGCCCTGGGCTAGCTAGAGAAAGGAGACCTGTTTTTGCTGTGATGTCCACCAATATACAGGGACACTTCGGGCAAGCCGCTTCTGGGGATCCCGTTTTCCCCATCATACTCATCTCCCTATCTCACAAAGAGATAAGGAGATAAATGTCAACATATGTGTAATGCATTTGCTTTTAAGAGTACTTATTGTTTAAGAGCATAAATGGTATAAATATATATATATATATATATATATATATATATATAATCAGTATTAAGAGTACAAATTGGGGCAGCTAGGTGGCGCAGTGAGTAGAGCACCGGCCCTGGAGTCAGGAGGACCTGAGTTCAAATCCGACCTCAGACACTTGGCACATATACTAGCTGTGTGACCTTGGGCAAGTCACTTAACCCCAATTGTCCTGCCCCCCCAAAAAAAGCAAAAAAAAAAGAGTATAAATTCTGGCCTGATTATTCTAAACAGAAAGTTTCTACTATTCAGTAGCTATATTAACTGTAAACAGGTACTTTTCTTCTCCACAAGAGTAAGCAAAGATTTATCCCTGGCAAGTAATAAATAAGGAGCAGCTAGGTGGATTAGTGCATAGAGCGCCAGGCCTCATTTTCCTCAGTTCTAATCTGGCCTCAGACATGTGCTAACTGTGTGACCCTGGGCAAGTCAGTGAACCCTGTTTGCCTCAGTTTCCTCTTCTGTAAAATGAGCTACAGCAGGAAATGGCAAACCACTCTAGTATCTTTGCTGGGAAAACCCCAAATGGGGTCACCAAGAGTCGGACATGACTGAAACGACTGAACTACAACGAAAGTAATAATGTTTGAACCGACTTTACTAGTAGCACATAATCCTGGGCACGGAAAAGAATAGAAAAAAGTCTGCTGTCTCTGTGCCTTCGGTAAGGCACCTCCAGCACAGCCACATAACAAACACATGCAGACACACAGTCCTCCCCTCCTACCTTCTCTCACTCACATTGTAATAATAAATACCTAGGCAAGGCCCTCAGTTTAGGAACATGCCTCTCTAAGGAACTGAGTAGGCCAATGTTCTCTGCCAGCCAGGCTCAACCCCACACCCCTCAGAAGCGCTGTTAAAAGGCTAATGTGTTCAGTAAGAGTGTTCCTCTTCAGTCTGATTGAATTTTCCCCCTGGGGAGATAAATGGAACAATTCCATTTCTTTCTATCTTCTTTCAACCGTTCTCCCCTGGGACCTGCTGTGGTGGGAGGTTTCCCAGGCAAATGGCAGTTTTAGACCTTAGACAAATTTCCTTTCGAATATGTGCTAATTTATTCGTCATTATATGGATAGATTTACAGCAGCCAGGGTGACTGTCTCTGTTGTCTCTGCTTGTGATGGTTCCAAGTCTGGATTACCCTGAGATAATTCTACTGTTAATAGTAGAGGGGTAAATGACAGGTAAATGAGGGAAAGAGATAGAATTCCTCAAGTGCACTGAAAGCCCTGTGGATAAATCACCTTCCTTGGTGTACATGCCTCAGTTTACCTGAGGCCCTCCCTGAAGAACTTTGAAACTTACAAGTAGTGTAGAATTTATAATTAATTAATTAATCACAGCCAGTCCAGACAAATACAAAGTACTGTGCACATTTCACACCCTTCTTCTAGCTGAAAAACAGCAACGCTGACTATTGTTTTGGGGAAGAATGGAGAGGCCCTAGAACACTTGTCAGGCACAGTACAACTTCTTAATCCCCACAGGAACAGAAAGAAGAGAAGAGATGAAACGCTAAAGTTCTATTCCTCTGGGGCCAAATATGAATCACCTCCCTATTCGTGATGCCTACTTTTCAGCTCCTGAAGAGGAGAAGTGTCTTTGCCACATGGGAACTTGCTGGAGCTAGCAAGTCATGAAAAAATCTCCAGGCCACTGAATTCTGTTCTTTTAAGAGTCCCAGAGACCTGAGAATAATTCCTATTCATCCCTGGTGACGACTGAGTACGGCAGGATTTCAAGGATCTGCCCCTGGGGGCCACAGAGGCTCCAGTCCATCCTGAAACATGTGTCCATATGCTATGCCATTACATATCGGTGTTGGTGACAAATAGACATATTTCTCATGCCACATCCCCAAAGTGTCTCAAACTCAACATATAATAACAACTAACATTTATGTAGAGCTCACTATGTGCCAGACACTGTGCTAAGCGCTGTATAATTATCTCATTTGATCCTCACAATACACCTAAGGGGGTAGATGCTGTTATTATTCCTATTTTACAGGTGTGGAAACTGAGGCAAATAGAGATTAATGATCTGCCCAGAGTCACAAGCTATTAAGTATCTGAGGTGAGATTTTAACTTCAGGCCCAGCCCTTGCTCAACTGCACCACCCAGCTGCCCTCTAAATATATCTTAATCCCTTAAACATATCCTAACAACTCGTGTTTCCCTCCTGCCCCCCAAAATCTCACATCTTCCCAGTTTCCCCATTTCTGTCAAGGGTCCCACTGTCCTTTCAGTCCCCTCCTTTGACAATCTCTGCATTATCTTGTTTTCTCATTCTCTTACATCTGCATATTCAATTGATCATTGTTGATTCTATTTTCACGCAATCTACAATCTGGCCAAATGAGTCTTCTCGCTATCCCATTTCCCCACCTCTGAGCTTTTGCCCTGACTTGACAGTTATGCTTGGAATGGTCTTCCTTTCCTCTGCTTCCAAAAATCCCTAGAGCTTCCTTCCAAACTGAGCTCAAGTATGATCTTTAACACAAGGCTTTCTAATTCCCCTAGCTGCTAGTGCTCCCTGCCATTATGTTGGATCTACATTGTAGGCAGTCTCTATCTCCTTATATATGTAAAAATTATTTCCTCTCATAGAATGTAAGCTCCTTGTGGGCAGGCATTATTTCCTGGTTTTTTTTTTGTCTTTGTATCCCTAGCATCTAGTACAAAGCCTGAAAGAGTAGGTGTTTAATCAGTAGATGAATCAATCAGTTGATTGATCAGTGATCCATAGTATCACACACCTCTGGGAGACCCGGTGTACAGGATGACCCCACAGTTGAGTGACCTGGGCTCTTGAAATGGTATACAATAGACCATTCACCAATGTGCATTCTCCTGTAAAGTCCTGCTTCTGAACAATGTGCACTCAGCACCCCCAAATCAAGACTGGGTGTAAAAGAAGTAGGTGTTTTGTTTTTTCAATATCAAAATTTTCAAAAGGGAAGATGGAAGCATAGTTGTTAGAAGTTTCCTATTTCTACCATGGACCTAACCACTGCAAAGACAGTTGTTGTTCAGTCATTTTAGTTGTGTCTGACTCTTTGTGACCCCATTCGGGGTTTTCTTGGCAAAGATACTGGAGTGGTTTGCCATTTCCTTCTCCAGCTCATTTGACAGATGAGGAAACTGAGGTAAACAGGGTGACATGACTTGCCTAGGGTCATTCAGCTAGTAAGTGTCTGAGGCCAGATTCGAACTCAAGAAGATGAGTCTTCCTATCTCCAGTTTAACCACAAAAGGGAGGAAAGCTATAGGGTGATAGCTAGCATAGATGGAAGGATGAATTAAATGAGGGTGTTTGAGGATGTGAGAGACACGGGCATGTTTGTGAGCAGTAGGAAAGTTGTCAGTCGATAGAGAATGATTGACAAATAGTGGAAGCATGGGATAGGAGAGAACATTGGCTTGATGGAGAAAAGGACTACAAAAAAGACAGAATCAATGGCAGTAAAAGTCACCTTCACGATTTTGCAGAGGTGCCTCCAACTCCCTCTCCCAAATTTAGAAAAATTACAAAAAGTGCAGATTATATCCTAAATGTCCTGCTGTCCAGATTTTCTTATTGAATCTGACAGTGGGTCTATATTCGATAATTTTCTTTTCTTTCCCCACAAAGGACCAAACGTATTTTTTTTAATAAAACCTGAGTGAATGTTGAGTCCACAGGACACAGCCTTCAGCTTTGTACAACTTTTAAAACTTATTCATCAGTCTTTTGCATTGTACCTTTCTCTGAAATATAGATACCACTATTCAAAAATTTTTTGACATCCTTATTTTTTTTTAATCATTGTGGCCTGTTGGATCAGGAGCAATTGAATTTGATATAAGTTTGATGTCGTTTTCCTCAGGAATTAACTCATCTCAAGAAGTGGAACCAACAACACTGGTCTCTTGTATACTTTGTGGATATGTTTTTCATCCAGGAAGTTTCTGATTTTCAACGAGTAAGCCATTCTCTTAAAAAACAAAATTGACAGGGAATTGAATATACACAGACCTGCTCTCACACAGAACATCCAGGGTAATGCCTTTGATCATGTTTTGCACCTGTCAACAGATTATGCAAGTTGTTGTGAGCTACTTTAGATGTTCCCAGGAGCTGTCAGACTGGGGCTTTTTACTCTTCTTTCCGAGGAAACTAAATTCAACATTGGTGGGGTTGAAATCTCTTCACAGGATTCCTCTGGGGGCCTTCAAAATAAATCTGTCCCTTCAGAGAAATGTCAACATTTTCTGCATGTGCGTCCCGAGAATGATCCTCATCTCATTGTGGACAGGCCAAAGAGCCAACAAGGAATTGTTATTATACCTTCCATTTCTTTTTTTAAAAATTTACTTTAGTTTTAGTTTTCAACATTAACATAAGGTTTTGAGTTCCAAATTTTTTTCTCCTCCCCTCCCCTTCTCCCTCCCCAAGACGGCAAGCAATCTGATATGGGCTATACACATACAATCATATTAAACATATTTCTACATTAGTCATGTTGTGAAGAATTAGAACAAAAGGAAAAAAAGCACAAGAAAGAAAAAACAAAGAAAGCGAACATAGTATGCTTCGATGTCCATCGTTTTATCTCTGGATTTGGAATTGTCTTAGATCGTTGGATTGCTGCAAAGAACCAAGTCTACCAAAGCTGATCATCACACAATGTTGCCGTTATTGTGTGCATCTCTTGGTTCTGCTCACTTTATTCAGCATTAGGTGCGTTAGTCTTCCCAGGTTTTTCTGAAATCTGCCTGGCTCATCATTTCTTTTTGTTTTTTTTTTGAGGGGGGAAGGCAGGGCAATTGGGGTTAAGTGACTTGCCCAAGGTCACACAGTTAGTAAGTGTGTCAGGTGTCTGAGGCCAGATTTGAACTCAGGTCCTCCTGACTCCAGGGCCGGTGCTCTACTCACTGCGCCACCTAGCTGCCCCTATGGCTCATCATTTCTTGCAGAACAATAGTATTCTACTACATTCATATGCCACAACTTGTTTTGCCATTCCCCAACTGATGGGCATCCCCTCGATTTCCAATTCTTTACCACCACAAAAATAGGTGCTATAAATATTTTTGTGCATGTGGATCTTTTCCCATTTTTTATGATCTCTTTGGGATACAGACTTAGTAGTGGCATTGTGGGATCAAGGGGTATGCAAAGTTTTGTAGCCCTTTGGGCATAGTTCCAAATTGCTCTCCAGAGTGGTTGAATCAGTTCACAACTCCACCAACAATGCATTAGTGTTCCGACTTTCCTACATCCTCTCCAACATTTATCATTTCCCTTTTCTGTCATATTAGCCAAAGTGATAGGTGTGAGGTGGTACCTGAGTTGTTTTAATTTGCATTTCTCTAATCAATAGTGATTTGGAGAGTTTTTTTCATATAATTATAGATAGCTTTAATTTCTTCATCTGAAAAACTTGTATCCTTTGAACATTTATCAATTCCCCTTCTTTCTTCTAGGTAAATTACTTGGTTCCCTGGAAATCCATTTAAAAGGCAAAATAAGGCTTTCTTGACATTCAAACCCCTACACAACCACCTAACCAAAACTATTTCTGGTGCCACCGTTAATGATTTGGAAAAAAAAAACCATCACAATGAACCAGCCCCTAGAAATCACCACTGGTCTAAATTGTCTAAAAATAACACCTAGACTCTTGCACTGGAGAACATGGATTACATGGAGTTGGACAACTCAAAGTTTACACCTGGTTTTTGCAGACTGGAGAAGCAAAGGCAGAGAGGAAATGTGATGAGGAAAAGCAAAGGCAGGGTGTTAGGGAGCAGCTGAATTTGCCTGAGATGAGCTTCCTTCAGTTGGTATAGACTTGGAAAGATATTTGTAATCCACTTGTTTTTTCATGTGTGCATAATTAGGTCAATTTTTTTTTTGAGTGAGTACAGGGTTTGTTTAAGAGGCTCTGCTTTGGTTGGGGCCTTGATGCAGTTAGAACAGTCAGCCGCAAATTGCCTATGCATTATAGACCAGCCAGGTGGTGAAGGGGATAGAGCACTAGGCCCGAGTCAGGAATACCTGAGTTCAAATCCAGCCTCAGACATTTATTGGCTAGATGACCCTGGGCAAGTCGCTTAACCTGTTTGCCTCAGTTTCCTCAACAGCAAAATGGGGATAATAATAGCACCTCTCTCCCAGAACTGCTGTGAAGATCCAAGGAAATAGTATTTGTACGGTGCCTGGCATACAGTAGGTGTTTAGTAAATGTTTGTTCTGCTGGACATCCTGCAATGCTTGTTTAAGCCGCTCTTGGTATGCATAGTCAAATCTCTCTCTGCTGTTCATGGATCATAGTTTTGAGCTGGAAAGGATTTTAAGATCCATCTCAGTGAGTGCTTAAATGCTTTTTGCATTCAGTTAAATGACTTGCCAAAGTCACACAGCTAGGGATGGGAGTGGGATTTGAACCCAAGTCCTCTGACTCTGAAGCTAGCGTTCTCTCTTCCACTGTACTGTGATGCCTTGTTGGTTGTTGCTGTTGTTCAGGCATGTCTGACTTTTCATGACCCTGTTTGGGGTTTTCTTGGTAAAAACACTGGAGTGGTTTGCCATTTCCTTCTCTAGCACATTTTACAGATGAAGAAACTAAGGCAAACAGGGTGATGTGAGTTGCCCAGGGTCACCCAGATAGTGAGTGTCTGAGGCCAGATTTGAACTCTGGAAGATGAGTCTTCCTGATTCCAGGCCCTGCACTCAGTATCCACTGCAAAACCTAGCTGCCCTCACCTTGCTGGAGAAGAACCTTTAAGGCAGCAAAATATTTTGCTCTACCAATTCAAATGCTTTTTCAGTAAACTAACAACAAACATGGTGGGATCTTGTATTTTCTGACCTAAAATGTGGTCTGCTGTAGAACTACATTTGCAAAAACCTGCCTGTTCCCTTCTTATACTATCACTAAGAATGTCGTGTGTGTGTGTGTGTGTGTGTGTGTGTATGTGTGTGTGTGTGTGTGTCTCAAGAGAATCTAGTCCCCCTCCCCAACCCACTTAATGCAATTACAGTATATAAGGGACAGATAACAAAGACGATGATGTGTTGAGGGTGTACTCTTTTCAAAGTGGTTGCTTTTACAGCCTGTTGTGAACCTTACACACTAAGTGACCTATTCTCAGATTATGAAAGAAAGGTGACGCCTTTCAGATTCTGGCGGGCCAGACAGGGTAAAGGAGGTATGAAATCAACTTGATGGGAGTATAGAGCTAGCTATCATGGAATCACAAAGTCTTCATCCTTTATCTAAACCTGCTTCTCGAAAAAGGATCTAATGAGAAGCACAATCACCCCAAGGTATAAATACAAATGGCTTAATGTGTTGCCACTGCTAGGCATTTTAACAGGAGACAAAAATTAAGACAAAAGTAATGAATTGGTAAATGTGGAATTCCAGCCATCAGGAAGCCACTGGAAGTGGCATATTATGGTGCTGAAGCACACTCTTAGTGACCCTGAGATCACACCCCACAAGTATAAGCCACCATCCCTCCTGCTTATATGACCAGCAGACAAAATAGAGCAAGAACAGTCTGAATCCTTCCGGGGAAGTGCGCAGCCATGTGGCTTTGGGGAAGTTTTCCAGCCCTAGCTAAATGTCTCAAATGTCCTTTACAAAGGAAAAGCAAGCTTTGAAGAGGGAGTTATCCCTGGCAGTAGAAAAGAGAGCCAACTCTAGAGGGAGAACACAGCTCATAAGAGGAAGTTGCTTTTTGCCTTTTCTTTAGGAAGGGAGAGGATTTTTCCCTCAATCTCATCCATCACTGACGATGGAATTTTTCAGTACAGAAACTCACTCAGTGGGAGACACTGTGCCCCAAAGAGAGGACACTCTGCTAGTCCAGCTGAAGAGTTGGGTTTAGCTACAGAGAGAAGCAGACTCATGAAGGTCAGTTGAGTGACCTATCCAGCAGAGATACTGCACCCAGGGAAGTAATGGGAGGACACTATAAGAGAAGACACTGCCAGAGATGTGAGTTACTCCGGTCACGTACATGCCCTACAGATGAACCTCTCTACCAGTGTACTCTATGTGTGTGCCCATTTTTCACAATGCTGTTGCGTGCATTTGCACTAGAGTGAATCCCAGGGTTATGCCATTTCAGTAAATGTCTTTGCTTTGAGCTGCTTGTGTCAAATGGCTTTTAAAGGTGAATGTACCAAGAACAGCTAAAGAGGGAGGACCTAGAACCTGAGTTAGTTGTCCCTCAGGGAACTCAACTTTTGAGTCGGAGGTGGGGTAGGTAACCCTGAGAGTTATAGCTTATTCTCAAAAAGATTCTTTAGAGCTAAGAAGGTAGGGTATGTATTGTTTTCTCAATTATCTTTTTTTTTCTTAAATAAGCTACATCACATCTTTCCCACTGTTTTCTTTCCCTCTTCAGAGAGCTATCCCATATAATAAAGCATAAAGGAAGAAAAAAGGTTCTGCAAAACTAAACAATGTATCAATGTTATATACAGTATCATTGTTCTGTAAGAAATAATGAAGGGAATAGTTTCAGAAAAACTTGCATGAACTGATGCAAAGTGAAGTAAGCAGAACCAGAAGAATAAATTATAAACAATATTGTAATGATAACCAACTTAGAAAGACTTTAGACCATTCTTAGCAAAACAATGATCCAAGACAAATCCAAAAGACTAATGATTAAAAATGCTATCCGCCTCCAAAGAAAGAACTGATGGAGTCTGAATGAATGCAGATCATAGCATACTTTTTTTTTTGCTTTCTTAATTTTTCTTGGTTTTTTTTTATCTGTGTTTTCCTTCACAACATGACTAATGCAGAGCTATATTTTGCATGACTTCACAGATATAAGCTATATCAGATTGCTTGCCTTCTCAATGGGAGAGGGAAGGGAGAGACAGAGAGAGGGAGAGAATTTGGAACTTAAAAATTTTAAAAGATGAATGTTAAAAGTTGTTTTTACATGTAATTGGAAAAAAAATTAATTTTTTAAAAGAAAGAAGAATTCGAGGACTCTAATGAACACAATGACCAAAACAATTCCAAAGAACTGGTGATGAAACATGCTAAATACCTCCAAATAGAGAGTTGAGGGACTTAGTGCGCATATTGAAGCATCTTCTTTTTCTTTTCTTGACATGGCTAATGTAGGAATTTGTTTTGCATGGCTATCCATATTTGTAATGGGAAGGGGAGGGAAGAAGCAGAAGAAACCAAAAATAAAATAATACTGAATTCTTAAAAAATATTATATGCAGTATCATACAACTATGGCCCCCATTTCAAAAAAAGGAGCAAATCATCTTTTTTTTAGTAGCAATAATATCCACGATTTTTTTCATCTATTAAGGATCTTCCCTTCTATCAGATAGTTTAAGAATCTATCCTTCAATTCTATCAAAATTGCAATGCCTTGTACACCTCCCCTGTGTACTAGTATTATATATTATGGCTTAGTCTAGATATTCTTTCCATCTTTACTTTCTTTAGTGCCATTTCCATTTCCTCATGAAATAGATTGGGGACAATGATGTTAGATTCCAAATATTGTGGCTTCATCATATGTGATAGAGAAAAGTTTGTTATAGTAATCTCGACAGATATTTTTCTCTAGTTTGTTGTTCGTCCAGCTTAACCCTTAATTGTTCTCAGAATGTCCTAGCTTTCTATAAACTTTTTTCCTTCCACATCTTGCTGTTTTATGAGAACTTACTATTCAGACTTACTACTCTCTTCCTTGTAAGATTTTATAAAAATTTTATATTTTAAATCAGTGTTGCCCTGCACTATATTGTATCTCCACTTGGCAATGAGGTCTCCTATTATCTGGCTAAGATGGTTTCCAGGTTCTTTTCATCTCCTCATTGTGGAAATTGGTTTTCATTGGTTAGACTTCCTTTGGAAAAGGTAAATGTCTGTGTTGATGTTTGTTCTTTTAATGATTTCTCATTTTTCAGCACAAATAATTTGTTTAAGGTTGGAGGTATTTTATTTGCATGTCAAGTCTTATGCTTGTATTCAAGAACAATCAACTTCATAGATTCAGGATGGTAGGTATGGCTAGAGAGCAATTTCTCTATTAAAAAAACAAAAACAAAAAATCAAGCCACACACACAAACTGGAGATTTTAGTGAATTGTTTGTTAAATATGTCATTAGCATGACATGGCATTCACAACAGCTAATGTACTTAGACTTTCCTGTTTTTGTATGCTATCCTGGGCAGTCTGCATCTCAGATACTGCGTGGAGTTCCACGCACCACACTTTAAGAAGTACACTGAAGAATGTTCAGGGGAAAATGATCATAATGCCATCTGAAGATTAGCTGAAATAACTAGGTAGCCAGGAGAAGAGAAGACTTAGGGAGCAGTCGCCAACCATCCATTGAACATTTCAAACTGGATGTTCCATGGCCATCTCAAATCCAGCATATCTGAAATGGGAAGACTTCCCATCTTTTTCCCCAAACCAACCTATCTTTCAAATTTCCCTTTTGCTGTGGAGGATGCAACCCTCCCTTCTAGTTATCTGGATTTGCCACCTTGGTACTACCCTTACCTTCTCACTTTTAGGTTCTTTTCAGAGGCAATTGGGGTTAAGTGACTTGCCCAGGGTCATATAGCTAGTGTCAGAGGCCAGATTTGAACTTGGCTCTTCCCAACTCCAGGGCTGGTGCTCCATACACTATGCCACCTAGCTGCCCCCATCTCCTCACTTTCACTATGCCCATATATCTAAAATCAGTTGCCAAATCTTATTATTTCCATCTCTGCTACATCTCTTCCTGAGTCTCTTTTCTCACACAGCCACTATCCTGGTTTAGGCTCTTATCACCTTTCACCTCAACTATTGCAATAGTCTCCCCATGGGTCTCCCAGCCTCAAGTCTCTCTCCATCTTTCACACAGTGATTTTCCTAAAACCCATGTCTGACCATCTTACCCCTCTACTCAATGAACTCTAGTTGCCCTATTGCTTCTGGGACAATATTGAAATGCTTCTTTTTGGCAGCAAAAATTTTTCCTAACTTGGTCCTTTCCTACCTTTCTCTAGCCTTCCGACACATTCGTTCCCCATCCAAACCACCCCCCTACACTAGATGGTACCTGCCATACTGGCCTGCTTTCCATTCCTCACATGGAATACTTCAACTATCTAAGCACCTTTGCACTGGCCATGGAATATATCTAAGCACCATGCACAAGCCAGGCATGGAATGCTCTCTTTCCTCACTGGCAATCTCTGGTTTCCTCCAAGATTCAAGTCAAGTGCCACCTACTCTGGTGTCTCCTTCCCTGGTCCTCCTCACTGCTCACACCTTCCCCCCAAAGGTTAAGTTATTCCCACTCTTAATCCTATTTACACACGTCTGCTGTCTTCTTTAGAGTGTGAGCAAAGGAGTATGTTGTCTTCGTATCCCATTTCAGCACACGCAAATAGTAAGCACTTGGTAGGTGCTTGTTGATTGTTGTTTATCCTTTGTTTTTGAAGAGAACCAATGACATTTATGGGGTGATGTCTTGACTCATGAGTGAATTGGATGTAAGTAAAGCAGAGTTGTACGAAGTCGTCAACCTCGCTCTCTCTTCCAGAGTCATCAAAGTACAGTGGTGAGACAAAAATCAAGATGACTGGTGATGGCCTGGGATGTAGTGGATGACCTTGGTATCTTCCATGTCTGACCAGGCTCTAAGCCCTCCACAGCACCTGCTTCAGCCGCCTTCATGGTCATTGGAACAAACTGTTCTCTTTCCATTGGGGGAAGTCTTCACATGTTTGGGGTAAACATCCCCCTAATTTGCCAACAGGTTTGAGGACTGTTGGTTACCCTCAAGCTGGTTTAGCCCATCTGCTGAGATAGTTTTACCAAGGTGCGGCTAATGCACACGCTGCAGCTTCTTGGAGCCACAAGCGAAAGCTGAACACCAGGTAGACTCCACAGGTGGATGAATAGCCCTCACATCAGAGATGCCAGTCCTCCTTGGACACTGTATACATCCCTCGTGTTTATTGACTGATTACTTCAAGCAAAGACTGGATGATCATTTTGTTGGGAATGTTGCAGAAGGGATTTTTTCAGGTCAGGGTGGGACCATATGGGCTCTGGACTCTCCACCAGATCTGAAATTCTCTGCCTCTGTGACCATGCCACTCTTGTACAAATTCCCTTTCTCACAACAAGAAGGGGAGCAGCATGACCCAGGCCTCTAGTGTTTGCCTTGGCAAGATCTGAGCCTGAGGTAACAAACAAGTTCTTAGGCAAACCCGGATCCAGATTAGTGCCAGAGGGAAGCAACAGCAGTGTTTCAGCAGATTGCGATTCTGCCGCCCCGCACCCCCACCTCTATCCCCTCTCTTTGGCACACCTACCCCAACCTCAGGCAGAGCAGAACCCTCCAGGGGAGTAACAAGAGTAGCTGTTCTCATCACACTGGAGCTATGTGTTAAGCTGAAATACAAGTCAAGAAAATGTTGAGATAGGTGTGCATAAGGCCAGGGAAACGTACCTGAAACCTGACTTTGTGCCTTGCACACAAGCGTGCAATAAATATTTAATCACTGACGCAGTTGTAAATCATTCTTTTCTTGGCAAAAATAGATACTAAAACCGGTCTCTGCTAATTAAACGCATAGGATTTACGGCTAAAAGGGAACTCAGAGATTATTTAGCCCCACCCCCTCATTTTATAGATGCAGAACCTGAGCCCAGAGGCACTAAGGGTGACTAAGATCACACAGGAAGCAGTCTGTACTGACACCAGGGTCCCCTGACTCCCAACCCCAAGATTTTTCTATTCTTCTCTCAGATTCCACCCAAAAGACAATGTGACTTCTAGACCCCTCCCTAAATCTCAGAACCAGTTACTGAGAAAGGATGGAACGAGCTCATTTTCCTCAAGATGAGAAAGCCTGTTACCCTGGGGAACAGGGTGGGATGTTATAAAATATGACAAATAATTCTAAAAACGGGATTCTTAAGTAAGTCTCACTCTGGCCCAAACTAGTCCTCAAGCCTGATTCTCATTCTTTTCACTTTTGTAGCAACAAGCCAAGTTGACAAGCATTTATTAAGTGTTTACTATGAGCCTGGAACTGTGCTAAGTGCTAGGAATACAAATTCAAGCAAAAAAGAAAGACAGTCCCTGTCTTGAGGGAGTTTACATTCTAATTGAGAAAAGCAATACAAAAAGCTAAAATGGAGGATTGGAGTTGTAGATACCCTAAATGGGGGAATGGTGGCAGAATCCATAGAAGCAGAGCTGGGAGGGAAGGGAAAGATGGCTAGTCTGGGCATTTCCTCAAAATGGAGCTTCCAGGAGGAAATCACCAATGGGAGGATGGGGCTACAGTAGCAGAAAGATCTACCAGGGTGGGAAGGCAGCTGACACATGGTAGAAAAGTTTAGGGGAGTCAGAAACTGAGTGGGGAGATAAGTGAAGGAAGTATGTCTTTCCATTTGGAACTCAAGCTTGGTCCATTTGAGACTTAAGATTTGGCCAGGGGCAGCTTGGTGGCACAGTGAATACAGTACTGGCCCTGGAGTCAGGAGGACCTGAGTTCAAATATAGTCTCAGACACTTGACACTTACTAGCTGTGTGACCTTGGATAAGTCACTTAACCCCAATTACCTTGCCTTCCCCCCTCCAAAAAAAGAAAAAAAAGACTGGCCCGTTTATAAAGTCAGAAAGACCTAGATTTGAATCACGTTTGTGACACTGAATATGTGGCCATAGGCAAATTACTCGATCTTTCTAAACCTCAGTTTCTTAATCTTTAAAATGCTATTTGTAGTGCCTACATCACCAGGTTGTGAGCATCAAATGAGATAAGTAAAGCGCTATATAAATGTCTGTTCTCACTATTCCTCCAGTTGTCCAGAGCTTCCTATTTCGATGCCTCACCCACACTCTAGAGATGTCTCTCATCAAAACTTATTCTGTGTCGCACTCCCTCTCAACTAGCTGTCCTATTGAAAGAAAAATGAATCGGCCAATTCCTATAGGTGTTAAAGGATGAATAGCTGGTTTACTGTTACTCATCTCCTGGCATTTACACTTTAAAAGGGAGTTTCCAAAGATAAAAACCTTAAAAAGAAACGACTCTCCAGTGGTAGCATTTCAGGCACTGTGACAAGCCACATATAGGATGTCTCGGAAATTTTAAAGCTGAAAACTACAGTAAGACCGCATCAGGACACCTTTTAGTCACCATTTAAATGACACTCAGTTTATAAGTAGGACCACCATGAGAGAATATAGATCCAAAAGATGTGTAGACACTAGGAACCCCTCAACATGCTCCTGTTACTTAGGAAGAGGTTACAAGGAAAGCTACGACTCCTATTATATGAAGCATGGGGAACTCTGGTAAGTTTCTAAAGACCTCTCTGAGCTTGACATTTTCATTCTGAGGGAAAAAAGTCAATATCCCCAAAGAGTGAAGATGAAAGGGATGTTGTTCGTGTGATCACTCAAAACAGGAACTGTATTTTCTGGTTTAGAAGGTCGTGCCCCAATAAGGACAGATGCCTCTGTTGTTCAGCCAGACCTCCAGGTGGCCAATAACATTTAACGTAAGCCTACTGGGTACAAAGTCGATAGATGCAGGCCAGGTGCTTGGGAAGATCACCATCTAATGAAGGAGGGAGAGGAAAAAGAGAATTACCTGGAGAGCAAGCTCATGCTCAGCACTCTAGGAACCTATCGTGCTTAGTACCATACTGAGACAATGAATGCTAGAGCGAGTGCTTTGAAAACAGTGGGATTAATATAGTCGGGCTTTCCAGAGGATGAGGGTTGGGTTTGGTTTTTTTGTTTTGTCTTTTGGTTTTGGGGGTTTGGAGCCAAAAAAAATAATAGTTAATAAGGAAGTCACATGACTGAGTAAGGTGATGAGGGGATGTTCTAGGCTAGGGGTGGGGAACCTGCAGCCTCGAGGCCACACGTGGTCCTCTACGTCCTTGGGTGCAGCCTTTCGACTGAATCCAAACTTCACAGAACAAATCCCTTAATAAGAGAATTTGTTCTGTAAAACTTGGACTCTTATTAAGGGATTTGTTCTGTGAAGTTTAGATTCAGTCGAAAGGCCGCACCCAAGGACCTAGAGGACCACGTGTGGCCTCGACGCTGCAGGTTCCCCACCCTGTTCTAGGCAGTCCCCTATGCCTTCGGTCAACAGGACCAAAGAAAACAGAAGCACTGGTAACATTTCTGATGTTATCAAAGAGATCACAATATTCATGTTTTGCTTTGCTCCCAGTCGCTCATGTTTACCTCCTGTCCTACCCTCACCCTCCTCTCTGATCAGATTCTCCTCATCCATATGGAACAACATCTGTCTTTTATTTTGTTCTCCTTCCCAACAAACTATTCTCCAAAGCTCATCCCTTTCGGAGGAAAGCTGAGAACTGACATTTATAGATAGCCACAAAGAAGTGGGCTCATCATGCACATCTGATTTTTGAGGCTAGTTCACGGATATCCCCAGGATTGAGTCAGCTTTGTTACCAGGATACCAAATGCTGCCGTTTAATGCTTTCAGTCCCTTCATAGGTGAAGGTTCACATTCAGGATACAGGCTTGTGAACAAAGAATGGCTCTCCTAGACTGTATATACTCAAATGTGCCTCTTCTCAGTTTCTTATTGAGATCAGTATAATCTATTTTTTTAAACTTCCCCTAAGCCTTTAATCATATTTGTCAGGACTAAGCCAACTTCATCCAACCTGAATTCAAAACTCCCAAGGACACAGCTAGCTTGTAATACAATATGTAAATAGAGGCTCTGAAATTAAAGGTTAATAGCTGAGGCTGCAGGAGCACTTCCCCTGACTAGAGCAATGGGGAGGGAGCAGGCAACACTGCCATCCCTTAGGTGACTAAATTGAATTTTCCCCCAAATAGAAGTGCTTTCCTTGGCACTGTATGTGTGCTGCTGATACTATTGCCTTTTACTCTTGGACAGAGAGATTAGTCAAGCTAGTCTCACCACGTCTGTCTCAAGTAAATTTTGATCAACAAACTTCTAACTCCAAGGTCTAGAGCTGTGTGAATTATTTCTTTTCTCTCGTGCCCTAGAAGAATTTTCTTGGGAAATAAACCTCAGCAGTAGCAGGCTAGCAGTACGGGGTATTTCCACATGTTTTGCAATAAGCCAGAGAAAAGAAAACCATCAGGAGGACTTGAAACGCCTTCCTGATTGCATATACCCTTTAGAGATTGTGCATACCCTTTGGCAGAGCAATACTACCACTAGGTCTGTATGCCAAAGAGATCAAAGGAAAAGGACCTATGTGTCCAAAAATATTTATAGCAGCTCTTTCTTGTGGTGATAAAGAATTGGAAATTGAGGGGATGCTCATCAATTGGGGAATGGATGAACGGGTTGTGGTATAGGATGGAATATTATTGTGCCATAAGAAATGATGAGCAGGATGATGTCAGAAAAACCTAGAAAGACTTATATGAACTGATGCAAAACGAAATGAGCAGAACCAAGAGATCATTGTAATTTTGTAAAGATTGTGAATTGTGAAAGACTTAGCTACTCTGATCAATATAATGATCCAAGGCAATTCCAAAGGAAATATAATTTTCTAACAAATTAAGGTGAGATTTTTTTAAAGATACAATCTCAGGACCACCATCTTTCTGTATCAGAGAAATATAAGGAACAATTTTGAGGCTTCTGATGTCACCCCACTCCAAATCATCCTTCATACCTTTACTAGATTCATCTTCTTTAGCATCAGCAGAGCCTATTTAAATGTCTCCACTGGCTCCCCTACTTCTCCAATAGAGTCAAATTCCAACTGTTCAATCTGCTATTCAAGTCCCTTTAAAATCTGGCCCCACTTGACCTGTTTAAATTACTCTCCCAACTCACAATACTATAATAAGACATGATTGTTGCTTGATGTTACTAAGGGATAACAGTATATTGATAATGTTCCTAAAAGCAATACTGAGAATCATGCCGTATCTTATTTGTACAGTTACTCACTCATTTAACAAGCAGAGGTTGGCTTCTCTTCTCTAACCAAGCGTGTCCCTTCACAGTCCTCCGAGCATTCCCTCCAGTCTGGGATGCCCTTTCCTATCCTCAATGTAAATCCAAGTCCTGTTCATCTTTAAGAGCTCCCGTCAAGTCTTCCAAAGAATTTTCTAGACTGGTTGAGCGCACACTGACCTCCCCCTAGTCTGACCTACTCTAATACTGACTGTCTATTCCAAATATTTGGGCAATTAATATCATACTTTCTTGTATTTCTCTCTAATGGTTTCATATGTGTATGTCTTATCTTTCCAATCAGATGGCAGATAAAATAATGACTCTGTCCTATATTTTTTCTGTCACCACCTACCACAGTTCGATAAAAACTTGCCGAATGGGATAATTTGAGAATAATCTGAAATGATCAACAAATGATGAACACATTCTCCTTACTCCTGGTACCACAAAGAGAGATGATTACCTCTCGATTATTGTTAGCAGATGTATTCTCTCGATTTCTTTTTGTCTGAACCTGTGATTTGATTGGTGTAGAGAACACCTAAGAAAGCAACTCTCTCTCCAGAGATACTAGTCAGCAACTATTCACCAATTTAATAGTCCTAGAGAACTAAAAGGCTAAGTAACTTGCCCAGGAGGTGTTAGAGGTATAATTTGAACCCAAGTTTTCCTTATTCTAAGGCTAACTCTCAAATCTGTTTCTATCTCTCCCAGCCAATATTGGGAAAGCAAATCCTCTGGAGAAGGGGCTAGCAATCTCCCCCAAACTGTCAACCAATTGCCCACCCATAGGGCAGGCAAGCCCACCTAGCTCAAACTGCAAGGCACCTTGAGGGAGAGAAAAGAGGCACCGTGGGCCAGGCAAGTCAAGCCACTATCATAAAAATCATCTCACCCCAGTGAGCCCAAAACTGCACCCGAGGACCTTGGGAACAGCAATACCTCCAAGCCTAGTGTCTTTAGTCATCCTGGGGAGCAACTACAATGGGGATGCTGCCTGGCAACAGCTCCTGAAGACCCAGAAAAAAAAAGTGCTTGCCTTCAAAGCCTTTGGCCCCGTCAGATGGTTCAACATCAGAAACAGATGAGATTTTATCAGTGGAAATGACATTAGAAAAAAGGCAGGACCAGCTGCTTTGCTGCTTTACCCTAAGAACCGTGGGACCTTTTGCATCTGACTTGCAGCTGAAGCCTTACAGGTGTATTGTCTCTCTGTGAGTTCCTTGAGAGCAGGGACTGTCTGACTTTTCTGTTTCTATCCCGGACTCTAGGTACTAGGCTTGGCACACAGTTAAGTGCTTAATAAATTATTCATTCATTCATTCAATCCACTATGCCAATCACCAGACCCCTCATTCTATCCATAACTCTATTAATAGTGTAACCAGTGGGAATTTCTTGCATAGTCTCTTTTTTGCCTCTGGCTCCCTTCGGAGGTTTCCTCTGAGAACTTTGGAATTGGGCTCCTATCCAGATCTTCACAATACAAGAAAAAGGATCCTCAACCCACATGCAATTAATCACTCAAGTTAACTATGCATCACATACAGCACAGCCCAACAGAAAACGCAAAGGACTCTCATCCTAGTCCATAAACAGACCATACGACTCCTCTTTCTCGATCTCTACCTCTTGAGGGGACCAGTACTATAGTACTAAGGACCAGACTGTAGTGCTACCCCGATGCTGAAGGCTCCATACAAGGGAAACACCAAGAGTTTCTAGAGAGTCAAATAGCGAGCCCCACCTTGTAGAAGTCTTACAGGCATATGAACTGGTAGTGACCCAATCAATTACACTCAGAGTGAGTTAAAGAAGCAAGGCTACATCCCAGAGAACTAGCCTTAGCAAGGAAATTTAATACCCCAACAAGGAGAAACAGAGGGATTCAGGAGTGCCTTATTAAGTTCCTCACTTAAATCCAATTCACTTGCATGTCATGGCATCACCTCCCTGACGTCATGGTCCTCTTCAAGAATGGAGGATAAACAACAATTAGGCTCCTCCTAGATACATCTTCTATAGTCTAAAGAGTTGACAGATGCCTAAACAACCTAAAATGGCACCACCCATGTAGAAGACGCCAGGGGTCCACTTCTGGGAGACAGGAGGAGAACTGGCTCAAATATGGGGACATTATGCATCAGCCTACCATGTGGTTGGCAGCAATCTTTTTTCATTGGCCTGAACTGTCTACATCTGTAAAACTGCCTGACTGAGCACAGTGGGAATCTTTCTGCATTCTCATCACACCTGGTGATAAGGGGGAAGGGCCTCAGAGCCATCTCCTTCTCTTCCTCCATTTAGGCCATGGAACACCTAGAAATGGGCCTTTTTAATTTTACCTTTTCAGATTGTGAGATCTATTTGAGCCCCTCATTACCTGAAGAAGGTCAAAAACCTGGACTAGCCAATTGGGGAGGATGATTTGAGCCCTTATTAATACTCTTTTGCAGTGCTCTCTTAGTGAACCCAAGGTTCTGTTGTTGCACTAGCAGTCCCAAGACTTGATGAAGTTGACCAGGAGCACTCTCCTGTTTATGAATGATAAATACCAGGGGCTTGAACTGGATACTATCTTGATTAACGGCATTTCTCTTATGTTGTTGTTTTATGGCGCTCTCTTGTCATGACACTCTCATATCTTATGATATCCCCCTTGCTTATGGCTTACAGAAACCAGACATCCTGGGGGCACTCTCTTGTTCTATGGATTTTGTCAGACACAGGCATACTGAGTTGGAAGGGAGGGGAGCTCTTCCTTATATAATCTTTTTCAACTAACCTTACTTTGAGCTCATTCTATCTGACTCCCATGCATTCATTGGTCCACTTTGAGAGAAATTAACATGTGCATACAGCCTAACTCAGTTTGACCAGATCTAGGCGCAGAATCTCCAACCTGGAAGTGTTAGCCACATCCAGACTGAGAGTTGCAGCCAAGGCAGCGGGGAAGCCCTGAGGAGCAAGCATCCCTGATACAAGCCCAGTGGCACTTTGGACTTGAACTTGGTGGGACTAATGCTATGTAGGAATTGAGTTAAACTATGATCCCAACCCTCCTTCCCAGAAGATTGGGATGGTATGAGAAGAGAAGAACTCAAAATGTTGAGGCAACTCAATTATGAACTCAAAATGTTGAGGCAAATACTTGTATCTCTTCTTGTGTCTTTGAAGTAAACACCGCTTTGTAAAAGCATGATGTTAAGCGGTTAAAGGAAACTGCGGTGCTTGTCACCAAACCTTTAAAATTTGGGATAATAGAATCAATGCGAGCTCAAGCCATTGGCAGAGAAGAGAGATTCCTCAACCCCCTCAGAGTACCAGAGAACTCTGGTAGTATTATGTAACAAACCTTTTCAGAATGAGGCCAGAGAAGCCACGTTACAATAGTAATATTATATACTTATTTGTGTATTTACATATATTTAGTGTGCACCTACTAAGCGCAAGGCACTGTGAAGATGACCAAGAAGAATAAGACATGATCCCCGTCCTCATGACGTCCACGGTGTGATAAGCTACATACAGGAGTAAATATAATAGAAAGAAGAAACTTGTAAATTCAATAAGAGAAGTAAATATGTATATATGTAGTATATGTGTGTATATATATATATATACACACACATACACACATATATAAATATACACACACACATACACACACACACATAGAGAGAGAAATTACAAGGAAAGAGAAATCATTTCTGACTAGGGGTAGAGTCTGAGAAGGCTACCTGGAGGAGGTGGCATTTGAGATAGACCTTGAAGAAAGGATAGGGATCAGACAAGCAGAGCTTGGTGGGAACAGTATTGGTGGGAAAGAGTAAGGTAGAGAAGCCCTCTTATTACCTGAAACATAGATGTGTAGAGGAGAGTAGTGGAAGGTTGAAAGCTAAAATGAATCAATTTTTTAATGTCAAAAGAAGGATTTTGAACTGTCTTGAATTATTTGACAACTAATGGAGAGGCGCAGGAGATTTTGGAGGAGTTTTGAGTCAGTCTAGTGTAGCAGAACAAAATCTAAGCTTTCTGGGTTTCATTCTCTTTGTCTGCAAAATGAAGGGGGCTGGATTAGATAGGGGTCTTCTGTGAACTTCTTAAAAACATATTCTATATATGTTAGCTATTAGTATATATATGTATATATATAAACATATGATATGCATACATATAAACATATTACATATACCTATATACATATATAAAGAGCTTATTATGTGCCAGACACTGTGCTAAGCGCTTTACAATTATTTCATTTGATCCTCACAACAGCCCTCAGAGGTAGGTACTATGATTATCCCTAATTTACAGATGAGGAAACTGAGGCAAATAGAGGTTAAGTGACTTGTCCAGGGTCAAACAAACTGAGGCCAGATTTGAACAGTATTCTTAGTATACCTGATTCTAAACCCAGCCCTCTATCCACCATGCCAGCTGGTTGATCCCACGTACGTCTGTATGCTTCTATGGGTGGGGTTGTATATTTCTCTCTCTTTCAGAATGAGCACACACACACACACACACACACACACGAACACACTACTTGAAAATGACTTTACCTTGCATATAAGAATGAGGAAAGGCAGGTTCGATGGGTTCCTGAGGATTTCAGAGAGAGGAGCAGCCATACCATGAGCCACAGCATCAGCTGGAATCCCACCAGGGGGTAGAAGCACCTCTTCCCTTTAGGTTCAAATATCTTTGGACAAAAGCCCTGGGCAGAGCACCCCAGTTACATCTCTAGCCTTATAGAGTATATTCACCTTGAAGGCTCAAGCTGCGGCCCAAAAGGCAGAGACTCACCCTCCTGGGTAGGAAAGTTCCTGATATTGCCACTGGTGCTTCTCAGATCACTGATCTCTCAGACATAGAGCCTCGAAAGCTGAGAAACTGGTGAATTAAGCTACATATGGGGGATTTTTGAAAACATTATCTCTCATAATACATTTGTCTTGCACCAAGAAGCAAAAGGAAGGATAAGGGTCCCAATAGCAACCAGAACCTCAATTTAGTATGAGCTCTGTTGGATATGGAGAGACTTACTCTGATACCTACTTGTGTTCTCTTTCTCCAAAGTGTCACTGATGGGCCATGAATTGATTTGTAGGCATTTAAAAATTTTTCCTTACTAGTTGCTAACTTCCAGGGAAGCCCTTTCACTAGGATAGGGAAAAATAAGGGTAATGAAAATTCTGACCCAAAGTCATGCTCTTCCCCATGGAACTTCATCCATTTCTTCAAAGTGTGAAATCCATTTCAAGAAATTTACTTAGTTCTAGCTGTTTCCTAGTAAATACTTGTCCCTACACATAAAAACATAATTCCATCTTGTAAGCTTCTGGCAATTATTTAAATATTCCCAGCTGTAACCCAAAAGCTTTAATACCTGGAGACTAATAAGAAAGAAAAGTTCGCCTTGGGCATGTATTTTAAGTATAATACTGAAATCTGGTAGCTTTGGGCTCTAGCTAAGAAGATTTCTTTTCATCTCAACAATGACTAGGAAGTCCCAAGTCCCAAGAGACTAAAATGTCTGCATGTTTACAAAGAACCAAGTGAATTTTTGTTCTATCGAGTATTACTAAAAACAGAACAAAAATTTTAACTTTTCCTTTCTTCCCATCTCAATGTCTACTATATAATGAACAATAGCATTAATACCCTCCCATGCCCACACAGCCCCTGCCAATGGCATAAGTTTACATTTCTGATCCCAAGCAAAAAAGTCCAAAGAATCCCCTAGTTTTTTGTTAATTGCTCGTGCCCTTATGCTTTATTGCCTCCTCTTTCCTATCCAAATCCTCATCCTTCAGGATCTAGCTGAGATCCTACCTTTGCAAAGCCTTCTCTGACCACTGAAGTCTACAGTCTGAAGGCCTGGTATGCTTGTTTGCTATATCATTCATTTGGCACCTCTGATGTTTTAGTTAACTTTGATGTGGGCATTTTTTCTTCCTCATCTACATTTCAAACTCCTTGTGGGCACAGATAGTGTTTTATTCTTTTGTGTTCCCCCACAATGCCTAACTCAGTTCCCAGCAGACACTCAATAAATAGTTCACAGATGTCTATAAAATTTTAGAGTAGGATGGTTATCTAACTTCCTATCTTGATTCAAGAAAACCCTCTTTCAGATTCACTGACAAATATTTTGTTTTTACTTGTTTCTGTTTTGTTTTTTTAATATAGTTCTGTCCCAATAAATCCCCTCCCCTGTAACAAAGAGAAACAATTAAGCAAACACTTCAACCCCCATCATCCATTTATGCCTATGAAGCCTTTTCTAGGAGCCCATATTTGTCAGCTAATTGACAAAAATCTAACTAGGACCCTCTTCCATACATTTTCAAAAGCTACTTTGCGGTACTTAGGCACTTCAGGCTTTAATTTTCTCATCAAAACACCCCTCCTATGTCAAAATCAGACAACAGTCCTTAAAAGACACAACAGAGATAACCTTTTCCTGCAACCTTCACTATATAAATTGAGCGATAAGACTGGAAGACCTGTGCTCCCCAAGAGTGTTGGCCATGGTCATGGAGAATTTCCAGTTCAGAGTCTGAATGAAAGAAGGCTCTATCTAGATGGCTGGGTCTTCCTCCAGGTGTCCCTGTTCGTGGATGACATTGTCCTGACAGCATCAAACTCCAGAATGAGGCAGAGCCTCCTAAATGGAGAGTCATAATCAACAAAATAGTTCGATCTAACTGGACGGGCAGGGTAAACGAGTGGGTGAGGAATGCCTCTTGTCCGCACAGTGATACTCAGTTGTATCCAGATCCATAAAACTGCTCAGGACTTATATCTTGGATAGATGCTGCAAGCAGAAAAGAGCCGGGCCCACAACTGAACAAAAAAAAAGGCCAATGGGCTGAAATGCATTTGAGAAAGACGATTTTTAAGCCCTCCAAGTGTCTTCCTTGAACAAAGACCTATATTTAAATTCCAGTATTCTTCCACTGGTGCTGTATTGCTACAAAGCATTGAATACTACAGTCTCTAAAGAATTAATGCTGCAATTTACCCAACAGGTGATGGAAAACACATGATACGCATAAATAGGCTGCAGTGTATTTCCTCCCGGATACAATAAGTACAATAAAAGAGATCACATTTACTGCTGGAAAAAGAAGAATGTCAGTCACGTAATCAAGAGCAAACTATAGTTATCCTCTGACGGCTCATGAGATGGCTCATGTGCTCCACTGGCACCCCAAACTGTCAAGCACCCTAGATGAAGTTCCCCCAGAAAGCAAGATGCATTGATTTTGGGGTGTTAGTCCTCGGATATGGACAAGAATTTCATAGGATGACAAAATGTGGATGGGTTACACTCTGTACCTGTAGAGGGGGAACCCATGTCAGTGAGATCATAGATCCATGATCAGAAAGGAGAATAACAGCCCTCTGTCCTAAGCTGGTCTAGGCTGGCTGGTGGAACATGAGGCCTCTTATCGACAGAAAAGGAAAAATCAGAGCCACAAAACTGCATTGGAGTTCATAAATGATATCTTCTGTGAAAAAGAGATGAAGGTGACCAAAAATGCTAATGCTAGCCAAGGATGCATTAAAAGAAGGATGCTGTTGAGAATGAGACAGGAACTAGTCCCACTGTGTTCTGCTCTGGGTAGACCACATGGAGAGTAGTGTGTTAAGGTTCTGGCCACAATATTTTAAAAAGGACAGAGTGAAGCTAGAGCATGTACAAAAGAAAATGACCCATCAATCAACCAACAAGTACTTATCAGGTACCTACCATGTGCTAGGTGCTGTGGCTACACAGACAAAAACCAGAATCATCCCTAGCCTCAAAGTCTTGATGGAAAGAACATGCAAATGTTAAGTTCTATAAATAATAAATGTGTGTGTATATTTAGTGATGGAGAGCACCAGTAGCTGGGAGTTCAGGAAAAGTCTTACGTAGAAGGAAACACTTGAGGTAGAGGTGAGAAGGCAGAGGGCATTCCAGGAATAAAGGACAGCCTGTGCAAAGGCATGGAGATTGGAGATGAACAATCATGTATGAAATACAATTAATAGCCCAGTTTGACTGGAAGGTAGCATACGAATGGGGAATAATATTTAATAAACCTGGAAAGGTGAGTTAGTTAAGACATGCAAAAAACTTTAAATGCCAAATAGAAGAGAGTCTATATTTTATCCTAGAAGTAATACAAAGACATAGGTGGTAGCACAGTAGATACAGCACTGGACCTAGACTCAGGAAGACCTGAGTTCAAATCCATCCTCAGATACTTACTAGCTCTGTGACCTTGGGCAAGTCACTTAACCTCTGTTTGCCTCAGTTTCCTCAACTGGGTAAAATAGGGATAATAAAAGTGCCTACCTTGAAGGGTTGTTGTAAGGATCAAATGAGCTAATATTTGTAAAGCGCTAAGTACAGCTTAGTTAAGAGCTATATAAATAAAGCTATTTAAAAAAAATTTTCAACGGAGGAGTGACCTGTGATTTAGGAATATCACTCTGGCATCTCTGTGAAGAATGAATTGAGGACCAGGATGGTAAGAGGATTGAAGACTGGCTGATATGAAATTCAGTTGAAGGATGCTTAGCCTGGAGACTTGGAGACTTAAGCAGGGACATGATGGCTGTCTTCAGGGATATGAAGGATATAGAGGAGGGATGATAGGTTCTTTTTATCTCCAGAAAGCAGAATTTGTAGCAATGGGTGGAGCTGCAGGGGAAGCAGATTTAGGATTGTCTTAGGAATAATTTCCTACCAATCAAAGCTGTTGCAGACTGGAATGCGCTAGCCCTGGAGACAGTGAATTCCCCTTCACTGCAAAGCTTCAAGCAAAGTCTGGACAACTGCTCGTCACAAGGTTATATGGGAGATTCTCGACCAGCCAGAGGAGAGACTACATGATCTACAAAGTCCCTTATAAAATTCTGTGATTCTGAGAAGGGAGAGAAATGGGCTTAATCTTTCCTTATCTTGCCTAAACTAATGAATGATCTCCTGAAAATCCACTGCTTAAGAAAACGTGATTTTGTGGGGAAAACTCTGACTGGGGCATCGCTCAAGATGCCAGAGTTCTTCGTCAGTTTTTGCTGACTGCAAAATGAAGTAGACTGTGCCCTAGGGTAATGTTGGCAAGCTGCTTTGAAAGCCACAAAAGGACGTTAAAAAAAAAAAACTATAACATTGAAAACAAATACACCCTATCTCTGCTGCACTTAATCTTCACAATCAAGATGAGAAACTTATTTAAAGAGGGCACCTGGGGCAGCAGACTGTATATGCATTCATTTCCTATCAGTAAACCAACATAAGACAAGTCATAAAAGTATACTATTCAGCTGGACAGATGTTCATTTTCACATTGGCAAAAACGGTTGGGACTTAAAGATCTCTCTCAGGAACGGCCTGGCTTCCTGATAGAAAAGACTGGAAACAACCACAATAAAGGTAAAACGGAGGTGTCAAAAGTTTTTGCTGTAATTGGAGACAGACTCCAAAGGCTAACAGGAAGTGCCTGCCTATCCTACTTTGCTTGGTAGATGTTACCACCTTTCCTAAATAAGCTTAACCAGCAGTTACCACTTTTTTACAATGGGAAAGTATATTATCATACACTGAAGAGGAAAATAAAGGAGCTGGAGGGCAGGGTAGAAAAGAGAGACTACTTAATTTTGAGTCCTTCTCCAAGCTTGTGTGGTTTCTCCTGCATGACAGAAAATTGTGGGATCAATTCAATTCAGTTGAATTAAGCAAACATTTATTAATCCCTTGCCGTATACAATGCCCTGCCGCAGATGGAGAGGATATAAAGATGAAACTAAACCTAGTTCCCTTATGGGGTGATTGCACAGTCTATTAGGAGTAATAAGAGCTATATCTAAATAACTATGAAAAAGGGTAACTATGTAAACTATAAAAAAACATAATAAAAATTATTTCAAGTGAATAAAAATAACCACTCTTTTCCCTGCCCCTCTATGAGAAGGAAAGAGACACAGAAGGACCATTATGGGGGAGCTACAGGAAGAAACTCTTGTTTTCCAGAATGCTGTGGCAGAATGTATATGGCAGAAGGGCACCAAATAGGCACCACTAGTTAAAAGGAGTAAGAAATATAATGGGGAGACCTGCTCAGTTTGATCAATACCACAGTCAACTTGATGAGACTCCAGGGTATGGACCTTTGTCAGAAGAGGATCCACAGAGTGGGATGGGATGTGAACCCTAAGCCTAGCCCCTTGCTGAGAAGATTCGGGGAGCTCCTCCGTTCAGTTTCCAGGGAACCAAGATGCTTCCTGGTGACTATCAGAGGCTCAGGAGATAGAGTGGTTTACACCAGTGACCTGTGAAACAGCCGACCCCTTTGCCCCCTTTCCCTCTTAATGGCTTTCTCTTCCTTGTATTTCCACAAAGGAGAGTGGAAAAGCCAGTTCTAACCACAAAAGCCCATTGTTAAATTTTCAATCACTACAAATCAGGGCTTGATTTACAGTTTTGTTGATTGTCCAGACTTAAAAGAGAAATAATAATACAGATTAAAATTAAAAGTGCGTGCACATGGGTTTTTTTTTCCCTTGGAGCCCAGTTGTTAAATATTTGCCAGCATATCCCTGCATTACTCTGCAAATATTGCTTAAGCCCAACTGGTGTGCAGTAGAAGGATCAAGGAATGAAGTCATCACTAGACTGGAAGGCTGGTGACTGCAGGCTAATAATAATAATAATAGGCATTTATAAAGTGCCTGAAAGTTTGCAAAGTTTACATACATCTATTATCTCATTTGAGCCTCACAACACCCCTGCTCGCATACTTCAGTATAACCAGTTGGAGGAGGGTATTTCTTCCTTCCCTGCTCCCAAGAAAGAGAAAATAGAGAAGAGGACCACCTAAGATGGGGAGTTCCTGAACCTTCCAGTCCTGGATGCCTTATGCTTTTCTACTTCTTTCTCTAAGTGTAACTCAGACACTACAGATCCTGAGAATATATGTTTCCAGCCTCTGGGATTACTGTATAAGTAATCTTGAGTTGAAAAATGCCTGAATTTGAAAGTTAGATACCATCTTCTAAGATTTAAAACAATACAAACAAAAAAACCCCAGTAGATTCTGCAGTTGAAGGACTAAAGCCATGCCTAGACAAGCCAGGAAATCTGGACTCTGTCAACCCTCTACAGTATTGCAATGAAATTCTCAGATGCACAGGTCTGAATGAATAGGACATATTGATTCAGCAGTTCCCCAAAGTGACTTTGCCTTCAATGATGAGACTATGGAGTCCAATGGGCTACTTGAGTATTTCATGTTTCCCGTGTTTGTTCATGCATGTCTGTGAGTCACAGACATCATATGTATATTCTGTGGTGAAGGAAATAAAACGCTGTCCATATCTGTTATTATTAACCATCATCAAGTATTGTTTACTATGTACCAGTCACTGTACTAAGGATTGGGGACATAAAGAAAAGCAAAAACACATTTCCTACCCCCTTCAGGAGCTCCCATTCTAATGGGGGAGACAACATGAAAACAACTATGTATACACCTAAAATATACAGTGTAAATGAGAGTTAATCTCAGAGGAAAGGCTCTATCAGACCAGGAGATGTGCAGCAAAGGTGATCTTCTGTAGGTGAGATTTGAGTTGGATCTTACAGCCACGGAAGCCAGGAGGCAGAGATGGGGAGAAAGAATTACAGGCATGAGAGACAGACAGTGAAAATGCCTGGAGTTGGGGAATGGAGTGCAGTATTTGAGGAACAGCAAGGAGGCAAGTGTCACTGGACTATATCTAGGAGGAGTAAGGTGTAAGAAGAATGTAAAGGTCTTTAAAAGCAAAGCAGAGTCCCTCTATTTGATCTTGCCACTGGAGTTAAATGAATGGGACTGAGGAGTGGGTGATGTGGTGAGACTTGCACTTTAGGAAGATCACTTTGGCAGGTGGTGGATGGAGTAGAGCAAGGAGACCACCAGCAGGCTATTGCAGTAGCCCAGGTATGAGGTGATGAGTGTCTGTACCAGAGTAGAAGCTATATGAGTAAAGAGAAGATGTCTATGAGAAATATTGTGAAGGTAGAAGCAACAACAGATTGGCTATATGGGATGAGTGAAGAGTGAGCAGATGAGGATGATGCTGAGGTTACTAGCTTGGGTGACTGGGAGGGTGATCGTTCTCTCACCAGTAATAGGGAAATTCAGAGGAAGGGATGCCTTAATTCTGTTCTGGACATTTTGACTTTGAGATGTCTACAAGACATCTAGTTCAAGAGGGCCAATAAGAAGTTTTGTTGTATTTTTTTTTTGGTTCTGATTCTTTTTTGGTAAATTTTTTTTGTTTATTTTAAACTTAAATACAAAATGAGAAAAGAAAAATACCCATTGCCATATACAAAGCAGAATATGAGAAAATTCAAAATAAAACAATAAATGTCCATTTCAAGAAAACCTATATAATAAATACTACACATTTTTTTCGAAGCCGTCCAGCTTTTCTTTGCTTCCTTGTAGGTTTTCTTTTGTTCTCTGCTTCATACTTTTTACATTACTTTTTCCCCTCTCCCTCCCAGCCCTAAAGAAGGCTCCAATTAATCATGGAGATATATATGTATACATACATATATACATATATATATAAACATACACGTATATACACACATGCACCCCTACACATATATGCTAGACCGTACTATGCTCATTTCTACCTGTCATCTGTTTCTGAAGGTGGATGGTATTGTTCTTCTTAACTCCAACTCTTTTCATGTTTTTCTAAATCAACCAGCTCATGATTTCTTACACCAAGGCAATATTCCAACCCAAGCACATCCTATCTGAGACATTGTCTCTGAAAGATTTTTTCCCCAAATTGTCTGCATTCTTTCCATTCTTGGCTACACAGGTTTTATTTATAGGAGAAAAATCTAATTTAAAATAATCAAAATTATCCATTTCACACTTCAACAAGGCCCTCACTTTATATTATAGTTTAAGGTCAGGTACTACTGAATCTGCTTCCTTTACATCTTTTTTCCTGGTTTCTTTGAAGTTTCTGACCTTTTGTTCTTCCAAATGAAATTTGTTATTATTTTTTTCTAACTCAGTAAGATTTTTTTAGTAATTTAATTGGGATGGCATTAAATAAATAGATTAGTTAAGTAAAATTGGAATTTTTTATTTCACAGAATCAGCCTGGAAGTATTTGCACTTCACTCAGGTGAACCTCTGCCCCTGGGCAGGGTCTTTCCTGGTGTCTTCTTAAGTTGTCTTAGGCAGGTAATGTAGACAACTTTCTTAAGGAATTTAGTCATGAAAGTCGCTAACTGAGATGGTCAGATCAGTGGAGAGTTTTTTAAGGATTGGGGAGTCATAGAGGATCCTTGAGGACATTGACTGTCTTATGCCTCTTTTTTATCCTGGCACATAGTAGGCATCTAATAAATGTTCACTGATTGATTGATTGACCTTGAGTACCTTTGCAAGGGGTAAGTAACCCTGTTACCATCATATGGGGAATCCCTGGGGAGGGGCCATATCTAAGGTTTGAAGTTTTACTCCAGGGTTAGGATAGGGTCAAAGAGAGAATCTGACCCCTATGGGCTCAGTCCCCGTGGACCAAACTTGGCCCATGTAAGCCCTGTATCCCTTGTGGGGAATCCTGGGTCATGGAGAACATAAGGAAGAAGATAGAGAGGCTTCCAGGAGAGAGAGGCCATGCATTCTTAGAGTGCTGCATAGGGTTCTCTCAGCCAGTTTTTCCTCATCTGTAAAACCGTGATAGTAACAGCCCCTCCCATCATCCAAGGTTGTGTTGAGGATCCACTACGATAATATGTGTAAAGTGTTTGGGAACTCTCAAAACGCCACATGTAATGTTAGCGGTCATTATTCCACGTGTCCAGTCTCTCCACAAAATGACCAGTTGTGCTTTTTGACTTCTAAAGCCTCCACTGAAGTCCTTGTCCAAGGTCTCGTTGTGCCTGACAGATATCCCTGGGTTCCCAAGGCCTCTGCCAGAGAGGGCGAGCAGACAAACCTAACTGAAAAGACTGTAAATATAGATTCAGAGACAGATTTTCATGCTTTCTAAGCAGCAGCCTAGCCTCTCCAAAGGGCTCACTCATCACCAGGTTGGCCATGGGGCGATTACATTTTTGGACACAGAAACTCATGGAAGGGCTTCGATCTGCTTCAGTGGGAGAAGTACCCAAAGAGGGGAAGTCACGGTTCCATGGGCTATGGAAGTAAATACTGGTCAAGATAATAATGTTAATAGTCTAGTAAAATAAGTTCCTTGAGGGTGGGGAAGGCTTCATTTTTGTCTTTGTAACCTTGGTTACCTGACACGGTGCCTTGCACATTGGTGCATAAGACATGTTCATTTAATTAAGTTGGCTGCCAGAAATAAAGAAATTTCCTAATTGTTAGATTTTTAGGCTAAAAGTGCTCTCCTAAATTTATCTAAACCATCTTGCCCTCAAAGAATCATAGACAAAGAGTTGGAAGAGACTTTGAGGCCATCTACGCTCTAATCCAACTCCCTTATTTTAAAGATGAGGAAACTAAGGCAGGAGGCAAGTGACTAGTCCAGGGCCATGCAAGTAGAAAGTATCCCCAGTAAGATAAGAACCTGGGCCCTCTGACTCCACAGGTAATGCTCTTTCAATTGCTGCCTCTCATAAACATCCATCTGATTTTTCAAAATTTTCAGGTAAATAATTTCCACTCTCTTCTCCCAAATTCCTTTCTAGTTTTTCACAGGCTTTCTCATTAGCCAAAACTGTTTTAACAACTCTCAAATAATGACAGTAAAGTCTCTGAAAAAAAATGACAAGGCTTCGATAAGATCTTGATCTAGAATTACATTTGAAGCACACTGTCAAAATAAACTTCAGAAAGAAATTCGAGGGGAGGGGTAGCAATAATAACTCGCCCTTATGTAACACATAAAAGTTTACAAGGCACTTTCCTCATAACAACTCCAGAAGGCAAATGGTACAATTATTAGCATACCCATTTTAAACATGAGGAAATGAAGGCTGAGACACGTGATGTGACTTTCCCAAGGTCACACAGTAAACAAGCATCATAGCCAAGACATGAACCCAATTCTCCTGACGCTAAGTTAAGCACTTTCCAGCGTAAGAGGTGGATGAAGGGGAGTTTCTTATTCGACTCCCCGAACTCACAAGACAAAACACCTTTGTTTGTTCAGTCAATCAACAAGCACTTAGTCATTTATTTATTTATTTATTTATTTATTTATGTATTTACTAGGTGAACTTATTCACCTACCACATGCCAGGCACTGGGGATACAAAGAAAAGGGGGAGGGGGGAAGTCCCTGCCATCAAGAAAGATTCTAAATAGTGGAGGCATGGTCGTGACTTTTGAAAGCTGTATGGTATAATAGCAAGCACCCTGACACACACAGGATGGCTGCTAGCACAGGGTCTTAGTTCTGCTTTACTAGGAAAGATAGCTTTTTAAGGGATCAACTATCTTCTTCAATTAAATTCACTAGTTCAGGGGAAAAGTCAGCCCCCTGAAGGTCAGAGAAAATATAACAGAGAAATTAGCATCAAGACCAACAGACCCGGCTCTTAACTGCCTGAATCAAAGCAATATTGCTATGAACTTTACATCCATCATGGGATCAAGAGAGCCTTTACATCTAAGCAGTCAGAGGGGCCTAAATATATGGCTACTCCAGGAAATCAAAAGATCTTTGTCATAAGAAAACTCCCAAAGCGAAATACCAACTCAGAGTATGAAGGCATCACAACCCTCGTGACTCAGTGCCTAATCAACTTAAGTACCAAAAGGTGTGAAAGCCTTCCTACAAGCAAACCTTCCCTAAGCAAGCTTCTCTTAATGGGCTCCACGTGAGGCCTATTAATGGGCAGGGAAGATCTCCATATCCCATTAACATTTCATAGGGACAAAGGATTATAGATGGATTTAGAGCAGGAAGGGACTCTAGAGGACATGAATACAATCCCTTCATCTTCGGGAAGAAACTGAGGCACAGAGGTTCTCATTTGTACCTTGTTAAGAGGAAGGGGGAGGGATGTGCCAGGCACTGTGTTAAGTGTTTTACCAATATTATCTCATTTGATCCTCACAACAACCCTGAGAGGTAGGTGCTATTATTATCCCCATTTTATAGTAGGGGAAACTGAGGCGAGCAGGTTAAGAGACTTGCCCAGGGTCACACAGCTAATGATCACTAGTGTCTGAGGCTGGATTTGAACATAGGTCTTCCTGACTCCAAGTGCTCCAACCATTGTATCACCTAGCTGTAGGGGCTATTACTATTCCTATTTTACAGTAGAGGAAACTGAGGCAAACAAAAGTTAAAGGACTTGCCAGGCGTCACACAGCTGAGCCGAGAGAGGACAAAGACAACTCCTGTTAAAGTCTCAATGATTGGGCTGTCCCAAGACGAATCATTTAGTCTAGAGCTGCCCCATAGCACTTTTTAGGAGATGGCTTTCAATGACTGAGGCAGCCCCAAGATTAATTGATTGGCTTGGACTCAAGAAGATTGACAGCCTATAAAAAGAATCTTCATAAAGGAATCCGGGGTGCTTTTAACCTTTTTCCTTCTGCCTTTCTTCCAGAAAAAAAGTGGCATAAGAGATATTATCAAAGATGAATATAACTGATTAATGAGATGAACCAGTCATACAGAGAATGAAAGACAACAACCTATAGCATTCCAAGCACTACCTTGGTTCCCTCGATACATTAAAAGAACCAGATGAAAGTTGTCAGGGATGTTGGGTGGATCCTTTCTAGAAGAGTTATGGGGAGACATGGATAGAAATCATACAGGATGAAGATGTATGGAGAGGCTGTGATATGTAACAGTAGAAATATTATCCACGCTGATAAAACCATGGGCCTATTAAATAATCAACATGTAACACTCATTTCACAGGTGTAATGTGATAATCATTCTACCTAAAGTGGTCGAGATCTCTCAGTAATCTGAAATTCAAAAGGCTCTCTGGTTCACAGATAGGTTCCAGGTAATCTCCCTAGTCCCCTGATATGCTCAAATTTGCCCACACTTAGCCCCACTTTCATTTACTTCTAGTCACATCCACTCCCTCTAGTTACTCTCCACCTCACTAGGCTAAGAGAACATAAACAGAAAGTACATTCAATGAGTAAATAAAGAAAATTAATTGAAGGGAGCAGAGAGAATAAACTGATACTGTGTTATTGACATCTAAATCTTGAAAGTCTTTTTAAAGTATAATTAGAAATATGTTTAATCTTATTATTTCAAGTTAAGTTAACAATACATAAATAATAACAAAATGTATTCAAAAGTATGGAGGAGGGGAGATATGTCCTGAGATGGACTCCATACTCTTTTTTAACTACATGCCTCCAATGCAGTTCCATTCCTATTTATGAGTTCACAGAATGAAGAGACTCTGAGCACAGGAGGGATAGATCATAGGATCATAGATTTGGAGCTATAAGGTACTTTCAAGGTCATATGGTATAACCACTCAATGTACATTAGAGGGAAGCTGAGGGCCAGCATAATTGACTTGCCCAAGGTCCCACAAGGAGTAGCAAAGCCAGAATCTGAACCTAGCTCTCTTGAGTCCAAATACAGCATTTTTTCCATTGCACCATGCTGCATTTGAAAAGCATTAGGGGGAGTCTCTCGAAGGATGAGTTACAGAATCGGTGACATACAGGATAGGGACACCTGAAGAGAAAGGCACTATTCTGAATTCTTCAGTGGTTGTATTAAGCTGTCAGTAATAGGGAGGCAATAACATCATCATCATCACCACCACCACCATCATCACACCTTATTATCATCACCACCATCATTATCATCATCATCATTATCATCATCACCATCATCATCATCACTGCCACCACCATTATCATTACCACCACCATCTTCATCATAATGACAACATCTCCACCATCATCATCACCACCACCACCATCATCATACCTTATTATCATCACCACCATCGTTATCATCATCATCATTATCACATCATCATTATCATCATTATCCACCATCATTATCATCATTACCACAAGAAAGCTAATCCTTTTACTTATTCTTCCTAAAAGAGCAATAAAGGAGAAAGCTAGTGAAATCCAAGGAGTTTAATTTCCTCATTTTTTCCCCTAAACTTCATTTTTTCTAAAACCTTGTTCTAACTGAACCCTTCCCAAATAAGGATTTTAGCAAAGCTAGATAAAGAAATCCAATTCATTCTCTTCTGTGCTCCTTAGGATTATAAATTTAGAGCTGGAGAAAGCTCATCTGATGGCATCTAGTACAACTCTCTCATTTTACAGATGATGAAATGGGGCCCACAGAAAGAAAAGCCATTTCCAAAATCTAATGCAATTAGAAGTGTAAGAAGAGGATACTCCCAGATTGGAGTGAAGCTAAGACTGAAAAGCATAATGAGATTAACCAATTTGTTCTTAGGAAATGGATTAATTTGAGCTCAATTATGTGGAATAAAAACAGTGAACAATAGAACAGGAGTATGTGAGTGAGGAAGCATGATGTCATAGAAAGAGTACCAGACAAGCCCGAAGACTTGGGTTCAAACCCCCATTCTTACTTGTGTGATATCTTGTGCATGGCTTTTCTTTCTGTGGGAATAACCATTAGCCTTCAAGCTTATTATTCATTTTGCCTTTTATTTTGCATCAGCACTGAAAATTACATTTAGGAAGCCACATTCTTAAGATCCTGCCTACTAAAAATCAGGTTCTTTTAGACCTTTGTAAATTGGAACCTCTTTGTTTTGTTATAGAGATAAAACACTTGTCAAATTTGCAGATGATGTGAAGCTAGTTAGGTATTGCTAAAACCTGAGATGGCAGAATCAGAATCAAAAAAGTTCTAAAGCCAAGAAGATGAAATTTGATAGGAATAAACAGAAGGCCCTGCACTTATATTTGAAAAATAAACTGCACGGGTACTAGTCATTCATGGGAAAAATATCCAGGGGCTTTAGTGGCCTTCAAGCTCAACTTGAGCCCATAAGATGATATGACAATAAACAAAAATAAAGGCCACCTCAGCCTGCCTTGATCAAAGCACTGGATCCAGAAAGAGCATTTCACTGTACTCTACCCTGATCAGATCACATCTGGAGTAGTGTCCATACTATATGGAACAGAGGTGAGGAGGTTGAGAATGTATGTGTTCTAGGCCCTTCTGGGGAGCCATCTGTGTTCTGATTTTGCATTGAAGGCCTTGTTATTTGAGATAAGATGATGCAGGAATTCCTTATTGGATTTTGTGCACTTGCACTAAGGATGAGGAAAGTCATTCCAAAAGCATTTAGTTAGTTCACATCCAGTGACAAAGACATTCTGGTCCCTTGGTAGCGGGCATGCACAACCAAAGCCTCCTGGTTGATTTCTTAGTTTCTGTGATGGGAGTGGTTAGGGGGTATAGTCCTTGAATCAAAGATAATGACAGTTTGAGAAAGTTATGGGACCCTATTTGGGTCCCCTTCTCAGCATTTCTCTTTCCTTCACCAGAAAATCTATGGCAGCCATATGTAAATGGCAACTAGTTCTTTTTTTAATACTAGAAAACTTTTTTTGTGAAAAAAAGTGGAGTGAGATAGCTGGACACTGTTTAGATGATTCCAATTTTGTTGGCAACATCTAAAAGATCTGAAGCAAGTTGGACACAGGCCTTCTCCTCTCCATCAGGCCTGATCAATGTGTTGACCCTGGCCACGTTGATGTCAGACAGCTTCTTTACTGCCTGCTTAATCTGATGCCTGTTGGCCTTGATGTCCACAATGAAGACTAGGGCGTTGTTGTCCCCAGTCTTCTTCATAGCAGACTCAGTAGTCAAGGGAAACTTAATGATGGCATAGTGATCGAGCTTATTTCTCCGAGGGGCACTTTTCTGAGGATATTTGGGCTGCCTTCGAAGTCTTAGTGTCTTGGGTCACCAGAAGGTGGGGAATGTTTGGATCTTCTTTTTGTGGCTATGGACACCCTTCAACGTGGCCTTCTTGGTCTTCAAGGCCTTGGACTTGGCTTTTGTCTTGGGAGGTGGGGGGAGGAAGGGGGACAACGACTTCCTTCTTTGCCTTCAGTGCCTTCTTGGGGGAAAGGGGCTTAGCCTAGTTCTTAAGTCACCAACTGCCTTGAGAGAGGCAGCTGGTGACTTGAGTGTTTGTGTTTCTTTCCTTGAGCATAGGTGACCCAAAAGTAATTCTGAGATGGATGTTTCCAGCCTTGATGACTACCTCATGAACTTAAGAGTCATTGAGAAGTCCAGGTCCTGGAAGCTGGCGGTGCTTCTGAGAACAGGAAATGAAGGTGACCACAGACAGGAGGATGAGAGATGCATGGCCAGAAGAGGCCTTGAATGAATCGTTCAAAAAGAACTACTCCAACAGAAAGTGAAATGCCCATTAGGCAGTCTCCCAAGTCTTCAGGAGTCTATCACCATGAAAATGTAACAGGAGTTATGGGTTACTTGTTGTAGTTGTGCTTTAAGGATCTGTCATTTCATGTGTATGAAGCTTTTCTATTTTAGGTATTTCTTTTGTCATAGAGGAAAGAACTGATTCTATACCTGATTCCTATTATTTTGCATACTGAGAAACTTTTCTAGAAAGGACTCTGTTAATTCATTTTGGGGAAGACCCTAGCTATGAGAGATACCTAATATTTGTTTGGACAGCCAGGTGGTGCAATGAATAGAGTGCCAGTCCTGGAATCAGGAGGACCTGAGTTCAAATCCAGCATCGAACACTTACTAGCTGCCTGACCCTGGGCAAGTAACTTAATTAACCCTGTCTGCCTCAGTTTCTCGTCTGCAAAACGAGTTGGAGAGGGAAATGGCAAATCATTCCCGTATCTTTGCCAAGAAAACCCTAAATGGGGTCACAAAAAAGTTGGACACAACTGAACAATAATCGACAACATGTTTAAAAAATTTTTTCCCAAACTAACTTCAGATGGTATAATGAGCCAGAGTGAGAAAAAAGTCTGAATGGCCTCTCTCTTGAGGGTCCCTCCCTCCAGATTAAACCTCATCCGTGTGAGTCCAGAGTATGAAGGAGGTGGCCTCTGGGCAACCATGTTCCTTTTAGAAGGTACACTGACAAACCAGATCGTGTTCAGAGGATAATGACCAAGATGGTGAAAGGACTCAAAACTACAGTACACAAAGATCAGCTGAAAGAGCTGAGGGTGTTTAGCTTTGAGAAGGTTTAAGGGGGACATGCTGCCTTCAAATATAGTTAAAGGGATAATATTTATTCTGCTTGGCCCCACAAGGAAGAATTAGGAACAAGGTGTGGAAGTTACAGGCTGGTAGATTTTTACTTTATATAAGAAAAACTTAGCTAATAATTAGAGGTCTCAAGTAGAATAGGCTGCTTTGGAAGGCAGTGAGATTCCTAACAGCAGTGGTCTTTAATCAGAGACTAGTAACCCCTTGTCGGGGTTGTTATAAACAGGTCTCATGCTCTGGGGAAGGCCTCGACTACAAGGACTTTGGGATCCCTTCCAAAGCCATAATTCTATGATTCAATCTGTGATTCTGGGTTTAGTAACACAAGTCAAGCCAAAGATGATGGAAACCCCTTGAAAAAGCAATGACAACCTCAAAATAGGTTACAGACTGTGGCTTCCACATGGGGTTTTAAAAATGGAATGCCCAGGAATTATGAAAAGGATTTTTCTTTTTAAAAGCTTTTCATCGCCTGCCAGATGGCCATAATCATCTGTTTCTATTTCTCTAGGACACAGGAACATAGCTCTGGGAGGAAACGTGACAAATTGGGCAGCTTTCATCACCTGAGAGGCGAGAGTCCTGAATGAGAAAGACGCGTGAGCCTTACCTGCTTACTTCTCAGACCACCCTGATGGCTACATGTGGTAGAGGTGCCTATCAGGTCTGCCCACCCCTCCTACTGCTCCTCTTTGTCCCTGAGGCTGTGTGATAGACTTAGATTTGGGTTTAAATGTTCCATTTACTTCAGCGTGTGTAACCTGAGTCCCAAAGCCTCTTGAGACAATCTTCTCCTCCTCTTGGTGGTGATGACTCACCTGCATGAGGGGTGAGGTGGAGTTGACCAGAGTGGCAGAAAGGAGAGCTTCAGTCTCTTCAAGAGTCTCTACACATCACTTCAGGTACTTTTGGCTTCCAGCTTCAAGAGAGAAGATGGAAGATACCAATCTTGCTTCAGGTGGCCGAAGGAAAAGCCTCTAGTAAGAAGCCGACATGAGAGGAACTGACCATCCCTCAGGTCCTCATCCCCCAGGTTCCTAGGCTAGAAACTTCGAGGATCTTCTCCTTGGGCGATATCGAGGACACTCTCCGCTTGTTGAGTTACCTTATTCCCAATGGGAGGCTCCTTCACTCTGTATTGTCTGGTGTGTATTCCCCTAGGCATACTTTTTTCTCTGATTTCTGTTTGCTATGATTTAGATAAATGGGTTTCTTTGTGATTTTTAAATCTGTGTGTTCATCATGAAACTGGGTATTTGGTGAGAAGGGAGTCACGCCTTGAATATAAAGCTTGGGGTCCTCCTTTCTCTAATAATAAACAGTGATCAAAAGTTCAATTGAACCTGAAAATCACATCCTAACAATATTTAACAGAACAGACAGCTATAATTCTAGCCTGGTACCCCTTCTCTGAGGAGAGCAAAATGGCCAGATTTCTGGCTCTAACCTCCTGCTTCCCCCACCTCTGCCCCCACCACCTAAAGAGGAATTAAAATCCCTTGGAGATCAATAATCAATCAATAAACATTATTAAGCACCTACTATGTGCCAGGCACTCTGCTAAGCATTTCTGAGACATTTTGCTATTAGATCTCCATGTGCCTGGGAAAGTGACAACATTGTCCCTAGAGATTCTCAGATGAAAGTGAAATCACCTGACCAATGAGATTATGTTAGCATTTAGGAAGAAAAAGCAAAAGAGCCTATGCCCTCTACTGAAAGATTGGGGATGGGGCAATAAGTCTTATAGAAAGATAAGATTACCTCATTGTCAGATTTCCTTTTTAGAGTGAGGTGTACAAGGATCAGGCCAGAGAAGACAATTTAAGTTTTGTCTAACATGAAACATTAGTGAGCCAGTTTTGAGTGCAAAATTTAAAACTGCCAATATTCCCAAAAGCCCTAATACCAGAGCTCAATATTTCTTGGAAGCCGGTTCTTCAAATGTCCAAAGTTCTGTATTCTACTTATTTTTCCAGACTTTAACAGATGAGAAGAATGGTACTGAATCTATGATTAAACTGTTATTGGGGTAGCTAGGTGGATAGAGCACCAGGCCTGGAGTCAGAAGGATGTGAGTTCAAATCTGGCCTTAGATGCCTACTAGCTGTGTGACTCGGGACAAGTCACTTAACCCCTTGCTTCAGTCCCTCATTTATAAAATGGGGACATATCAGAGAAGGAAATGGCAAACTACTCCAATATCTTTGCCAAGAAAACCCATGGAGTTTGTCCATGGGATCACACAAAATCAGATACAACTGAACAGCAACAAATTGTCATTAGTTAAAAAATATATTAAATTAGTTATTAAACATGTACAATTAATAGTTATTAAACTATTAATCATTTAAGTTACTAAAATAAAATCTAATCCAACAAACCAAGGCATCAAGATGTTCCCTAGATGACTAGTGTGGTTATTTCCACTCTCCATCCATTCTGTCAAGTTCCCCTCCTTTTACAATGTCCTCAACCCCCCACCCCATTGGCATCACACAGAGTGCTAATAATATCTAGAAGAAACTGCAAGCTCATAAGGTCAACCATTCCCCACAGGCTTTGAGCCTTTGTCTGACCGTAGGAATTGTCCACTCTCCTGAGTACAGGTGACCCAGTCCAAGTTGATTAAACTGTTTTTGTAATGAGAGGCACCCTTAGTAAGGAATGTAGCTTTTGCTAACTAGTGACTAGTGACACTATGGAAAAACAAAATTAGTTAGGAAATGAGACTGGACTGTTTTAGAATTAAATCTGAACTGAGCAGAATTAATGTTATTATGTAACTAATTAATATGTTATTATGTAATATGTGCAGCCCCAGTTCCATGATATGGTACAGACTTCACAAGGTGTCATCATACCTCGAGGCACGAAGACTAGATGACCTCTTGAGTTCTTTCCAGTCCCAACATCATATAATTCTTTAGTTCCTTCTACCCCCATCAAATAAAATAAGCCAGTTACACAAACTGCTTTGTTGTTATTCAGTCATATCTGACTCTTCCTGACCCAGTGGACCATAGCATGCCAGGCCCTTCAACCTGAGGGGCTCATCTTTCAATGTCATCTCTTTTATCATCTTAGTTCTGTCCGTGGGGTTTTATTGGCAAAGATATTGGAGTGGTTTGCCATTTCCTTCTCCAGTGGATCACCTTTTGTCAGAACTCTCCACTATGACCTGTCCAGCTTAGGGCATAGCTCATGGTTTCACTGACCCACAAAAGCCCTTCTGCCATGACATGGCAGTGATCCAGGAGAAACCTGAATAGTAATTCTATGTCAAATAAAGTAGAGAATTTTGATTTCCTCTCTGTAAAACACTTTCCCCAGAGAGATTAGTATATTTGCAACACCCAATTGAAATAACCCAAGGACATAAGAAATAATTTCATATTTGCCATGTTAACATACTATTTTCTGAAAGTTAGAGGAAGACACATCTTCTGCATTAACCCTTCTTTCTACAGAGCTGGAACCACAAATAAGGAATAGAACTTGTACAAGACCTAGAAGGTGTCATGAATCAGGGAAACAGTCCACCCAAGACCTTTTAGTCTTCCTAGCTGGTATAAAAGTAGATCAGGAAGGAGAATTTAGAGCTGAAAAGTCATATGTTTACATACCCTAACAAAGCTCCTCTTTATAACTTCCTAACATCTGTTAATGGCACTGTTAATTCTCCCACTTTCTCAGCCTTCAGAGTCCTGTTAGGTGACTCCTCCTTTACCTACTACATATAACCAGTCTCCAAATTCTATTGATTATTTTAATCAGAACCTTCAATCTTCTTATACTCTAATTGAAGACCTTGCTCTCTCCCTTTTAGACTCATAAGTGGTTAGCCATTTTCTAGTCCCTCTGATCCTCCTTGTTCTGTTCACTACAACCACAGTAACAGTCCCACAGCACCACTTTGATCACATCATTCCTATGCTTGAAGACCTTCAATGGTTTCCACTGTCAGTTAAATAAAAAGAAAACTACATTCAAAGACTTTCCCAATATGGCTCCAAACAACTTATATAATTCCATTTTCTATTAAATCCTCTACGTGTATGTATGCTCCAGTCAAACTGGACTACCCAATGTTCCCTATATTATACCTGAATTTTTCTCACCTGCATGCTTTTGCCTCATATAGTTTATCTAGATTTTAGCAAAGCCGTTAATAAAATATTTCATATGATTCTTGTAGAAAAATATAGAGGGGCTTATGCTAGACAATAATACAATTGGATGAATCTGGAACTGATTAAATGATTTACTCAAAAGGTAGTCAATAATGTTTTTGTTCATTTAGAGGTCTTTAGTGGAGTGCCCTAGAGAGCTATGGTTGGTCTTTTGCTATCTAACTTTGATTAAAACAACAAAAAAAAAACCCCATAGATAGTATGTTAATCAAAGCTGGAAGAAATAGCTAACACAATGGGGGATAGAATTAAGACTCAGAAAGATCTTTATAGGTTATAACGCTGGACCCGAATCAGTAAGATGAAATTTGAGATGGATAAATCTAAATTTGGTTTCCAAACAAACAAATCTTCACAAGTACAAGACAGGGCAAAATTGGCTAGATGATAGTTTGTTTGGAACAAAACTGGGATTTTTTAGTGGACCACAAGTTCAATATAAGTGAACAATGCAATATGGAAGTCCAAAAAGTTAATGCGACTTTGGGCCACATTGAGAGTTATTGCTTCTAAGAATGTCAGGAGGTGATAATTCTGCCTTACTCTCCCCTGGGAAGACTACATCTGGAATACCGTGTTTGGTTCTCAGCACCACATTTTAGGAAGGATGTTGATAAATTATAGGGCATCCAGTGGAGGGTAATCAGGATGAGGAATGACTTTCAGTTCATGTCACATGAGGATTGGCTGAAGGAAATGCTGAGACCTGGGAAGGATTTCTTGCAGAAGGTGAGACTTCAGCTGATGCTTGAAGGAATGACTACTACAAAGCAGATGTTCAAATATTTGTTGAGAAAAGGAATGAATAATGATAAAAAATAACTGTTTCATAAGAATAGAAAATGACACAACAATGGTGACTGTTAGCCATTTGATATTTTAAAGTTTGCTGCCTTTTTTTTTTTAATTGAACAGGGCTTACCCTGAAACAAACACCCACTTCTTTTAACATCAATATTCTTCCAGGGATGCTATCTGGTTGCAAATCATAGAACATTAAAGTGTCCAATGAGTCAAAATTTCAATGAAGAGGTACATGGTGGGCATATAAACAATGACTAACTGGTTGCAAATAAGAAATGGGTCAAAGACATATTTCTAAGAGATACAATAGGAAAATAAGGCCAGTCATGTATCAAAGAGTAAAGGATAACAGTTAGGCAGCCTAAATAGGGCACTGTAACCCACTGAATATTAAAAGACCTTGAGGAAGGCTCCTAGCACATTGGGTGAGCCTCTTATGGAGGATTTATTAGAGAATATAGACAAGAGTCAGTCAGGAAGCAGTGTGGAAAGGTTGCAGTCTGCACCACTGAAAAGAGCACCATGTCAATAAGACCATTGATATGTGAAAGTACTAAGGAAGTACTGGGTATAACTTGGAGCTAGTGAGGGTTCTTCAGGTCCAGGGTTTAGCTAAAATTCAGTTTTGTGTTTTAGAAATCTTTTTTTTCCTAGAAGCTTTTCCTCTTCAATCAAACTAGGGGGTTCTTTTAAAAAGAGATAAGGGAGCCACACATCTGGCATCCATAGCTCATGGTTTCTGAACAAAGAAGTTTAGATCAAAGGCATTTTTTCTGCTCCTATATTTTTTAATGGAGATATGCTGCTATCACAAGAAATATTCCATCAGGAATCAGTCAGCACTGAGCTAGCACCAGCTCAGGGGCCATAAAATGATTAATTAAAAACAAATATCCAAACAGGATGTTTCATTTTGCTGTTGACACTGAGAGTGACTCTGACCGTGGTAAATCTAGGAACAGACCTGTCAAGCCTCGGCACACATTTAAGAGTTAAGAACTCACACTCATCTTGTCACCCCTGCCCCAACTAACCAAGTGATCCAGTGTTCATTCTGCCTTATTAGATCCCGAGGGGATTGCCCTGGCTCTCAGGAACCAAGGAAACATCACCAGCAATTGTCAGAAGGGTTAGAAGCAATTAGAATGCCACTAAAAAGGACTTGCCTCATTCAATGATTTCAAGACACAAATGCAAATGCATATGGAGTGTTTCCAGCATTGTGCAAATGCTGGCTTGTTATTAAATGCTATTGTTCTGTTTGGGTCTGTAGTCCTTGGCCAAAAAAGTATTTCCTATCATAAAATACCTAGGGCTGGATTCTCCAGTATGGGTTTATTAGAAGTCCTAATGAAGATCTTAAAACTGAAATGGTCTCTAGCCAAACTAGAGGTGAATTGTCCCTCTCTAAGTTTATGTTATGGGTATGGTTTAGGAATCCGGAATCCTTCAGGGTCTAGTTCAAACCCCCCAAATTAAGACTATCAATGAAGTGAATTTATTTCCTTCTTTGGAGATGAATTCTGAGAGTCTCGGGTAATTTGTTGGGCTTTGTTTGGAGAGGGTGTGTGCAAACAATGCTGTACTGGCTACCAGCTCCAGTAGCCTGTCTCACAAGCTCACAAGACTAGACCGTGGTCTAGTCACAAGACTAGAATATGGTCTAACACAACCTAGGGGAAAGAAAACTAGATGGCTTCAAGAATATGGGGGAAGGGAGTCTAAATTCATATAGCAAAGATTCCCTATAGTTTATTGTATTTATAATAGTGAGGACACGTGTTTAGACAGATCTTACTAATTTAAAGGTAAAAGTTTATGTTCCCAAATATCAATTTCCTCCCCACAGCAAGATGAAATAATTTGTTGTTAAACTTTTCCCATTTTCTCCTAGTTTACAACAATTCTAAAGGGAATTGTTAATTCAGCATTAGAACTCTAGTCTTCCATGTCAGAGCCCCCAGGTTTGATTTCCAGCTATAAGAATTTGTCTGTGCTGGTTGGCGAAATTGGTTAGCATACAGCGCTACTAAGGCTGAAGTTGGGCATCTGATCTCTACGGGCCAAGAAACTCTTAAAACACATGCTGTAGGTCTCTAGATGTACCTTGTCAGAGTATGATAGCTGACTGAAATCCATGATCATAACTAAAAAAGAAAATCAAATCCATACTGATGAAGTGTTAGTAGTATCATCTTCAAGTATCAGTCAAAAACAATTAAGTGCTTACTATATGCCTGACACTATGCTAGCTAAGTACAAAGAGAGGCAAAAACATGGTCCCTCCTTTCAAAAAGCATATATCCTAATGGGGAAGACGATATGTAAATAACTAGGCACATATTAGATACATACAAAATGGACAGAAGGTATTCTCAGAGGAGAAGACACTAGCCTCAGGGAGAACAGAAAAAGAGCTGCAGAAGGTGGAATTTGAGGTACTCAGTTTGAGTACTGAGTGAATCTAGGGGAAATGAGGCAGAAGTGAAGGGACACAGCATGAGAGCCAGCTAGTGCAAAAGCACAGGGACAGGAGCTGGAGTATCTTACAAGAGGAATACCTAATAGGGCAGAATAGGTGGATCGTGGAAATGGTGGAGGCGAATAAAGTGTAAAATGACTGGAAAGGTAGAAAACAGGCAGGTTATCAAGAACTTTAAATGCCAAACTGATAGTTTACATTGGATCCTGAGGATAATTAAATATGTGAAGGAGAGCACGTTCATTCATTTAAAAATTCATCTCAAACTCTTCAACTATCTCTTCATGGCCAGGCCAGCAGACTTACAAGCTACCAAGAGATGGAATGAAACCTCAAAGTGTCCTCTTTTTGTCTATCCAACAATCACTGGCAAATGAAAAAAGTTTCATAAAATGTGATGTCAAATTTGGGATTTGCAATCATTTTTTTTGCAATTTGGAACCTGACATGTTTTGAAATAGTTAACATTTCACAGAGATTACAGAGTAAAGTCTATTATGTCTCCCCTAATGCTGTAAATACTCAATTACTAACTGTGCCATATGGTTAGGAAAAGTTACTCAGAGAAGAACCAAAATCATCCTGTCATTTCACTATTGTAGAAACTCAAGAAGTTTTGCTACTTCTAACACCATTCACTATTCCTATACAAAAAAAAAGTATTTCAAGAGTTAATTGATCAAGAGGCACTCACTAAATTGTAAATTGTGCTACCAACATTTCAGAAACGTTTGGAAAATCCAGCTTTTAGGCAAGTTCAGATATCCAGAAAAGGTGTAGGGATTGACTGCGGGAGAAAATACTGGAAGAACCACCTGAAAGGAGATAGTATCCTGGCCAGATGCAAAACGAAGTACAGTTTCTCCCTTTAAAAGCTACAGAGAGGAAAGATCTTGGTACATTTCCCAGCCTGAAAAGTTACTAGATTTAATCCTGGGGGAAGAGTGATTTTTTTTTTTTGGCGAAGGGGGGGGCGGGGGGGGGGCACTTAGCTGTCCTTTCTCTTCCCTCCACCCCAATTCTTCCCTTGAAAATGTAAACTGGTCAACTAGTTCACTCTGCCTTCTTCCTTCCACTTTCCTAATTCAATTCTCCTTCCACTTCACCCCTCTTCTTTCAGGCTCCACCATATTTTTTAGCCTTTGTTTTGAACCACTTTGATTATTTGATTATTTTCCCCTGCTTTCCAGATGAAGGACATTCCCTCCTTCCAGTCAGTCTCTCCTGTTCCAGTGGTCCAGGCTCCTCTACTGAGCAACTGACGAGGTGAGGTTGGACACTCAAAGGGTGAAGATGTTCTATTTCCTAAGACCTCTAGGGGTTTGACATTTCTATGACGCCACAGTCTGTCCCACCTTCCCTCTCTCCCCCCAGGAACCCCAAACTCTTTGGGCCTCTCTGAAAGTGACTGGTGCCTTGGCCCCAAGAAGTCTCCACCTGACTCTTTCTCACTGGCTAAGGGGAGGGGGGAGGCTATGGTACCTCTTTGCAGGCGTGAAGCTCGGTTCCCTGAGCCACCTGGAAAGCAGCGCCAGCCCAGAGCAGCAGCAGCAGCAGCAGCAGTAAGAATACAGTGGGAGGCCTCTCAGTTCTGTCCCAGTCTCTGGCAGAAGGATGGAGACTGCTCCCAGCTCTAGCCATAGCGCTGCCAGGAGAGAGAGAGCAGCCTCAGGTGCTGCTGCCGCCACCGCTTCTGCTGGCAGAAGGAAGCAGAACCGGGAGGGAGGCACAAGGGGGGAGGATGCAAGGGGTTGGACTCGCCTCAGTCACCTCCCTGCCGCTAGCCCAGGGCCGCCCATCCTCCTCCTCCCACCTTCCCCTTCTCCTCCTTCTTCTGCAGTCGCCCTGGCAACAGCCGCCTCCTCCCTTCCGCGCGGGTGGGGAAGGGACCACGCGCGATGCCTTTGCCGCTCACCTGCCAGTAGCCATGGCAGCAGCAGCCGCTGAAGCTACCGCCCAGGCAAACGCGCCGCGTGGGAGGGCGCGCGCTGGAAGGCTGCAAACGGCTTAACAGACAAGGAAACTGCTCGTGTAAATGGAGCTTGAGACATTAAAAAAAAATCTACTGGCTCTCGGTCCAGTTGCATCAGTTTTTTTGTTTGTTTTTTTTTTTTTAACTGCGGCTCCTTGCGTAATGCATTTCTATTAGGGAGCTGCTTCTCAAAGTCTTTCCTTCACTCCAAAGGCAGACTCTCTGTTTTGATTAGGAGATATATTTGTTAACTGGTGCTAGGTCAGGCTTGTATTGTCTAATTCACCAGAGTTTAAGAAATATTTGGAGAGAAAAAGGGGAGAAGTAAGGGGTACCATTTGAGAAACAACTGGTGTAGCGCACGGAGTGGCGACCTTGGCGTCTAGCAAACCTAGACTGAAGTCCAGTCTGTGACACACGTGGTTTTGTGACTGTCTCTCCCAGTTCCAGAAAACTGTGTGACTAGGAGTTACAGGGCACCTGCTGATCAGCCTTAGTAGAGAGAATTTCCTTGCTGGGAGCTCCCCATACCAATAATAATAACACTTATATAAGTGGTTTACATATAATTATCCCATTTCTGAAATCACAGGTCCAGTTCCAGCGGCCTCTCTACTTCCAAAATAAAGGATGCTTTCCAGTGGGAATAAATAGCTCTGTCCATAGGGGAACAAGAGTACAAAGGTAGGAGTCCGGAGACCTCGAGGGAGAGACAGGAGGCAGCATGTGCCAGGCTAGTCAAATTACCACAACCACCTTGACTACTATCTTCTCTCCTATCCTAATGAGACAACCCAGGACTCTGAATTCAACCAAGAGCCTTGGGAATAGTACTGCTTCCAGCTTGATGCCCAGGGTCATCATCCTGGGAAGCAACCCTTGTGAGGACGCATCCTGGCAGCTCCTCATGCAATTCTTGTCTCCAAAGTCTTTGGCATGGTCCAATGGTTCAACACTAGAAACTTATGATTTTATCAGTAGAAATGACATTAAAGGAGGGGCATTGCTATCTGCTTTGCTGATTAAACTCTAAGGACCAAGGGAACTTTTCCATCCGACTTTCAGCTGAAACTTTTCATATGTGTTGTCTACTCCATGAGAATGTTACTTCCTGGAGGACAGAGACTGTCTTACTTTTCTATCTGTATCCCTTGCGTTTAGAATGTTTTATTCATTTATTCATCTGAATCGTGGCTCTGACATTCACTACATGGCCACAGGTAAGTCAATTAACCTACCTGAGTCTCAGCTCCCCCGTGCCCATTTGGGGATAAAAATAGTTGCGATGACCATCTCACAGAACTACTTTGCTAATCCTACAACGCTAAATAAACTCAAGTAACTATGTCGAATTCCCCAACAGTTTTGCCAAGGGCAGAAATGTCGTTTTCCAACTACATGAGGAAAGCAATTTTCCGCACCATCTTTCATGACTTTTTTTTTCCCCAAAGCAGAAATCTTAAGACGTGCATTGTCTGTCTCCCCGTGAGGCAAGTTCTCTCCTGCAGACTCCTGGAAAGCTGTGGTTTTCCTTTGCGACACTGTTTCCTAATCCAGTGCAGGGACTAAGCACCAGATCTGGAGTCAGGAAGACCTGAGTTCAAATGTAGCCTCAGACACTGAACTAGCGGTGTGACCCCGGGGAAATCACTTAGTTCTGTTTGCCTCAGTTTCCTCATCTATAAAATGAGCTAGAGAAGGATATGGCAAACCACTCCAGTATTTTTGCCCAGAAAACCTCAAATGGGGTCACGAAGAGTCGGACACGATTGAAAAAAGACTGAACAACAACCACCCTAACCCACCCACCCCCACCTTGCAAAGTCTTTCTGGTCGCGATAAGTGTAGTCATTGAGGTGAGCTCGAATCCCGCCGCTAGGGGCCTCCCTAGTCACAGAGGAGACGGGGTGTCGCCTAGCAACCCGGGCGTGGGATTCCAAACAAGCTACCCTCGAACTCTCCATTTCCTAGGGTTGCTGGTTCTGCACGCTTTGACAGAGTTCGCTTCACACTATGCCGCCTACTCGAGACCCCTTACAAAGCCCCAAGTTCAAGAGTGAAGATACCTACGTGGGCAAAAGGGACTCTCAGGTATATCACCAGGGATCTGGGAGGGGGCTTCATTTGCTTTCTTCAAGGCAGAGAGACATAGGGATGAAAGAACATATGGAGAACACAAGATTTCGAATCTGAAGACGGGTTCGAGGCCTTGCTTAGACAGTAGACCTGCTGTATAATATCAGGACAGCCATAAACTCCTTGGCCTAGAGGGCTTAGCTGTCCTGTGAGGAAGCTATCAAGGCTTTTGGAAATTGATGGGTTCTTGGGGTGTCCTGGAGATGTGCTCCTAGGTAACAAAAGGTCTTAGTACCCCAAAGTGAGCAAGATTCAGTTTAAAGCAATTAATTTCCATTCTCCTAAGGCTCTCCTATCTCAGTATCCTATCAGTTCAGCCTTGAGTCATTTGGAGTGAATAGTGGGGTGGTGTAAAAGGAAGTGCTCTAAAATAGGGTAAGAGAGGCATACATTTATTTTCAATACCATTCCTCAATCCTTCCAAACTCCTGGATTTTTAAAATGTTATAGCAACAATAAATATATGTCAAAGCCCTTAATTTTTCATAGGACTTTGCAAAGATTTTTCTTTTGCATTTTCTCATGCACTCTACTATATTAAATATTTGTATATTTCTTTTTCCTTTTCCATCAGACCCTGAGATCCTTGAGAACTTAACAGTGTCTGTCTGCATTCTCAGCCCTAGAACAATGTTTCGAATAGAGTAGCCAATTTGAATTAGAAGTAAGCCCAACTATATGCAAGGCACTATTTGAGAATTTAAATAATTTTTCTTATTTAAGTGACTTGAATGCTTAAAGTGGAGGATAAGAAAAAGAGTATTGCTACTCTATAGCAAAAACAAAAAAACAACAAACCAAGAGCTTTATTCTCTGTTTCCTAATGCTTGTAGGGAACATACTTCACAATCAGAAACTTTTGCTCTAGAGAGGTAAAAAGCAGGCATTGAAATAACTGCATGACCATATGGTATACTTAGTTTTAATGTCATATTAGCTTCAATAAGATAACGGGGGTTTTAAAAACCTGTATTTAGGGCATTAGTTATGTTTTGATGCTTCCATAAGTTTTTTTTCTTTCCTATCCCATGAGATTTTTTTACTCCCCATGACATCTCTACATCATGGCACTGGCTGAACAACATCATCATTTAAAAATTGTTCCTTCCTTTGTCTCTGTGACAAATTATCCTGATTTCCCTGTTTCTTTTACCACTTCTTGTTTGGTCTTTCAACTTCTGCATGAATTTCTCCCTTTCTATCTTTGCCTTTTTCTTTTTTCATTTCTCCTTTCTTTGAGAAAGCTCAAATACTCTCATGGTTTCAATTATCACCTTTTTGCAGGTGAATCCTAAATTTGCATCTCCACACTCTCTTCCAAACTCAGACCAGAATCTATATCACGCTACTAAGGCATTTACACTTGGATACTGTCACTCCAAATCTCAACCTCTCTAACTTGAAACTCACCTTACTGCCAAACAAGCATCTCCTCTTGACTTCCCTATTTCATTGTATGATAACCATCATTCTGCCAGTTATCAAGACTTGAAGCATTCAAGGGTCAAGATTCTGGGGACAACTGTCATCCCATATCTAACTCTAGAGACGGGACTTCTCGATGCAGAGGAACAAGTGGATAGCTGTCAAGAAGACCACCAGGACATAGCCCTCTGATGGCTGTGATTTGTGTTTTACAGAAAGCTCCCTACACCAGCCCAACCCATATTATCCAGCAGCAGGATCCTTGGAGCCGGCTCCATGCAGCTACTACACTTGCCAGTATCAGGCGGGATATATATTTCTATGACCCAGAGGTACAGAGAACAAAGAATCTATTTCTTCCTGTCCTAGAACCATTAGAACAATTTTTAAAGAAATATAGTCAGGGTCAAGCATTTGAATGGTACAGTAGATGTGTTTAAAAATGGGAAAAAAAAGTTCAGTTGTTGAAATGGACCTTTGTTTTTACATTAAATGTTTATTTGAAATCAAATGATTTTATACATAAAGTTCAATAATATAAAAGCAAAAAAATATATATATAGTCAGACTTTCACCTTTTGGAAGGTCTGTCCTTCCTCTCTATAATCTAAAGATCTACCAAAAAAGTAATCCAGAAGTCTCCTGCCCCACTCCCCACCCCATTCTTACTTTCTGGAAAAAGAATCACCAAAAGTAAATTCTGTTCTTGGCTCTAGTTCACCTTGAGCAAGTCACCGTCCCTCTGTGGACTTCCCACCTTCCATTGTCTAAAATGCAAGACGAGCCTAACCATGAGATGGATTGCTATGATCTCACATAATACAAGTCAATTATAAAATCCTTTGGAGGGTCTTTATTAGAAAGGGAGTAGGGTTTAGACTCATCTAAATCAGAAAATCAAACCTGGTAATATTTAAAGGATGATTGTTAAGCATTGAGGAGTGCCTCTTACGTAGGAGGTCCCAAAAGTCTTAGTGAAGTTTTAATCTATTAAAACTCAAAGCAACATCTTTTAAGCTATTAGAACTTGAAACAGCACTGAGGCTTTTGGGATACTTTGTATAAGGACTTGCTGCTGGGTCTCAGCCCAAGCAGAGTCTCTACTAAGCTCTTTGGGGGAGGCGTGAAGGAGTAGAACTAGCAAGAGCAAAAGGCCTATAAATGACTGTCCTGCTGGCTTCCACTGCAGATCCCCTTGGATGACTTGGATTTCCGAATAACATCCTTGTACAACCACCATACTGGATTGTTTCAGGATAAGGCACAGGCGCTAGTCCATCAGGAGAGCATTAATGATACCCATGGGTAAGTGAATTAGACAGGGAATTCTAATAAGAGCAGTCAGTAACTTAAGGGGAAACGTTTGGCTCCAAGCTTCTTTGCTGAATCTACCTATCACCTTCTAGCTTCAATATCACAGTATAATTATGCCAAGGCTTATGGCAGGAAGGATCTGACTTTTTCAGTCTAGGGAACTCCTGGCAGATTGCAACCTTTCTATCACTTAGTAGATAAATCTTGATGAAAGGCTAGGATCACACTAAGTATCATAAAGAGAATTTGAACCTAGGACATTCTGACTCGAAGTCTAGTAGTCTTATCCACTAGGCCACACTGTTTCTGCAACAGGATCACAAAAGGTAAATTAACGTTTGAAAAAATTTAATATTCTAATTTGCATATACATATACACAAATATATTTTGTATGTGTACATTTATTACTTATGTGTATACACATCTTGGTATAAACTTTTCTTTCTTTCAATAAATGTCTAAATGGACAGAAATCCCTCTGTGCTCTCCCTTGCTAAACATCCCTATACACCAGTCTTCTCCAGCTGCTCAGCAGAAATGCCCTTGGAATCAATTCCAATCAATTTACAGTTTTTCTGCATCAGTTGGGATACATAAGCTTAAGATACAGAGGACTGAAAATGACTTTTCTCTAGCTTTGGGCTGGCCTAATCTGAATAAATAATGATAGCCTCATTTATACAGACCTTTAACATTTTAAAGCACATTTCTCACAACAATCACCCTGTAAAAGGTAGTACATGTAGTATTATTCCCATTTTACAGATTAGGAAACTAAGACTTTAAGAGGCTAGCCTAAGGTCAATGGGCAATATTATTTTTAAAAATGTTTAATCTGCAATTCAATGTAAGGCTTAGGCTCTGAGGATACAAAAACAGAATTGAAAATGTCCTTGCCCTCATGATAAGACTGAGTAACTTAGATTCTACTGGAAAGAGACCTTAGCAGGGGAGAGGAATGTGTGGGTATTAATCATGTCAGAGTCGGGGTTTGAACTCAGGTCTCCTGACATCAAAGCCAAAGTCCTTTCCACGATACTATTAGTTTTTCCCCCAAAAGAAAATTAAGATTTAGAGCCACAGTATTTGAATCCAGGTCTTTCTGACTTCAAGTCCTGCTTTATCCATTATGCCTTATTTCCTCCTCCATTTACTAATGAATGAACCAAGCCAGTCAGAGGTTCATGAGATCATAGGTTTGGAGAGGGAAAGGAACTGACAGGTCACTGAATCCAATGCCCTCATTTGACAAGTGGGAAAACCAACACCTACGCAAGATAGATGATTTGTCCAGGATCACAGTTGGTGTCTTAGACAGCATTGAAAACTACTCCACCCTGCCTCTCGGTTCCTCATATTCCTCATGTGGGCAGGAGGATGAAAATCCTTGCACTACTTCACAGGATCAAATGAGAAAATGTATACAAAAATGCTTTATAACCTTGAAGGTGCTATATAAATTTGAGTTTTTAATCACAATTTAAAGTGACTTTGAAGTTAAAAAAGACTAACCACATGAACCATGAGTTTCTGGAAAGCTATTCTTATAGGTCGGCTTTGGAATTTTGCTCTATTTGACCCTCCCCTGCCTTCTCTTTTGTTTGTTCCAGAGCTGTCAAACTTCAGTACCCAGATGAGATCCTGCCTCCTCCTCCCCCACCTCCCATTACTACTCGAGCAATGATGAGACACTGGGTCAGCCCCAAGAAGGACTCAATCCACAGTGTCCAAGGGACCATAGGTAAGACTGGTTGATGACTGGGGAGGTGGATGGGGAGTGTTTGTCTTTTGAAAAGGCACATAAGCCATATGGGTGCCTTATTGAAAGCAGTGATGGAGACATCTAGGGAGTTAGGTAGTGTCTGGTGGTGCCACCTACTGGGGAAAATCAGGTCTGGGGAGCATATGGGTTGGCTCAACCTAGCCAGAGACAAATGGCTACACAGAAAATTAACCTTAAAGGCAGTTCCCAGGAGTCATGGGCTCAATATGAGAACTGAAGAAAGCCAACAGTCACTACTTTTACAGCAGGAGAAAGTTTTACTTATGCAAAGCACTGCTACACCTTTACATAGCTGCTTCCTGAAGCATGAAAAATAGGAGTCTCCTTCAACAATGCACTGAGGCCTCAGGAGTGACAGGGGTTCTCAGAGACAGCAACTGACCTGAGCATCACAGCTTCCTAACTTGTGTCTCATTTCTCTGCAGTGGCCCCTCACAACGCAGCCACCAATGGTGGCTTCTCCCGCAAGAACGACGGTGGCTTCTTCTCCACCTAGTCTTACTATTGCCCACATGAGTAATCCAAGCAGAGGCTCTGCCACTCACCTCCATTAAATGAATGTGTGTTCAGATGAAACCTTTGAAGGTATCTGATGTTTCCCAGGCAGGACTGGGAAAGCTTACCATCGGGATACCTGCAAAATGTGGGAAACCTTCCCCGGAGTCAAAAACAAACCCAAGCTAGAATTCTCAGTATTGAGGGAAAAAGCCCATGGATTTGAAATGGAAGAGCTAGGATTTGGGTGGGGAGTAGCTTGTAAATTAGGTGTAGCTAGGTGGCACCATGGATAGAACGTTGGGCCTCAAGTCAGAAAGACTCATCTTCCTGAATTCAAATCTGGCCTTATACAATAACTAGCTTTGTGAACCTGGGCAAGACACTTAACTCTGTTTACCTGAGTTTCTTCATCTGTAAAATGAGCTGGAGAAGGAAATGTCAAAACCACTCCAGGATCTTTGCCAAGAAAACCCCAAATGGGGTTGTGAAAAATTGGAAATGACTGAACAAGCTTGTAAGTTAGTCACTTCTTTTTGTAGCTCTGGACACCCACTCCCATTGTCTTCTTAAACATAACCTCCAGGAGTCCACAGTATTTCTTCCCCTGACATGTTACTAGGGATTTCTTTGGGGGCCTGGGGAAGCACACTTTGGTGCAGTTCTGTTGGTCTCATGTTCCAATTAGGGTTTCAAGCCTAAGGTTCTGGGCTGTTTCGTTTCCACCTTCTCCTACCATAATTTCCTTAACCCAAAGCCAAATTTCCCTTGAGTCTAGTTTATGTGATATGAAATACTAATACTAGTAATTTATTAGAGAAGCAATACCCTCCAATATGTAACATTGTCCAGTGCTTGGACTGACATCTCTTAGATCTATGAGCTATTTGAATAATTGATAGAAAACCTAGTGGACTGATGAGTCAGAGATGGGAGCCTGTTGTGTAGTGCACTTACATAATAAGGGATTGGTGAAAGAATAGACAGCTCAGAACAAGATACAGAAAGTGAAATCAGCTCATCCTTGTGTCATTTAGTTGTATAAATTACTTGGGGCTCTAGTAGGAGGGCAATTCCTTGAACTGTTGCCAATCTCTTATGTCTGTGGTTTAGTATAATCAGAACATTCAAATAGGAGTCAAGGAGATTCAGTTTACTCCAAAATCCAGAACTACAAAAATTTTGTCATCATAGTAGCTAGCAATTTCATCCTGATACCTGGCATTTTTCTACCAGAAAAGTAACACCAGGGAGGCTGACTTTACATTCTGTCTGTTCTTCCGGCCCACAGGAAAGGGAAGGAATTTGACTTAGTGGTTAAGAAAAGTTATATAAAGACAAAGACTCGTAAAAGTCAAATTTAAAGGTAGAAAACAGAGATAAACATTAAGGGAAACGAGACAGGACTTGAGGGATCCTAGGGACAGATGGAATTGGGGATGGAGACAAGATTGGGTATCTTTTTATTGGGTACCAATGGTAGTTCAATTTGAAAGCCATCTAAGTACAGCTGTTTTTTAGGGTTTTACAAAACTTAGGTGGTCTATGTATACCCTTTCATTGATGATCTCCATTTCCAGTCCATGGTTTCTTCCTCCATTCACATGACTCCTAATCTTCTCCCGCTCCCCTAGTTCCCCTGCCTCCCCAACCTCTTTCCACTAGTCACACATTTCTAGCTGACTACTGGTTATCTCTGTCCAAGCGCCTGAAATTGAACATATCTAAAACTGAACTAGTAACCGCATCCTCAGCCCCCTAAATCTGCCTCCCTCAGACCTAATTTATGTCAGTCACCTAGGTGTATAACCCTGGAGCCACATTTGATCCACCTCTCTTCTTACTCCCCAGTCAAATCGGATCATTTCTATCCATGCAAATTTCTTTCATATCCAGCCCTCTTCCATTCCCACTGAAGTCACCTAGTTCAGGCATTTATCTTCTTTCAACTAATTTAACAGCTCCCCAATTGGATTTCCTGCTTCCAATCTCTCCTTCCCAATCCATCTTCCACATTCCTCCTGAATAATCTTCATTGTACCTGATCACGCCACTCCTCTACTCAGAAACCTTTACTGGCTCCTCACTGCCTCCCTAATAAAGCAAACTTCTGACCCTGATATTCAAGGCCTCCCATAACCTGACTACAGTTTAACCATCAATCTTTATTTCAATACTGTTCTTCACATAATCTATGTTGTTCCAACCACACCGGTCTGTTTTCTGGCCCTTATTTTCAATCTGTCCTTCCTTCCCAATTTCCATGTCTTTCTCTACTACTTCCTCTCTACCTAGAATGAGCGTCACACAGAGATTTATTTTTCTAGGCCCAAATCAGATACTTCTCTGGGATGCTTTGCTCCTCCAGATGAAAGTCATCTTTCTCTGAAATTCCTTTTTGAGCCCCACCTCCACTACTCCTTTGCAACTTCCTCTCCCCTTCATATCAGTTGTGTACTTCACCCTCCATTACACTGTGAATTCCTTGAAAATCAGTCACATTTCCCTAGTCCATGCATTTGCACTATTCCCCATGCTTGACATGCTCTCCTTCCTCATTTTAGCCTCTTAGCTTTCTTTCAAGACTCAATTTAAATTATATCTTCTGTAGGCTTTTCCCAGTTTACCAGCTTCCCCCAGAACCTTCTTTCTGAGATTTCCTTTCACCCACACCATATATATCTTATTTTCAAGTATTTACATGTTGTCACTCCCATTAGAATGTGAGGTCCTTCTAAGCAGGAAGAATGTTGCTTTCTTTATAACCTTGGCACCTAGTACCTGGGATTAAACTGAAAATAAATGCTTAGTGGGCTGACTAGTTTAAAGGCCTTCAAATTCTAATTCTACCCTACCTTTTTAGAGCTAATAAACTGTACTCTTAACTGCTATTGTCTCCCCTCCCTCCATATATACAAATATACATGCATATATGTGTATACATATATAGTATATGTACATCTGTATATAAGTATATGCATATATATTTACATATATGATAATGTGGGAGAGACACACATATTTACATAGGCACATTCTATTTCCTCCATATAACATGAGCTTTCCAACACTTTCCTATTTGTCCTGTATCTTGGCACATTATAGTGGACAATTGATAAATGGCTGACTGATAATCCATTATTATTGATGGCTATCAAAAAGCACTGTACCTGTTAAAAAGAAGCCAGATCTAAAGCTCTAAGAAATTTTAGGGGTCATTTAGGCTAAACCCCACATTTTATAGCTGAGGAAATGTAGGACCCTAGAGATTGTGACTTGCCTATGGTCAAATAACCAATTGGCGATAGTCTGAATTGCAAGGCTGGTCCTCCAACTCCATCCAGCACTCCCATGGCCAGCTGAATTGTATTTATTTATTCTTTAACATGAAAAGGAGATCTTCAAGTTGAAGAGAGGATGGCCACCAACCACTATCCAAATCCTCATTTCGCAGAGGAGGCCAGTGTCTGGGAGAGGCAGACTGACCCCTAGGCCTTGGGCGCCGCTCCTCCCCGTGCCAGCCATCTTTAGGGGGATACCCGCCGGGCCCGCGAGGGCTCCTCAGGCGGGGGGGGGGGGGGGGGGGGGGGGGGGGGGGGGGGGGGGGGGGGGGAAGGGCGGCTGGCTCGCTCAGATCAGAATCGCCTCGATACTCAAGGGCAGGGGCAAGCCCCGCCTCATCTATCTGATCAACTCATCACTTCTGAGCGCCCGGCCCGGGCCGGCCCGCGGAGGAGCTGGCTCGGGAAGGCCGGGGGCGGCCGCCGCCTATTCGTATAGGCCTCGCCGCACAGCGCCCCTGCCAAGGCCGGCCGGGGCTTCGCGGGAGGGGAGCTTCTCATCTCGGGCCTGGCCGGCGAGGCTGGAGCGCGGCCCGATCAAATAAGATCAGAGTGTAGGGGGGGAGGGGCTCAGGAAGGGCCGGCTCGGCACGCGGGCACGCGCTCGCCTTGCACGCACGCACCCTGGCCTTATGCACGTACACACACACACACACACACACACACACACGCCTTCCACGCGTCCGGGCACGCTAAACTCGACCACCTCACGCACATCAAACACCCCGCGTACAGAAACCTTACCACTACCTGGAGCAAGCTCCCGCCTATGAAACCTTACCCCTTCCGGCAGCGCCTTTTATAGCATCTTCGCTTTTCCGCCCCACCCTCCCGTCTCAAGGGATTATGGGAGCAACCATAGAGCTCTTGCCGGATGGAGCGTCTTCCAGCCGTCGGCCGGCGCTGCCCCTGGCGTTGAAGGAGGGGAACCAGCCTGGCTGGTAAGTGATAAGGAGGCCAGGTTGCCTACAGAAAACTTCCACATCCCAGGGAAAGAGGAAAATAATGAATACGTTATAAATGTTTTGAAATCGAATAACAACATATAGCGCTGCAGGCTTTACAAAGAGCTGCCTTCACAACGATCTTGCGAGATAGCTTATCTCTGGCCAGGAACTGCGACAGCTTTGGTGTAGTGAACTCCTGGTATGGAAACCGCCTCCACCAATACTCTGAGCAGCTTATTGTCGTAGATTTGACACTGAGAGGTTCAGTGACTGGCCTAGGAGTATACAACTAGTAGTACTCAGAACCTGAGCCCAGATCTTGCCAAGGCTGCCCTCTATCCATCGTGCCCTGCTGCTTCTCTGTGAAGTAGGTACTGTGATTATTGTACCGTTTTACAGAGGAGGCACCTGAACACAGAGAGATGAGATGTGTCCTGCCCAGGGTCATATAACTAATAAATATCAAAGTCATAATTTGAATCTCTGCCTTTCCTGACTACGCTATGGACTGTTCTATTTACTAAAGTGCACTGGGGAAGTTAATTCTTCATAAGTCAACTGCTATCAGTCATCTTTTTCTGAGGATATCTTCTCTACTTAGAGTAGATGTTCCTGATTTGGACCATAAATTCATTGAAGACAGATTGTCACGTTCATCTTTATATGTCCAGTGCTTTATATATAGAAGGTGAATATTCAGGGATGTATTTGTTGATTTTGATGGGGTCCCTGAAGCAGCCTTCAGTTGTTCCCCCCCCCCCCCCCGCCAAATTCTTTAATGTAATAATTGTGACAACTCAGAAAAATCCAAGCATCCAAGATCTGAGATGTCACTTCTGAGCAGTTTTAAAAATGTATGTTTCTTATGAACTGATACAAAGTAACAAAAAAAATACACAATGACCACAATGTAAATGGAAACAATTGAAACCGAAGGATTCAAAATGGTAATGACCAGGCTTAGCTCCAAAGAAGAAAGAGAAGACACCTGTCTCTGACTCGCTTCTTTGAGGAGGTGGGGGGCCACGGATGTAGAATATTGCATACGCCACCAGGCTTTCTAGATATGTTGGTTAGTTTTGTGAACTTTGGGTTTTTGTTGCTGTTGTTTTGTCACAGGAATGGCTTGATAGGAGGGGAATCCCCCCCCCCCATTGGGATAACAGAAAAGTCATCAATAAAAATAAGTTTTTTTAAAGATACATGCCTTTACACTCCCACCTTTTCCTTGCAGAGGTAGGGAATTGTGGTGGTGAGACATTAGGTACAACATCAGATGTTTTCAATATGTTGCTTAATTTTGAAAATGTTTTTCTCTTATTATTTATTATAAGGAACAAAAAAAAAAGGCAGCATGTAGAGCAGAACCAGGAAAACTTGGGTTCGAGTCCTTATCTCTGACACATACTGACTGTGTGGTCCTATTCAAGTCATTTAACTTCTCAATGCTTAGGCAACTGTCTAAAAGGTACCTACCTGTACTGGTAAAGGGATTTTCCTCACTTAGGAATTCCTTAGATATGGATGAAATCACAGAAAGAGTCCCTATTTCCTCTTATAAGGTATGGTGCTCTAGGAGGGGGAAGAATACATTGGGAAATGTAGGTGATGTAAAACCAAAAGATACCATTAAAAAATTTTGTTTTTCTAAAAGATGCTGTTTCCATCAATCGATTTCATTTGTGAAATGTGGATAATGTTAGAATTATCTGTCTTAATGCGCTTGTTAGGAATTTACTTTGTAAATCTTAAAAACATTATGCAAAAGTGCTTCATCATCATCATCACCATTATTATTATTAATTGGTGGCATCCTTAGTCAAATATAAATATAGCATTAGCTCCCAGCCCTCAAATGAAGAAGGCAAATTAATTTTGTTAAGGGAAAAATTTAAAGTTTTTTAAATGCTTTATCCAAGGTCACAAAGCTAGACAGGGCTAATCTCTGACAAGATGGGATACAAAGTATAAAATTTGCCAGAGGGTCTCTGCTTTCCACCATCATTATCCTCTTTCCCCCTGGCTAATCCAAGCTGCCCAACACTAAAACACTTCCTCACGGTCGGAATGTTCCTGTGGTACTCTCGAAAGGCTTTGCTAGGTGACTGGCTAACTAAGGGAATAAAGTAACTTTTTTCCATGGTATCATAATTTTAAAACAAAGTTTTACAAATGCCTTTAGTTATTACATCATTTCTGGCTGTACCCTTTCCCCCTGTCCCAATCCCTCAAGCATGGAGTCCTCCCTCACAGCAAAGCAAAACAGTTAAAGAAAACCAGTTGATATGTGAGATGGTATCTGGAAATGTATATGCAACATTTTACACCCAGGGTCCTCCAATGTCTTTGCCTAAATCCTTTTCTCTATTATTTTATATTACTTTCTTATCTATTATTTTCCTTATCTATTCCTGATCTATTACTTTCTGTTACTATATATTTTACTATTATCACTATTATTTTAAATTACTATATATTTTATATTCCTGTTGTCATTGTATATCTGTTCTCCTGGTTCCCATGCTTTGCCACTGTTCAGCCATTTTTTCAGTTGTGTCCAACTCTCTGTGACCCCATTTGAGATTTTTTGGCAGAAGTACTGCAGTGGCTTGCCATTTCCTTCTCCAGCTCATTTTACAGATGAGGAGACTGAGGCAAACAAGGTTAAGTGACTTGCCCAGGGTACATAGCTACTAAGTGTCTGAGGCCCAGCATTCCATCCACTGTACCACCTGATAAACCAGTTCAAAGTAGGGATAATAAGTTACCGTACATAGAGTACTGAATTTTGGAGTCAGGAGACCTGGGGCATGTTTTACCCGCTAGCTTTATAGCTATGGTAGCACATAACTTACTCAGCTTTAATGAGAATGATAGCATTTGCATTGCCTACCTTGCAGAGTTCTAGTAAGGGAAATTCTTTGTAAACCATAAATGGCAATTTAAATATCTTGGCCAGATTTCCAGATGGAAACACACTACTTCCTGCCTCAGCAGGCTTCCAGAGGCCACCAGACCGTGCTTGTGCTTGCCATGAAGTGGGGTGCCAAGGCAGGGCCCTAGGATGCATCAATTCTTGCCTTCTGCCTGGATTCTTAGTGGCCTACACAGCCCCCTCCTACTCCTTTCTTCCATAAGGCAGACTTCCAGATGATTCCTGGGACACAATACCACATGCCATGAGGACATGCTGAGATCTTATGGGCTGATCCTGAATCTTCTAGCTACCTACCTTTATCATAAGCTCTCTCTATCCACTGATACTCTGTGTGGAATCACACCTCAATGGTTAATGTACTTCCACCCCTTCTTCCTCTCCCCATCCCAGTGATACTGAATCCCCAGCTTGTGATAAGCAAAACATATTTCCAACCCCAGCTGTCCCCTTTCTTATTCCCACCCACATTAACCCTGTACCCCCCAATGTCCTACTCCAGATTTGTCTGCCCCTCCCACTGTGGCTTCTGGAACTCCTGCTCCATAATTAACCAACTTCCTTTCATTTTTAACCTCTTCTCTCTTGTTCCTTCTACCTTCTGGTACGCATGGCCCATCCAGAAGATAATGAATTCATGGCTGTCCTCTCCAATACTGGTCATACTCTCTCTCATCCAACCATCCCCTCTACCTCGTCCCCACCCCCCCCCCCCCCCCCCCCCCCCCCCCCCCCCCCCCCCCCCCCCCCCCCCCCCCCCCCCCCCCACACACACACACACATGCCCTGGATGTCAAGCTGGAATATTCCTTGCTCCCTACTACCTTTTCCAGATTCTCCCTCTACCACCATCATTGAGCAACCTCTCCTCCTTTGAGGTTCACATTATCCAGATTTACCACTCAGTCCAGATCCTGGTGGCCAATTATCTACTGATCCTCAGAATCTCCTGCCTCTTCTCATTAATGAGCTTGGTGCCTCACAGTCTCCCTCTCCCCCACACTTCCTGCCTTCCCACTAGGGGACTTCAATACACATTTTGATGTTCCCTCAAATATCCTTCAATCTACTCTACTCCCATGATCTACTTAGCAACCCAGCTACACACAGGGATGGTCACACTCTTGACTTGGCCATTACCCACAAATGTTCAACTTCAGTGTTCAAGAATTCCTAACTTCTTCTATTGGCTCATAATATTTTATCATTCCATTTCTCCCTACGCCTTATGATCTCAAATCTTCTTATTTGTCCTCCCATTTCTTCATCTTCCAGTACCTTCCCCAGCCATCACCCTACCCTGGCCACACTCTTCAAAGTCTCTAACTCTTGAGACTTGAGATAGTTCAACTCAATACTATCCTGTCTTTGAGTCCCTTGGCCCTTTGTCCTATCACCAATCACACCTTTCCAAATCCCACTCCTAGATTACTCCTACCACCCACCTCCTCCTCCCACCTATTTACATGATGCTGAGGGGCCATCACTAGTCTCCTAACTATGTCTTGCCACCGGACTCCAAATGACTCTGGAGGAGAGAGTGAGGCTGATGACTTTGCACAGCCCTCCCTCACTTATATCCAATTCACTCACAAGTCAAGACATTACCCTCCTCATGTCATTGGTCCTCTTTGAAAATGAAGGACAAACAACAGCAAACATGTTGCTGAATGGAAATGGAGTCAGGAAACGAGGCTGATTGTGTCCACCACAAATTTTTTGCTGTCTAATCTCAAATGGGCCCTCACTACAGCAAGGCAATTCTACTCCTCTTTATTAGGTTCCCCATCCCACTCACAACAGTGGCTATTCCAAACCTCTTCCATCCTCAAGCCTTTGATTGCCCTCATCTCAGCAGAGAACTTTATATTTCACCAAGAACAGCCCTTTCTCCCCTTCTCTTCAAATCAGATCCATATAGTATCATCGCCTGCCATCTTCTCCTTTGCTCTGGCTTCTGATAAACCAAAACCAACCCCTCTATAAGTACTTTCAATCCCATCCCCTACCATGTCATCCAGCAGATTTGCCCCCCTGAATCACTGCCCTCACCTCTAATTTTTTAAGTCTTTCTCCTTCCCTGGTTTCCTTCTTGCTGCCGATAAACATGCTCATCACCCCATCCTTAAAAAATCCTTACTTGGTCCCCTGTTAGCTGTAGTCCTATATCTTGCCTCTTTTGCTGTTAAACTCCTTCAAAAGGCCATCTTCAATTAGTGCCCTTCAATTAGTACCCCCTTCCCTCTCCTCTACATCCTTGGCATCTGGTTTCCAGCATCATAATTCAGCTGAAACCACCCTCTCCAAAGTTACTGGTGTTCTCTTATTTTCAAATCGAATTGTCCTTTCTCATTCTCCATGCTTCTTGACTACCCCACAGTAGTTGATGCTGTTGGTACAAAGGAAAGAATACTGATTCATATTCAAATTCCACTTCTGCCATTTACTAGCTGTGTGACCTTGGGTAAGGCACTTCTTTGGTCTATTTCTTCGGCTGTAAAATAAAGGGATGAGAATAGATAACTTCTGAAATTTCTTCCAGTTCCAGATCTATGATCTTAAATAGATACTACTGACCACATCCCTCTCCTGGATGCCCTCTCTTCTCTGGGTTTTCACGGTACTGCTGTCTCTTGGTTCTCCTACCTCTGACCATGCCTTCCTCAATTTCTTTTGTGGAATCATCTGTACCACACCTGCTAACAGTGAGTTTCCCCAAGGCTCTGTCCTAAGCCCTCTTCCCTTTTCTCTCTTTGCTCTCTCACTTGATTTCACCAGCTCCCGTACAGGATATGAGGCAATTAGGTGGTATAATAAATATTGCTGGACTCAGACTCGGGAAGCCCAAGTTCAAATTCTGCCTCAGATATTTACTTGCTGTATGACCCTGGGTAAGTCACTTAACTATTCTCAGACCGTCTCCTCAAATGTGAGAGAGATAGTAAAAGCACCTCATTCATAGGATTTTTATGAAGACCAGATGAGAAAACATTCTATAAAGTGCTTTGTAAACTTAAAAGTAGCTCTTAGAACTATAAATGCTACTCTCATATCCTGTAGGTCATCACCAGGTCTATATGCCTAGGCCTAATCTTTCCTGTGAGATTCAGCCCAACTTACTATTCGAAATTTTGAACTGGATGTCCTAGAGGCGTCTCAAACTCAACACGCCCAAAGCAGCTACCATTATCTTCCCTATTACTGAGAATCCTTCCTTCCAGAAACACACATCTGAACCTTAGTAGCATTCTTGCCTCCTCTCAAATCACAAATCCACTCAGTTGCCAAAACCTCCTCTTCCTTTCCCCTTTACATCTCTCATATATTTCTCATGCTCTTCCCTCACACAGCCACAATACTACTTCCAGATCTCATCACCTCTTGCCTAAACCATTGCAATAGGCTAATCAGTCTCCCTGCCTCGTCTCTTCCTGCTGTAATCTAACCTCCACACAGCTGTCATGGACATTGGATCACAAACTCTGTCACCTCTCCCCCTTTGCCCCCCACTCAATAAACTCCAGTGGCTCCTTATTATTCCAAAGATCAATACATTCCTCTATTTAGCCTTTAAAATTCTTCATCATCTGGCCCTTTCCTATCTTTCTGGCCTTTCTACAAATTTCTTTCCTCCATGCACTCTACAATACAGCTGTAATGGCCCCCATACCAGTTCTCACACGTAGTGTTCCATCTGGTGGTCCTCCATGGCCAGAATGCTCTACCTCAAATCAGCCTCATAGAACCCCTGGCTCCATTCAAGATTCAGCTACAAAGGCCACCTACTTCAAGAAGCCTTTCCTGACCCTTCACTTGCTACTGCTTTCCCCTCTGAGGTTATCTTCCATCTACTCTGTATCTGTATACCTAGCTGGGTACATGTGGTCTACCTCATTAAAATGGAAGCTTTTTGAGGATAGGAAGTGTTTTTACTTTTATTCCTAGTGCTTAACATAGTACCTGGCACTAAATGATTAATAAGATTCTTATTATCAACAAAGGTAATAGTGGTTTCATATTTGTTGTTGAATCATTTTCCAGTCCTGACTCATGACCCCATTTGGGGTTTTCTTGGCAAGGTGGTTTGCCATTTCCTTCTCCAGCTCATTTTACAGATAAGGAAACAGAGGCAAACAGGGTTAAGTGACTTTCCCAAGGTCAGACAGCTGATAAATGTATGAGGCCAGAACACGGGAAGACGAGTCTCCCTGACTCTGGGCCTGGCACTCTTCATCACCTGCACCACCTAGTCTCCCTTCTCAAATACCATTCATAAGGAGTTCTGCATTTTCCCTCCCAAGGAGCCTTTCTTGAGACAATTCGAATCGTATCACAAAAGCAGGTGACTACCTCAGGTATTACCCTTTTTAGTAGTATTCAGCAAATACTTATGAAGCCAGGCACTGTGCCAATTGGTGGGGATAGAAAGACAAAAATGAGAACAGCTCTTCCCCTCACAAAGCTTGTATCATCAGGAGGTGATGTTAATATAAAATATATTCAAAGTAAACACAAAGTATTTCAGGAGTTGGAGAGAACCAAGTGGATATGGGGATAAACAGGACTCTAGAAAGGATTCTTTTAAGAGGTGACCCTTGACTTGGGTTTTAAAGGCAGTTAGAGATTCCAAGAGACAGAGTAAGAAGAGATCATTCCACACCCACATAAAGGCACAAGGAAGAGAATGTAAAGTCAAATTGGGGAAACACCAAATAGGCCAATTTAGCTAAAATACAGAATACATGAGGAGGAGGAGTAACTTGAGCTAAGTCTGGAAAGATAACTATGCCAGATAAAAGTATTGGGCTTTTATCTTGAATAGAGAGCCACCTAAATGTTCTGAGCTAGGGAGTGACATGGTCAGACCTGGGCTATAGGCTTGACTAAGGAACACCCAAGGATTATATCCAGGCAGACTGCTGTACAGTATTAAGCAGGATTCACTAAAATCTGCATAAGACAAATAGAAATAGACAAAGGCTATATAGGGAAAGAGATTTTATTTCCAAGAATTTGTACAGACAATGGTAAGTAAAAAAATTGTATTTTAACTTTAAAAAAGGAGCTGCCCTCCTCACTCCACTTGACATAAAGGGGACAGATTTATGGCAATCCTAGTTTTTTACAATGACTGTCAACGTCAGAAAAATCAAATCCTTTAGCCACTAATTCATCACTGCCCAAAGGAATGGTTTTCTAGTGTTTTTGTTTGGTTTTTGGTGATAGGACATGTTAGCCAAGCTGATAATGTCAGTTGGTTAAGGAGTTCCTGGCTCTCTGCTTACTTAAAGAATTGAACAAGCTATGAAAAACACAAATGAGCATTTTCTTCTTGCGGAATAATTATGTTCACCTGGTGCATTTTTGGTTCATTTTGGTAAGAAAAGCATTTCAGAATAAAACCCCTCAAAAGTTCACTCTCATCAACTCAAGAAGCCATGAAGATTGGTTTTGACAAACTGCTGTGAAATGGGACTAGTTTAAACTATGAAGCTGCTCTAAGCACCAACCTCAGAGATGTTAGTCGTATTGAAAAAAAAATACATTAAAGCTACTGAACTCAGTATGTGCAAAATGTGCTGAACCTGGGTCTCTAGTGAGCTGTCCCAAGCTCACCCGACCAGGTGGATCTCATTCCTCCCTTTCAAAATAGTCACTTTAAGATTTCTTCCTTGTCAAAGATTCCATCAATCCCCAGGGAGAACAGAATCAGCCACTTACATTCTTCCTGTAGACCAATCCCAAGAAATGGCTGCTCTTGTTGGGTTTTACTAGATGACTTCCTACTGTTGCCAGGGACTCCAAAGCTAATGGACCCATTTTGCCTAAACCCTCCTTTCCAGAAGCTTTGGCTGGTTTGGTGGGAATAGGTACAAAATACAATTCACTGTGCTCCCCGTGGCAAGCACAGACAAAATACTTTCCTTCAGAGTTTTAGGAAAAGTAGAACCATTTCTTTTTTTAACCTTGACAGACAATTAACAGACTCACATCTATGCTTGTTGTTCAAGGTAATTTAATATGTTCAGCCCTTGTTATAGAGTATATTTTTGATGCAGAGGCCCTGGCCTCACCAAGGCCAATGATGCCACTGTAGATCAAAGAAGAGAGGTGGAGATGTCAATACTTTTTTTTTTTAATCGGGGGGGGGGGGGTTCTCCAAACAGGCTTGAGCACCCATTCTTCCTGGAAAACTCCCCTAATCTCAAACTCAAATTCATACTTATTTCCCACATTTCAGGGCATGAAAAAGCCCTAATCTGTCTAGACACTGTGAAAAAATATATGGATGAAGACCATCCAAATGGCAGCACATTGCCCCCTCCCCAGACTCAATTCTTCCCTTTTTTCCCCGCCCACAGTAGTTTTCAATTAAAGTATAATATGTAGGATCACAAGAGGTAGCCAGAAAAAAGTAGAATAAATTGAGGACTGTCTTAACAACCTAGTCTTTTCAAAGAGTAAGTATGGATCTTAATATTTTGGCTAGAAATGCCAATCTTTCTAATATCTAATAACAAATGTTTGTAATGTGGTAGGTTTTCCCGCACTCCCAACTGCAAATAAATTGAAATATTCTTTCCTTCAAAATTCTCCCTCCCCCCAGTGGCTACATTTCAAACTTCTTTAATGATAGCATTCATGTCTAGGAAATTTGAAAAATCTACCAAGGCTTAAGGAAAATAACAGCTTCCTAATTCTCCATATGCCATTTGATCTGGTAAAACCCTAAGCCTTCTGCATTTCTGGATACCAGCTCTTCCTCTTATCTAGGATGTGTCCACTTCTGGCCTGATCCCAAACAGACAAGCCTTTTCCCAACCTTAGCCATTCCTAAAAACTGTCTTGGCAGAACTCCCACACGTTCAGCACCCAGCTAGTTCATCTGTTCTCCTTGTGCACAGAAGGCAATGTCTCTCTATTATATCCCCAGATGGACATAAAATAGAGAACTTCGCAAAGCCAAACGCTTCCTTGGCATTGCATAACTCCTATTTATCCAAATTGCCCAATCCAGATCAAACAGGGAAAAATAAGACTTGAAAATTACTCCCTCCCAAGAAATCATGCCCCAGCCTACTCTTCCTACTCTTCTCAGGCTTGCTCAGTTTTAAGAGATCCTGAAGAACTGCTGAGGAACAAAACACATGACAGGTACTCTTCAACAAGAGGTATGTAATGTCACCAAGACGTGTGCTATGTAGCTGAACACCATAGACTCTTTGCAGTGGATTCATTTATAAACAGATCACAGGAAGGTGGAGAAATTGGCTTTCTGGAATTCCCCCAAGCCTGGGTGATGTGGGTGATCCCAAGGAGCTTTTTCTAGGTCTGGCAAGGGCAGAGGATGCGGCGTCATCCTGAGGGCTTTGCTGATCTCAGTCCGGCTCTTCTACAGGGGGCATAAGTCCCTGAAAGGCCTCTTGCCCCAGGCCCCTTGATTGGCAGTTGGCGGTTCAGATGTCTTACAGTTCATTTTATAAAGAGAACATAAAATGCCATCACAATGCAGGCAATTGCCACAGCAGCATGCAGCCTGGTTCCAATCACAGCAGCTGGTAAAAAAAAAAAAGCAAAATGCAAAATGACCCCCTGTCTTTCAAACGATTTCTCACCTTCTGGTGAACACTTTTGAGATCCCAAGTGTGACAGTCAAAAAAGGTTTCAGGTTTTCAGGCCCTGAGATCCATGAGGTTTGTCTGCCATAACCTGCCTCTGGTACAGATGCACCCCCTCTTTCTGCCTGGCACCCTCTTCCTTGCCCCTTTTCTGGAACCCTCCATTTCTGACTTTACCAGACTAAAAGAAATTTCCATTGTGGGGGTGGGGGTTGGGGGGGAGAGCAGAAGCAGGAAACCCCAACCCCAACCTAGGAGGAGTGACAACAGCTTGGCATAACCTGGGTGTGGCAATTCTCAAAGGCAGCTTCTGGTGAGATAAGTCTCTCTCCCTCCCTCTTCCTTCAGTGACCTGAAAGTCAGTGCATGGGAGTCCTAACAGCCTTTCTCAAGAAACTAAGGCAAAGCTGTATGTTTGTCTCTCTGGTAAATGAGACTCCAAATATCCCTTGCCCCAAAACCTTCCATTCTCCTGCCAACAGTGGTTCCTTGGTACCTCAAGTTAGGCCACAAGCCTATCCTTATGCCAATTAAAACACGCCAATAAAAAAGGCCTAAAACTTTTGGCCTTCCTATTCTGTGAACGCCAGTGGGCAGCTGGGATGGACACTAAGCCACAGTAGGAAAACTTCCTCAAGGTCACAAGAAGTCAGGAACAGAATCCAAATGTCCCAAATCAGAGGCTCAGAGAACTAGGCCTGAAGTCAGGAAGACTTTATCTTCCTCAGTTCAAATCACTTAGCATGGTGCCTGACACATAGTAGGTGCTATAGAGCTGTCAGCTATCATAATTGTTGTTAGTTATCACTCACATAGCATGGCTTCCAAACAAAGGGATTGACACTGAAGCCAAAAAGTCATAGAGCAATGAGAGCTAAAACCTACAAGGGAGGAAAACTCCAGGTTATCTTGCCCAGAACTGGAGAAATTTTAAGTTGGCCAAAGTCCTTTTGTTAGGATTACAGCCTTCTCAACAAACTCCAGCTTTGTCAAAAATCTTTTGTCAGATTCTTTTAAAATGTACATGTTGTATCTTATTTAGAAAATTCAAGGTACTAAAATCAATCCCTGGGATCCTCATTGATCCTGTTTTTAATGCTCACCTCTATCCTAAATGTTGGAAAAATGACTTCCTTTAGTCCTAGATTCTTAGAGCCTCTTTTTACTACCAAAACACTCTGAAAGCTTGAACCTCACCTAATAGAACGCTTCCTGCCTCTTGCAAATTCCTCAGCACTGCATAAAAATCTTCTCTTCCTATGCCAGCACAATCTCACCTTTGTAGAATACACCCCAGACTCCCTTCTTCTCTGAGAGCAGCCAGGTCCTGAGGCGAGGCACCTTCTTGAAGTAGGCACAGGTGCAAACAAATAGCAAACCAAATACCAGGATCCCATCCAGGGAATAGACTGTGAAAGGGAAAAGAAACAAAACTTGGCTTATCACTGATTGGTAGAAAAGTCAGTACCTGAGCTGTAACTGATGCTGCTGCCTTGGGAGGGCTGTGGGTGAACAGAATGGTGGATGGCATTTAGCCAATAACCTAAATGGGCTAGGCCAACCCTTAACAACAGGAAAGCAACTTTCTGGTATTACCAACATTCCCTCAATTAAATTTCAACAAATATTTATTGAAAGCAAGACTGTAAAACAGGCCCCTGGTATTCTCAAAAGCTTCTTAAAGAACATCTCTTTTCAGCCAACTTCAACTTTTTTCACTCTATACTTGCCACAGGTTATACTGAATAGGTAAAACAATGGGTGTCATTCGTTAATTACACAATTATTTATTAAGCACCTACTACGTGCCAGACAGGTGCTAGAGATCTAAAACCAAAAATGGAATAGGTCTAGAGTTTCTCTCAAGGAGCTTACATTGGAGGGGGCCGGGCAGGGAGGGGGGGAATTTCGGGGAAGTGGAAAGAAAGGTGAAGAGAAGTAATATGAATATATGTATATACAAAGTAAATATAAATTAATTTGGGGGGAGAGGGCACTGGCAATTGGGGGGGATCAGAAGAAGCCTCATATAGGAGGTGACACCTGAGTTAAGCCTTGAAGGAAGAAGTGAGGATTCTAAGAGGAGGAGGTAAAGGAGCGCAGTCCTTGCAGAGGCCCAGAGGCAGGAAGCAGAATATGTTGTGTATGGACCAGCAGGGAAGCTAATTTGGTGGGAATGTGAAGTGTGTGAAGGAGAGTCATGTTCAATAAGCCAAAGGGAAGGCTGGAGTCAGGTGATGAAAGGCTTTAAACTGGAATAGATTCACTTATTACATAAATTCTACTAGTATAATACTGTATTTGAACTTAGTTGATAGAGAAATCCTGTGCAGGAATTCCACCCCCCCCCCCCCAACGGCTAATTCTGCTTGATTGGGGTGGAAGAGTTTCGCTCAGTTAACTAACATTGCTTTAATAAAGCTATTCTACAAATATGGCATAAGCTGGGCCAACAAATAGGTAAGGGGTAATGCTTAAAAGGATCACCTGGCTACTGCTATTGTCTCTAAGCGCCCGATGAGAACTGGGCAGCACCACAGCCCTACAAACTAATCAGGCAGTGGTCCAGGAAAACAACTGGCCTTGCAATCAAAGCCTACTGTATCTCCAGGGACAGGGAAACTGGAATCTAAGTACTCAAGAATTCTGAAGCTAGACCACCTGAGAGGACTTAACCCCCGCCCCCAGAGAGCACCTCCCTTACAATGCCACCCAAATGGTAGTACTGAAAACATGCCAACAAGTGAGATAGATACAGATATACACACCCATCTTTTCAAGCCTTTAACAAATAATGCATTTGAGATTCAAATATGAGATAACTTGTTACTTTTAATATCTGAAACCTAAAAAAGATTTAACAAAATAGTGCCCCCAGTTAAAAAAAATGGTCATCAGCTCTTCTAGAATCAGGCTTCCATGAAACATAGATTAGAAGGAGTTGAGAGGGCATGAGATACTTCTGGGGTGAAGCAGAGAATATTTAACATGTTCTTGTCATAATACACCAGTTCTTGTACTTTAGAGAGGGAAGTTTACAGCTAAATACACCAGATTTGGATCTGTTGGCACAACAGGTTAGGGAAGATGCAAAGTTCAACAAACTATAGGGGTTGGAGTTCATGTATATATCATTTCTGGCCCATAATTAGACAGCAACTGTAAGCATGACATTCCCTTATTAGACAGAATATGGAACAAGATCCTAAAATAAAACCTTCAACTTCTTAAAGAAGATAAAAAAGAGCTGGAGTCTTTAGCAAGCTGAAGAAACGGTAAATAGAATGACAAATCAGGATCCTGGCCTTGAGTTCTATTTCTTGCCCCTGCAACTTGGGATGAATTCCCTTCAGGCAGGGTGGTTCAGAGGACCAGCAGTCATGGAACCTCGGTCCAAATCCCAGCCTTTTTGATTGCTTCCTAACCTCTGAGCCTGTTTCCTCACCAGTAGAATAAAGCGTATGGACTAAGTGGTCCTTGTGCTTTCTTTCAGCTCTAAATTTATGACCTTGACTATATCTCAAATTTCCCATCCATAAAGGAAAAGTTTGAAGAAGTCAAATGGTATGGTACACACAATCCTGATATCCTCCCACCCCTCATGTAAGAGTTCCTAAGCCTTCATTTCAACTACTGCCTACCCTGGCCACCTCACAAAGATTGCCTTCAAAGGGCACTGAACCTCTGCTTTACACCTTATTGTTCACTTGTGTCTGACTTTTTGTGAGTCCATTTGGGGTTTTCTTGGCAAAGGTACTGGTGATTTGCCCCTTCCTTCTCCAGCTCATTTTACAGATGAGGAAACTGAGGCAAACAGGATTAAGTGTCTTGCCCAAGGGCACACAACTAGTAAAAGTGTCTGAGGCCAGATCTGAACTCAGGAAGATGAATCTTCCTGACTCCAGGCCCAGTGCTCTAACCACCACTGCAGTACCTAGCTGCTCCCTGCTCTAGGCCTACCCTATAGTAAAACTTGTTTTCAGAAAGTGATAATATTGGAAAGGACCAGGGATTGTGGGAAGGCAGATTTAGAGCTAAATGGGATCTCATGCTAAAGGAATTTTAAATGGCTTAATATATTCAGCCTCTGGGAGTCATTTTTACTTTAATATGGGACAAAGATCATTAACACAAGAGAAAGAATCTCTAATGGGGTAATTTCAAGCATCAGGAATAGGCACATAGGGAAGACTTTTTTTTGTTTCTCAAATCACATCACCTAGTTGGCTGCTTTCCTTCCTTCCGTGTAAGGCTGACCAGAAAAGGAACATAAAAGGATTTTTATCTTATGAAGATCATGACCATAATGCTTCTGGTACAGACTCATTTCCCTTCCCCCACCTCCCAGCTCTGGAAATAAAAGATAAACAATATGGAAATTACCAGGTTATTTAGAAGGAATGAGGCTACTCTCCACCCCCACCCCCATATGGAATTCAATCTCTAGTCCCAGAAGTCATAAATATTTCATTAGACAGTTTGTCACAGGTGCGCTTACCTGATTGATCAGTGTAATGATAATAACAAGTTTATGGAGTACTTTAAGGCGTACAGAGTACTTTCTTCACAATAACTGGTAGGTAGATCCCTACCTACCAGGGTATCTGGGTATAACAAACTGGTCAGTTGTTACTTGGTACAACAAAGGATTAATTTAACAAACTTAACAAAGCATCTACCACAACCAAGAGCCTTGGATTTGGCATCAAAGGACCTGGATACGAATTCTGACTCCGACCCTTCATGGTAACAGCACTTTCCACATACATGATTTGCAAACCTCTTTACGCTCATTATTTTATTTTCTCTACGCAATGACCCAGAGAGCAGATCGACGCTATTATCATCGTCATTTGACATATGAGAAAAGCTCGTTAACTTGTTCGGGATCCCATCACTAGTTAAGGGTTGGAAGAAGGCTTCTAATCCAGGTCTTTCCGACTTTGCGCCTCCCTCTAGCTCAATCCAACCGACCGGTCACTTCTGGGCCTCAGTTTCCCCTTCTGCACAACGAGCTAGGGTCCTTTCCAGCCCTAAGTCGCCAGGTTCCAAACTTCTGGATGCTTCGTTCGCAGGACACGAACGCAGGTTCCCCCTCTCCCAGTCCGGGAGAGCGAAGGGGGAGGGGAGGGGGTTGGCGAGCTCGGGCGGCTCCTCCCCCATCCCCGTGACCGGTCCTGCTCGGCTACTCGCGGGCTCAGACCGAGTCTCGGGCCTTCAAGGGGCGGAGAGCGCTCCCCCGGGGCAGGATCCCCAAGTGTCGGGACCAGGAGGGGGCGGGGAGAGCGGCCACGTCAGTCCGGGCCCCGCCCGCCTCCCCTCCTCCCTGGGCTGCCACGTCTCCCCTCCCCCGTCCCCTCGCCAGGCGCCGCTCTCACCGTTCGTCATGACTACTGGGCCCGGCCGGGCCAGGGCCGGGGTCCTCTGGGCTCCGTAGGCAGGCGGCAGCCGCGGCGGCGGAGACCGACTCCCGCTTGACACTTCCCGATCTGAGCCGGGGTGACTAGCAGGGGACGGACGACGCAGGCGCAGGAGGAGAGAGGTGAGCGCCGAACCGTGGCCAGGCCCAGCCAAGTGAGCGCCGAGCGTACGTGAGGCTCGCGGCGGCGGAGGCGGTGTGTGTAGTCATGGCAACAGGTTTCAAAGCTGGGGGCTGGGCGCTCCTTCTCTGAGACTGGGCTCCAGGCGGGTGCTGTGGAATCCTGGGCGCGCGTTTATTGAACCTTGCACGTACCTCTGCTGGTATTAATACGTTTACTGACAACTGAGAGATGTGTCGGTGGGCTTTGTTTCTTCCTGCTGCCCAGCTGTATTCTGAGTCATTCTTATTTCTGATAGAAATTGGAACTAGCAGTCTGAGTTCGTTCATTCACTATTAGTATCAATAAAGGACAGCTCTAATTTCTCTTTCATAACAACACCGACAGGCAGGTAATGCAATTTATATATTACATGGCCAAACAGAGAGTTTAAGCCACTTGCCCATGATTACACAGCTACAAAATGTCAGATTAGCAGGTGGAACCCGGGCCATCTGATTGCCTAATCAAGGGGTTTTTAAACTAACCTGCCCCAAGAAGACAATGAAAAAAATTATATCCATGATTCAGATCCAAAGAAGGGGGATATTACAGGAGCACTGTAATCGTGGCACTTAATATTGGAATGTTAACTCATTGAGGGTAGGGGATGGAACTGTGTTTACCGTGCCTAGTAAAGCGACGTAGGCATTTAATAAAGATATTCCATTGATTGATTGATAGTAGGTACTTAATAAATATTCGCTGAATTAGTGCATGAGGACACCTAAGTCTCACCATTAACTGCACCATTAAACTATTAACCTTTCCGGCTCACAATTTCCTCATCGGCAAAATGGGGATAATACCTGAATTGCCTATATCACAAAGTTGTGATAAGGAAATATTTTATGCGACAGCACTTTGTAAACTGTAAAGAGCAGTAATAAATTGTGGTATTATTATTTTCTGGAAAATATTTAGATAATTGTAGTTTACCTGACTTTTTGGCTAGCATTCTCAAGATTGTCTTGATTATCTCCTATGTTTTGCACATTCAGATGCACTGAAACCAGAAACAACCAGTATCTTGGTAATGCTTTAATGTTTTCCTGATCATGCATCTATTAGTTGATTTCAGAGTGTGAAGGTGAGTGTGCTTGATGCAGACAGAGAAGAAGGGGAGACAATGTCCTATTACCCATTAAAAAAATTTATTCATTCTCTGTACTTGAATGGGTTTTAGCTATCCTGAAATAAATGTTTTCTCTACTCTGAATCTGAGCCTCAAGTTTCCTAATCTTTAAAATGGGAATAAAAATACTGGTACTTCTTAATATGTAAAGGTTGTTGTAAGGATCAAATGAATTATGTGTGTGTGTGTGTATGTGTGTATGTATATATATGTATATATATATATAGAGAGAGAGATGTGAAGTGCAAGCCATAAAGCATATTCAAGTATAACAACTTTTTAAATACTTAAAAACAGCAATAGCTTTTCATCTAGTTGGAGAGAATACAGAATGTAGTATATATACATATATATACACAAAACATATGTCAATATGCACTATATATATAATACATATGTGTGTGTATATATATGTATATAATACATATGTGTATATATATATATATGTCAAAAGGTTGTAGGAACTCAGAAGAAATAACTTACAACTGGGGAATCAGGAAAAGTTTCAAGAAGAAATTGCATTTTAGCTAGGCCACAGGTATGATTTAGACAGGTAGAGATGGTGGGAGAGGATATTCTAGACCTACCAAATGGTATGGAGAAGGATTTAGAGGTCCTCTAAATCCAGGACTTGTTCAGGGTACACCAAGTGGTCCATTTTGACAATACTACTAGAATAAATTATAAGGGGTGATGTGAAATGAGGTTGGAAAGGCAAATTGCAGCCAGATTGTGGAAGGCTTCAAGCACCAGGGTAAGGAATTTGTATGTTATTTTATTAACAACGAGAGGTGGAGACAGTTGAAAGGCTTGGCTTTGAATCCTGAAATTGCTACTTTCTGTCTATAAAATGAAGGGGGTTGGACAGAGAATCTGAAGCCCCTTCCAGCCCTAAAGTAATATTAAACTATTTAACTTCTCTCAGCCTCAATTTCCTCATCTGTAAAACAAGAAAATGAGGGGGTGGGACTAGATGACCTCTGAGTTGTACAACTGATACTACCAATGTGACTTTGGGAAAATCACTAGGCTTCTTGGTTCCCTCATCTGTCAAATGAGGGGGTTGAACTACATAATCTCTAAGCTTCCTTCTAGCTCTAACACTGTGATTGCGAGTCATCAGTTGTTTTTAAGCAAAGGAGAGACATAATCAGAGCTGTACTTACAAAAGACTAATCTGGCATCAATGAGTGGGATAAGTGGAAGAAAGAACTAAGAGACTGAAGCCAGGGAAACTAGGTATGAGGATATTGGAATAATCCAATATAAAGGCTGTGCAGGTTTGAACCAAGGCAGCAGCAATGGAAACAGAGTAGAGACAGGTGCAAGATAAATTGTGAAGGTAGAATCACCAAGATGTAAGCAATGAGAGAAAGAGTAGTCAACTATGACTCCTAGGTTTTTGAGTGTGAATATCATTAAGTAGAGAAGTTGGAAGGAAGAGAAGGTTTTTTTGGTAAAAGATGATTGGTTTGGTTTTAGGCATTCACTCAGTCAAAACAAAACAAAACAAAAACAACCAGTTATTATGTCTCTTCCATTAAAATGTAAGCTACTTGAAGACAGGGATGTCTCTGCTTTTTATCTGTAACCCCCTTACTTAGCACAGAGTAAGTGTTTAATAAATGTTTTGTCATTCATTTTATTCAGTCAGAACATACTTTTTACATTGTGTAAGACACATGGGGGATAGAAAGATTTGACAAAATCCAATAATAGCCTATATGAATCACTTTTGCCCCTACACTAGAGTCAGGCCTTGAGAATATCTCTGAATTTAAATTGTTTTTTTGTTCTAGGTATGCTCTGGTTCTCTTGCAAGCATCAGTTTAACAAAGCATGGAACAGAAAGCAAGTTAAGTAAACATTTAATGGGGATCTGGTACATATCCAGAGTGCCTCAGGTGGTGTCTTCACAGGGAAAAAGCTTGAGAGATGTTACCTCTTCATGTGAAGGATGCTAATGAACCACTTCTAGAAGATTCGTATAAGGAAATGTCTTGGAGAGACAAACTGTGAAACTTGTGCAGGTATTCTGTAACTGTTCTGGTTGGCTAACCAGTGATAATCATTTAAGATCACTTGAACCCCAATAAAGGTCAAAGTCTGAATTAATCAGCCAGACATGCTTTGCTTTGCTCTAAAAATGCCCTTTCCTGCGTCAGCAACTTTAAGACCGGATGAGGCTGACCAGGAGCATTCTTCCTGTTTGTAACCACTAAAAGACAGGATACCTAGGACCAGACACTGTCTTGAATAGTGGGATTTTTGTTAATTTGGTATCCTATGGACTTAAGCTATACAAGGGAAACACAGATATTCTGGGATTGTAATTTCAATTGAGACTTTGTCGATTGTTTTGTCTTGTATTTACAACTTATTTAACCAAGAAACTTTCTTTCTCATATTATGGTTAACCACATATGGAGATCATAAATTTGAGTGACACAGATATCCTGAGTAGCTACTGTTCCAAAATGTATGTAAACTTCTCACCTTTTTATCAGCCAGTCAAAATTTAAGTTTTGGCTCCATGTATACATGTTATCTGCTAGTTTTAAGGGAATAAACAATATGAATTAACATATCACCTAGCCTGTTTGCCTCTTTTAACCAAACTTTCAGGTCAACACCAGGTGGCAAAAAGGAAGATCTTTGATTGACTATGGAGTCATTAACAAAGGTCAGTTTCAGCCTCTCCTCTTGGCCTCAATGCTCTGGAGGAAGCTTGGTGACTAGTGAAGGGAGTGGATCTTATGACCTTATGAGTTTGAAAGGACCAGTGGACACCTTGGCATTTGAATTCACCTCCCTGAGAAATGAAGAGAATGGAGCCTCTCAGCATCTCATCTTTCCGGAGTTTGGGTTTTGTAGCCAGTCCAGCATCAATTGCCTGAGGATGATAAAGCAATTTCTGGGAGTAATCTTTGGGAAACTAGCCCAAGATAGCTAAGACACAGGTTCATCTGGCAGTCATATAGTATCTAGGTATGAACTTGGTGGGACTAATGCTATTTAAGAATTGAGCTAAATTTTAAGCCTAATCTCAACCTCAGAGACCTAGGTAGTATGATGGGAGGAGGGGGGAAAGAGAGAGAATATGCCCTGAAGGTGTTGGAGAAGTATTTGTATGTTTGTTTTTCTATATCGTTAAAGAAAATATCCCTTTGTAAGAGCTAATCTGATTTTAAATGGTTAAATGAAACTGGCGGTGCTAGTCACTGACCCCCTAGCAAATGAGAGGAAGAGCCATCAAGTGGGTCAGATATAATGGCCGATAAAAGAAATAAGTCCCCTCAGAGTACCTGAGAACCCTGAAGGGGAGATATAACAGACTTGGCCCTGAAAGAGTGGGGCCAGAGACAATTACATTACATATACATCAAAGAATAAAGAAAAATATTCATACCCAAATACACAGATAGTAAAAAAGAACCCCAAAACTTTCACCCCTAGTTACTCCCACCTCTCCCAGTAACTTTTATAGTAGCTCTGACTCTGAGTGTCACTCTAGGTTTGAGAATCCTCAATGTGGGAAAAGAACTTGGGATTTCTAGGGAATGAAGCAACCCATCTTCTGATGAGTTACTTTATCTAGGAATTTGTATAGTTACTCTAGATTTGTAGCACTATTCTGGGGCTAACCCCCAAATTAAGAAAGCATTTTGTATAACTAAAGAGTCTGCTCCTGTCCCTTAGACCTACACAGTCCAGACAACTTACAGTACTAGTAAAGCTTTGGCTAGGTTTGTATTTGCCCCTCCATATGGTGGCTCTGAGCTTCACTGCTCCATGGTTCCAGCTCTTCATCTTATCCTTTCTGTCTGGAGTTATCTGCCATGCCAATCTTTTTTTCTTCCTTCATTGCTTCTGTTACTTAGCTGCCAGTCTCCAGAGCTACATGGAATGACTATTCCTCCAGCCCACGTGTGTCTAGGCATTGTTACAGTTTCTCACTTCTGTCAAGGCTTGGGGCTCCTTGACTCTGCGGCTGTCTCTTTCACTGCTGTTACTGCTATTACTGCCTCTACAACTGTCATCTACTTCCCTTGGGGAAGTGCTATGACGTCTAGGATGGATAACCAATGCTGATATTCCTCTGAGCTCCTTTGTTAGTCAGGCTTACAGCACCCACTGAATTAGCCAGAAAAGGGCAGCTCAGGAAAGCTGCTAACCCAATTAACAATTCCCAGACCCTATGATCATACTTAGGGTGAATAAATGCCATTCACTTCTTCCCTGCCTCAACAAACAGGGATTACCTCCTATGGGTATCACCACATGAAGAATCCTCTTGAGAGTGAGGAAAAACATAACCCTTTCTGTTCACATTTCCAACTACCCTTCTTCCCACCCTCAACTCCCCTTTGACTAAGGACAGGTTGGGCAAGTAATCCTGAAACTCAAAGAAGCCTCCAAAAAACACTAGAAACATTGAACAGGGGATTTATATGTGTTAATGCTTGTCAAATTTATATTAGAAAAAGAAAAAAAATTAAAAGAAAGAGGAGCCAGAGAAAGAGATAGAAAGGGAACATTAAAGAAGTAGCAAGTGAACAAGGAAAATACAGTATCTCTGATGAAAAGGAAGGAGACAGTATCAAAAAGGAGGGGCAATCTCTAATGTCAAATTTCTGAGATATATCAAGGAAAATGAAGACCTAAAGTATAGGGGATCTCTTACCTTTGTCTTCCCAATACTTGGGCTTAATGTGAAGGAAAATAGATGGCTTAAATCCCCATCCTGTGCAGACTCTTCTCAGATTAGGTAAGTCACCAGAAGGCTAATACTAAGAATAGTGAACGGAGGATTAAACATATTAAAAATAACATAATGAACGGGTAAGTCCATAAGACAAAATTGTTCGTAACTCCTCAAGAACAAATAGAGAACAATTCTCCCTACAGCCTCCCATTCTAGTGAGGCAGAGAAGAAAAATTAAAGCAGAACTTAGATCTCTAGGACACCACTGGGGAGGAGGGCTGCCTGGTGTTGTTTCTGTAACATTGGATCTTTGCTTTCTCTTTTAGCACTCACTCTTCAGGATGAAGAACTTACTCCCAGCCAGGTTTTTTTTTTGCCTCACCTTTTTCCCACCCTTGCAGCTGGGACCTAGAAGCACCATATCTCTTGAGGTTTCCTTTTGAGTCAGAAGATAAATACTCTCTCCCTTTTGTGTATGTGTCCCTTTCCATTCCTATTATGCCACCCCACTTGACAGGACCTTCCAGAGCCTGTGCGTCACCAGCCACAGACTTTCAGAACACAGGGTCACCTCAGTACCAGATAAGGCACCAGCGGGCTTAAAGTGGAGTACATAAAGGTTTGGACTAAGCTAAAAAATCAACCAAACAAATGATGAGAGTTCCTCATATCTAACCCAACCTAGACCTACCACATTGGACCACCTGGACACTTTCTCCTCATACTTTCACACTCTACCTTTCGCTATTAACTGGTGCTCCATCTGAGGCTCTGGGTACCTAGGTGGTAAGAGTTTTCAAAATCTACCTGACCCAGACCTCACCTCGTTGCCTTCTGGCCCTCTTCATGCCCTCCATGTGCCCTTTCTGCTCCCACCCATTCATACTCTTTCTAGCCCTACGAATAATGATCGAGTCAACAGTACCATTCCCAGAGAGGACATACCAGTGAGTTGCCCGATGGCTCCACTTACCATCCCTGTGTCCCTGTGTCTTCCCAGACCAAAACTCCCCTCCCTAGACACTATTTCCCTATATGTGAGCTTACTCTATTCAGATGTAAATTCTTTGAGAATAGGAGCCAGGTAGGCACTTGAAACATACTTTTTCATTCGTTCATTCTTTGTGCAAACTGAGCTGACTTGTTCCTTGTTCATGGAGTGCCATCTGCTGGCCACTGACTGCTAGTTTTCCCATTCCCATTTGTGCAGAAAGATGCCTGAAATATTGTCTACAGGATTGGGTAGATGTGGGACAGACTTCTTACATGCAAAAATAGATGAAAGGCACACACGATGGCAGAAACTGAGGAACTGTGTCACATATTCACAAAGAATATTAATCTGTCTATCTATCTATCTGTCTGTCTGTCTATCTGTCTATCTATCTATCCTAGGACACCTATCCCAAATTCTGACTATCCTTACCCCATCCCCCAGACTGTCATAGAAAGCCCCTCTTCACCCTGACCCTTTCATTGGCAAGTCAGAGTTCCAGGAGGTTATCAAATATTAGTGGCTGTGTTGTACAGACTCTATGGTCAGACAAGTGTTCATCAGAGAGAGGAAAATCTCTCCGTGTGTGTGTGTGTGTGTGTGTGTGTGTGTGTGTGTGTGTGTGTTTTACAGGTTGGGGGAGGGAATCTGCTGGAGAAGACAAGACGGAATGGAATGCGCATTTGTGCCTGTAGAAGGGTTTACTTTGGTAAGGAGGACTACATCTTCATATGAAATAGAGGCAAAGAAGGGGATAGTAGGAAAAGACCTCTGAGGCATGTAAGAGGAGGATAAGGGAAAAATAGGAATTTTGGTGAATGGCCTCAATTTTTTCTGTGAAATGTAAGGCAAAGTTCTCAGCTGAGAGAGTGAGGGAAAGGAATGCTATGGGAAGTTTGAAGAGGGATGGAAAGGTTTGGAAAAGCCACTGTGGTACATGGGAGAATGAGTTAATCAGCAAGGTGCACATGAATTGTCTCGCCACAGCGAGAGCCCAGTTCTAAGTTATGTAACATATACGTAATGGATCCAATCAGCGCAGTTTCATAATTTTTTTTCTAGCTTCATTTAGTAGCATGTGCAAGGAGCAATGACAGTGGATGGTGGGAATAATCCAAAGCTAAGGTTCTGCTGTTGTTGTTATTGTTCAGTCGTTTTAGTTATGTCCAAGTCTTCATGACCCTATTTGGAGTTTTCTCAGCAAGGGGTTTGCCATTTCCTCCTCCAGCTCATTTTACAGATGAGGAAACTGAGGCAAACACAGTTAAGTGACTTGCCCAGGGTCACACAGCTAGGAAGTATCTCAGGCCAGATCTGAACCCAGGAAGATGAGTCTTCCTGATTTCAGGCCTGGTATTCTATCCACTTTGCCATCTAGCTGACCAGGCTCTGCTGGGCAAGATTATTGGTATAATAAAAGGGCAAAGCACTCAAGAGTAGAGTGCAGTGTTGTTGTGTTTGTCCTTCATTCTTGAAGACGTCAGGGAAATGATGACATAACTTGCAGTTGACTTTGATTTGAGTGAGGGAGGGCCATCTCCTGTCATCCTGGTGAATATTAGGCCACTGGACCCGGATAGCTCTAGAGGAGAAAGTGAGGCTGGTGACCTTGCATAGAGCACAGTGTAGAGTTGAACTGATTCATCAAAGGGTCAAGATAGGGAAGGGAGGAGGTTGTAGCTAGTGCAGAGGTAATGGCTTAGGAAATTGAGGGGCTGATGGGTTGGAGGTTGGAAAGAGGAAAAAAGAACAGAGATGAAGGGTTACAGAGATGAAGAAGTAGAATTACAACAGATTATGATCAGATAAGGGGATTTCACAGTTCATGAACATGAAAGGAGTACACTTGTGAGTAAATGGAAAGATCAAGGATATGACCATCTCTGTACTCAACTGAGATGGAGTGGGTCATGAGAAAGCAATCATATAGGTCTTCTGTCTCCATTCACACACCTTCCACCATAGTTTAGGCCTTCATCACCTTCACTGAGACTATTGCAAAAGCCTTCCGGTTGGTTTCCCTGTCTCAAGGCTCTCCTTACTCCAGTCTACCCTCCACACATCTAAGAAAGTGATTTTCCTCAAAGGTAGGTCTGATCATTTCCCCCACCTACTGCTGTGGATTCCTTTAAGCTCCGGGATCAAATAAAAAGGTCATTTGTTTGGCTTTTAAAGCTCTCCATAACCTGGCCCCTTCCTATCATTCCAGTCTCTTCACATCCTCTAAAATCTGGCTAGTTTGGCCCACTTGCTAGTCTTCTAATGTCCTATCGCATTCCAGCTCCTGACTACAAGTCTCTGCATTGGCCGTCCTCCACTCCTAGAATGCCTGACCTCCATTCTCACCTAAGCCTTAGTTTCTCTGGCTTTCTTGAAGACCCAGCTCATATCTTAGGTGGTAGGACCAAGGTCTAAGTGCTCCATAGCCCCTGCTTCAGCCACCTTCCTGACAGTTGGAACAAATTATTCTTATGTGCCCATTTCACCGTGGTAAGTTTTCACACAGCTTGGAGTAGAACTTCCCCTAACTACCGAGGGGTTTGAGGCGTCAGGTACTCTGAACAGGTGCTGCTCATGCTACAGCTTCTTGGAGTCACAGGTGAGAGGTGGGTGAAAGGTGGACACCAAAGGTGGATGAACGGCTCTCAAAATACTGGGCAAGCCCTCACATCAGAGCTGCTAGTCCTTCCTGATCGTCCCATACACCGCGTCATTAGGCTGTAACCCAAGTCCAGGGATCTTTGCACCATCCAATGATGGATGCCCTGGAGGTCATTTCCCACTTTGTGTGTATGGACAGGTGGCTTCTGGGAATGTCTCAGTGTCTCTCCCTTTAGATTTTCTGCTGCCGTGTCACTAAACTCTAGAAAACGGGGGGGGGGCGGTCTCTTTTATATTTGTGCCCCTGCACCCCCAACCCCTTGGCACAGTGGAGCTAAATCAACGATGACTGACTCATTTTTTTCAAATCACTGGAGATCACGTGCCTAGGTCCCTTCCCGTTGGTTTCTGACGAGACACCCAGCCATGCGTGCGCGTGCGCGTGCGCGTGCGCGTGCGCGTCGAGACGTGTTTCCTACTTCCGCGCGAGCGCGCCTTCCCTGATCAGAGAGGAGCGGCTGCGCAGCCAGACAAGGTGATCCCATTCTGACGTGGGGCGTGGCAGGAAGTGAGAAAGCGGAAGTAGGGAAGAGGAAGCTTGGTTGTGGCTCCCTCGAGCGAGAGCGGAGTCTTTGACGGTTGGTGCCGGGGACCGGATGGCTGATGAGGAGGAGGATCCCACTGTGAGTGAGCCACCCAGTCCTCTCCGGCCTCCCTTTCCTCTCCTCTTCCCCATAGGAGAGAGCAGCGCCGCCCCCCGGCCACTCAGGGCTGGAACTGTTTGTGGGCGGGAGCGTCCTGAGGCCCAAGGCCGGGGAGACCCGGGGATTTGCGGTGGTTTCTCTCTGCCCTGTCCGCCCCCGTCCACCACATTAGCCCTTTCCCCTTGTTCACTGTGGAATCGGTTTTGTCTGGGGAGACTAGAAATGGGCGCGGGGGGACGAGGGACAGACACCTCGAAATGCCCCAGCAGTCGGGGATATCAGCAGAACATTCTCCACGTATTTATCGAGAAGCAGCCGAAAGCCTCGGTCATCCTGATCTCTGTGTCGTCGAAAAAGCTGCATTTTTGGGGTCCAAGGGCACTGTCCCGCTGCTGGGGTTTTGGCCAAGTCTCTTTGAACGCCCTTGGGCTTCATTTCGTTCTCTACATAAAGGGAAAAACGATACGTACACTGCTTACTTCACTTAAACAGCCACTTCCTATTTAAAGCTTTTTTCGATTCCCTGCTAGTGTTTTGCATTTTGTGTCTGTATTTTGAACATATTTATATATGCACAAGTTATCTCCTCCCCCCCCTAAAGAATCTAAGTTACTTGAGGGTAGAGACTATTTTATTATTGCTTTCATATCCTCTACATCAAACACAGAGCCTAGCGCAGCCTGTGTAATGAATGTTTGCCGTTTGGTAGCTCTGACAGGGTCATTGTGAAGAAAAAAAGCCTTGTAATCTTAAAAACCTCCGTGTATGTGCGTCATTCGGAGATGACACTAAGTGTCTTTTCTGGCTCTAAATCAGTGGGAATCAGGAGACCTCTTTTCTGATACAGGTTCCCCTCTCTAGCCTTGAAAGACTCAGCATATCAAGGTCTCACTTCCATCCTTCACAGAATCTGAGTATTGGACTAGATGATCTCCAAGGACTGACCGACCTCTAAAATTGCATGGAATTTATCCAGATGACAGAAGATGATATTCAAACTAGAATATCATAGTTCCAACTACATTATTTTAAGAGGAGCATCAACAGATGGGAATTCATCTAGATGGAAGAGATAAGAATAGGGAGAGGTTTGGAATCGTTTGCATAAAATTACAGAAAGGAGCTTAGATATCATTTGGCACCCTTATTTTAAGGATGAAAGAAAGTCTTGCTTAAGATCACACAGTAAATGGCAGATCCAGGATTCAAACCTGAGTTTTCTAGCTCCCCAGCCCTTTGTACTTTACAGTACATCATTGCCAAAACTAAGGAAAGACATTGTTAGGTACTCAGGAAAAAAAAAAGGTTTTTTTTTTTTTGCTGCAGAGGGCAAAACAATGTTAATGATTGAAAGTTAAGAGACAGATTTAAAAAAATTTTTTTGAAAGTACGTGGCCTTGGAGTCAGGAAGACTGCATACTGGCTGTAGCCCTGGGCAGGTCATCTAACCTCTCAGTGCTCCAGTCAGTTTCTCTATTCAGTAAGTTATATGAGATAAGTTGCTGACCTACTTTAGTAAAAAGGTGGCTCTATACCAAGCATTACTTGCACAGATGAAGTCACAGATCCAAATCCTTCATCTCCCCACATTAGCCAATGTATATAAAGCACATATGTTTTATGTGTTTTAGCTGTTTATGTACCATCATATGTACATTATTTTTTCCTTATTATTACAAAATACATTTAACTATTCAACAGGAAAATGAATAGCCTTATTACATTCTAATCTTCCCTTCACTCAGTGTTCATGCAGCAGCTGGGTAAACCATTTGTTCACCTAATTAAGGTCCATTTTACTTCCAGCATTTTAAGGTTCTGTGTTGTAAAGAGATTTCTTTGTGGATACAGAAACGGTTGTTTACATTGATGACTTCTTAGATGCCTTCCAATTTTAGTTCATTTTTAAAAATAAGTTTTTATTAAACACTAAAAAGTCTTCTTTGTCTCAAATCTTTATACTTTTCTAGTTTGAGGAAGATAATGAAGATGTGGGAGGAGGAGCAGATGGTGGACAGGGTAAAAGAAAAAGACTTTTCTCTAAAGAATGTAAGTATTATATTTAAGAGTATTTTGATTATGGATGTCATGCTTTGAAGATGAACACAAATAGGCATTCTCTGAATTAAAAATGGGTTGTGCTTTAAAAGTTACTGATTTGTTTATTGCTGGGAACAAAAAGCATCTTTCCTTAGAAGTTGTGCTATAAATAGTGATTTACAGGTCTTAAGCCATCTATAAAAGCCTATTTGACCTTTAATGTACTCCATTAATATCTTGCTGTGATGCCACATTATTTTATGGAGGTGATCTTCACTTTTTGAAAGCCATGCCAGTGGACTGTAAGCTCTGGTAGATCCTAGCAAGTGACAAAGCCTTCATGTGCAAGTTTGAAAATAGATTGTATGTCTGTTATTTAAAGACCAGCCCAGGTAAGCTTGGAGAAGCTTATTTCCAGATTGTCCACAGGGCGACTAATTTTTTCAGCCATAGCAACTCTCAACTACATTCTTAATTGTAAAAGGTTTATAATTCACCCACAATAAAATCATAAATTGTCTCGCCCATAATGTACCTCAGTGATGGCAACTTAGCCATCATTGATAATAGTACTTATATGAGAAAACATTTAGAATTCAAGCTTTGAATGTCAGGAACATAACCTCTGTCTTACCCTGATCTTCATGCCTGCTATGGAACCATGTGAAGATAGTCAGGAAAGGCACACATTGGGGAAGGTGTCAGGCTGAGAAAGAACTAAGGGGAAATTTTGTTCTGTGAAGTTTGGATTCAGTCAAAGGGCTGCACTTGAGGACCTAAAGGGCCACTTGTGGCCTTGAGGCTGAAGTTTCCCCACCCCCGTTTAACCAGAGAAGGGCTAGTAATGTCTTTGGGTTCCCCTTTGTTGGCCTGTATAATACTTGAAACCAATTATACAGAAACTAAACAGAACCTGTATCTTTATATTGTTTAAAAACAGGTTAGATACTGTTCTATCTTAATATGGTTGGCAAACCACAAAATGTAAATGAGCCGAACTTAAAATACTTCTTCAATCCATCAGTGACTGTCTAATCAATGTAGGTACTCCCTCCAAAGGTGAAGATTGCAGCCTCCCTATACATCATTTTGTGTAACTCTTGTCTACATCCTCCAGTAAATCTTTCTCAAGGAGAATCCGTCCTTCATTTGGATTCTGATGCTGGCAAATATCTTGGTGAGCATATGTCTCACTTAACATTCATAATCAAAGATTTGTCAAACAAAGTTATTTTTGTTATACCTTTTGTGCAGTTTTGTTCAATTTTGACATGCATAGGGGTTACTTCTTTGGGGGAAAATCTTTAAAGGAGCATTTTGTTCTGCCAAATCAGATGCTTTGAAATAGTAGACAAACAAGTGGGATCTTTTATTCTCTACATCAGAGGTGTCAAACTTGCTGTCCTCCCCAAGTTCCAACTAGATTAAAATCTAATTGGGAAATGTTTAACAAAATAAACAAAAGTACAGCATAACATAGATAATGTTAATTTGTGGTTTGATACCACTAACCTATCAGTTTTTTATTGGAAAGATATGATCTGCTGCAAAAGCCTTTTCCTTAATAATACCTTCATCAAGGATCTCCTCAATATATATGTAGATTATTCTCATAAACATTGTGTAGAAATAGGAATGTAGGTGTATGGCTTAGTAGTTATGGGTATTTTCTTGACTTCCTTTTTTGATTGTAATAAGTTCTAAGAGTTGATGATAGTTTTTTACGTAAGAAATCTTGAGAAGTGATCCCTCATCCTCCTCTGAATTGTGTCCTTTATAGCCTAGAACTCCTTTGTGCCTGTTTGATGGAGTTTAACTGTTTCTCTTTGTTTTCTTTGTGATGTTTCTTCTTTGTGGTAGAGGCTGTAGTCCATTTGTGGTGGCTCTGCTGTCACTGATGGGAGAAAAGAACTTGTTTTAGAAATATTTGCTGAGTTCATTTCGTCTTCCTATTTGTTGACTTTCCAGTTTCATCCACAAATTCTTTCAAGATGATCTGGCTAGACCTTACATATTTTTCTCCCCACTGTTTCTCACTGTTTTATGAGACAGCACTGCTCATAATCTCCTACCATTTTCTGTGGAATCTTACAAACAAACAAGCTTCTATTACAAACCTTTGCTGCCTTTGGCTGCTCTACGTAGCAAGATCATGTTTTCTCAGGATGTGACAGGTTCTAGGCTCCTTTGTTACTCCTGTGGCTATTGACTTACATTGGTTAAACTTGCTCAGGAAATGATCGTAGTTAGTGATGGTACACTTTTATTCATTTTACGACTTTATAGCATCAATAACATACTTTGAAAGATCACATTAGAATTGCTTCAACTTCATACTATATCATTTTATTCTTTCTTCTGATTTCTGATTTTTTTTTCTGTCTAACAAGTAAAATGGTGACTGTGTCTAGACAGCTGAGTTGGAAATAATCCTCATGTTGGCAGCCAGTTTGTTCCTTTCTGTTGGCATAACAAAAATTAAAATTAAAAAAAAAATTGGTGCTCACCATTTCTAGCATTGTCTGGCTCTCTTCCTAAAGAAATTATTCAAGATACGTCAGCATGAGTCTTCAGTATAGGTTTTGACCAGCCTTTGACCATACTCATTTCTTAGTCTTGAATTGTTTTCCAACATTTTTCATTATCTTCTCCTATGCCCATCTTCACATTGAAGCCACACGTATAAGCTAATCTTATTTGCAGCACATGATAATCAGGTATCTTATGAAATGATATTTTGTATTGCTTTTGAATGCTCTATAAGATTGATTCTACCTTTTCCTGTATTTGCCTCTCCTACAGCTTCCTTTTGTGGTGTTTCAACTTTTTCACTGAATAATGATCTCATACTTAAGAGTACCAGAAAAGAAGTTAATGTGTATAGATAATCTAAAGATTGATTCTTGGCACCCTCTGCCCTTTTTTCTGACTTTCTGTTGCTGTCACTGAAGAATCAGAAGGGCCTTCCTTAGGACTGAGGGCCATTTAAAATTTTTCTTTGTTGTGGCTAAATAATTCATAGCCAAATCTTATTCTTGAAGAGCCTCTCTATACTTAACCAGACCGGTCCTTGGAAAATAAACAGTCTGTTTGTTGCAGGGAGCTTATTTTGTAGCCTTCTCAACACAGTAAAAGCTTACCAAAGCTTGTATTTTGCTGGCTTAGCCTGTGAGGGCTTGGAGTCACTTCCATACCACAGAGAGATATCAGAGTAGGACTTTGCAGAGGAACTTAAAATATATTTTAGGAAAACTGTGCCCTGTGTTTATTGATAGAAATGCAGTACAGTGGAAACTACCGGATTTGAATCCCAGTTCTACTACTTACTTAGGCTGGTCGCTTAACTTCCTTTGGTCTCAGTTTCCTCATCCGTAAACTGAGGATTGAACTAGGTGGTTTTGAAGGTCTATTCCAAATGTAAATCCAACAGGATTATATTAATAAGCACATGACATGGAACTTGGAAGGCAGTTTGTGTGGAGTGCCTACACACTGTAGTAAAAGCCTTATGTATTCAAATAAGTTTGTTGATATTTTACTCTTTCACAGTAAGGTGTATGATGTATGGCTTTGGTGATGACCAAAATCCGTACACTGAGTCAGTGGATATTCTGGAAGACCTCGTCATAGAGTTCATCACTGAGATGGTAAGGTATTTTTAATAGTCGATTAGCTAATTATTTGTAACATGAACCTGAAATGTTGGGTTTCAAATGGGACTAAAACACCATACAAGAGAAGTTTTTGAAGAGCTGCTATTGCAAGTCACTGTAAAGCATTAAAGGAAGGAGTGTAATAAATATGATAGAACAGAACTAAAAGCTGTTCTTCCTTTTGGCACGTGTTACTCATCTTTGAACTAGCCATCTTGAAACACATGATGCTCATTCACTGAACCTTCTTAGTGCCAGGGTTCTTCACCTTTCCTCTTTCCTGGACTCCTCTGTCAGTTTGGTGAAATCCATGTACCCCTTCAGAGTCATATTTTAAAATAATTGAAGGAGGGGCAGCTAGGTGGTATGGTGAGTAGAGCACCGGCCCTGGAGTCAGGAGGACCTGAGTTCAAATCTGGCCTCAGACACTTGACACACTTGTTAGCTTTGTGACCTTGGACGAGTCATTTAACCCCAATTGCCCTGCCTTCCCCCTTCGAAAAAACAAAAACAAAACTGAAAGAAATGCCAAGTTGTAATTAAAGGTTAGTGAAAACAAAGATGCATTTTTTTTTCTTTCCAAATTCATAATGTCCCTTAAGTTTCTCCATAAATCTCCTTGAGGATCCCTGAATCCCAGGTTTAGAATCCCTGTTCTATTGATTTATCAGAGACAGTATGACAGAATTTGAAAAGCATTTAAAGTCAAGAATTGTGGGCTCAAATCCTGTTTTTTGACACCAACTATAGGGGTAAGTCACTTAATTTATCTGTGCCTCAGTTTTTTTGTCTATACAATGGGCATAGTGGTATTAGTGTTATCTGCCTCACAGGATTGCTGTGAAGAAAGTGCTTTATAAATATGTGTAACAGTAAGGCAGTAATAACAATGTAGATGATAATTGTCAAAACATCTACATAGTTCTGTATTGCAAAGTATAGGAGACTCTCCCCCTAGAAGGTAGAAGAAGTAAACCATTTATTCAGACACCAGAGAACCATATTCCATAAGCCACCTGCCCAATTCATCACAGCAGTGAAGCATCTGATACATAATATCACAGCATGGAGCCTCGCCATCCCCAAACCCCTGCCGGAGTCTTCCCAAAAACAAACTCACAGTACAGGTGTCATAGGCTGTTCAGCTATGAGAGGTCGACTTTCATCACCTCAGCTCTAACAGTCACAATGGTCATTAATAGCATAACAGTGCTTTCACGATCTCTCTCTGTCTCTCTCTCTCTCTGTCTGCCCCACCCCCCCTCCCTCCTGTGACATAACTTCCTCTCACCACATGTGACTTAGGCTTCCTGTGACATAAGCAGGTCACATGGCCTATTAATGGGTGGGAAAGATCTTCACACCTAAATTGCTGCTACAACATGAGTGGAGTTTTATTTATAAATTTGATAATTTTAAAACCTTACTCTTCTATTGGGTTTTAAAGTCTGTGACGCAATTTCATATACATTATCTGATTTTATTCACACGTTAGCCTATTTACACAGATTACTATATAAAATACATATACAAGTATTAATAATACGTCACATATAGTTCTTTAAGGTTTCCAAAATGCTTTGTTTTTGTCTCATTTGAGCCTCATAAGCAACATTGTAGATACTACAAATATTATTCCCATTTTATGTATAAGGGAACAGGTTTTGGTTAAGTGACTTGGCCACAGTCACACAACCACTGTCAGATACAAGATTCGAACTCAGATTGCTACTTGAAGTTATATCCAGTACTCTTTTTACTGCACCATGAATGTAAGGAAGCACAGTATTCAAAAAGCACAGAGCTTGAAAAATATTCTGTACTAAAGTGGTCCATTTCTTCCTTAAATGATTTGTGAAAGTGGGAAAGCTGTGCTTATGTTTGCACATCACTCTGTATTTTTTCATTAGCTCGGTATCTAAAGAAACATGAAGGTACTGAATGTACTTCCTTCGTTTTTTAGAAATTGGAAAATACATTGTTCCCCTCCCCCAAAAAAGGGCAGGAACCTGCAACAACTGGGTGAGGTATAGAAGATGAAAAATATAAACAGAACGAATATAGGAAAGAAGGAGAAAACAGCTTATCTGGAGAGAACATATGAAATAACATTAAAAAAACCAGATGCTGAACAGCCCCCATGTGGACAGCTTTTTCTCTTTTCTCTCATATTATAGATTGACAGTATTGTCTGATATCTTTCAGGTTCTATTCTAACAATCTAGGAAATGATTAAGGTTTGGATAGTTTTTTTTTTGGATGATCTTTCTTTTTTAGAAGCAAATTGTTCTGCCTGATTGTGGGAAATAGATGGGAAAGATGGAATGATAAGGGAAAATTTTTCAAGTAATTGAACTCCTTATGTTTATTTATATCTTCATGTTAGACTCACAAAGCAATGTCTATTGGTCGACAAGGTCGAGTGCAGGTTGAAGATATTGTCTTCTTGATTCGAAAGGACCCAAGGAAGTTTGCCAGAGTTAAAGACTTGCTTACTATGAATGAAGAACTGAAACGGGCTAGAAAAGCCTTTGATGAAGCGAACTATGGATCCTGACATCTTTTATGTTCTCCAAAGTTTCCCTATCTTTTAGGACAAGTATGTGTATACTACAACTATGTGTTTTTCACCTTGCCAAAAATGAAGGGTCCTGACATAATTTAAGTACTTCTTACAATTACCTTCTTACATGGATCCAATTGACCATATAAATGGGAAATGGAACAACACTTCATTGCTGCCTTTACTTTGACTTTGTGGATTCTAAAAGTGGTATTTAGGTATTGAATTGCCTGCCTCTCTTTACTATACTTGAAATTGCTCATTGGTTTTAACAGCATGGAAGAAGCTAAAATATCCCGCAAACCGTGCAGGTCACCCTGTCTTTTTGAGGTGATAAAGACAATTTAAACTAAGTATTTATGTTCTGGTCTCCTTTTTGCCCCTGAAGTTTTATATTATAGCATTTTGATATGTGAAATCTAAAGATTAGCCTTTTTGGTTTTGCAATTCATAAAACAAATTTCATAGCTACTTTCAATCTCTCAGACAAATAATGGTTTTGTGGATTGCCCCATGCTCTGTGTTGGGTTATATTCTTAAAGTGTTAGTTTCACTTAAGGAAAAAAGTTCCATATTATTTGCATAAAGATTATTGCAAAAAGATTTTCCTCTTTTTTTAGATTTCTTAAAAATATGTTTTCTTTCATTGGATATCAAAAGCAATTTTTTTCTTAGTGAACGTTCCTGTTTCCTTTCAAAGTTCCACATGAAAACTTAAGATAATTTGAGAGCTTTTGTTGGTTTTGATTAAAAACCTTTTGGGCTTACTAGACTAATTGTTTGAGTTTTAGGAGAACTGATCTCCACAAAAAGGATTTAAATTCTGAGACACTTAAAGGAGAATAAATGCAGGCACTCTGCATTTTAGTAAAAATGGCAGTACTTTAAAATTTGTTTTAAGAATTTACTTTGTTCTTTGTGGAAATATCTGCCAGCATCTACACACATGTGACTGTAGGTGCTACTATTGTAGCTCAGGATATGAAAGTTTTGTGTATATTTAACCATAGTGTATTAAATTATTACTGTATTTAGTTTAATATTATTAGAATTGAAAAAACAGTTGAGGGAATCACTGAAAAATCCTTTTTGTTTGAAACTACACTTTTATGTGCTGGTTGTAAACAATATAAATCAACACTTAGAATATTCCGCTATCCTAATTTTTTATATTAAGAATAAAATCATCTATGAAAATTAAGGAAGTTAATAGTTGAAATTCAGTGTATGTGTTTGATTCTTCTGTGTTATCTCTGTATTCCTGGGAATGTATTCTATCTTGATCTTTTAAGAAGTTTCTCATTTTTTTCCTAGCGCCTCGCTATGTTAATGATCATTATAACTGTAGCTTACACTTATAGCATTTAAGAATTCTAAAACACTTTGACAGATACCTTACTGTGTTCTCCTACAATCCTGTGAGGTAGGCAGTATAGGTATTAATGTTCCTGTGTTGCAAATAAGGAGAGTGAGAATTAGGCCAAGAGATTTGGCTGAGGTCACATGACCATGTTGCAGCAGGCCTGGGGTTAGAACCCTGGTTGTCTGACTTCAAATCCAATTCTTCTTCCATTACCTGTTTCCTCAATTGATCAGCACCCCTTGAGGAAGGAATTTACTCATTTTGAGGTTTACGCCCCCAAGAAAATATAAATGGCATGTAGTAGGCACTTAATAAATGTTGACTAATATGAACTTGAACGAACGTAGCTCAATTTTCTACAAGTTTCTCCATGCATTTTAAATTTAAACACTAAGCTAGAAGATTGTACATAATGAATCATAAATGCTGTCATATTTGAACTCTTGTTCACCAGGAATGATTCTAAGAAGTTGAAGCAAGAATACTATAGTAGGTCATGTTTATGTCAGTCTTTGCATAGTTTACAAGAGTGCTTTCCTTTACAATAAACTTTCTAAGCTAGATAGTATTTTCCTTATTTTGTAAGTGAGGAAAATTGAGGCCCTGATCACACACCTGGTTAATGTCAGAATCAGGATTCAAATCCAGGTGTTTTGATTTCTACTTCCAATGTATTATCCACTACACCATATGGCTTGTAGACTGTGAGCCCCTTGAGGGCAGGAACTATGTCATTTTTGTCCCTAATGTCCCTAATTTGTATCCCTAATGACTGGTACACAGGGGGTGCTTAATGCTTATGGATAGCTTCTGATACAGTGCTTTTCCTGGGTAAATGAGGGGCAGTGGCATGTATCATTTGACGTGTGAAGGATAATATATATTGAACCTAACTCCTTTTAAACAAAACATTTTTAGATGTGATTTTGCTGTTAAGCTACTCTTCTGAAATTATCTTGAGGGATACTAGATAATATGTCACCACCAACCTACTACTATTTAAGCTTCTTATCAGGATTGAACTTTGATGACAGAAGGACAAGGTGGCTCATTTTTATCTTATCGGGTCAGATTTTCTGTCTTATAGGAACTGCAGCTTTTTTCTAAGGCAGTTTTTAAATAAAAATAACATCTTTTTGCAGCAATTTTCAAGTGAGGTGGGAAATGGATTAAATGACTTGGCCTACCAGGGTACATGTTGTGAAAGAACTGGGACTTGGTGTTATGTGTTTTAAATTCAAGCCTACAACCCTTTATCACACTTCCCATATACCAATCTACTTCAAAATAAGCTTTGATGCCTTTTTTATATCAGCTATTTCTGGATATGATCCCAACTGACCCCATGATTGAATCCTCCCTTGTAACATAGAAAAACAAGCAAAACAATACTGACTGGACCTGGAAAAAGTACTGCTGTATTCTCATTTATTTCTTATTAAGCACATTCATTGGGAAAGGTAAGCAAGGCAATACAAAAGGCTAATATCACCTAGATTATGCTGTCCTTTTTCAAAATTAAAGAACAGGAATCCCCATTCAAACAGCAGTTGTATTTTAGACATGATTACTTCTTGAAAACAGGTCATGTGCCATAATGCCAATTTTAAGGGTATGGTGCAGGATTTAATTATATAGCAATATGTTAGAATTTATTATTTACAAATGACCCTTCACACAATCAAGTTTTAAAACCTAATACTCATCTTTCAATTCCCAGTTTTAATGATTAATTCTAAGATTGCATCCTCCTCCTATAGAAAAATTGAAGGCGATACTGAAAGCTTAAAACAGTGCACATATTGACTCCAACTGCTTTATACGGTACAATTATTAATGTTTCTTTTTAAATTTAGAAACTTTTGGAAGAAATTATAGATTTCAGTGCAGAATGTGCTTAGTGCATAGAAGATGAAATTCAAGGGAAGAATTTTAAGTAGCATCCCTGAGCTCCCAAAGACTTCACAGCCTTATTTCTTTAAGGACTTTACTAATTTCTGTCTGGAAAAGTCTGGTAGTATTGGCCATTGGAGCTGAACTCAGAAATGGGGCTGCTAAACTGTATTGAAGAATCCCTGCAGGCTGCAGACTTACTGTATTTTCATTACATTGTTAAATATTTCCCGATTACTTTTTAATCTGGTTTGAGCTCTACTTGGGAGTGTTAAGCTGAATGTAACCCTTGGGCCTTAACTCCTCTGGTTAGATGATCAGGGCATTTCAACAAATTTATTTACTACTTTACTATTTTATTTTAGGGCAGTTTCTAAAAGCTATCTCCCTGGAGTCTACAGAATTCAGAATATAGAATTGGTGGACAAGTAAATGTCTGGTTTCCATTTCAAAGGATGCTGGAAATGATGACACGTGGAATTAATCAGCTTGAGTAACAAATCGTATTGTGCCATGCTTACATACAATTAGCCAGGGATAGTGGGCATGACATTGAAAGACAGTTTGCAACTTTGAGCACCAATTTTCTCATCTGTAAGCTGTCATATTACTTATCTTGACCACATGACAGGTATTTGTCGTTCAGTTGTTTTCATTTGTGTCCGACTCTTTGTGACCCATTTGGGGTTTTCTTGGCAAAGATTCTAGAGTGGTTTGCTATTTTCTTCTCCAGCTCATTTTACAAATGAGGTAACTGAGCAAACAGGGTTAAGTGGCATGGCCAAGGTCACACAGCTAGTAAGTGTCTGAGGCCAGATTTGAACTCAGGAACATGGGTTTTGTCTCCAGACCTGGCACTCTTATCTACTGCTCCACCTAGCTGCCCTAGGTGTGTGTGAAAGTACTTTTAAAACCATAATGTGCTATATAAGTGTAAACTAGAAATAATTTTTAAAAAACTTATCAATTACTTTTGCTCTCCAACTACGTATAGGAAAAAATAAAGATATCCTTTCACTATATGACAATCTGATCAAAGAAAACCTGAACTTGTATTTATTTAAATGTTAGCAGAAGACTCATATTTGAAGAATTTCAAGGTTAAATTTTCTTCTGAATTCTGATGTGACTGACTTCTGCATTTTTCTGAGCACCTGGAATTTGTATAGGTTATAATTACATGGGAAACTATCTGAAATAGTGTTTCAGCCCCTAATATGTTCCTTCTGTAGAGAAGTAACACAAAGCATGTCTTCTCATTGCACATAGAGGAAAAAAATAACCTTTTCATTAAAAAAGCCTACCTAGAAACGGGCAACTACCAGTACTGAATGCCAGTATTAGAGTAGTTTTGAGCTAGAAGGGACCTCAGAGACTGACTTCTTATGTAAACACTAAATCAATCAATCAATTTCTCTCTCTCTCTCTCTCTCTCTCTCTCTCTCTCTCTCTCTCTCTCTCTCTCTGTCTCATAATTCTATGACCTTTTAAGCCACCAGATCTCTGGGGCTTATAAAGTGGCACACGCTTTATTATGACATCTTTTTACATTGATTCATGTCTCTGCCAGCTTTTCTGCAATTTTCTTTGTAATCTTTAATGTGAAAGTTTTTTATTAATAACTTTTATTTTCTGTCTCACCTTCATTTCCAAATATCTCCTTTCTTCTTTCCTTACATAGAGAGGCGTGTCCTGTAAAAAAGAATAAAAGAGAAAAAAAAGTTCATCAAACTAACCAGTCCATTGACTAAATCTGAGAGTACATGCAATGCCCTGCTTCCATAGTTCACTGCTTCTGCAAAGAAGGAAAAGAGATTCAGTTCTCTCATCTCTTCATCAGATTCCTTTGTTGGGCTCTGAGGTGAAGTCAGGGTCTTCCCAAACCTTGCCTCTTAAATGAGATGTGACAATCACAGTACCAAGTTTAAATCTCCTTTGGTTAAGGGTTTAAATCATAAGTAATGACTCTGTACAATATTGACAAGATAATACTTGTATCTTAAAATTATGTAATTTTCAAAGAGCTAAGGCCTGTGCCTTTAACTGAGTGACTCACTGCCTTTTGAATGACTTGTTGACATGGTGGCAATTAGCAGGGAAGGCAAGCTGATAGAATCTTAGTCAAATTAGGTTGATAAGGAAGAAAAAGTGAGCTCATCAGTTTAATTAATTAAGATGGTATTGTAAAAATCTGATACTGCATTAAGAAACCAATATCTTACCATGACATTTAGAAGTGTTTGTGGTAACTCTATCAGCCAGGTAACTTGTCCTAGTTTTAAATCTGTTATGAAATATGATAGTCCCATACAGTTCCCTCTGGTTAGACACTTAGCACAAAATCTCTGCCTTATTCATTCAGTGAATTTTTATCAACAAATATTTAAGTGTCTGTGTCAAGCACTATACAGTAGGAGTTTTAAAAATGGAATAACAGCTATTGATCTTTTAGGAGTTTACAATTTGATAGGAGAGATGAACTATATATATGCAAATAACTAGAATAAAAAAACAGTGTGTGATAAGGCTTCCTTCACTCCAGATTTTAGCCTGTTCAGAATGTCACATATTATCCAAATTAAAATCTGGCAATCTGGGCAGTATTAAGATAGTGACTATAGCTACTCATTGAGAATATATGGGAATGGTGGCTCCTTGGTGAACTGTACTGATAATATGTTGGAATATGTGCCACCTCCTTTGGGGCCAGTCCCATAACCAGGCACTCATGCTTACAGTTTGTCTCCCAGAGGACAGCTGTGATTACCACACTTCTCAGAATTCTGAGGGTTGTGGGTGTCCAGTAGAGTAGCTAATAAGCCCCCACCTATATACTTCTAATTGACATTCATCAGTTATGCTTCAGTTAGTTTTTAGAAAAGGGCATATGCTAAGGTGGTAAGGACAGTTGGTACAAAACATCTCCCCCAAAGTCTGGGGCACTCTCTCCTACAAGAACACGTGTCAGTAGGAGAGTGGGCTCTTACTGTAGAGAACACATGTGCCTAAAGGGCAGACTCATAAATTTTGTTTTCTAGAAGTCTTTTCTTGAGTCCTTTCTGGTTCAAGGAGTCACCTTCCTTCAATGCTTCCTCCCTTGGGTGGCTAAAGTTTTGTATCCATCTATCTCAAAATTTGACCATGTTTTCCTCAGGGTTTCTCTGCCCTCAGTTTGATATATTTTCTCCTTCTGGTCCAGTCTTTTCAATAACAGGGTCAATGGAAAGAGGGGTAGTGTGTGTGAGACACTCTCTATGTTCACTACAGCCACTTCCTTGATGCTCTCTGGCACAGGCACAAATAGTTCACTACTTGACTGGCCTCGCTGCTTAACTTTCTCTATTTAAAGCCCCCAGGGTCTCGGTTAGTTTGTTTGGTTAGCCAATCACATTCCTCTGGACACAACTAAGGAGGAGTTTGCCCCTATCAAAAGGATCCCAGGGTAAAAACCTAATCATGTCCGTTGAATGATTGATTGAGGTGAGAATGTGAAATCCCTCCTTACACTAAGTAATATACATTTCTATTCTTTCAGATTAAAGTATTTCTTCTGTGACGGCTTGCCAGCTCTTTTCGAGCTGCTCGTCCACCTTTGGTGTCTACCTGTCACTCACCTCTCCCCTGTGGTTCTAAGCTGTGGCATGTGTAGTGGCCACATGCCAATAAAGTCTCCTTGACAGGCTAAATCGCGTAGAGGGTAATTGGTGGGCCTCAAACCCATCAGTGAATTAGGGGGATGTCTACCCCAGGGATGTGAAACCTTTTCCTGGCAGAGTGGGTGGATGAGAACAATTTGTTCCAATAGCTATGAAGGCAGCTGCACCAGGAGATGTGGGGTGCTTAGAGCTTGGTCAGACATCAAAGAGCCAAGGTCATCCACTGCCTCTCCGCCATCGCCAGTTGTCCTTATTTTTTCTTGCCGCTCAACTTTGATAACTCTGGAAACGAGAATAAGGCTAACTGACTTTGTGCAACCCTACTTTACTTAAATCCACTTTACCCACAGTCAAGACATCATACCCGAGATGTCATTGGTCCTCTTCGAAAATGAAGGATGAAGAACAACTTTAATGCAACATTAATGATGTATGATCTGCCTGTAATTTCTCAACAATGTTGCTGAATGGGATGGATAATTGAGAAGACTTCACAGGGTATGTCTAATGGAGGGGTTTGGGGATTTGGCCTTGTAATTTTGGAAGGCATGCCCTTCCCCCTCTCTCTCAGATGTTAGAAGATAATGAATTTCCTGTGAGCTATTTGTTCTTTGCTCTAGGAAGGTCTCTCCTTCCCCTAAACTTTCAGAGGCCACCCAGGCAGTTGAGTTCTGATAGGGAAAAACCTGAACTTACCGGATCAACCTTGGTCTTCTGTGTAGTTTTCACGCCTAGACTATAAGCCCACCTCCCAGCTAATGGTGAGAAGGGATAGAGGTAGGTGGGTATCTTTTTCATTAAGAGTATATAAATTAGGACAGGTTCCCTTTTTACCTCGCCTCCTTCATTATGGAGGTGTGCCCAAATCTTGCAAGGTTTGCGAAATAAATTTACTTTGTTCCTCCTAAGGATGTCTCTCCTATTTAAAATTCTGTCCCATACATTGCTGTTAGGGAAAAGAGTTGGAGGACTGTTTTTTCCCCTGACTTAGAATTGATAAGAAATAATAAATGAAACATGACTGACTCTGGTTCCACCCTCTCAGGGTTAGGCCCATTGTATTCATATTCCCCTCCCCCTTCTCAGGTACTCGGAGGGTATTGTAGAATTCTCTTTTCTCTTTCATCAGCTTGACTCCCCAATGTTTGTATTCTTTTTAGTAACTTATCACTGGGTAGCTTTTACAAAAGGATATTTAATTTACAGATATAAGAACAAGCATGCAAGCATTTTCCCCCAACACCTCTGAGTTATAGTTCCCCCTTTACCACCTCAGTGTCTGGATTAGAATTAGGTTCACAGCTTAGTTTAGTACCTACAGAGCATTATTCCCACCCAGTTCATGTCCAACTAGGCCAGAGTCCTGGACCCTTGCTCCTCAGGGCATTGATAGTGGGCTGGCTGCAACATCTAGCCTTGATTCCTGTACTCCCGGGTCCCCATGGTTCAACAGAAAAGAACAAATGAAAAATCAAAGGATCCAGGCCCATTTCTTGGGGCCCATGTGGCCTGAGGCTTAAGGGAAGGGACCTATAATTTCTTGTACTTCCCCTTACATCATGACTCTCTCAGCACAGTCTGTTAATGGTGCCACTATGCTCCCTTGGATATAAATGCAGCTAAACCCCTGGCTAGTGCTGACTCAGCCCTTTTGAAGATAACAACAGTTCGAGTCATACAGCTGGACTCTCAACTATGTAGCAGGCCAAAGAGAGTCACTTGTGGAATGTCCATGCACACTCTAATCACCATGTTTCTTCCAGAGTCAGCTTCCTAGCATCCTCCACGTGGATGATGCCATCTTAACAAATTAATGAGATATCAGGAGAAATGATTATTTTTCTATTAATAACCAATTATTGGTTATATTGTATATACATATATGTATACACACATATACATATATATGTACACACATACATATGTATATATATATGTGTATACATACATATATACACACACACATGAGGTTTTTCCTTTCGGTTTCCTCATTCAGGGACCAGCTCTTGCAGGCCATTCAATCAGTATCTGAGGATCATTGCTGATAGATGAGATTGCTCATATCCTTAGGGTACATGCTTATTGATCTTGGGGAGGACCCCACCAAACTAGAAGACCTAGGCAAGTTTTTGCCCCAAGGAAATGAGCCCTTTGTCCTTGGAACCCTCCATTAGAATTTAGGGTGACCCAGCTTATGAAGGAAAAAAAAAAGTGGTCTGTGTAGAGATGGATTCCTTTGTCCAGATTGCTAGAGGTAGCTGAATTTCATGATCAAGTCACAATTCTCAGTTGGAGGAGCTGAAGACTTTGGCCCACCTCCTCAGTAATAATGTCCACCCCCTCATTAATTGCTCACCAGTCAGGGTTGATTTTCACCTGTCAAGGTTACCTCCTTTTCCAAAGATATTTAAGCATTCAGGGATCTCCATGATTTTGTCTTTGGTTCCTAAGAGGGACCACTGACCATCAACTTATTGATTATTTGCTAGACTAATTAATAGATTGATCATTAATTACTCAGAAACTTTCAGGCTTTTCATTCATAACAATATGCACATGCTCCAGAGCCACATGACCTGAGAAAATAAGCCCTATTACGTAAGAAAAAATAAATGTTTAGAGTTCAGTTATGTGGGTAAATTGATGTCTTCCCTAGGAAAGGATTAAAGTTGCTGACTCCTTCACTATATCTCATTTTATACTTTCTTCCTTTCTTGAAGTGACCTGAAGTTTTCTTATTTAGTACTGTTTTTAATATTTCTTCTGGTAGGGTTCCTTCTGGCTTATTTCAGTGATGTGAATTACCTTTAATTCGTGAAATTAAACTCAAGTTATTCAAGTCTGTTCACAACTGGATACTAAAATAGGTTGATTGTTAACTGTCTACTTCAGAAAAAAATCACAGACCCACAAAGGCTAGATAATATTAATATATTATATAGCAATGTAATTATATAATATTTATAGCCATAATACTAGCTAATACTATGTACAATGAAACTAGATTCTCCCTTAAGTTAATAACTGTACTATTTCCTTTGCAACTCCTCATGCATGTATTACAATATATTTAATTACACATTGGGTGCTCAGTCAGAATCAGTAAACATTTATTAAGCACCTACTACATACTAGGCACAGTGTTTTAAGCACCAGGGATACAAAGAAAGGCTTATGTGAGATAGTACTTCTCCTCAAGGAGTTCATAATCTAATAGGGGAAGAAAACACATAAAAAGAAGCCAAGAAAGAGGAAGAGAAGTTAGGGGAGTAGGAGAAGGGCTTGAAGGAGTGGCAGATGGTAAGGTCTAGAGAACCTTAGGATGAAGTGGCAGAGGAGATGGTAAAGTCTGGCAGTATTCCATCTCATGGGGAGCAATAGAGTTGATGAAAGCCCTTTGAAAACTAAAACCCAACGCAAGTGTAAGGTACTATTATTATTATGTTATGGCTGGTGCAAGCAAGATAAAATTTACGAACCGAGAGGGAATCTAAACAGGACTAAGTTATAATAGCAATATTGTCAACATAATGCTGCCTTTATGAAGGCTTGTGTGTAGGAGACAATTATAATTTACTTTTAATTGCTTAAGCAAGGCTATGAGCCCTTTGGCAAGGGGGCATTTATTAAAAAGTGTGTTTGTTAGTGATGTTTGGAGCTATTTTTAGGAAGGGATTCAGTGAGAAAAACAATGCTTCTTCTTTGGGCCAAAATAGAGCTAATTGTGTGTAACCTTTGTGAACTTTAAAGTGCCATATAAATGTGAGCTATTACCTGTTCAATGTGTCTGAGATCTCAATCACATGGATATTACATCAATCAGTGTGGACTGCTTTCTAGGCTTTCTCATCCTCTGCGACCTTTGTAAATGTTCTGGTCCCTGCTAGCTGTAGATCAGATGGGAAGGTCTAATGTTTTTCTAGCAACACATTTTGTGGTGGCAAAAATTAGAAACAAAATGGGTGCTCATCAATTGGGCAACAATGGAACAAATTATGTTATAAAATACCATGGGACTTTATTGCATGGTAAGAAATGAGGAATGTGACAGATTTCAGAGAAATATGGAAAGACTTGTGTAATAATGATAACAGATGGTACCTGAAGGGCAGGGACCATTTGCTTTTTCAATTTGTAACCTTTTTCCTAGCACAGTGCCTGGTACATAATAGGGAGTGACCGGACCTGTGATTTCTTTTATATAGAGAATTTCTGGCTGTGGGAACTCCCTCTACCAGCAGCTCACCTTGTCTATAATTTATTATAGTCTTAAAGAATTGCCTAGAGAACACCAAATGGTTAAATAACTGGCCCAGGGTGACACAGACAGTGTGCACGAGGTGCAGGCATGTGTTGGAGCCATCTCCAATGATTCCCAAGAGCTGATTATTCAGTTTTCAGTGTGAACAATTATACCTCAGAAATCAGCAAACACTACAAATTAGGTATTGGTTTATTGTTTTGTTGATTGTCTAGACTTAAGAGATGGAGGGGATCTTAATAACGAAGGTTAAACTTAAAAAACATTTTCTTAGGGAAGCTGGTTGTTAAATATTGACCAGTCCACTATTGGCAGGGCAAGCCTTGAACACAGGTCTGTTTTGTCTTCTCTTTCCACGAGGCCTCGCTGTCTCTGGTCCTGACGGGTCCTTCACTTTTTGTTGATTGATTGGTGTACATGCCGGTGTACTCTGAGTGACCACCTTTATGGGACAGACAGACAACAAATACCAATGGCAATCTGGAAGGGGTGAGATTGGGAGGCGGTTTGGAAATGTCCCAGGAGACTTCTCAGAGGAGGGGGTACTTCAGCGGGGCTTCCTGGGATGGGCAGTAGAGACCGACGGCCTCCCAGCCCGAGGGAAGTTCAGATTGCTTAATGTCCCCAAAGGAGCAAGTGACTTCACCCCTTAAGGCTTCGGAGACAGTGACACTCCAGGGCACCCCCGGGGCCAAGAGACTGGGAGGGCTGAGGGCTTCCCTTCCCTCCCCCTTCTCCCTCCCTTCTCCTCCTCCTCCCGCCGCCCCTCCCTTCTCCCCGTCAGGATTCCAGTCTCTGCCTTCGGCTCAGGCAGCGACCTGGCCGCCCGGATTGGCGGGGTCCTGACGAGACTCAGAGAGGCGCCGTGATTGGCTGGAGTTCCTTGGCTCGAGCCCCACTTGACAACTGCAGTCGGGGAGAGGCTGTGCGGGAGCCGCCGCCGCGGGGCCGGGGGAGAGAGCGCCTGCCTGCCTGCCTGCCGGAACGACTTAGGGAAGGACGGACGGACGGACCGACCGACGGACCTCGGCCCCCAGCACTCCGCATCAGCTCCTCCGGGCCCGGCTTTTTCTTCTGTAGCATCTCTAGGCTCACGTCGGAGCCCTCAGGTGAGTGACCCTTGGGGAGGAGAGAAGGGAGGCGAGGCGGGGGCGGGGCGGGGCCGGGCCAGGCGTCCGCATCTGGTTCCCTTGGTCACCACCTGTCAGAGGGCCCGGCGCCTGCGGTGGGGTAGCGGGGAGCGCCTGGCAGCTTCCCGGGGCGGAGGCGGGCGGGGGTGGGGGAGGAGCGGGGGGCCGAGGAGGGCGTGGGCCGGCCCCTCCCCCATCCCACCTGGACCCCGGTGCCCCCACGGGAGAGGTCGGGGCGCGTTTGGAGCCGAGCCGCTGGAAGGACTGAGTTGCTAGTGCTCCTCTTAGTTCCTCCGCCACGACCCGGGCTGGGCAGGTCCCCGGCATCACCTAGAGATGATGCGCCCGTGCCAGTTCGTGGCACGGCATTCGTGGCCCTGCCCCGCCTCGGCTCTGCGCCTCTTATGTAAAGGGGGGGCCCGAGGTCTTGTTGGGGCCACGGGGTTGTGGGAGGGGGCTCCTGCGTGTAAAGGAAGGGCTGGGGTGCGGCGGCGAAGAGCTGCTCCCAGCATTGGGGAAAGGCTGGAACGGGAGGGGCGAGGCCCTGCCCAAGGAGGGCTGCCAGAGCTTGCTCCCTCTGCCTCGGGTTTTTTGTTGTTGTTGTTGTTGTTTTGACTAGGGGGTTATTTTGACTAGATAAGTCTCCGTAACCTTCAGAACGAAAGAACACTAATCAGTCATCACGACTGAGGGAGTTTTCTGGGCAACTTGGTTCCCTTTCTTTCATGAGAGGAGTCTTTGTTCCATCCTGATTCATAGATTATGAGCCTAACACTTATATGCCCTCTTTCCCTTCCTTTGTTGTGATTTAATAGGATGTTCCCTAATGCTGGTAGAAAATGCAGAAAAATGAATCCCTGGGTTTTTAGTATATTATAACCGTTTTCTCATTGCAAAGGATTTTCATTGCTATATGCCTGTTAATTTTTTTTTGTCTCTAGGGTCACGTGTAAGTAGCAACTCCCCCCTCATATTTTAAAACTAGAAAGGAGAATAAAGATAAATAGTATTCTCTGTTGAATCATATGCTCTCTAGTGTCATTTTGGAAAATGCACTGATCATTCTATTTAGGGGAAGTAGTTTGATTCTAAGGTGATGTGAATCTGTTGTGTTCTGTTTACATTTAAATGACTCAGTAATTTTATATTTGCTTTTTTTTAGGGGTGGTAAATTGGTCACAGCCACTCTCCTTTTATTCTTTTTTGCTTCTAAGTAAAGACAGTAAAAAGAGATTTAAGCTAATGAGATAAGCTAAAATCATCCATATTCTTGGTGTGTGACAACTATTTAAACCTTTGCCTACCTTGCTCTGTCTGTAAATTAAGGGTTTTCAGCTGCCTGCAAAATGCACAGGAAGTGAATATTTTAATGCTACCTATGACTCCATTTGAGACTTAAAAAAAAATGCTGTAGAAGATGCTGAGAATTCCAGTGACTAGATCACCAGTTGTAGTGCATTGTAAGATTACCCGAGTTAAAACCTTGTTCTGCTGCTTACTGGACCTTGCTTAAGTGCATTTCTTTATATGTAAAATGAGGATAATACCCGTTATTTTAGTCACAGGAATATCAGTTAAATAATACATATGACATGCCGAAAATAAGGATGCTGTCAACTCATACTTGTTCACACTAATAGAGGGAAACATTGTCAGTGATAGTTGACATATAATACACTCTACTGGTTGGAGTCAAGGGTTGTTCTTCACAGCTTGGAAACTATTAGGGAATTAGGAAACTTGCTGTGGGTGCAAAACTGTATCCCAGGACAAGCTTCGGCATGCTAGAGCTTGGTAATGGGGAATCTTAATGTAAGGTGTGTACCACTTGGCAGAAGTCTTTGTTTCCCAAATGCTGCATAGTAATTCTTGATAACTGGGTCAAGATTGCTTCCCTGCTTTACTATCAAGCTTTTTTTTTTTTTTTTTTTACCTCAAGCTACCTAGGGGTATATGATGTCTGGTATAACCTTCCAAGAAATACAGTAATCTTAAGTGTGGGTATTGGGTCCTTAGATAATTATTGGTGGAATCTCTCTACAAACTTACAAATGATCTCTTAATTGTCAAATCTGATGGCCTTTTCTCAGTGCTCACCTTTTGTGACCTCTCTTTGGTATTTGACACTTCAACCACTCTCTTCTTATGGATACTCTCCTCTCTGGGTTTTCCTGGCACTGCTTTCTCTTTTTTTCTTCTACCTCTCTGACTGCCTATTCCCAGTCTCTTTTACTGGATCATCATTCATATCATGTTCTCCTAATTGTGAGTATTTCTTAAGACTTGTCCTGGGTCCTCTTCTCTCCAGTCTCTCACTTGGTGACATTGTCAGCTCCCATTTGCAAATGACTCCCAGATCTATATATTTAGCCCTTGTTTCTTTCCTGAGCCATAGTGTTGCATCACCAACTGCCTGTTATTCAAATTGAATTCATACTGTTGGCATCTCATACTTATCATGTCCAAAATGGAACTTATCCATCCTCTCTCTCCCCTGAAGCATAACCCTTTTCAGGACTTTGTTTTTTTTGTTAAGGATACTACCATCCTATTTTTCCAATATTATCACATATGACTCTCATTCTACTGCCCAGCCAAACCAATCTTACTGTTTCTCACACACCACATCCCATCTCTCTCCTTTCTGTCTTTGCCTAGAAAGTACTCTCTTGTCATCTGTTACAATCCCTAGTTCCCCTCAAGGTTCAGCACACATTATGCATGAAACCTTTCCTGATCATCACAACTGTTAGTATCTTCTTCCCTTCCTTCAAATTACCTTGTATTTATTTAGGAAATGTGCATACAGAGGGGTGCCATCTTCAGTTATCCTAATCTGTATCTTGTCACTGGACCCAGATGGCTATGGAGGAAAAAGTGAGGCTGGTGACTTTGCACAGCCCTCCTTCGCTTAAATTCAGTTCACTTGCAAGTCATGACATTACCTTCATAATATCATGGTCCTCTTTGATAATGAAAGACAACAAACAACAATAGCTCATGGGCACTGGGGAGTGTGTGCGTGCACAGATGCTCACACATGCACACACACACACAGACACAAGGTAAAGAATGGAAAGGGATTTTTTTTATCTTTTTAACTTTTTCCTTTGTATCCTTAATACCAGCACATAGTAGGTACTTAATAATTGCCTATATAATGTCTAATAATAATGTTATTTATTTTTGAATCAGTAAAGGATTGTGGATTACAGGTCTGTCTGATTCGAAGGCTGTTTGTCTATCTACTAGATTCTGCCACTTCTCAGTATGATCTTAGACAATAGTAATAACCTTGTGTCTAAAGTATAAGAATTTATAGCATTGTTCAGTTGTTTCAGTCATATCTGATTCTTTGTGACCCCATTTGGGATTTTCTTGGCAAAGATACTGGAGTGGTTTGCCATTTCCTTCTCCAGTTCATTTTACAGTTGAGGAAACTGAAGCAAGCAAGGTTAAGTGACTTGCCAAGGGTCACACAGCTAGTAAGTGACTGAGGCAGAGTTTGAACTTTCATCTTCCTCACTCCAGACCCAGCTCTCTATCCATTGCACCACCCAGCTGATCCTGAGCAAGTCATTATCATTGTGGGATTACAGACTAGGGAAATGAAGGGATGTCACAATGGAACTAGAAGAGACCTTAGAGGCTATCTAGTTCAACATCCTTGTTTTACAGATGTGGAAACAGAGGCCCAGAGAGTTTAAGTGGCTTGCTCAAGATGGCATAGGTAGTAAGTGACAGAATCAAGGTTTGAACTTGGGTCTTCTGATAACAAGGTCAGTACTCTCTTTCCAACATACCATGATTCTGGAATCTTGGTTTGTTTGTATCTGAGCTAGGTAAGACATGATAATTGTGTTCAAATATGTGAAGGATAGTCATGTAGAAGAGAAGACAAGCAAATTTGTTTTTTATTGTTTCATTGTTCAATTGTGTCCAACTCTTCATGACTCTGTGGACCATAGTGTGCCAATACTGTCCGTGGAGTTTTCTTGGCAAAGATAATGGAGTGGTTTGCCATTTCCTTCTTCATTGGATTAAGGCAAACTGAGGTTAAGTGACTTGTCCAGGGTCACACAGCTAGTGAGTGTCTGAGGTTAGATTTGAACTCTAGGCCCAGAGCTCTATCCATTGAGTCACCTTTGTAGTTGTGTTTCAGTTGTTTTCAGTTGTGTTCAACTCTTTGTGACCCCATTTAGGATTTTCTTGGCAAAGATACTAGAGTGGTTTTGCCATTTCCTTCTCCAGTTCATTTAACAGATGAAGAAACTGAGGCAAACAGGGTTAAGTGACTTGCCTAGGGTCACACAGCTAGTAAGTATCTGAGGCAGACTTGAACTCAGGTCTTTCTGACTCGAGCCCCAGCACTTTATCTGCTTCACCACCTCGCTGTCTGTTTGCCCTTTATTGTTTTGGAGGACAGAATTAGGACCAAGAGGGGGTAGACGCCACCAGGAAGCAGATCTTGGTTTAACAAGGAAAACCATCCTAATAATTAGATTTGTCCAGTGATAGAACAGGCTTTCTCCATAAGAAGTGAGCCCCTTCTCATCGTTGGAAGTATTCTCCAAGTGACCATTTGTATATAATTAGTATTAAAATACTGGAGTAAAAAACTTAATAGAGGCAGCTAGGTGGCTCAGTGGATAAGAGTCAGGAATCCTGTCTCAGATATTCACTAGCTGTGTGAGCCTGGGCAAGTTACTTAACCTTCTGTTGCCTCAATTCATTGGAGAAGGAAACAGCAAACTACCAGTATTTTTGCCAAGAAAACCTGTATGGGGTTACAAAGAGCCAGATACAACTATATGACTGAATAACAACAAAAAAAAATTAGTGGATAATTTCATAATATCTGCCCCATTATCAGGAGCATTATGGATAGTGACTGGGCCTTTGAATCTGGAGGACCTGAACTCAGACAAGTATATATTCCATATATTGGCAGCATGACCCTAGGCAAGACACTTTTTGTGTCCCAACAACTCTTTAGGACTATAAGTTGCTGAATGGTTGTATTGGTAGAGGGATTTTCCTCACCTGAAATTCACTATACCATTCACAGTTCAGGAAGTGGAGGCATTGAATATAGACAGCTTTTTCCTAGGAGTATGACTGTGAAAAGGAGGCAAGATATTGGATATTAGCTTGGGAGAGTAGAAAGGTAAATGAATAATTTTTTTTTTAAGTTTGGAGGAGTTCCAAAAAGATTTGAAGATAAAAGAGAAGGAAGAGAAGCTCTAGGACAAGGTTTCTAAACTTTTTTTTTGTGTGTCATAGACCCTTTGGCAATTGGATGAAGCCTATGGATCACTTCTCAGAATAAATGCAAAAAGTAAAATAAATAAGATTTCAAAGGAAACCAATTAAATTGAAATAAAGATATAATTTTTTCCCATCCAAGTGTACAGATCTGGTATGGTTCCCTTATAGATCTGTGAACCCCAGGCAAAGAACTGCTTTTGGAGGAGGAAGGAAGGGGGATGTAAAGTGTACAAGTAGAGGGTTTGGCTTATCACATTCTTACTCTCCCCTCCTCCCTGCCCCTTTTCAGACTAGACATGAAAAAATCTAATAGTAAACCTTTTTAAAGGAAAGCATTTTTGAAAGAAAAAAGCCTAGATCTGACCATCTTTGACAAACCTTACAACTGAATGTATATATTTTCATTATTATTGTTAATAATGAAAATATAGTGTTCTTTAGAAGGAATGCAAGAATATGAAACAAGCACAGGTTTTATGCTATGACTGTTAATTAAATATGAATTAAATCATGATTACAGTGTCAAAATTAGTAAACTTTTCAATTCAAAATACAGATGTTGAAATTTTTTTAGATTGCTTACTCAAATATTCCTGTATATTTAAGATTTGTTTAGTATTTAGATTATTGTAAACTAGATATAATTGTAGTTATAAGCTTAGCCTGTTTTGTTAATTTTGGGGGGGGGTCTGGTTTTGTATAGATATACAACATGCTTTTTTTAAGCTCAAAAGTAAAAACATAATTACAACAATCCTTTGACTTATTTTTTCTTTTTTAAGCTTTCCCTCAAAGTAAATTTAGATTTAGGTATCATAGTTTTGAGAATTAAGAAGGGCTAGAGAGTTTAATATTAGGCATTAGTTTTAGAGACAATTTCTCACCAAGGCAAACTAGAACTTTGCTTCTAGTTCATTGCTTTGTTTGATGAATCCTTTGTTCCTCTGGCAGAAATGCAGCAGAAAGTCTAGCCAGCTTGACAATTCTTTCAAAATTACTGGCAGAGCAGATTGTGCTTTGGCAATTTTTCTGTAGACATTTGTTGTTACTTCTTTTTTGGGTATGATCTAATTTTAAATAAAACCATGTAGATGATATAAGTTGAGTAAATGTGTAACAGAGTTAGGGGAAGAGATTGCTGTGTCTGTTTTCAGACCTCCATCCTTAGGGACTGGTGATTAACATCAATTACATTTTATTGTGATCAGGTTTTTTTTTTGGTGGGGGAGGGAGTATGTACTTAGGCATTTAAAGCTTTCCATTGTTGTCATTTAGGTAGCATTTTTTTTAATACTTTAAAAAATTTAAGATAACGTTTTTCCATTCCCCAAAGTTTGATTTATTTTGAAACATCAGATTTGTTTAAGTTTCTTGTTTTTGTGTTACAAAATTCAAGGTTCATCCTGTTTTCAAAGATGCTTTTGTTACTAGTCCTCTGAAATAGAATATTTAAGATCTTCAAGATAGGATATTTTGGTTTTTGTATTTGCACTAATTGTTTGAAGTGTAAAATAGATAAATGTTACATGATTTAATCTAAAGAATTAAACTACTGGGAATAATAAACCATATTGATTGAGGATTTCATGGCGTTTTCATGACAATATATTTTTATAGGTTTTTATTAATAAAAGCATCTTAAAATACACACACACATGCATATATATCTTGTAGAATAAACCAATATTTAGATCAGATCTGAGGATACTTGATAGAGGTTCTAGAAAAATCCTTTAGTTTGGGGTGTGAACATTTTAAACATATATGAATTGTACTTCAACTATTTATCTGCCAAAATCAATGAAAGAAATAGAGCTTAAATGAGAATAGAAAGTATTGTGGAATCTAAAAATTAGGAGAAATTTCGCAGTTGGAAGAATTATCAGTAGGTGGATCTGAGAAGGTAAACTGTTCCAGGTATAGAGAATGGCAGGTATAAAGACATCAAGGTAGAAGTGTACAGGATGAGACTGGGGAATGCGTAATAGTTCAGAATGGCCACATTTTTGAGTGCTCAAAGGTCAGTACCATGAAATAATGCTATTGAGTTGAATGAGAGCCAGATTACCGAGAACTTTGAATGCTACGCCAGGCAATTATACTTCATTTGGGGGGCAGTGGGGATTGCCAAAGAGGAATAATGTAATCAGATTTATATTTCCATATTATTTAGATGGATCTGTAGTCTCACAAATTTAAGTACTCCCTCTGATGATATATGTAGTAAACCATTTATGTCTGCTTATCCTATGCAACTCTTGTCCACAGCCTTCTAGTGAATCCGCTACAGGGGGTCTGCCTAACATCCTGGGGTCCTTTCTCTTGTTCTCTTGATATTGCATATTGCTAAACCAGTCAGACTACCAAAGAATTACTTTGCTGAGCTAGTAAAAACAATAACAAAATACTTTTTAGAGGAAGGAAGAAAAGATCAAGAATCTCAAGGTCAATAATGAGAAAAGTGGGAAGGAGTAACAGTACCTTACCAATACTAGATCTGAAACTATATTAACAATATACATAGTACCATATAACATAACAAATAATAATATAATACAATAATAATCATCATCAGAACTATTTCTTACTGTCTAAAAAGAGTGATTAGGTACCCAACATACAGAAACAAACAAACTGCTCTTCATAAATGCAAAGACCCTAGCCAGCCAGCGGGGTATGGACTGACATAAAACTGGAAAGCAGTCTGAGAGAAATTAGGGATACACCAACATTTCACACTGTATATCAAGACAAGCTCCAAATGGACCATACATGGCTTAAATAGAAAAGAAGAGCAAGGAAGAAACTACCTTTCAGATGTATGGATCAGTAGTGTTAAAATTAGAATTATTTTCTCTGATAAAAGTCTCATATCCAAGATATATAAATAATTGATTAAAATTTATGAGAAAAAAATCTATTCCTCAATACATAAGTAGGCAAAAAATATCAACAGGCACGTGATTTCAAAGGAAGGAATCCAAGCTATCAGTAGCTATAAGAAAAAAAAATGCTCCAAATCACTAATAATTTGAAATATACAAATTAAAACAAGTGTGAGCTTCCACAGCATACTAATCAAATTGACAAAAATGGAAAACTACAGATATTGGAGAGGTTTTGAGAGGAATAGAATGGATAATAATATTTAAGGAATCACGTAAGGGACAGTTTCAGAGAAACCTGAGGAAACTTTATGAATTGAAACGGTGAAGTGAGCAGAATGAAGAAAATAATTTATCCAATAAAAATATCATAAAGAAAAACACCTTTGAAAAGTACGTGAGTACTCTGATGCAACACCCCACCATGATTCCAGATGATTAGTGCAGGTGTAGCCTGCTACTCACCTCCTTTCAGAGAGGTGATAAATTCGAGGTACAGAATGAGACATATGTTTTGTTTGAATGCATATTTATTACAAGAGTTTTTGGGTTTTTTGATCCCAACTAGGGGCAAGGGGCTAATAATGGGTTTGCAAAAAAAAGAAGAGGGTCATTGAAGCATTTTTTATTTTTATAAAATTTATTATTCTTTTGTTTTTAACATTCATTTCAAAAATTTTTGAGTTCTGTATTCTTTTCTTCCCTCCAGTTCCTCCCATTGAGAAGGCAAGCAATATAATTATGTGAAATTGTGCAAAATATATTTCCATATTAGCCATGTTTAAAAAAAAAGGCAAGAAGAATAAAGTTAATAGTTATGCTTTTTGAAGCTTTTTTAAAGAATGAGAACTAAGAAAGAGGCTCAGAAGGAAATACACATGAACAGGACAACTTTGAAAGCCACAGGTTGAATTCATCATTTACTTAAAAGTTTCATACACAATCCTCTTTCTGTTCTCATTTATGGGTAGAAGTATTCATTTTATTTGACGGTTGTAAAGTTCGACATAAAAAGTTGAATAAGAAAGATGTTGCGTGGTCTTTTTTTCCCCCCCAGACATACATTTTTCCGATTACATCCTTTATGTTGTTTCTCCTGGATGATTTCTTGTTTGTAGGGTTGTAGCCTGTTCGTGGCCACAATCTACTCTTCCTTCAGTCATTTTTCAGTTGTGTTTGACTCTTTATGACTACATCTGGGGTTTTCTTAGCAAAAATGCTGGAGTGGTTTGCTCATTTTGCAGATGAAACTGAGACAAAGAGAGTTAAGCATTTACCCAGAGCCATATAGCTAGTAAGTGGCTGAGGCCAGATTTGAACTCAGAAAGATGAATCTTCTTGACACCAGGCCAGTGGTCTATCCACTGCTCCGCTTAGCTACCCTCCATTACCCTTTGAGTGAAATTAAAATTTACTTTTTTGGAGACTGTCATATTTTATGACTCATAGCCATAAATATCACCAGGAGAGTATTGCTATTGAAAGGATGGGCCTTTCTTTCAAGGAAAAGCCTGAGTCATTAAAAACATTGTTTAAATTTCTTTTTTTCTAACGTTAATTTATTTTTAGTTTTCATCATTCACTTCCATAAGATTTTGAGTTTGAAATTTTCTCCCCATCCTTCCCCTCTCCCCACCCCAAGATGGCATGCAATCTGATACAGGCTTTACATATACATTCATATTAAACATATTTTCACCTTAGTCATGTTATAAAGAAGAATTAGAACTAATGGGAGAAACCTTGAGAAAGAAGAAACAAAAAACAAAACAAAAAAAAGAGACCAAATAGTATACTTTGATCTGTATTTAGATTCCACAGTTCTTTTTCTGGATGTGGATAGAGTCTTTTGGAGTTGTCTTAGATCCTTGCATTGCTAAGCAGAAATAAACCTATCAAAGTTAGTCATTGCCCAATGTTAGTGTTACTGTGTAAAATGTTCTGGTTCTGCTCATTTCACTCAGTATCAGTTCATATAAGTCTTTCCAGGTTTTTCTGAAGTCTGCCTGCTCATTATTAAGTTATAGAATATTCATATACCATAACTTGTTCATGGACATTTCCTCAATTTCCAGTTCTTGGCCACCACAAAAAGAGTTGCTATAAATATTTTTGTGCAAGTGGGTCCTTTTCCCATTTTTATGATCTCTTTGGGATACAGACCTGTAGATTTACCTGTTTTGTCTTGTTAGTCAATCTGATAGGTGTGATGTGATATCTCAGAGTTGTTTTGATTTGCATTTCTGTAATCAGTAGTGATTTAGAGCATTTTTTTTTATATGACTATACATAGCTTTAATTTCTTCATCTGAAAACTCCCTGTTCATATCTTTTGACCATTTATCAATTGGGGGATGACTTGTATTCTTATAAATTTGACTCAGTTCTCTATATATTTTAGAAATGACATTGTTTAAATTTCTCTAGGGTAATCTGGTTTGCTTTCCTCCCTCTGGTCAGTTCTGGACCCAGCTTATTGTCCAGTTGCAGAGATATATATACAGACAGCTAGGAGGCACATTGGATAGATTGTTGGAATGGCCTCAGGCTGACCTTAATTGAAACCTGGCCTCAGGCACTTAACTAGCTGTGTAATTGTCCTGGGAAAGTCACTCAGCCTCTCTGCCTCAGTTGCCTTAAATGTAAAATGGGGATAATAATAAACACTTATCTCCCAGGGTTGTTGTGAGAATAAAATGAGTTAATATTTTAAAGCACTTTGCAAAGTTTTAAGTGCTAGCTATTATCACTATTACTTATGGAACAGTAGTATTCCATTGTGTTCATATACCATAACTTGTTCAGCCATTCCCCAATCGATGGACATCCCTTCAGTTTCCAATTCTTGGCCACCACAAAAAGAGCTGCTATAAATATTTTTGTACATGTAGGTCCGTTTCCCATTTTTATGATCTCTTTGAGATACAGATCTAGAATTGATATTGCTGGATCAAAGGTTATACAAAGCTTTATAGCCCTTTGGGCATAGTTCCAAATTGCTCTCCAGAATGGTTGAATCAGTTCACAATTCCAACAATGCATTAGTGTTCTATTTTTCCCACATCTTCTCCAACATTTATCATTTTCCTTTTTTGTCATGTTAGCCATTCTGATAGGTGTGATGTGGTACCTCAGAGTTGTTTTGATTTTTATTTTTGTAACCAGTAGTTATTTATAGCATTTTTCATATTACTATAGATAGCTTTAATTTCTTCCTCTGAAAACTACCTGTTCATATCTTTTGACTATTTATCAATTGGGGAATGACTTGTATTCTTATAAATTTGACTTAGTTTTCTATAGATTTTGGTGGTATATGGTATATATGATGATATAGCTCTATATATACCATTATCATTAAATGCTAGTTATCAGAATTATTACTCATGGACCAACTCTACAGGTTATGTTGCCAATTGCCATATTATGGTTTGAACAATAGGTGGTCTTCATCCACTTGTTGAATTAGTATGTAGGCAATGGGAATAGAAGGGAAGGGACTGAATTGAGAGAGATTGTGAAGGTAGAGTCAGTAGGAAGAGGGAAACACCTGAGTGATTGGGAGAATGGTGGTACCCTCATAAGGAATAGGAAAGTTGGGAGGAATGAGTTTGGTAAAAATAATAATAATAATAATAATAATAAATTAAGTTTTAAACATGTTGAATTTGTTACGGTGGGAGAGAATCCAGGTGAAGGTGTTCATCAGGGGCTAGAGATGCAGGACTGGAATTCAGGGAAATCTAAGACTAAATATAAAAATTTGGAAGTCATCCATGTAAAGATGAAATTTGAGATCATTGAAATGAATAAAATTGCCAAGAAGAGTACAGAGATAGAAGAGGGCCCATGACAGAACCCTAGGGTATACTTAAGGGCCAACTAAAGGAGACTTGGATTTATCAAGCTGGTAGTTAGTGTACCAGGAGAGAAGAGAATGGGCAGATGAGAGAGAGATTACAGAAAGAGAATCAAATTGGTGACTAATTGAATGAATATTGGGAATGAAGAGAGAAGTCAAAGATGCATTGAGGTTATAAAACTGTGATTAGGTAATCCCAGTGACACAAATATTGGTCAGGAAGAGAAGAAAGATGAACGCATGATGAGTTCAGTTGATCTTGAGTATTGGTGGAGTTTCAGATGGAGATATCTAGTAGGCCTTTGGCAACATAAATTTGGAATGCAGAAGAGAAGTCAGGCCAGAGATAAATATTTGAAAATCATCTACATAAAAAGGATAATTGAAGCTGTGGTTTTAGATGTGATCATGAAGAGTGATGGATATTGAGAGAGTAGAGAAGGCTGACTCTAGAGCCTCACCACATATTAAAGTGGTGAGAAGAGGGGCTAGTGGAAGAGAGTAAGAGAAGGAACAATCTAAGAAGAGCCATAAAAGAATAGTGTGAAGGAAAGCAAGGAAGGAGATTTTAGTAACAAAGACAACTTCATTTAATCTGTCTCAAGGTGTTTTCCTCAAATTAAAATTTTCAGCTATTTTCATTATTTCTTAGTTCACTCTCAAGGTAGATCACTCTTGAAAGGTTGAGGAGAAAATTTTTGGTTAGGGAAAGTTAATGAAGTCTTTTTTAAACACCTTTTCCATTAAGGCAGTAAACATCCAAATTTCAAAAATTTGAGATTCAGAATTCTGTTACCTTAATTTTGACTCATCATTCAAGAAAAAAAAAAATCTCCGTTTTTTCCCAGCTAATTTGAGTTTCAATTAAGTAAAATAATTTCATAATATATCTTCATTCTAAAGGAAGTATGTATTTTTGAAATCTCTCCTCTTTTGGCAACAAAGCTAATGATAGACCCTTTTCTTACAGTTTTTTCTTATCTATACTACAAATCAAATGTACGTGAATTTATTTTCATATTTAATTTTCATTTTATTATTACAAAAATTACATTTTTAAAGATAAAAAGATAAAAGATTAAAAGTATTTTCTACAAATAACTATTTTCCTGTTATCTGGCTTCATTAGGATAGTAAAAAGGATTTGGCACAGAGAATCACCAGGAATTCAGTTTTAGTTGATGATAATTTCATTTCCTCAGTGTATCTATTTTTAAAGACTATTTTCATGTGATCCAGATGCTGAATACTCCAACTAAAAGTTTTATTCTTTAAATAAAATTCCAAAGAAGTCTTTTTTTTGTTGTTGTTTCTTTTCTCATGCTCATATGCTTGCTGTGGAAATACTGAATCACTGAGACTTTTCCCCTCATCTTTTTTTTCCCCTCCAGTGGTAGGGAATCTTACCTGCCTCAGATTTTGCCTGATGAACAAATATTTTTTTCCCATATATATTTTATCCTGGCAAGTCTACCTAGTGTGCTGACATAATTAGCTTTAGCTAACTTTTTAGATTGGAAAATGAAACTTATTTTGAATGCTTATAACTTTGAAGGTTTGGGGACATTTTGACTGAAAGTAATCTTATACTGTGCGTTTGCAGAACAGAGTAATGTTTGGTAGACTTTAATATGTGAATATGTCTAAATTTTTTTCAAGTAATCTCAGTCTTTCCTTCTACAAATTAAAATCTTACCGAATTCATCCTTTAAAGGGAGAAATCCCCCTTCTATCAGCCCTCATTATCATCTGTTTGGAATATTTCAATAAATTAACAGGTCTTCCTGCCAGTACTCTCATTTTCCACTAAAAACTGTCTCTGCTAGGCCTGTCTTCTTTATGCACATAGTGAGTCAAATCACTGTTCCGCTCAAAACTTTTCAATGGTTCCTAGTTGCTCAAAGAATAAAGTTCAAACTCTTTAGAAATTTAAGAGTTCTTCCACAATCTGATACTACTCTACCTTTACAACATTTTAACATCATTCAACTTTACTTTGTGTTCCATCCAAATTGGATCACTTACCAAACATAAGTGCCCCTTGCTTTCCTGCCATTACTGTTTCTTGTGCTTGGAACCTGTTATCCCCTCTCCCCCAAAACATACCCATACACACATACACGCACACGCACACACATATACATATATGCACACACATATACATATATACACACACCCATACACCCCCATATTGGTAGACTTCCTACCTGTTGTTTATAGCTTAAGAACTCAGATGCTGCTTTCTCTAGGAAACTTTCCATAATCTCTCTCTGCTCTCCCTCCTTGAAATTCAAGTCTTCCCGACTCAGAGGCCAGATCTTTGTCAATACTCCATGTAGCCTCTTAAATACATTGACACTGCATTTAGCTTCTAATTGTATGGATGGGGTCTCACTCAGCACAGCAGTAATCCTTTTTACTCCATTTTATCATTATGACCCCCAATGCCCTGGCAACCACGTTGAAAGGACCCACACTTGGCATTGATCGTGGCACCATTTATTCCTGTGTGGGAGTCTTCTAGTATGGGAAGGTAGAGATCACTACTAATGATCAAGGAAAAAGGACCGCTCTAAGCCATATTGCTTTCGCCGATACAGAACACTTGATTGGTGATATTACAAAGAATCAAGTTTCCATGAACCCCGCCAAAAGAGTCTTTGATGCCAAGCATCTGATTGGTTATAGATTTGATGATGCAGTCGTGCAGACATATGTAAAGCATTGGCTTTTCACAGTGGTGAATGATATAGGCAGGACTAAGGTTCAAGTGGAGAACAAAAAGTTCCTATCCTAAAGAAATATCTTCTGTGGTCTTGGAGTAGGTGAAAAAAATTACCGAAGCTTACCTTTGAAGAACTCACAAATACTGTCACAACAGTACCAGCCTACTTCGGTGTTCCCCATCATCAGGCCACCAAAGATGCTGGAACTATGGCTAGTCTCAGTGTGCTCTGAATCATCAGTGAGCCAACTGCTGCTGCTTTTGCTTATGGCTTTGACAAAAAGGTTGATGCCAAGAGAAACGTGTTAATCTTTGACCTCGGAGGTGGCACTTTCGATTTCTTCATTCTTTACTATTGAAGATGGAACCTTTGAAATCAAGTCCACATCTGGGGAGGACTTTGGCAATCTCCTAGTCAACGATTTCATTTCTAAGTTCAAGCAAAAGTGCAAGAAGGAAATCAGTGAGGACAAGAGGTCCATCTGCCAACTGTGCAGCATTTGTGAATGTGCAAAGCATACCCTCTCTTCCAGTAAGGCCAGTACTGAATTTGGCTCCCTCTATGAAAATATTAACTTGTATACTTCTGTCACCCATGCCTGTTTTGAAGAGCTGAATGCTGACCTCTCGTGGCACATTGGACCCTGTGGAAAAGGCCCTAAGGGATGCCAAACTAGATAAAATAACGGATTTATGACATTGTCTTGGTGGGTCCCTCAACTTGGATCCCCCAAATCCAGAAACTTCTGCAGGACCTCTTTAAAGAAACTCCACAAGAGCATCAGTTCTGATGAGGCTGTTTTCTGTGGTGCAGCTATCCAGGCTGCCATCTTGTCTGAAGATAAAATTGAGAATGTGCAGGACTTGCTGCTTTAGGACATCACTCTTGTTTCCCTTAGTGAAACTACTGGTGGAGTTATGACAGTTTTGATCAAAGGCAATACCACCATTCCCATCAAGCAGACACAGACTTCTACCCCTACTTGGCACAATCATCCTGGTGTGCTCATTCAGGTTTATAAAGGTGAGAGAGCAGTGACAAAGGATAACAACCTTCTTGGCAACTTTGAGCTCACAAACATTCCCTTTTTCCCTAGGAGTGTTTCTCAGATTGAAGTAAAATTTGACATTAATGCAAATGGCAACCTCAGTTTGTCTGCTGTGGATAAGAACACAGACAAGGAGAGTAAGATCACTATCACCAATGATAATGGTTATTTGAGCAAAGAAGACATTGAGTATATGGTCCAGGAAGCTGAGAAATACAAGGCTTAAGATGAGAAGCAGAGAGACAAGGTTTCCTCCAAGAACTCTCTTGAATCTTGCACTTTCAACATAACTACTGTAGAAGATGAAAATCTCTAAGGCAGAATCGATCACGAAGATCCTTGACAAACAGAAGATCCCATGACAAATGTAATGAAATAGCTGAATAAGAACCAGACTGCTGAGAAGGAAGAATTTGAACATTAACAAAAAGAATTGGACGTCTGCAACCCTATATATTAAGCTGTACCAGAGTGCAGTGGTCATGCCATACCTGGTGGGTTCCTTGGGGGTGGTGGAACAGCCTCATCTGGAGGAGCTTCTACTGGACCCACCATTGAAGAGGTCAACTAAATGCACCATTAGAAAGAGCATTTCATAATGACAGCTTTCCAAAAACCGAAGAACTTAAAATTTGTAGCCAAGGCAGGGAGTGTCAATTTAAAAGTAACATTTAAGCTACTGTGTAAATCTGGGCACTCAATGTTTGAGTATGAGTAGAGAGAGAAAATGAACAAAATTGTACTTTATCTGTTATGTATATAAGTGGAAATTGCAGTTCTTGTCCTAGGAAATAAAATCTATTTAAAATTGGCACCATAAAAAAATAATAAAAAATTTGTATGGATGTCATCTGGGGAGACGCCATAAATATTGCAACAACATGACAATACTTTCGCTTAAGTAGATTTATAAAGGAAGGAATAAGGGATCAAAATAGGTATTTATTCATTTTTGCAATTGTTTCTAGCAGTGTCTAGCAACAAGAAAGCATTTAAGACTTAGAATTCTAAACTGACTAAACTGTTTTTCTACAGAGTATTTTATAGAACACTAATAACATTTTAATCTTAATTAGTTGTTTAACTTGAATAATACTTGGATAATTAAATATATTTTCAGTTATCTACTTTCATCTTAATTATAATAGCAAATGTAAAATAGAAAAGCATAGCTCTATATTTATCCTGCTAGATTATACTCTTTCTAGCTTGTTCATGCATAGTTGTAGGGATAGGATTTTTTCCTCTCAGGACTGCTTTATCTGGATCTTAGAAATTTTGGTGTGTTTTTTAATCATTATAATTTTCTTTCACATAATTAGTAATCGTTTCTATAATTCTTAGACCCACTCATTTTTTAGGATTTAATTAAGTTTCCATTTGGGTCTATGTCTTTTGTTTTTGCTTCCTGAAATGATTACTGTTTTTATTTTGTTATGGTCCTCAAAGGATGTATTTCCATTTGTTTGCAATATCTCTGTGCCCTAATACATGTTAAGTTTTTATTAATCTTCTGTGTTGAGGAATACATATATTCTTTAGCAGTCTCTTTTTAAGACATGATTTATCTTTTAGTGCTAGTTTCCTCAGCCATTTATTAAATTCTGTATTTCTTTTTTTGTTTGTCTTTCCTTTAGACTTCTCCAAAACTAAGAAAGGGATGATGAAATCTCTTGCCACTATTGTATTACTCTCTCTGCATCTTCTTGTAGTCCAGTTGATTTGTCCTTTATAAATTTAGATGCTAAAGTATTTGGACTATATAAGTTTAATATTAATATTAGCTTGTCTTCTGTGGTTCAATTCAGTATTATATAATTTTATTTTTAAAAAATCTCTTTAATAATTTGTTAATATTTATTTTTGCTTTGTTTGATAGCACGATTGCAACTTCTGCTTTTTCGGATTCACTTGATGCTTAGCAAATTTTCCTCTCATTTTTTCATTTTTATTCTGTGTATGTCTTTGTTTTTAATGTATATCTTGTAAGCAACGATTGTGAATTTTGTTTTCTTATCCAATCTGTCACTCTTTGTCGTATTGGGATGGTTTAATTAATTTACATTTAAAGTTGAGAGTTAAGTTTATATTTTTCTCCATTGTCTCTATATTATGCCCCACACCATTAGCATTTTTTCCCTCCTTCTTGTGTAAAACACAGTACTATGTCTTTTTAGTTTTTTTAGCTTAGCCTTTTTTAAGGCTCCTGTCTCCCCACTGGTTCTCTCCTCCTTATCCTCTGTATCCCTTTCTCTCCCCACTTGTTACCCCATTTTGTGACTCTATTTGTTAGTCTCGTTTACTTCAGGTTTGTAGTTTTGCTTAATTAGTTCCTTTTCTTTTTCTTCTTTTTATCTTTTTAATTCTATTTAAAGTATCTAATTTATTTAATTCTCTCTTATCACGTCAGTTAAGTAGTTAAGTAACATCTCCCTTCCTCTTCTCCCTCTCCTGTTTTGTTAGTTTTTAAAATTTCATTTTCCCTGCCTTTTTCTAAAAAGGTTTTTCCCTCATTCTCTTCATTATTTCTCTTCCTTTTCTGTCTATTCTAGCCTTTTATTTTCTGATTCATATCCCTTATGCATACTTAGTCCTCCTTTAGCCTCTGTGTTCCTCGTAGAACTAGAGCTTCTTAAGGTACATATTTTGGGTTCTCTCTTTTAAAGAATGTCAATGTTACTGTTTTGTAGATCTTTCTCTGTTGACTCTTTTTTTTTTCTGTTGTGATTCACTCTTAGAAGTACCAATTCCTACAGGTGATAAAGAGAATGTTGGAGTCAGGAAGACCTGACTTCAAATATGACCTCAGGTAGTAACTAGCCGTGTAACCCTGGGCAAGTCACTTAACTTCTGTTTCAGTTTCTTCTACTATAAAATATGGGGATAATAATAGCACCTACCTCCCAGGTTTGTTGTGAGGATCAAATGAGATACGAATTTTAAAGTACTTAGGATAGTGCCTGGCACATAATAGGTGTTGTGTGTTGTTGTTTACTCATTTCAGTGGTGTCTGACTTTTTGTGACCCCATTTGAGGTTTTCTTGGCAAAGATACAGGAGTGGTTTTCCCATTTCCTTCTCTAGCTCATTTTACAGATGAGGAAACTGAGGCAAACAGGGTGACTTGCCCAGGGTCACACTGTTAGTAAACGTCTGAGGCCAGATTTGAATTCAGATCTTCCTGACTCCAGGCCATCTGCTCTATCCATTGTACCACCTACCTGCCCCTAGGTGTTATACAAATGTTAGCTGCTAGTATTATTATTATTATCATTATCATTATTGTTATTACTACTACTACTACCACTGCTACTGTAATGATGGTGATGATGATGATGTCAGTGTCCTTGATTGTGCAGTTCATTATTAAGGGGAGAGCATCATTTGCTCTCACCTTGGTTATTTTTATCCCCATTTGCCTTAAAATTTCCTCCCTAGGTCCATGCCCTTCAACTTTTCTGGATGTCATTTGCCCCCAGGAACTCTGATTCACCTTCTCCTGAGATAAGATGAGTGGTTTCTCTAAGTAGTAAATATAGATTATATCCATTGTAAAGTCTTCTTTTCACTTTAGAAATTAGGAAATTAATCATTGGTACCCCCTCTTACTACTTAAACAGAATTTCTTTCTTTGTTTCTCCATATTTTAATCCTTTTGCCTGTTATTCTCTAGGAGAGTCTCTTCTTTCTGAGACACTACAGGAGTTACTTCCTTTTTATTGGTAGCCTTTGACTTATTAGGATACATCTCATGTGTTCTGCTTTACCTTTTTGCGCCATTTCACTCCCCCCGCCACCCCCTTTATGTGCTCTTCCGTTCTGTTATTTAGTTCCATACGGTGAACGTTTATTTATCTTGTAGTGGGGGTGTTGGGAGGTTTAGTCTATAATATTTCAGGCCTCTTTCTCCACCATCACTTCTATCTGACTTTTGCTTTTCCTCTTGTCTCCTACACTTTTAGAAAGAAATCTCTTAATATGGTCTCTCTGATGTTATTTTGTTGTTCTTGGTTACTGTATTTATTTACTTGCATATATGTTGTCTGGGTTGTTTGAAAAACTGATGATTTGTTCAGGGTTTGGTTTTCTTCTTAAGAATACTTCAACATCCATCTTTTTTCATTTAGGTTTCAGTTTGTAGGCTTGTATTTTGGACCCAGTTGCTCTTCAGAATATATTGTTTCATTCTCTCCTGTGGGTGCAGAATAGTCTTGTGTTATTCGTATTTCCTTTTTATTTGAAGGTCTTTTTCCTTGTTTGCGGAATTTTTATTTGCCATTGGAATTAATAAATTTAATTACTTCTTAGGGTTTGTAACAGATTTTTTTTTATAATGGAAGCAATCTGTGGATTCTTTTGAATGGCACTTTGTTTTCTGTGTTCAGAAATTCTGGGGATTTCTTTTGTATTATTTGCTTTATGGTATTCAAATATTTTGACTTATGATGTTCTGGGAGACCTGTAATCCTGAAGTTATGTCAACACATCCTATTTTTCAGATCCATTATGTTCTGCTTCTACAGAGATGATATTTTAATGTTATTGTTTTCTGTTTCTGTACTTCCAGACTGACCTTCATTTCAATGTATTTATATTTTGGTTTTCTTTTGTTTGGTGAGATTTGCCACTGTGGATTCAAGTTTTTCTGGTCTGCCAATTATTTTTATTTTGTGTGATAGAAATTATTGCCTTCCCAATTCTTATTTCTCTTTTAAACTATTGAGGAATATCATCCTTTGGTTCCATGCTCTTTTGGGAATCCATAGGATCAGGTGTTGATTCATTTTCCTTTGTCTTGCAATATTTATTGATAGATGTCTGGATTCTTTAAATTGATCTGGAGGCCATATTCCCTTCTGTTATTAATAGCTTCCCTGTTGGTTTATGTACTTATGGTCAAGGTTTTTAATTGAATTTTCTTTCTCCTGAGAACTTTTTAGTGATTTCAGTCTTTTTCCCATATATTCCCCTATTGCTCCCTTTTTTCACTTCTCACCCTTTGATGCTTGTTTCTCTGAAGGCTGGATCTAAAAGCCCTCTCAGCCTTCTCTTACGCTAGGCAGTTCATGTTTAACTAGCCTCAGTCTCTGCCCAAGGTGATTTTTGGGGTGAACAGCATTGGCCTCAGCCTGATGCTCCGCTCTTTCTCTTGTGCTTAGTGGAGTGCCATGCAACAACATAGACTGCCAGAACTTGGTGGGCTGTTGGGGAGAGGGTACTGGCTGAGTTAGGGATTAGGACAGACCAGGTAGGAGGCAAAATTAAAATAGGCTAAACTTCTTTGGGCTGCAGATAGGTTTTTAGGAACTCACTTTCTAAGTAAAGATATAATTAATGATTAAACTATTTTGCAAATAAATCATATTTTTAAAAAAGAAATTTCAATTAATGTCAATTAATTAAACTTATTTAAAATTTTTATTTATCATGGAGTCACATTAATATTAAAAAAAAATACTTTGCTAAATAGTGCAAGTTTTAACCGAAAACACAGCAAAAAGATATAACTCTCACTCCTCTCAAACCAGAGATAGACTGATGATATAGTTGGTTGCCTGAGGGTCCCCTGACAAACATGAAAAAGTGCACAGTGGCAACCTGCCTGCCAGGTTGCATAACAGGCACAGTGGTATTAGTGGAAGTCAGGTTAAGCCAGGCACAGACAAAGCACTCATTACATCTCTACTTTCCTTAATATCCTCTACATTTTTTGCTGGCCATCTGAAATCCTTTGGTGGGCTGCAAGCAGCCTGTGGGCCATATGTTGTGCGGGTCTGGGTTAGGAATTAGTCTTCTCTACTGTTTACTGAACTGTTATCTCATTAAGGCTTTTGGTGTTTAAATCTAGACCTTGGAGACTGCTGAAATTGCTTTATCTCTTGCATATGTCTATTGTTAAGAGGTTTGAGAGGTTATGAAGATAAAAGAAAATATCAATTTCTCTATCTTGTTTGATGAAGTGAATTATTACTGATCAACTGATGAAATAATCATTAAGTTACAATATACAGTAACTACCTGCACCCTGAATTATCCACTCAGTTGCTAAGTCTTGTCAGTTCCACAATAGTGCTCACATCCAGACTTGTAGTTCAGGACCTCATCACCTCTTAACTAGATCAAGTCTCTTCCAATTCTAAACTATCCTTGTGTCAATCAGCAATCATATTTAAGTACTTACTATGAGCCAGGCACTGTGCTAAGTTCTGGAGATACAAAGAAAGGCAAAAACAGTCCCTGCCATAACAAATAACTTATAAATAACTAGAGGGGTGTGTGTGTGTGTGTGTGTGTGTGTGTGTGTGTGTTTTAGATTGTAAATAATCTCACAGGGCAGGCCCTAGCAGCTGGGAGAACTGGGACTGGGAAACATTCTCCTAGAGAAGATGGGATTTGTGAGCTTAGTCTTGAAGAAGTCAGAGAAACTGAGAGGCCTAGGTGAAAAGGGAAAGCATTCCAATAAGGGGACTGTCAGCTAATGCAAAGGCATGGAGGCAGGAAGTAGAATATGGTATTTGAGGAACAAGTAGGCCCTTGTAGCTGGTTCAAAGAGAGGAGAGGGGCAGGGAAGGAGGTAAAATGTGAGAAGAATAGAAAGGTAGCAGTGGGTTAGATTGTGAAGAGCTTTAAATGACAAAAGACTTTATTTCTTATCTTGGAGGTATTAGACAGCCACCACTATAGTTTACAGCATCGGGAGATGAAGTAGTCAGACCTACCCTTTGGGAGAATCTGGCCACATTATAGAGGATGGATTGGAGAAAGAGACTTGAAGCAGGGAGACCAATAAGGTTATAGCAGTAATCCAGGTGAGATGTGATTATGGGCTGAACTAGGGTGGTAGCTGTGGGAGTGGAGAGAAGGGGACACAGAGGAGAGGTTGTAGTGATTTTCCTTAAGGGAAGATCTAAGCATGTCACACACCCCTTCTTAATCTTCTGTGGCTTCCCCTTACTTCCACATAAGCTCCTCTGTTTGGCTTTCGCAACCTTTTACAATTTGGCCCTAACTCGTCTATCTAGCTTCATTATGTTTTATTCTCCTTATCCCATGCTGCAATCCAGCCAAATTGGCCTTCTCTCTGTTCTCTATATATGAGCATTCTGTCTCCTGTTTCTGATTGCATTTCCTCCTCACCTCTACCTCATAGACTCCCACTCTTCCTTCTAGACTCAGGCCAAATGCCACCTGCTTTATAAAACTTTTTGTTACAGCTCTCAATTTGCTAGTGCTGCTCTCCTTTTTTATTATACACACACACACACACATATATACATGTATATATAAATTTACTATTGTCTCTACAATAGAATTTAAGCTTCTTGAGGGCCAAAATTTGTTTCATTTTTTTTGTTTTTATACCCTTAATGCCTAGCACAGTGCCTGGCATGTAGTAGGAACTTAATAAATTCTTAACAAAAAAATTAATCCACTGTAGAATTTATTGAGTTCATAATTAGAAAGTCACGTCTGTACAAAATGGAACTCATGCTATCCTTAAGCACTGGGCTAGAGGTGAGGGAGGGGTTGGGAAGCAGTTACTGGTCTTGTTTACCTTTGTTTTCAAAGAGGACCAATGACATCATGGGGTGATGTCCTTTCAGGGAGATGCAAAGGCTAGAGATACTGGCAGCCCCCTGTAAACCCTCCCCATTGCTCTCACCTCAAGGGTCAGAGGCATGGCCATGCAAGAGACCCTGGCTTGGCTTTGGTCACAGACTGAAACAGATCCCAGATCTGGGCTGGGCTGGGCAAAATGAGGGTTGAGGGAAATCGGGGTCCCTGAGGGCTTAGGGAGCCCCAGGGGCTACTCTATTCATTCTAAGTATGATTTATCAATTATAGTTTCTGTTAAAATATAATCAGTTTCATTTTTGTGTACTGTTATTCAGGGCTTTCCATATCTTGCACCTTTTGATTCTTTTCCTGAATAAAATATTCATGCTATATAAATGTGAGAATTTCTGTATAATTACACAAGGCTTCGACCTCTCTTATGCTCAGCTCCAAAACTATATTTTTCAACATGTTTTTCACCAGTTTCACCTATGGCCATCAAAGAGGACATTCAAATAAAAAAAATTCTTTGATACTTCCTATTGACAATATTTATATGACTTAAGATTGTACATTTTTATTTCTATCTCAATTCCCAAGCTCCAGACCCACGTGTAAGTAGTCTACAGGACAATTCAGTTAAAGTCCTACCAGCATTTCAGACTCTGCATGTCTAAACTGACTTCAACCTAGGTTGGTCCTTAAATAAAGGATTATAATTTAGATTATAAACTCATAGAGGGCAGTATTAGGTAATATTAATTTTTTATAATTCTTTAATTTGGATAAATTGATAGTTTAAAATAATGTAACTTTTAAAAGTTGTACTGTAAAATTCAAATAATTTTGTTAGTATAGTTTCTGTATGGTGTAACTTAGAAATAAAGTAATAGGACAGTATTTTGTCTCTGGTTTTCTTTTTGTTATGTAGACTATCAACAATGACTGCTGAAGAAACAGTAAATGTGAAAGAGGTTGAAATTATCAAGTTAATCTTAGACTTTCTGAACTCAAAGAAACTTCACATCAGTATGTTGGCTCTTGAGAAGGAAAGTGGAGTCATAAATGGCCTGTTTTCAGATGATATGCTTTTTCTGAGGTATGTCTCCATTAATCTCTCAGATTTTAATCTTCATCAAAGAAATATTTTAAGAATTACTGAATTTATAGGCATGAAGCATTAATTCATTGTCATAGAATGTTAAATGCAGAAAGGGCCTTAGAGATAATTTAACTCATTTTACAGATGATGAAATTTAAGATTTAGAGAGGTAAAGCTTACAATTGTTGTTTAGGGTAACAGTAAGCTAGATGAAACTTAAACCCAAATTGAAATCTGGTATGTTCTTTCTTCTTGTACTACGCTGCCTATTTTCTCATGTTATGGTAGATACTATTGAAGGATACATGCATGCCTAACAGTAAAATCATTACTGTGTTGCTGTTTGTTGGTGTCTAATAGATGGCTTCCATAGGCCTTTTGGACATAATTTTATTATAATATGGTACAGTAATTGATATTCATAATGACTTCCAGTATCAAAGAAAATTTACAGTTTTTTCTAAGGCATATAAGATTACAATATATTTTATAAAGATTTTTTTATGCAAAATGGTTTTCCTTAATGGAGAAAACTTTGCTATTGAAGATGATTTCTTCTTTGAGGATAACGGATGATAACAGCCAACATTTAGAGGGCACTTTTAAGTTTTGTAAACACCTGTGGTAAACTTAACAGGAGGACTTGGACAAGAGGCATACAGACGTGGATGGATTACAATCTGTAATGGAGGGAATATCCACATTGTTATCACAAAACCATTTGGGTTGAATTAGAGCAAAATGCTTTTACCTACATTATGTCATTTGATCATTTAGCCAATATGTGGAAAATCTATGTAAGCTCTATCTAATGGTTGTATCTGTTCTGGAACTTAAGGGAAAGATATCTCTAGTAATCATGAAGTCCAGGCTTTATTTTTAAAAGCCAAATTGCTTTGTAGCTTTGGAAGAACAGCATAGCTACATAACCACGAAACCAGAGTCAGATTCAGGTCAAAAATAAGTGTGTCTTGTGTCTTGAATTGAATGTAAAAAGAGAGTTATAATTCTACATTAAAACGGACTTTCTGCTTTGTATACATCCTATTTGGGACTCCTTTGGTCTCATTTTCCTCAATCTCAAAGATCCCATGTTCCCAGTCAGCTGTCTTTTAAGAGATTTGATTCAAAAACACATGGTACTTTGTAGCTTGAAAACTTAGCCGTGGATTGTCCTTCCTAAGGAACAAACGGTACTTTAAATAGCTTTATTATATTAGCAAATTTTTCTACTAAGATTTATTTGTATTTTCATATATTTTCCGGCATCAACACTGCCTAAGCTCAGGGAGACTAGTTAAAGGGGCAGTTCAGTAACCTTTGCCAAGGTAATCAACAACTGTGTGGTCCTTTTCCTGTGAAGCACTGATTCTCAAGCAATGTCCCCACGTAGAGGCAGGAAGATGAGGAGACTTAAATCCCTGGGAACCCTTTGCCAGCATCTAAGTGGATAGGCATCAGAGATACATAGGTCAAAGGTTTAGAAGGATAGAATATTGCAAGTCTCAAATAAGTAAGAGAATGTGTTTCACAGACTTGCTGGGTTGGCAGAAAATAAGATTATATTTCTAAAGATCTTTAGGCTCACAAGTATCTTAAACTGTGTCCCAGCAATTGCCTCCTCAGAAGATGTCAAGATAACAATTGTTTATGTGCTTCTCTGAGTTGAGGTATTAACTGAGCCACTCAATACCAGTGCAACCTGTGGCAAGTCTTTTTAATAGCACTGAATCTCCTAGGGGGCATCTCTATGGCAGAGGTTGAACCTTAGTTGAAGGGCATCTGTTGGTAAGTGGGGACAGGCTACTAGCTTTCTCTCATGTCCTTAGGCTGGGTTAAGCATAGGACATCTGGATATGGTTTCATGTACAATTGGGCACAGATGCACAGAACAAGTGGGAATTATCTGATACCTAAATATATTCTAATTCAGTTCAAAGCATTTATTAAATGCCTGCTTTGTCAGAACATCATTAGACATGGATGAGACATGAAGTTTAGATGAAACATGAAAGCAGGTTCCTGCTTTCATGGAGTTTACATTCTGCCAGAGGGATATGACATACACAGATAATAGTTATAATACAAAATAATACATAAATCCATAAACGAAGTGCAGAGTCCTAAGAACATAATAAGTACATTGGAAGCAGCTATTACTAAAGGATTATTAGTAAGAATTAATATTCCCATAGTTTATGATCTTTTGGAAGTGCTCAGATTTAAAAATTATTGTGAAAAGACTTAGGCTTCAACTTCTTTTAGCAAAAGAAATGCCAATCCTATTATCTGGCTTAGCAGAGTATTAACTTCATAAAGCCATCTTGTCACTTTCCCTATTTTTAAATATTGCAAGTGAAATTTGTAAATGTTGATTACTAAGCTAAATATGTGGATGTTTAATTTTTTAAAAAATTCATATAGACAGCTAATCCTTGATGGCCAGTGGGATGAAGTTCTTCAATTCATTCAACCCCTAGAATGTATGGAAAAATTTGACACAAAAAGGTAAGATTTCATTTAAAGTTTTACAATTTATCTTTGCTAGTTATTTAGCATCCTCAAATCACTCCCTCCTTCCCCCACTCACCCCCAAATAGGATTAGACTTATTCTAGAAATAAATCATACTACTTTTGAGTTTGAATATTCTTAGAGGACAAATATCATGCCTATTTTAAAATAATATTTTACCTTGTTTTGTACTATGCACATAAGAATGTTTAATCAATGATGTTGCTATCTAAAAATATAGCTTATTTCATAGTGCTCATCTAGAAAAGCTATTCTTTTATTCTAAGAAAGCTCATGGAATATTACTTAATTAAAATATTGTTTTATCCGAATCATAGAAAAGCATTCATTTCTTATTTTTATTTCTCAGTTGGCTGTTGCAAACCCATTTTAGGAAATGTCTTCTGAGAGAGGAAGATTATTCTCTTTCCTATTAAGGGCTAAGGGGTGCCTTGAACTTGTCTTTTTGAGTCGCCATATTTTTCAGAAACACTGGACCCAGAGCATGAAGGAGGCCCTGAATGTATCAAGGACGAAGCTCCCCCTGAGCTGACATAATTTGTTGTTGTACCCCAAGCTAGACTCCCTGTGTGTCCTTGGGAGGCAAGACAGGTGCCAGCCAGTTTGTGCCAGGCAGGGGTAATGCTTGTGCAGCCGGGGTCCTTTGCAGATAAGCAGACCCTCCTGTCTTCATAGTTTAGCAGTTCCCAAGGAAAAAGAATGAGGCTTTTGTCATCACCTTGCTTCTTCTCATGGGGAGTAGTCTTGTCTTTTTCCCACCTTTGCTTTTGGCCTTCCTCCCATATCATATCCCTTCCTGGTATCCATTCCTCCGTTTGTCCTACTATTATAAAAATATAAACTTTTGTAAAGACTGGGAACCTTTTGGATTGCACATGCATGTTCATTTCTCTTGTTAAATAAATCTGGTTTTCACATAAGTCTAGTGACATTGTGATTGCCTATTGATACTCCTTAGCATTTTCATAGGGTAGCAAAGAAATGCCTATATGCATAAGCTCAACCACATAGTCCCAAAAGTGAGCTTAGTTGAGAGGAAGATAGTTGAGCCAAGTCATCGTCACGTGAGGGTAAATATTACCCGTATAGTATCTTGTAAATAAAGGAGAAAGTAGTTTTTCTGAGCTTGAGTAAGATGGATAGCAGTATGACTTCAGGATTATAGACTGGTCAGCTATAAAGTTTTATCCTTAATTATGTAATACCTTCCTTTTTAGGAAGGGGCAGGTCACTAGCTTTAGTGTTAGAGCTGTGGGTTTATTTTATTGAATTGGGTTATGTGGGAGAAATCATTTCAACAAAATAATACCCATAAAAGGGAAGAGTAAAAGGATTAATGAATGATCTTAATGACCTGTTGCAATACTGTTTGAAAGGGATAGGTAAAAAAAGGGGTTGGACTCAAGGTTGAAGAAGAGCTAGCCTACTGGCAATTTTTTAAATAAAAGAGACAAAAAGATAAAGAGGAAAAAAGAACTTGGCATATATAGAGTAAGAAGACTATTATAAGAACAGGGATGGGAACAGGATACTTGGGGTATTATTTTGGGTTGCATACTTAGTCTGGTAGAAGACTCAACTTAGGGATTTTGTGCTAGATAATAAAGTAATAGAACCACGTAATCTATACTAAACACATCTTTTTTATGTGTTTTTGATTACTTGTAATTAAATAGCTATTATTTCTGAAATTACACTTTTCCCCTTTGTAATTACCAAGATGGTCTGAAAGTGGTGAAGGAAAGAAGTGTAATACTTGGAGCTATAAGCATCTCATGGTGGCAGCATTTTATATGAAGATTCCTTATTTTTTAGAGACCAAGGTTAGAGGCCGGCAACACCAATTTTAAAAGCAGTAGCAATACTGTTTTGTTTTTATTTTTTGTTGGCCGTTGCCATCTCTTGAGAGAACTTCTTTAACTGAAGAAAAATCTGGGCAAGAAGACAAGTAGGAGTATATAACTTTTGAAAAGAAAACAAATAGGAAATCTTTTTTTCTTTAAAGTGCTCGAAATTTTAAAAACTTAAAATTTTTTAGTAAGAGAAGTATCCTTTTCAAATTCTGCCCTATATTAACAGTTATAATTTTTAATAGTTTTTCCTCAGGTTCATGGTAATTTTTCTGAAAAGTCATTGTCTCATTCCCTCTTAGCAGTACTGCCATCTCTTGATAAAATAGGTCCCTATCAGACCTTGCTCATGCTTATAATGAAGAAAAAACAATGTTGTTTTTTAAACTCATTTGTAAGTTTTTAAGATATATTTTGTATTGCTTGACATTTTATGAGAAAACTTTTTATTTAGAGTTTATTTTGGAAATTAAAAGGGTTCTCCCTCAAGTGTGGTATTATGACTAACAATAGCAAGAATCACTGCAATAATTGATTAGGATTTGAGTATAAACAGAAATGTAGAGTATTTCTAAATTAAATTCAGTAAGTTTTAGGTACATTTTACTTATCAGGTATTTGTTTGAAAACCTATCCTTTAAATGCAAATCTTTTTAAAGAAATCATTACTCTATTTTTTTTTTAAAACATGGCTTCCATAGCTTCAGTAACTAGTTCCTTTTTTCATATTTGGGATAAGTAGATAGATGTTATCCAGGGTCGTTTTTATGATTTTTAGTGTGTCATACTTTATTTGTTTGCAGGTTTCGCTATATCATCCTGAAACAAAAATTTTTAGAAGCCCTGTGTGTAAACAATGCAATGTCAGCCGAAGACGAACCACAGCATGTAAGACTTTTATTTCTGAAGGTTTGCTCCATGATCTTATCTTTTGGGGTTTTGATCATTAAAGCAAAGTATTAGTAGCATCAGTTTTAATACCCTCCAACATTTTTCTGAAGTGGTACCTATAACCTGCTAAAAAGTTTAAGTCAAGATTATGCCAGTTTCTGTAGTGATTTTTGTTAAAGATAGATTCATTAGATGGTTTAACAAATATTTGTTAAGTGCTTAGTATATGTAAGGCACTGAAGATTCAAAGATAAAAAATGAAACTATACTTACCCTTAATGTCTGTAAAAGATATATACAAATGATGCAACATATAATCGGTGCTATGAAAGTAGCATAAATAACATGCTATACAAGTTCATAGATAGAAAGGTCACTTCTAAGGTGATCAAGGTAGACTTCTTGAGGAAGGTAGTATTTGAGGTAGGTTGATGATGTGTAGAATTTCTATTAGTGGAGGGAGGAGGTGTCATAGGGTGAAGGAATGAGATGAACAAAGGTTCAAAGGTCAAGGGAAAACCCCGGACATATTTAGGGAATGATAAATAGTTCTATTTGACTGGAGTGTGGTGTACATTAAAGGGAAGCCAGTGGTTAGGGTCACATTGTAGTGATCTTGAATACCAGACAAAGGAACTAGGACTTAATTTGGTAGACAATGGAGATCACCTGGAACATTTTTAGGAATAGTGTGACATAATCAGAACTATGGTTTAGGAAGATAATCTGTTGGCCATGTGTGGGATGAATTTTGGGGGAGGAAGGCTAGAAGTCATTGACTTTCATTATGTCATACCTGGATTGTTACATTAGCTTCTGTATTCTCTGTGTTATTCCCTCTTCATCCTGTATGCTACTAGCAGATTAATTTTTTTTTAGTGCTTTGCTTCATCATCTTATTCTTCTACTCCAAAACCTTCAGTTGTTTTCTTTTCCCTACAAGACAGAAGCCAAATTTCTTAATCTTCTCAAAGAGGCAGCTAAGTGGTACAGTGGATGTGGCTTTGAACTTGGACTCAGGAATATCTGGGTTCAAATTTAGCCCCAGAAACTTACTGTAAGCACTGTATGACTCTGGGCAAGTCAGCTAACCTCTGCCTCAGTTTCCTCAACTGTAAAATAATAGTACCTACCTCCTAGGTTTGTTGTGAGGATCCAGTGAGGTTACATTTGTACAGTGCTTTGTAAACCTTACAGCAGTATATAAATGCTAGCTGTTAATTATTATTAATCTAACATTCAAGGTCTGCTATAATATGACTCTTACTTTTAATGTATTATCTCTTACTACCTCCCTACACGAACTATTTACTTCAGCTAAATTTCCCCTCTCATTTTATCTCAAACATCTCTTATGCTCTGCCCAATTTTTACCGCTTGTTATACTGTCCTCCATCTTATGGAAATTCTATCCATAGGGGATTTTATATTTTATAGAAATTTCATTCTGTTTTAATGATATTTCTATTAATAAATTTATCTTAAAATAAAAAAAGGTCCCTGAAAACGTTTGAGCAGCACAGAAGAGAATTGCAAATGGTTTCATATGCAACTGTTTAATTGTATTATTTACCATCTCTTAGAAGAAAGAAAGGCTCTATCTTTTAATCATATCAATGTAATATCTGAATTTTGTGTTCATTGACAGTTGTAGTCAGTGTGTCATTCCTCTGTGTCACTTCATATCTTTGAACATTTCATATGGTTCTTTATAGCCATTGTTCCATAACTGTGCAATGATATTCCATTACAGTCTATTGCTATTTAAAATAGTGCTGCTATGAGCTTTCAAAAAAATAGGTAGGAGTTTGATTTTGAAAATTTCTTTAGGGTATAAACAGAAAAATAGAATAAAGGACTTAAAATTTTCATCTTTTATCATCTTCCAATTGATGAATATAGAACAGTAACTCTGAGCTGTGCTCATTTGTGTTTCTCTGTTGATTATTGATATTGAACTCTTTTCCCAGTCTGTTTATGTTGCTTTCAAAAGGTATTCCTTTAAACTCATGATAGAAAGAGCTATCTACATCCAGAGAAAGAACTACAGAGTTTGAATGCAGATCTCTCCTTTTTTTTTTTCCTCTTTTTTGGGGGGGGTTTTGTTTCTTCCTTCTCATGACCCATTCAATTGGTCGTGATTCTTCTTTACAACATAACTATTGTGTAAATAAGTTTAATGAGAAGCTATATGTAGAAGATATATTGGATTCCATGCCGTCTTGTGGGAGAGGGAGAAGAAAATCTGGATCTCAAAAACATGCGGAACTGAGTGTTGTAAACTAAAAATAAAAAATTAAAAATCTTAATTAAAAAAAAAAGAATCCCAACACTAAGGAGACTCAGACAGTAACCGATGCAGATGGCAAGCTATGGACTCAGGAAAGAGGAGAGACAAAAAGATTGTATGTCACCAATAGTTTAGCATATGAGTGAGATGAAAGGAAAGTGATAGGGGAGGTTGAACTCAAAAGCCATCATTCTAATGTTTGTGAGGATCTGAATGGGTGTCTAGTTTAGTTTAGAAGATGTAAGACCAGAGTACACAGTGGGGTGTTCAAATGAATCTCTGATTTTATCAATTTGGAAGTTCCCTCCAACCATGCCGGTTTCAGTGCATTTGTACCTGTCCTTGCTGTGTGAATCTTAAACATGTCCTCTTATAAATTTACTCCAGGGGGTTCTTTCAACATATTATAGACCTTCTTCAATTTTTCCTGACATCACAAGGGTAATATCATTCTATTACTCTGCAAACCATTTCTCACCCTCACAATGTGACCAGGCCATCATTTCTTCCTATAATATAATTAATTCCTTGGTGCTGTCTTTCACTCCTGATCTTTTTCAGTGTTCCCCATAAGTTATATGTTGCAATTTGCTCACATTCACCATGTGACTTTCCATTGCCCTCTGTATAATACTCATTTTTAATTCTCTAGAAACAATGGTAGTTCATGTTATGATGCGATATGGCAACATGTGATAGGCTATTGATATTAAAAAGATAGGCTTTTGCTTTTGTGAAAAGCTTGGAGCCTTAAAGGAGTTTTGCTGTTTCCCAAAGACTGTTCAGTCTACCTTCCTCCTATTGAGCTCCAGACCTAATGTGTGTTATTTGTACTAGAAACACACCCTGTGGTATTTTAAAAAGTTCTGAGAGACATAATTTAATCATTTTACTAATAATGCCAGCATTTTAGTAAGAGGACGGTCATTTGGCCATTTCTCTTAGACCAAAGATTGCTCATGACGATGGGCTCACAGTTTATGTGCCTTTAGAAAAGTAGGTGTTCCTGAGGGTGGCAATCAACTCTGATTGGTTAACAGTTAATGAGAGAATGAATATTACCATGAGAGGATGGGCTATATTTTACAGTGAGGGTCTTGGGGTGTGTAACTTGGGTCACCCAAGTCTTGATCAGAGAGACATCAATTTCCGTATCACCGATCCGACCAAAGGGAAAATCCACATTTTCCCAGACCTGTCTGAGTGAACACAATAAGGAGGAATCCATTAGCCTATACTTAGAATTTCTTTTACTATCTTTGATTAGATCTCTGCCATCCTGGCTGGGGTAAGGCTTTTAAAAAGATTTCCCACACCCCTTGATTTCTGGATGAGGAAGTAGAAAAGGGGAAAAACCTGGGTCTGAATACAGCAATTAGTTATTAATCTCAGAGAGAAATAATAATTTCTCTCAGCACACTTCTGTACATACATGCATATGTAACATATACATCTACTGATGGACAGGCTCTCTAGGTTGCAATTCAGATGTAGATTTGTAATCTCAGCCGTAGACAGTTTGTCTTTTTGGTCTTTCTCATCTGTTTGCTGATAAGGTCAGATTCTTTTGAGTGATTATTTTTTCCCAAGAGGTTCTATAGTATTTTGGGATTTGATGCAATTATAACAATTTCATCTGTAAGTAGGAGTATCAGGACTCTCTATAGGGAATCTCTTTCAACTTGGACTCCATGTAGCATCTCCCCCATCACAATTATAGACACTTTTGTTTAGTATATACATATATCTCCCTGTTTTATGTTTTTGTTTGATGTATATGATTAGAAGGTTAAAAACAGTTATTTGTTATATCTTTTAAGGCATCTGGAATAACTTTTTAATGTATCGACAAGATACCTTGTTTAAAAATAGTCTATAAAGTGGCATTGTGTTCTTCCAAATCACATATTATTTTATAAACAAATTATAAAAGTGCAGTCTTTCCTGGTTTCCTTCAAGACTAAGCTGAAATCTCAACTTTTGCAAGACTCCTTTCTATACCCCCCTCCACCCACTCCACCCCCACTACCCTAGGCCTTCTCTCTGAGATTGCTTTCCTTTTATACCATTATAGATCTTGTATGTGCAGAGTTTATGTTTTCTCACCATTAGAATATAAATTCCTTGACATCAGGGATTGTCTCACTTTTTCTGTTCGTATCCCTAGTGCTTAGCAGAGTCTTAGTGCATGGTAAGCACTTAATAAATGATTCTTTAAAAAATCATTCATTTGTTTGTCTAACCATTATCTTATCCTCTCTAGATTTTCCTGTTCTACTTTATGTGATACCCAGTCAAAGGAAGCTCTCTGGATTTGCTTTCTTTGGCTCCTTTACCAGATTACCCTGGGGCTGCAACCAGGAGAGTCTCACATAGAGGGTGTAGAATCCCTCAGTAGGTTTATGCTCTTTATGTGTATGGGCTACCCACGCATCTCACAACTCCATTATCTGGTAATAGGAATAGATATGTGAGAAACATGCTCACTCTAGAAAGAACAATAGTCGTTGCGAAGCTAGTAAAGTTCTCATTTTATTTTGCATTTGCTTTACATTCCTGGTGAATAGGTAGCTCCCTAATGGAGTACGCTCGCTCAGACAAATGCAACACTTTTTATGCTGTTCCCAATTCAGATTTCCCCCCTTGCTTTCCATTGGCCAGATGCCCCCTCCTGAACCACCCACTTCATTTTCCCTTACTTGATATGTTCTCCCTCAAACAGCTCCTTAAGCATGCATGCAAGCTTCTGACTTTTTACCTGATCAGAAGCCTGGTTCTGCTAGATCACAGCTCTGATTAGAGCCAGTTACCTCTGATTTGTGTCCTGTTACCGCTCAAAGCTGGGGGTAGTTTTAATCCTGTGGAAACAGAATTCCTTCTTTTGTTTCTCACAGATACAAGTATCTGAGTGGCCATCTAGTCTGATTTAAGTAGTATAATTAGTTGAATAGTAAGCCAAAGTAAGCATTTAGCTATACATTACTTGAAATTTGTCATTCTTCACCTTTCGCTTTTCTTTTTTTATACACACACACGCACACACACGCACGCGTGTGCAATATACTTTTATCAAATTCATTCTTTATTTTTCAATTAAACTTTAATTAACAAGCACTTATTTTCTTTCACTTCGGCTTCTCACCCCACTGAAAAAAGACAGAGAAAGAAAAAGACACAATACTTGTAACAAAAATGTGTAGAAGGTAAAACAAATTCCTACTTTAGCCAATATATATTGGCCATGGCCAAACTTTTGTCTTATTCTGCATATTTAATCTGTAACCTTTCTGAGAAGCTTCATCACAATCCTTTGTGATCATGGTGGAACCCTGAGTTGATGAGAGTTAAACCTTTTCACAATGTTTTTATAGTATAAATTGTTATTCTGCCATTCACGCTGCATCATGTAAGTTTTCATTTACTCAAGTCCTCTGGATAAGAACAACTACTGCCTTTTTGCAAGATGTAGAACCAAAAAACTAATACTTTTTATCAGCTAGCCAAAACTGCCTCATTATTGACTCCCTGTTTCAAAGGCTCCATCTTTCATTAGTGAGGTCTATCTTACTACAGTCATCCTGCTAAAATGCCTGGTAATTCAACTTTTATTTTTTAAGATTTGGCAACTTTAAAATCCTACAAATAATCAAAAATCCTCAAGTTCTGCATACACATCCACACCCACCCACATACCCAGACCCAAATTTGTTAAGGTATTTTAGTACAGGTCAATCCTACTGCATGGCTTTAATCTTTCCTGTAGTTTAGAATTTAATGTGCACTGACTTCCATGAAGATTGTTATTTCGGGAGGCTTATATTGAAAATTTTGATCAGGGAGGTAGGGGGAGTAGAGTTTAGCAGCTCATATGAAAACTTATTTTTCATATAATATGATGTCTTGTGGCACTCTTATTTTTCCCTTTGTAGTTAAAAGATTACAAAGACAAGTTTGACAAAATCTTGTATTTGAAAAAGAAATTCTATCCTGTGTTTGTGATCCCATAGTAGTATCCTTTTTAAGAATGGTCAATTTTAGTATTTTTTCTTTGCAGTTGGAATTTACCATGCAAGAAGCTGTGCAGTGCCTCCACGCCTTAGAAGAGTACTGCCCTTCTAAAGATGACTATAGCAAACTCTGTCTGTTACTTACTTTGCCTCGCCTGACTAATCATGCAGAATTCAAGGACTGGAACCCCAGCACTGCACGAGTTCACTGTTTTGAAGAGGCTTGTGTTATGGTAGCAGAGTTCATCCCTGCTGACAGGAAGCTAAGTGAAGCTGGTTTTAAAGCAAGTAACAATCGTTTATTTCAGCTTGTAATGAAGGGACTACTTTATGAATGTTGTGTTGAATTTTGTCAGAGTAAAGCAACTGGAGAAGAAATCACAGAAAGTGAAGTACTTCTTGGCATTGACCTTTTATGTGGTAATGGTTGTGATGATTTGGACTTGAGTTTATTGTCATGGCTTCAAAATCTTCCACCTACTGTCTTCTCTTGTGCTTTTGAACAAAAGATGCTGAATATTCATGTTGACAAACTTTTGAAACCTACAAAAGCTGCATATGCTGATCTTCTTACTCCTCTTATCAGCAAGCTTTCCCCTTATCCTTCATCCCCAATGAGAAGGCCTCAGTCAGCCGATGCTTACATGACACGCTCTCTGAATCCTGCTTTAGACGGCTTAACTTGTGGTCTAACTAATCATGATAAGCGAATCTCAGATCTTGGAAACAAAACTTCTCCAATGTCACACTCCTTTGCTAATTTCCATTATCCAGGGGTACAAAACCTTAGTAGAAGTCTCATGCTTGAAAATACAGAATGTCATAGTATTTATGAAGAATCACCTGAACGGTAAGTATCTGTTTATAAAAATTGCTATGGGGTGATAGAAAACAATTGATGTTTGTGCAGAGTAAACCTCATAGTTATCTTTTAAAAAATTTAATTGTATTTTATTTTCATGAAGGTCTGATTTCTCTCCCTCCCAATTATTCCCTTCTCCCCTCTCATTGCAAAAGCAAGAAAAACAAAGACCCTTTTGAAAACATGGATAGTTAAGCAAAACAGCATGGCTATGTCGTCCGTCTGTCCCTCCCTTGGCCAAAAAGAAAAAGTCTCAGCCTGCACTCTGAATATGTCACCTCTTTAATTAGGAGCTGGGTGGTGTGTTTAATCATGAGTCTTCTGAAATTGTCATTGGTAATTGTGATCAAAGTTCCTAAGCATTTCAAAGTTGTTTGTCTTCACAATATTGTTCTTATTGTATAAATTATTCTCCTGATTCATTTCTTACAACCCTTCCCAAGTTTCTATGAAACTATCCCCTTCGTTATTTCTTATAGCACAATAGTATTCTGTTATTCTTACGTACCTATATTATTTATTCATACATTCCCCTTTTGATGGTATCTCCCCCCCAGTTCCCGGTTCTTTGTCACCATAAAAAAAACCCTACTGTAAATATTTTTGTACTTATGTCCCTTATGTTAGTACATAAGGTTTGCTATAGTACATACAAAAATATTTATAGTAGGGTTTCTTTTATATTTGATTTCTTTGAGATAAAGACCTAGTAGAAATATTGCTGGGTCAAAGGGCATGCACAGTTTAATTGCTTTTTGGGCATATTTACAGTTCTTGAGACTAGCAGTTAAGTCCTTACATTTTTAACCAAAATGGCTGGCATAGTGCCTGGCACACAGCAGAGGCTTAATAAAGGTTGGTTGATTGGTTAATATTTTTAAGTAACATTGGATAGAGTTGTTTAGAGGCATGGGAATAATAATAGTAATAGTGGACATTTATAGGACACTTTTAAGTTTGCAAAGAACTTTACGTATATTATCTCATTTGATCCCCACAATCATATAAGGTAGTTACGTAAGTATTGTTATCCTAATTTTGCAGATGAGAAAATTGACCCTCAGATTAAGTGACTTGCTCTTATGATGGAACAAGTCAGTGGTATTAAATTCAAATAGAAATGCATACCTGCAAGCATACTTTTGTTGTGATTGTTCAGTCATTTCAGTCATATCCAACTCTTCTTGATGCTATTTGGGGTTTTCTTGGCAAAGATGCTGGAGTAGTTTGCCGTTTCCTTCTCTAGTTCATTTTACAGATGAAGAAACTGAAGAAAATAGGGTTAATTGACTTGCCCAGGGTCACACAGCCACTAAGTGTCTTAGGCCAGATTTGAAATCAAGAATATGAGTCTTCCTGATTCCAGGTCTGGTAGTCCATCCACTGCAACACCTAGTTGCCCCTGCATATTGACTTAGAAAACTATGAGTTAATATTATGTTGGATTATATTTTTACATACTTTGTCACACATTTCCCAATTACATTTTAATCTGATATCTGATTTGGGCTGCTGTACTGGGGAGTTTAGCATGGGCCTTGAATTTGACACCTGGACTAAATAATTTCATAGGTTCTCCTCCAACTCTTAACATTTTTAAAGCAAGAAGTACTACATCCTGAAAACAGTGGCTACCTTAAAACAACATATAGAGTCTTCTTCCTTCCCTTTAATCCCATTTTCCCTCCCAGAAAAGAATGCTCTTTCCCCATACCATAATCTCTACCAGGCACTGATACCGTAAAGAGGGGAATCTGATCTATCATCAGATACATCTGTCCCAACTACTACCACAGCTGCCTCTAGAGCTACCTTTCCATGAGAAGAGTACGTACTGGGGAAGTAGAAGAAAGGAATAAGCATTTATTAAGCATATATTAAATATAATAAGCACATTATTATGTGCCAGGCACTGTACTAAGTACTTTATAAATAGTGGCACCCTAACATCTCAGATATGAAATGGAAGAGAGTCCTTAGTGGCAAACATGAGCACTCTTGACTTTTAAGCATGGTATTTTCTTGAAACTTCATCTTAAATGTATTCACTAAATGGTGACTATATACTCCTTTATCAGTAAGTACATTGGCAAAAGCTTTTTAAAAAATGTGTTGTCTTTGTGTATGCCATTAGTCAGCATTGAATCAAGTAGTAAAGTATGAAGTGACAAGAAATGAAGATTACTTATTTTATTAAATGAGTGGTGGTAAAGACCTGGAAAGCTTCTGTGTCATACCATATGGAGAAGGGAAGGGAATAAGCATTATGTACCACCTATTATATGCCAGGTACTGTCCTAAGTGCTTCACAAATATTATCTCATTTGATACTCACAACACATTGGAATGGAAGATTTGCTTAGTTGCCTTATTATTGCTAATGTATGTGTATTTTAGGAATTGAATATATTTAGTCTATCTTTAGTAAGTAGTTTTCTCAATTGCTTTCAGGCACTTAAATACTATTTCATCTCCTAAACTGCATATTATGTGCCCTAAGCATAAACATTAGCAGAAATCAATTCCTTCGTCTTTTTAAATTCAGTGATTAATTTATATTTTGGCTATTTCATAGGTTTATATTCCTGTTTTCCCACTTAATTTCTAAATTCATTATTCTCCCCTTAATGGCTAACATCTACATAATCTTTAGATTTTGCAAAGTACTCTGCATAATTTGTCTCATTTGATCCTCACGATAAACTTGTAAGGTAGGTTCAATTATAATTCCCATTTTATAGATGAAGAAACTGAGCCTCAGAGGGATTAAGTGATTTGCTTAAAGTCATATAATTAGTGTCTAAGGTAGAATTGGAAGTCAGGGCTTCCCAACACTTATCTAATCCATTTAGCTAACTAGCTACCTCATTCAGAGAATGATAAATAATAAAATGAAGCCTTATTTTAAAAATTTGGGTATTAATATACCCCTCACAATAAAATAGTATTTATATTCAGTTCATAATGGTTCATAGTACAAGGACTTTAAAAAATGAAGTATTTATTAAGTGGTTACTATGTGGAAAGCATTGTGCTAAGTATTGGAGTTAAAAATACAGGGTGTTCCTAAAGTCTGGACACGTAGGCAAAAATGCGTATTTTCAAGAAATGAAATGAATGAAATTTTCAACAACATTTTATTTAATTGTAATATTAACAAATAACATCTTCAATATGATTTCCATCATTTGTGATGCAAAGGTTGATGCGCTTTGCAAGATTCACGTTGAACTTGATGCAATAACTCCACATTGCCATCAATTTTAGCACATTCACTCTTTATGTGTTAAATCAAGTGTGTTGCATCTGTGATATTCATTGAGTACACCTTCTCCTTTAGCATACCCCAGAAAAAGAAGTAGCTGAACAACACAGAGTCTTCGGTGAAATGGTTAATGAGGTTTCCTATGTGTCCAGACTTTAGGGACATCCTGTAGAAAAGGAGCTCACGTTGTCATAGGGGAGACAACACACATGAAGTTTTCAGCTGCAAATCAGATGGAAAAGGTCATCTGATACTTAGGGAGTAGCAGCAAAGCAGATGGTAATGCCTTTTCTTTAATGTCACTTGCACTGATAAAATCACAGCAGTTTCTGATGTGGAGCCATTGGACCATGCCAAGGACTTTGGAGGCAGGAACTTTGCCTGGTTCTTGAGAAGCTAAGGCTGCAGAACCCACAGGAGCAGTTGCCAGCCTACATTTCCACAGAGTTGCTTTCCAAGATGATCGCTATGGGCTCTAGGCTGGTAGCATTGCTATTCTGAAAGTTTTTGGGTTTAGGGTCCTGAGCTGCCTCCATCATGGTCAGACGAGAGATAGTTTTTATGGTGCTAGTGATAGTTTGACTTACCTGACACATGCTGCCTCCTGTCTTTCCCTCAGGGTGTCTTGCTGTTTTTGCTAGGCAGGCTTGCCTACCCTGTGAGTAGAAGTTGGTTGGGAAGTCTGGCCCATTATCCACGGGAGTTGCTTCCCTGTAAGGGTAGCTATGAGGGCTAGGCCGGAAGCAATATCAGTGGTCTGGGCTAGAAATGTCAAACTCATGGTCACTGGGCTGCATCAGCCTGAATCAGATTAAAATATAATTGGGAAATGTTTAACAAAATAAATAAAAGTACAATGAAACATAGAGAATGTTAGTTTGTGGTTTTCTTAGTATGTTGTCTGCAGGGATCCATTTCTATTTGAGTTTGATACCACTAGTCTGGAGGGGAGTTGCCCATGGTTCTTTTTATATACATGTCTGTTGGTAGCAGCTGGTCAACAGTCATTGCTGGTGGTAGCGAGGAAGCAACCCTTCTCCTGAATTTCTCCTCTTGATGGCAGGATGCTGGGCTTTAAGAATGTCTGGTGGTTTGGGAGCACAGTTTTTCCTAGGTTCAGGGTCCTGGTCTGTCTCCATTTAGGTTGATCCTTATAGAGGTAAGAGAGTAAGAATTGCTAGCATTTCTGAAGAATGTTAGAAATAACCAAACAAGTATATCTCAAGCAGAGACATACTTAAAATTGGAAAATTAGTATAGAGAAATTGAAGAAAGTTTTTCAGGAAAATGTAGGGAGATATGAAGAATTATATGAATTTAAAGCAGAAATGGACCTTAGAAATCAGTCATTTAGCCTTACTGAATGAAGAAACTGGAATACATAGATGTTAAGTGACTCGTCAGAAATCACATAGCTAATTAATAGGCTGGAACCTTAGTCCAGTGATCTTTTCACCACACTACACTGTAGGGTTTGGAGGGTTTCCTTAATGTAGTATTTTTATTTTTCATGAATAAATCAATTTTCAATAAATTTTCTTGAGTTACATTTGTCTTATATGAGAGAATTTTCTTCATAGCTCTTTCGCTAAGATGTTTCTTATTACAATATATCTATCCTCACACCTGTTTGCCTACACTAATTTCATCATTTTTGTTCCTTTTGTACTTTATGGAAAGAAGTGATACTCCTTCAGAAGCACAGCATCCTGTGAGCAGTGAAAACTTAGAGCAGGGTTCAGCTTCAGAAAAAGAGCCAGTAAATGGAACACAAAATCCTGTACCAGCCAAACAAGAAAAAAATGAGGTAACATCAGTGTTACATGATGTCATTTAAATAAGAACTAGGACTTGCTGATTTGGAATTTAGCTATATTTTTCTTGTTCTCCTTTGGGGAAGTATATTTAGCTCTTTCTTGTGAATGGTTCATTTTTTTCTCTTCCTCAATGAATGTAGGGTATTTTTTTTTTTAAAAAAACTGCATCATGAATGATTGGGCAATTTAGATTTGTCAGTGTGTGTATTATGTTTTCTACTAGGTGTATGTATTTCCAAACCAAGAGTTATAGAAAATGGATCAAATACAGGCTCGGGTTTTTAATTAAATTTTGTAATCTTTTACTAACTAGCTTTAATGAGAAAGCTGCTAGTTATACTAATTTACACCAATATAGAACTGTACTTGAATTTGAGCTTTAGGGGTTGCTAGGTTATTTTTTCTTGACCTTTCTTATAATCCTGAAGGAAAACTATATAGTTTTTAAAGTGGGGTTTAAATTTTATTTTATGTAGCACCATTAAAAAAGGTCATGTAAATTAAAATTGTTGAGTTGAAACATTTCATGGTGTCAGTGAAATTTCTTATTATTTAAACTGATGATACTGTTGTGTTATAGTTCTCTCCCATAAATATTGCTGTTAATGATTAATTGGAGGAAGAAATTTAATGTACTGTTGATTGAGAAACTGTTGGAACTATCATTTTCCTAACTCAGTGTATCTGATCTTTCTCAGTAGGAAATGTCTAACTTTAGTGATGAATAATAAACTCACTTGTGTTTTTAACAAGTCAACAATTAGGTCATGGTCTTTTTTCCTATTGACTTTTGAGAATGGTATTTGAGAATAATCTGTCTGTCTCCCCGCCCCATTAAATATACACACAAATGTGTGTATGATATACATATATGTGTATATATAAATATAGAAATTCTCTTAGAGAAGTCTTAGGAGTTCTACCTTGGCCAGCCCTAGAGCTGATCATTTTCTTCCAAGATGCCTTCAGTACACTTGACCTGTTAACTGGTATATAGCCATCTCAGAGCAGAGTAGGCCTATTATGAGTCTAGAACAGAACCCATCTTGGTAATAGAACCTTTTGTTGCCAACAATAGAATCTAGTAAATATTCATTCATATTCAGTGCCTTTCTTCTAGATGTTGTATAGTTACTTTTCCAATAGGAAGACTGAAATAGTTTAATAGTTTAACTTTTTTTTTTCTTTTTCTTTTTAGAGGTCATTTGAAACCATACTAAAATACTTCTTAGGGGTGAACTTTTGTAAGGTTTTATGTCTAGAATAACTAAGGAATTTTAATGCTTAAATTAAGCATGTTGGACAAGACTATTGAAACATTCTGTGGAATAGAGATATTATTAAAAAATTAAGCTTATAGATCATAATCAATAAGAGATAAGCTTTTAATTACTTTTTCTGTCAACACTGATGGAATTGTTTTGAACCATCTGGATTTTCTTTTTAAATTTCCCTTGTGACCACGAGCTTATATTTTTTAGAGAAGGTTGGTTAGGGTTAGCGGTTTAGTCTGTGACCTGGAAATAGATCAAAGCTAATTAACCTACTTGAATATTGAGCCATGCTCTTGGCCTTACTGGTATGCTAATATTTTGTATATAACAGTATAATCAATATTTAATATGTTTGACAGCTAAAAAATTAAGTAAATTTAATAGATAGTAAATTTATTGTAGTGTTTATTATAACAAAGTTATTACTAATAGTTTTATTAGGTATATGTCATAGTCCTTTAAAATGTATGTTTAATATAATATTCCAATTTTTTTAAGCTTCGTGATTCAACAGAACAGTTTCAAGAATATTACAGGCAGAGATTACGCTATCAGCAGCATTTAGAACAGAAGGAACAACAACGACAAATTTACCAGCAAATGCTACTTGAAGGAGGTGTAAATCAGGAAGATGGTTCTGACCAGCAACAGAATCTTACTGAGCAGTTCCTTAATAGGTTGGTTTTTTCTGAACAATTCTTCCCATTTTAAAAAAGTTAACTGAGTTTTTACATAAAAGTATATAATGACTTTTATTAATATACCTAAATTTTTGAGGTTCTCATATCTTGCTTACAGTAATTTCTTGTGCCTTAAAGATCCTTATGTTACAGATTTGCTCACACTCACCAAGCTCCTATTTCTCTTGTCCCTCTCTCCAGGCACATTCTTTTCTCATAATGAAGATTAGGGCCCAGAACTGTGTCATTCAAAATCACATCTTTCAGGGCTTTGTCACCACTGTTCTTGGGTACTTACATTGTTTCATGGGAGGGTATCAGGACTTAAAACTCAACATAGCCTTAGGGCTTGATGTGTCGGTGGAGTACATCATCCTCTATTTTGCCCTCCTCTCCACTTTTTCTATACTTCCACAATTTCACCAGGGCTCTACATATGGCTAAATCACCCTAAGCACTAACACCCTGGAAGCTTTCTTAAGTCCCTTACTCTTTAATTGAACAAGGATCACCAGTGGCTAGAAAATAAATTACTCTTTTGTGACCTGGGGAGTAATTAACAATTATCACGAGTTATGAATACCTTTTACCTTCTTTAATCAGTATCCGCCTTTCAAGTTAGGTATTCATAGAGCCAAACATCTTAGAGAATTCTACAGAATCATCTAGTCTTATTCCACCCTTTTGCTAAGTCATTCAAAACTTATTTATCCTTCTTTTAAAATTACCAAGGACAAAAAAACAGAGTTGCTAAGTCCTTTCCCGCCTCCTTCAGTTGCCTTGTGTTTATTAATCTGTGTATACATTGTTGTGGGCCTTTTGCCATCTGACCCATCTTACTCCCAGTCCTCAATAGAATGTAATTTCTTTGTAAGTAGGTCTTTTTTGTCTTTGTATCCGCAGTGCCTAGCACGGTGCCTTGAACACATAATTGGAATTTTAAGTGATTGATGAAATTTCAGTTCATTGAATTCTGTAACTTCTCGTAGCAAAATCTAGCTTAATGCTATCAGGAAATATATTCAACATTGCTTATAGTTAGAGACATAACTATGGCAAGAAACAGTTAAAATATTGCTATCCTTAGAGTAACTAAGTTTATACATTAGAATGGCTGTATTATTCCTTAACACTTTTTTCTTTTTAATTTGTCCCCACTAATCTAATCTTTTCTTATCTAATAAATTTTCTAATTCTTTAATAATTTTATTTGTTCTTCCATAGACCTTCTAAATGTTCTGTATGTCTAAAAAGGTTGCAGTGCTTTATTAAAAGGCCTGATTAAAATTCAATGTAATACAGAGGTTCTTAACTTGGGGTCTGTGAACTTTTTAAAAAATGTTTTGATAAAATTTTAACTTCAACATATTTTATTTCCTTTTGTGATCCTATGTATTTTATTTTATGCATTAAAAACATATTCTGAGGAGTCCTTAGGCTTTACCAGACTGCCAGAGGGGTCCGCGACAAAAAAGGTTAAGAAGCCCTAGTTCAGTGGAAGAATTGTTTCCTGGTTTCTGCCATTCCATCCTGCCAGGTATCCTGTATGGTCTCCAGGCTCCCTCAGGAAGAAAAGAAATGCTATTCCCTCCCATATCAATCTCCTGCCCTTGAAGGAAGGGGAGAAAACATCATTCCATTGTGCCAGGTCTCCTACATGATTTCCAGCCTCTCTTGGGAAGAGGAAAAGATTCCACCCTTCCAGAGTAGAGGACAACGGATATTCCACCAAGTCTCTGGCCTGGTCCCTGCCCAGGAGGAAGGGGAGTAACACCTTTCAGTAACACCATTCCTTCAGCTCCAGTCACTTGCCTCCTTTCTTGAAGATGCCTATGGCCCTAAGGAATGCCATCTTGCAGTCAGACTTATATGGACAATGAAAACCTACCTGAATTTGTTCTTCAATGATTAAGAACATCCCCTTGGTCATACCATTCCCATCTCATTGATTTTGAACTTCCAGCTATTATCATTCAAACTTCTTTCTCTCTCATGTCCCCATTCCCCCCCTCCGCCCCCATTCCTTATCCCTATTCCCCTCAACCCAGCACACCAGTGTGATATTCTGTAGCTGCCCACCCCTTCTTCCATGCTCTCTGGAATACCTGTTCCATAGGTAACAAACTTACTTTCATCTTAAATTTTTTCCTTTCCCGTACCTTCCATCTTCTGGCTCTCACTGAGACCTGGCTCTTTCCTGGTGATTCAACTTCCTGGCCTCAGTTTCCAACACTGGCTACTTTGACTTCCCCCAATTCACTGGAATACTCCTTGCTTCCCATTGTCACTTTCTGGTTCTTCCCCATCTTCCATCACTCAGTAACCTCTCTTCTTTCAGGTTCATGATATTAATATCTACCACCCAATCAAAATCCTGGTAACTGTTGTCTGCAGATCCCTAGATCACTCCCCTCCTTTACCCAATGAGTTTGATACCAGGCTTATAATTTTTCTCTCCCCCACCAAATCCTGCCCTTATATTAGGGGACTTCAACATACATATTGATATTACCTCAAACACCCTAGCCATTCCTCAACTTACTCATTTCCTGTGAGCTACTCTTCCACGCCACCTCAGCCCCACACCCCATGGTCATGTTCTTGATCTTTTCTTCACCCACAAATGCTTCTCTTGGTGAACTCTGATAGTCCCTTATCTGATCACAATTTGTTGTTCTTTGTCCTCTCTGTGACTTTTAATCCCATGACTCCTCAGTTTTTGCCCCAGGCCATTACTCCTGCACTAGCCATATACTCTCCTCCCTTCCCCTTTTGGTGAACCAGTTCACCTCTATACTATCCCTTTAACTCTAGAGTTGCTTGCCCCCTTCCTTATGGTATCTCTGACCTTGCCATGTCAAGCCTCAGTCTTGGATCATTCCTGTCAGCTACTGCTGCTGCTTCTACACATGTGCTTCTCAGTGAAGCTGGAGAAAATCATGAAACGCTGTTGACTGGGTCCATTGCAAATTTATGTACCATAACTTGAATTGGGCCTTCACTATGGCAAGGCAATCTTAAATATTACACCGTTCTAACTAACTCGCTATCCCATCGTTCACAGCAGCCCTTCAAAACCTTTTCATCCCTCCTTAAAACCTCCCATGGCTCCCCCTCCTCCAACCCCCTCAGTTGAGAACCTTGGCTCATATTTTACTGAAAAAACTGAGGTCATTATTTGCCAAGTGCTCCTTCCTCTTCTCTCTTCCTTGTCTTGTCACCTTATCCTAATCACCCAAATGGTTTCTGTTATTTTCTCCACCTTCACTTCTGTCTCTCATAATGAGGTTGACTATTAGTGGCAAAGCAAACCCCTCCGCATGCACAAGTGATCCCATTCCATCCTCTCTTCTCCAGCAGATTGCCCCCTTTATCATTCTCGCTCTCATTTATCTCCAGTCTCTTTGTGTACTGGCTACTTTCTTACCAGCTACTGTCTACAAACATGCTCATATCTTCCCCATCCTCAAACCCCTTCCTTGATTCTTCTACCTTCTGGCTATCATCCCATAACTATCCTCCTTTTGTGGTTAAACTCTGTAAGAAGGCCATCTGCAGTAGGTTTCTCCATTTTCTTTATTCTTACTTTTATTCTTAAGGATACAATGTGGCATCCAGCCTCAGTCAGCCAACACTGTTCTCTTCAAAGTTACTAATCTCTCAGTCGCTGAATCTTAAGGCCTTTTCTCAATCCTCATCCTTCTTTGCCTCATTGTATCCTTTGACACCATTGATCATCATCTTCTCCTTGATACTTCCTTTCTCTAAGTTTCCTTCACACAAATCTCTCCTGGTTCTCCCTCTATTGATTAGTCTTTGATCTTTATCCAGGTAATTCCTATTACCCATTGGTGTCCCACAGGACTCTACCCCTGGGCCCTCTTCTCCCTCTATAATATTTCATGTGGTAGTATCAGCTCCAGTGGGTTTAATTGCCATATTTATTCTGATGATTTTCAGATCACTTATCCAGCCCTAATATCTCTGCTGACCTCCAGTTTCACATCTCCAAAGTTATTGATCTTGAAGACAGGATGCTTTAAAGATCTCCCAGAAGAAGATGACAAATAAAAAACCTGAACACTATAAACAGAAAATAATACAAGAAAACTGCCCAGAACTACTGAATACAGAAAACAAATCAGTAATTGAAAGAGTCTACCAGTGCCCCCTAGAAAAACAACAAAACAATTCAAACTCCAAGATGCACAGTGGTTAATTTAGTAATTCCAACAATAATAGATAGCATTTATACAGTACTTTAAGGTTTGCTAAGCACTTTATAAATATCTTATTTTTTTTTTGAAATCTACTTAGGAAGTAGGTGCTATGATTTTTATAGATTAAGAAACTGAGGCAAACAGATTAAGTGACTTGTCTAGTGTCACAAACTAGTAAGTGTCTGAGGCCAGATTTGAATTCAGATTGATTCCTGATTTCCAGGTCCATGGCTTTATTCACTGTGTTACCTAGCTATAAGGAGTCAAGAGAAAGACCTTCAAATATAAAGGAAAGAAAACTTGAATAATGCAAGACTATTTTGCACTCACTAGAAATTGTGGGAAAAATGGAATAGTATATTCTGCACAGCAAAGGACCCTAAAATGAAACCTCAAATCACAGACCCTACAAACTTGAGCCTAATCATCAAGGAAAAAAGATGGTTATGAGGAAGAACCCAAGCTGCTGCAGAAAGTGGTGATATAGGACAAGGGATGGGCAGAGCCCAGAGGAGACACAAGCAGCAAAAGCCAAGTTGGTTGTCATGCTGCTGCCTGAGTAGGGGCCCCTTGTGCAAATCCCTAACCCAGGAAGAGGAGGTAGTAGCTAATGGTCAATGGTCCACCAGCAAGAGGCTGTGCCTTGTGAAGGTATCATAGGCTCTGTCACAGGATACCAAGTAAGAAGAGTAGCTTTACATTCAGAAATGTGAAGCAGTCAGTAAACTGTATAGGCATTTGAGTAAAAGGAAGCGATATCCAGAAAAAGGGAGCAGCTAGTGATTTTAGTTAACACAGTTTGGGTGAACAGAAGGTTGGGCTAGTTAGAAGAATCTTCTAGCCATAGGGTAGAACTAGGCAAAGGACAGGAGGCAGAAAGGAAATTTGACTTGAAAAATCCACAAATTAGATAATTATTCCCCATTAAGCAAAGCTTCACTATACTAGATTCTTTTTTTTAGCATCAACATTATCTTTGCCTCATTTAAATTGTGACTCATTCTGTTGGATCCCTTGCTTCTGTGACTTATGCTTAATTACTTTAGTCATGACCTGGTTTATAGCTGTGTAATTCATTTTTTGTCCCTATAGTGTTCTTTTCTCTTTTGAATTAACTGTTTTTGATAAACTGCTTTTCTGTCTTGCCAAGATTATTTTGAAATCAGTTTCATCATTTTAGACACAGCAGTGACACTGAATTTGATGATTTATAAACTTAATGCTTTCATAGTTAATTTTTTTTCTTTTTTTTTTTTTGGAGGGAGGAAGGCAGGGTAATTGGGGTTAGGTAACTTGCCCAAGGTCACACAGCTAGTAAGTGTGTCAAGTGTCAAGTGTATGAGGCCGAATTTGAACTCAGGTCCTCCTGACTCCAGGGCCAGTGCTCTACTCACTGCGCCACCTAGGTGCCCCCCACAGTTAGTTCTTTAACTACTTGATAAAATAATGCTGGACTAAGGACTGTGGGACCCTATGATATGTACCATTAGGCTGACATTATCTCTTAACTGTTCTTCTTTTATATACCTAACTGAAACTAGCTATCTCCTTACTTAGGGCTTAAAGTATAACAGCTGATCAGAATGTGTATATATTATTCCATTCCTTCAATATAATATGCATTCCCAAATCAGCCTGTAGAAATTCAACTACTTTTACTTAATGTATTGGTTATTATAGTTTTGGGCTTTTCTAGAAATTTGCAAACATCATAGCTGATTTGTTCCACAGTCTTTTTTCCAAGATAATATATTCTTATTTAGTAGTTTGGTATTTCATTGGAATTGTTATATTATTGAGGTTAGTATTCCCTACAATGGATAGGTTGCAGTCTATCCATACCTTCTCATCTCATATTCATGTTCTTCCATAAATCTTCCAAATGGGGTAAATGATTTAAGAGTTTGTGGGTTATTCAGATTCTTCATTCTCTAATTTTACCACTTCACTAACTGTTTTAATTGGAAGCATTTAGCTATTGTGTAGCAACTTATCTGCTTTTTCTTTATTTTTTAAAGCAAGTTTTGTTATTCTTTTTGTTTACATGACTGCCACTTCCTAATGGCTTCTTCTCCCACATCCAAGAGAACCTTATCTTGTAATAAAGAAATGTTATTTTATTTACTTATTATTTGTTTACCTATTACTTTATAGAATATTCTAATTTGAAGAGAAATATAATTTATTCTATGTCAATGAGTAAATTGGCAGCTAGGTGGCACAGTGGATAGAGTGCTGGATCTGAGTCAGGAAAACTCATCTTCCTGAATTAAAATCTGGCCTCAGACATTTACTAGCTGTGTGAACCTGGGCACAAATCACTTAACCCTGTTTGCCTCAATTTCTCATCTATAAAATGAGAAGGAGAAGGAAATGGCAAACTACTCCAGTATCTTTGCCCAGAAAACCCCAAATGGGGTCATGAAGAGTTGCTTATGACTGAAATGACTGAGTGGTAACAAATAATGATAGTGGGGCTTAGGGAAAGACTTTGGTGAAAAGGACACCAAAGGGAAGAGGAGATGAATTCAGATAAGGAAATTTTGAAAGGAGGTGTTTTTTTTTTTAAACTTTATTACGGACTATATTTTTTGTGATCTATATTCCTTAATTTTCTTCCTTTTTACTTTTTTGTGAGTGAATTGGAATTCGCTCTAGAATCCCTTCTGTACTCCTCCAAAAAAGTAGATTTTATTTAAATCATTTTATTGACATTTTACTTTACCTCAAGTGTGATGGAAAATTGTTAATACCAAATGTAATATTAACTGCCACTATCTCTTAATCATCTCAGCAATGTCAGACTTCCAGTAATGTCCTTGCTGGCTGGAATCATGGTCTTGTGGTCTGAGGCCGGCTTATCCTTACTTAGCCATCAGGATAGCTGGACCCCAGGGTGGGAGTTCTTGTTCTGAGAGTATTAGGTCTTCTAGGACATAATCTCTGGAAATCTGGTGGATTGAAGAAGTATAGTCTGGTAGTCTGGGCCAGCATACCTACTGTTGTACAGGTCTGGCCACCAGACCTCCAGAGACCATGCCTTGGAGGACTTAATCATCTCAGTTTTGGAACTGCCACCCTGAGGCTTTGGATGTCTTGATAGAGTCTATGAGCAAAAATTCATTTAACTCATATAGCACCATACTGTCAGGCTGATGACCTGAGGCCCTCTTGTTATCTGCTATCTTGTTGTACCAGAGCTAAGGATTACCTTTGTGTCACAATCAGGTGTTAGAATAAGATTTTAATTAGACCTTTAATTTTTGTTTTTTTAACATTAATGTTAAGCATGATATTAAATAAAAATTCTATAACAAACTTTTATGTACGAAAAGTGATGATAAAATGAAGGAAAACTTTCTGCTTTACACTTAAACTTTGAATATTAAAATAGCATTTATTTTGAGAAATCTGATGTTACTTTGACACTGGTGCTATAAGAAATAATAATGAAACCTGTTTTAAGTAAATTGGCTAATAATTGTTTTTGTCAACAATTATCATTTTCTAATATGTAAACTTATTACAGATGAACTATGACAATTTTTTCTTTTTCCTTTCAAGGATTTCATCCTTTTTGAAGTGATGGATATGACTGGGTTTTTTTTTTTTTGGTTTTGAAATAATTGTCTTACAGGTCTATTCAAAAGCTTGGAGAATTGAATATTGGTATGGATAGTCTTGGTAACGAAGTACCAACACTTGGCAAACAGTGTAATGGAAACAAAGGCAATGGATCTAACAACACTTCTACAGCTAATTTTGCAACACCTCCTCCAGACTCTAATCAGAGGGTAGCACCAGATACACAAAATATGAATACCAGCACTCCCCTTAACCATGGGTCAAATCAGATTCCACTTCTTGAAGAGTCACCTGTCCGTGGGAACCAAATGTAAGTATTTAGTTTGCTCACAATTGGAAATATTGCTGTGAAACTGGTAGGTAGCACTCCAGAAAGTACTTGATTATTTCCCTTTTGGCAGGGGTGAAGATGATGTGCAGCTGGGCCTCATCTGTTTCTACCCTTCCACTTCCTTTCACAAGGCTGAGACCAGCTCACTTTTAGCTTAAGGGCAATATAATGGCCTTCAGGTCTAGGTAGCCACATTCTTTAAAGGTTTTGTGGAGTTGATATCAAACCTAAAGTTATTAGTTCAATCACTATAGGTCAGAGCCTATTAACATTGATTAACAAAAATTCCTAACATTCAAACAGGGCTCTTTGTCCTACTTTAAAGCTTTGTGTCTCTCTAGCTAATTCCCCTGCCTCTTTATATTTCAAGCAAAATCAGAATACAGGATATATTTAGGTAAAGAGGCAGGCAGTGTATGTAAACAGTATCTATTATTGGACAGGCATAAGGAGGGGAAGTTGGGGAAAAAATAGAACTTTCTCAGTCCCTGAAGAGATGAGTTAACCAATAGTTTCATCCTGTTATAAGATGTTTGTATGACTTGAGGGTTCCCTTCTCTGCTCAGCCCTCTTTACAGTTTCTCTTTTCAATTCCCTTCATATCACTGATTCTTTCCAGCTTGTCTTCCTCAAGTCTCAGGCAGGTTTGGGAAAGCCAGTTTCCTCACTGCTCCTCAGTTCTTGGAACCCATGTGTATCCCTTTAAGAACTCCCAACACACACAACAACAACAATCACAACAGTCCCAAATTGCTCTCAAGACTGAAAGGGAATGCTTGTCTCCTGAACTACAAATCTTAGTATGCCAGTCTGCTCTCAAATCCATATTACATTGCTAACATTTAGCTACGTTGATTCTGTATAGATACTAGCACAGTGCCTGGCTCATAGTAAGCACTACATGTCGTCAGCATCATCACCATGTTGTCCCTGTTGTTATGTTAGGTGCCCCATTTCTATTTTGTTTGAAGTCTTTAGAAAGCATTTAGTCCTGCTTGGCAAAGTGTATGCTCCACTGCCCCACCCATACGTCTGAGTAGGGATAGAGAAGAAAAATTTACGTAGCTCTTGCTATGTGCCAGGCTCTGTATTGAGTGCTTTACAATTGTTGTCTCATTTGATCCTTACAACCCTAGGAAACAGGTGCTATTATTACCCCTGTTTTACAGTAAAGGAAACTGAGGCAGACAGTGGCTAAGTGACTTGTGTGTGCTCCATTTCATCTCTGTTGGAGATGAGGCCTGTGGTGTCTGGACCTTCACTTTCTGTCCTGTTTGCCTCTATGACGCTATGAAAAGCTTAGAGCCATTTCATTTCTGGCATCTGTGCCTCAGTTCCTGGGCATATCCTGGCTCCTTGGTTTGCCAGTGTCTTTTTGTGGTACAATAGAAAGAGCCTTGGATTTAAAGGAGAGGACTTGGATCCCACTTTTGGTACTTTATTGCCTGTGTAGCCTTGGGCACATCACATAATGGCTTTGAGCTTTGGTTTCCTCATTTTGCAAATTCATGTGATTAGACTAGATTATGTCCAAAATCCCCTTCAACTCTAATCCCTCCCAGCTCCTTCCTAGTCTATAATCTGGATAAAAGCCATATGCTTAGTGAAACCCTTCCCTCTTTCTGATTGCCCTATTACTATTAAAGGTACCACCATCTTGACATTTACTCAGGCTCACAACCGAGGTTTTATCCTTAGTTCACTAACTCTCACTTCTTTCTCACTTTCACCAGTCCATTTAATTGTCAAGTACTAACCTTTCTACCTTTGCAACATCTTTTGTATATGGTCCCTTCTCTCCTCTGATGCTGCCACCACCCTGGTTCAAAGCCCTCATCACTTTATGCTTGGGCTGTTCTAGTAGCTTTCTAGTTGTTCTCCCTGCTTCAAGTCTCTCCCCATTCCAGTCCACCCTTCACTCAGCTGTCAAAGTGATCTTCCTAAAGAGTAGGTGTGACCATGTCATCCCTCTATTTAGTCAACTGCAGTGACTGTTATCTCTGTGTTCAAATATCAAATGCTCCCTTTATCTGTTAAATCCCTTTATAACATTGCCCCTTCCTATCTTTGAGCTTTCTCACACCTTACTCTGAGTGAATACTGTGATCCCATGACACTGGCCTGTTCTTTGCCTATGACACTCCATTTATTGACTGCGCATTTTCACTGGCTTTCCCCTAAGTCTCCTTCTTTACTTCCTCCTGTCTTCCCTGGCCTTCTTCAGATCTCAGCCAGTCTTGCCTTCTGCAAGTAGCCTTTCTTGATTTCCTTGAATGCTAGAGAGATTACACTTCCCACTGAGATTATACCCAATTTATCTTGTATCTACCTTCTTTGTACATATTTGGTTGAATGCTGTCTCTGCCGATTAGACTGTGAACTTTTTGATAGCAGGGAATGTTTTTTCCCCCTTTTTTTGTTTCTCTGGGGCTTAGCACACTACCTGCCAACATAGTAGGTGCTTAATAAATGCTAGATGACTTACTGGTCAGATAGCATTTGCCTCCTCTCCTTTTGAGAATTTGGTTATTGACTGACAGCCCAAATTGCATCTCCCTTTTCTCTGCCCCACTACCCCCTTCTCACTACCTGCCTCCAAATAAATACCCTTAAAAAAAGCAACTGCTTAAAGAAAGTAAGAGAAAACCTCTTTCCCTCTTGATCACATGGGTCAGATTTAATCCCCAGAATATCATAGTGGTAGAAATATTTTCATATGTAATGATAGATATTTTTTGGAACATAAATTAGCCTGTCAAAATTTTACTGTTTTCTTTTCCACCTACATAAGTCTCTTATGTCCCTTGCAATATGTACTTGTCTTCCAATTTCATCATCAAGATCAGGGCTGTCCAACCTTAGGTTTTTATTGAAACAATAGACAATATGTTTTGATTTGCCATTTTAGTGAGAGCTCTGAGGTAGCTCAGCTTCATTTACTAAAGCATTTATGTAAATTTCTATGCTTGTAGGCGGGCCACATAAATCACACTGTGGCCAGCATGGGGCCTGCAGGCAGGCCTCGTTTTGGATAGCCCTGATTATTAAATAGAAGATCTAGGCTTTGTCTGAGTCTTGGGTCTTTTCTGCCATAGACACCCACCATCAATCAGTCTTCACTGCTTCAACTTTGTGAGGATTAGTGCCAATCAATCAAATAACAAGCATTTACTAAGCACCTATTGTGTGTCAGGCACAGGAGATACTAATGCAAACAAAGGAAATACTCTTTGCTTTCAAGAAACTTACATTCTGTTAGGGAAAACAGCATTTATGTGTGTAAGTAGGTACAAAAGAAATTCAAGGTAATTTTTTAGGGGACAGTTAAGGACATGAGAATTCTATTAGGAACACACTGGGAACAGGTACAGTAAGATAAGGATTGGTAGTTCTGGAAGTTGTAGTATTTGTAGATTTGTCAAAATGGCTAATTTTTCTCTACCATCGAATGGACCAAATAATGATTTGTGTGCCTCTTCTATAGCAGTGGGAAGGGTATTTTTTTTCGTATTTTCTTGAGATCAAATACCTTTTAAGATTAGTTAGTTTAAAAACAACTAACTTGCAGTTGGAAAATCAGTATTAGCGTTTTAGCTTCAAGCATGAATTCTGACAAGTACTGAATTTCTCAAAAGTCTTAGTGCAGCTTTAAGCTTTAGGGTATATAGTGGCTGGCTTACCCCTTCCGTAGGGAAGCTGGTGCTCCATCCTCCACCCCTGGGGGTTCATCATATTGATGCCAGACTTAGTGTGGTTGCCTTATTGACTTAGCCCACTTACAGCTCAGAACCGATTGCTTATTTCATGTCTGAGGGGAAAAAACAGTAGATGAAAGGGATGTAATATCTTGTTTGATATTTGTTTTTTTTCTAAAGAAATAATCTAATCATTTTAAATTATTGTACTAATAACTTTTTAAATGGAAAAGAGGAGAGAGATTTTGTTAGTTTTAAGCTTTAGTAGCTTAAAACTGCCTTAAGACTCTTAGGACTTCTAATATTTCTTTCTCTGAATACCCGAAGAATTAGAATTTCCACTACTACACAATTGAGCATAAAATGTGTAAAGTGCTGCAAATCTTGAAGCACTTTGTAACTGATAGCTGTTATTATCATCATCATCATTGTCATCGTCATCATCATCATCATTGTCATCGTCATCATCATCATCATCACCATCATCATCATAACATCCCAGTGTTTAGCACAGTGCCTGACATAGTGCAGGTGCTTAGTAAATGTTTATTGATTGATGTCACCATTAATTGTTACATGCATGTACATTAGTCTTATTTCCCAGCTATTTGGAAAGCCTCTTATTTTTAAAACAATACCCCCACTATTAAAACATTGTACTGTAACTTAGGCCTGTACAACCTGTGGCCTGTGGTCTCTAAGTGACATACCAAAGGATTTTGAAAAATGTAGAGAAAAACATCTTTTGGTGGGCTGCAAGTTGTGCAGGCCTGCTAGAGCTGGAGCAATGCTAGACATATGTGCCTAGTAAGTGCATGTAGACTGACCTAATAAAAATTAGAGATTGAAAACTATAAATTGTTCTTATTTCTGCTCTGATATTCAAAACACACTGAATTTGAATTTCTGTTCAAACAGGTCAACAGAACATTGTATCATTCAGCCACATTTTTCAGATTCTTCAGGTGGTCTATCAAAGTCAAGAGAAGAGGTAATACTTCTAAAAGTTTATATTAAAAAATATTAATAATTCAGTCTTCCTGCTTTGTTTAATTTATAATCTTTTGGTTTGAGGAATTTGATGTTTGGTAAGGACAGTCATTATTATCAGCAGGTTGTGATCATTTCACTGACTATTCATTTCACTCCTTCCCATTTTCCCTTTATCTACCTTTGTGTGGCAACTCATCACTTTTTTTTACATGGTTGTATAGAAAATGCAATAGAAATTTGTAATTATCAAAGAAGATAATAGAGCAAATATGATAATATATGTGAAGTGCTTTGCAGACTGTAAAGCAATATATACATTTGGGCAAATTATGTAAATGAATAATTTTTTTATATGTATCCCATGAAAATTCAAAGGAATAAAAAATGATTATATAAAATTAAGTTTTAAACATGAGAACAAAAATATTCAAAGTAAAAAACAAAAAAATATTCACGATAAATTTTGAAAATGTATTTTGCAGTTACTTGGAGACATCCATGTTAATTCTCAATCTTTTATACTTCCAACTTCTAAAAATAAAAAATACTGCTATTTTAATTTTCATGGAATTTTACACATATTCTCAGGATGCTATTCTCGATTTGAAAAAATAAAATAAAACTCAATGATATACATTTGTTCCTATATCTTGTTACTGTGACAGAAGAAATAAGATGTTTTGAAAAAATAGGAATATTTCTGAGCTTAGTTTATTTGTGAAGAAAGAAAAATAAAGTATAAAAATTAAGGAAGTTTGAGCCTTATGCAATGAAAACATCTGATTCTAGTTAATTGAGTCTTATGACAGTCAGAAAGGAATCACACTATAACATACAGTTGAAATACATTTAAAACTGAATATAAGTTTAATTTTTAAAACATTACTTCCACAGGGTGATAAGTCAAAGAAACAGTTTGTTTGTATTAACACCTTAGAAGACACACAAGCTGTTCGAGCAGTGGCTTTTCATCCAATTGGTAATTTGTATGCTGTTGGCTCAAATTCAAAAACTTTGAGAGTATGTGCCTATCCAGAAGTCATAGATCCTAGGTATGTATAAATGATGAAAATCAAAAAGGTTGTCATCATCGTTTTAATATTTTAATTGTCACATTGACCCTTCTCAGCTGTCATTGTCATTCTTCTACTTTGTTAGGTTTCTATTTTGCTTTTTTAAATCAGCTGTTTTGTGTGTTTTGCAAATAAAAAACTTATTTAGAGACACCTGAAATAGATATGTATTATTAACTTTATAAAAAAATCTTCATAAGGATGTATTTTAGGTGACCATTAATTTTACAATGTCACTTATGCCTTCATGATACATGTGGGTTAAATTGACTATATCTGACAGAATAATAACAGTAATAATGGGCAGCTAGATTGTATAGTGGAGAGAGTGCTGTGCCTGGAGTCAGGAAGACTTGAATTAAAATTCAGCCTCAAGACACGAGCTACATGACCCTGGGCAAATCACTTAACCCTGTTTGCTTTAATTTCCTCATCTGTTAAAGTCAACTGGAGAAGGAAATGGCAAACACTTTAGTATCTTTGCCAAGAAAATCCCAAAGGTCACTAAGAGTTGGACACGACTGAAACAATTAAATGACAACAACAAAAAATTAATAATTTATGTTTTTGTGGCATTGCGTTTTAAGGTCTGCTACTTTATTAGAGAATAGACTGCCTGGTTTGCCCCTTTTTAGTGAGCTCCTGAGGGCTCACCATATTGATGCCAGACTTAGCGTGGACACCTAATTGGCTTAGCCCATCTACAGCTCATAATTGATTGTTTATTTCATGTCTGTAGGGAAAAATAATATATAAAAAAGATGTGCTATTTTGTTTGGTATTTGTCTTTTCAAAACATATAATCATTTAAAAATTATTGTGCTAATAATTTTTAAAAATGAAAAAGAGGAAAGAGATTTTGTTAGCTAGATGGCAGCTAAATGGCATAGTAGACAGAGTTCTGGTGTCGGATTTAGTTGAGACTTGAGTTCAAATCCTGCCTCAGATGCTTACATAGCTGTGTGACTGAGCAAGTCAGTTAACCCATCTGAGTCTCAGTGTTTTCATCTACAAAATGAGCATACTAATAGTACTTAACCTGATAGGATTGTTGTGAAGCTCAAATAAGACCATGTATAAAATGATTTACAGACCAATGTAAGCACTATGTAAATGCTAATTATTACTTTGATCATTTTTGATAGTATACCACATTTGCTCGGCGAGCCTTTAAGCCAGATTGCGGATGAAAGAAAACTTTAGAAAGGCACCTAGATTTTGAAATATCAAAAAAACTGTCAATAAAATCAAGTCTGATATACATTATTTAAGAGCAATATTAAACCAGAAATGAATTTTAATGTATTAATAAACATTATTTCATAAAATGTTATTTTGAGCCATTTACGAACAAGGAGAAAGTTTACATTATATATCATAGTTACTGCATCATAGTTATTTTCTCTTTCTAGTGCATATAGCTCTCCCAAGCAGCCAGTAGTACGTTTTAAAAGGAATAAGCATCATAAAGGATCAATCTACTGTGTGGCGTGGAGTCCTTGTGGGCAATTATTAGCTACTGGTTCCAATGACAAATATGTCAAAGTACTACCTTTTAATGCGGAGACTTGTAATGCAACAGGTAGGGCACAAGAATTTCTTACAAGTCTGTATACATTTAATTTCTCCATTGTGCCTCTGACAAAACACTTCATTTTATGCTTATTTTAACTGAAATTAAGTAACTTAATACATAGTTTTGATATTTCAGTAGCTTAAGTCATGCTCATATAACAGTGACCTTTTTTCATTTATAAACTTTAAATTTGACAAGATGGTGTTTGAGCCTGGATATATTGTTTTTAAATAATTATCCGGGATTGTACTAATAAGGAATTAGTTAACATCTGATTAATATTTCTTTTCTTTTCTTTGGATGAGACCTAAGAATGTAGTACCAGTCTTGTAAGCTTTCAGTTCCAGTAAGGTAAAAGAGAAGAGGAAGGAAGAAGAAAGAGGATCAATAATGCTGTTACAAAATGATTATGAGGACTAGCCATAAAAACTTCGTCAAATCAAAAAGTGCTGTTAATTTGAGTCTTTTTTTTCCACTGAACAATTTATATTTTGCCATTGTATCATTTTTCTTTAACAGTTATGAGAAATTAATGCCTTGATTTCTCAAGTTTATATTGTTATAATTTATCTAGAGAAGTGAATCAAATAGTAAAACCTAATTCTAAATGAAAAAAAACACCTTGGAGAAACCCAGCTATATGTAGTGGGATGTACCAGATTTAAGATAGTTTCATAATCTCAGGTTATCACAGTAATATGCAACAACATTCCTTAAGTTCATGAGATTTAGTTCAACCTCCTCAGATGAGGAAAAAGGCACCCAAAACAAGTTAAATGATTCCCATAAGGTTAAGCAGGTAATAGCAGAGCTGAAGTTAATCATCTGACTTCAAATCAGTGTTCTTTTCCTCATATCATACTGCCCCTATGCCATAGTTCTTATGTTTTTCTTTTTTCAAAATTTTAAATTACTGTTTCAGGACCTGATCTGGAATTCAGTATGCATGATGGGACCATTAGAGATTTGGCTTTTATGGAAGGTCCAGAAAGTGGTGGAGCTATTTTGATAAGTGCTGGAGCAGGAGATTGTAATATTTATACAACAGATTGTCAACGAGGACAGGGCCTCCATGCTCTGAGTGGTCACACTGGTATGTAATGCTTGATTTTAAGTTGTTTTATGAGAGCCAGTTTTTAAAACTGTATTATAAAGTTGGTAACCATTAGAAAACATTAAAACACAAACCAGAATTTTTAAAAAATTATATACAAAACTGAAAACTTCCATTATTTGCAGTTTTTAAAAATTTGTATATTAACTTTAACAAGATAGCAGCCAAATCATGCTGTTTTGTTCTTTTTTTGTGTCCCCTTCTGAACCATATTTTCTGTTTGTGTATTTTTCTGGATTTTGTTACTGTTGTTTATACTATTTATGTAGATGTAGTCACGTACATTTTACATTTTTGTTTCTGTTTTCTTCACTGTGTATTACTTCATATTAGTCTTAATAGATCTTTTATTCATATATGCCTTCCTTATAGTATACTATTTCATTATTTCTATATGCCATCATCTATTTAGTCATTCTCCAGTTGTTGGATACATGGGTTGTTTCAAATTAAGTCAATAAGCATTTAGTAATCAGTAAACATTTATCAAGTACCAGCTATGTGCCTGGCACTGTGCTAAAGCACAGAAAGAGAGGCATATGATAGTCCCTGCCCCCAAGGAGCTTTGAATCTAACTGGGAGACGACATGCAAGCAAATGTATACAAAGCAGGCTATATACAGGATAAATAGAAAGTGATTAACAGAGGGAAGGCACTGGAATTAAGAGGGGTTGGGAAAGGCTTCCAATAGAAGGTGGGAATTTGGTTAGGACTTAGAGGAGGCCTGCACAATGTATGGCCTGAGAACCCCTTGTGAGCCGCCAGTGCATTGGCTCCTGTTTGTCATGTGACCGGAGGCAACCAAACCATTGTGAGTTTGTCTCTAGTTAGCCTGTCTGCTGCCTGAAGAAGTTTAGTTTAGCCTATTTTAATTTTGTTCCCTACCTAGTGCCAAGTTGGGCAGGTCTGAGTTAGAGGAAGCCTGGGAGGTCATTAGAGTAGAGAAGGAAAAGCATTCTAGGCATGGAGGAAAGCCAGAGAAAATGCCCAGGGCCATGGAACAGCTCTGAGGCCAGTGTGACTAGATCAGAAAGTACCTGGTAGAGTATGAGGTATAAGAAGATTTCACAGGTAGGGGGGAGCTAGGTTATGGAGGGCTTTAAACATCAAATGCAGAGTTTTGTATTTGCTCCTGGAGGTAATAAGGACAGTGATTAGGAAGGCAGGAAGGTTTCGAGGAAAAGATAATGAGTTCTGTTTTGGACATAGTGAGTTTAAGGTGTCTATTGGACATGCAATTTGAGTAAATGCTTACTACGTACCTGGCACTTTGCTAAGAGCCAGGAATAAAAACAGAAGCAGAAAGACAATTCTTAGCTTACATTTTAATGGGGGAAGACAAGACATAAAAGGAAATTGAAAGGTGAGGGTGGGTGGAAGAAGTAAGGGGGAATGTTAGAGTAAATTTAGAGAGTCAGGAACAGAACCTGGAGAAGAATGAAGACATGGCTGGCCTATGCACTTTCATTAAAATAGAGTTATGGGAGTTACCAGCCCATCAGAAGAGGGGCCACTGGAACAGTATGTACTTCCAGTATGAAAAGTTCATGTGTGGAATGGATTTCCAGAAGGAAGATTATGCTTTGGCATGATGGAAAAAGTTTGGATAGGAGGGTTAGCGTGTAGCCCCTGCTGCAGACCTGCTGTTCTTTAGCCAGCTCTCTCAGAAGCTTTCCAAAACAAAAACAACAGATAGATTTTTTTTTTGCTATGATGAATAATGTTACTAGAATAATTTTGTGCAATTAGGCCTCCCCCCACCCCCCATGATGGCGTCATAGAGTCATAGATCAAATCCTTAAGGGGTAAGTTTAATAAGGGAAATCACTTTGATATCTGTTTTGTTGTGGAATTGTGATGACTGTGCTTCATCTGAAGAGATTTCTCTATTTTGATATACTTTACTATTTTAAACTGTGAATTTTGAATGATGCTATATTAATTTTTTTCTACCCCAGATTTCCATTAATTAGGCTTGTGTGTTTTGCTCTCAGTGTTTGGCGCTCATAAGGAATAATTATCATGAAACATTGTGAGATCCTAGAATACAGTTTGGCTAAAGAAAGATTATTCAGTTATCTTTGTGCAGATGGTTTCCAGGTCTGTCTATCCAGCCCTAGTCTTTCTCCTGAGTTCAAGTCTTTCATTACCAATTGCCTTTTGTGCGTCTCTAACTAGGTGTCTGGTAGCCATCTGAAATTCATCACGTACGGACAAAACTCATTGTCTTCCCCAGAAATCTTCCCCTCTTAGTCTTGCCCTTTTACTCTTGAGGGCACTGCCACCCTCCCAAGTTACCCAGGCTTACACCCTCACTGTCATTCTCAACTAACTCTCATTCCATGTATCCATTCTGTGGCTACATATTTTCATTTCTACCTTCACGTCTCTTGCATATATATGTATCCTTTCCTGCATTCATATAACAGCCGCCTTATTTCAAGGCCTTATCTCTGGATTATTGCAATAGTCTTCCAATTGATCTTCCTTAAGTCCTTCCATAAGGAGGGGCAGCGAGGTGGTCCACAGTGGATAGAGTGATGGACCTGGAATTAGGAAGACTCATCTTCCTGAGCTCAAAGCTGACCTCAAACACTTCTAGCTGTGGGACCCTGGGCAAGTCACTTAATCCTGTTTCGTTTGCCTCAGTTTCCTCATGTGCAAAATGAGCTGAAGAAAGAAATGGCAAACCATGCCAGTATCTCTGCCAAGAGTAGGACACAACAAAACTGAAGTAAGGCAAGGGGTAGAGCGTAAGGATTCCAATTTCTGGTGTCTGTTAGGGGCAGCTAGGTGGTGCATGGATAGAGTACCCCACCTGGAGTCAGGAAGACCCGAGTTCAAATCTAGTCTGAGATACTTACTAGCTGTGCGATCCTAAGTGAGTCACTCAACCCTTTTTGCCTAGTTTCCTTATCTGTTAAAATGAGCTGGAGAAGGCAATGGCAAACCACTCTTTGCCAAGAAAACCCTAAATGGGGTCACAAAGAGCTGGATCTGAAAAACAACTAAACAATAACAAAAAGTCCCTCCCCTTTCTAATCCGTTCTCTACACAATTTGCCAAAGTTATTTTCCTAAAGTCCATGTCTGACCATGTCATTTCCTACTCAGTTAAATCTGGTGGCTCCTTATTACCTTTATGTTCAAGCATAAAGCTCTCTGTCTTTTAAAGCTCTTCAAAACTTGACCTCTTCTTACCTTTCCAGGCTTCTTACACTTGACTTCCTTCCATGTACTCTATAATTCAGCCACACTGGCCTACTTGCCCTTCCTTACAAAGGGCATTCTGTCTTCAGTCTGTGCTTTTGTGCTAACTGGTCTTCATCCCTGGAATGTTCTCTCTCCTCATCTTCACCTTTTATCTTCTCTGGCTTCCTTCAGGCCTTAGCTCAAATGTTACCTTCTTCAGGAGGTCTTCCCAGTTCCCGCCATCTGCTAATGCCTTGTCCTCTCATCCATTCCATCTACTCCATGTAGATCTTGTTTATACCTCGTTATTTACATGTCTCTTCTACTAGAATGTGAGCTGCTTGAGGTCAGGGACTACTTTTCTCTTTCTTTGTATCTCGGCATTAGCACAATGTCTGGCAGTAAGACAGTAGGGCTTGCTGACTAACTCATTAATAATGCTCTTACTACTAATAATAATCATAAATGCATAGTGTTGTAAAGTTTACAAATCACTTTACATACATAATCTTATTTGAGTGTCACACCATTCCTGTGAGGTTGAATACAAGTGTTATGCCCCTTTTACAAAGGAAGAAACCGAGACACAGAAAGATGAAGTGGTTTTCCAAGATCACACAACTAAGTGTCAGAGGCAGGATTCAACCTGACGACTTTCTGACTCTTAGTTCACTCAGCACTATTCATTCTGTCACGATATCTCCCATTAACATGTTTATATACATTACGTCAAAGATCTAGGATGTCATCAATATAGTTACTCACTTTGTTGGTTTAGATCATAACCTGTCAACATATTAGTATATGGCTTTCATGATTTTGATTTTAAAAATTCATCATGGGATAACTCATCAGGTGATGGGCCTCTGTGAACTACCTAGGCTTAATCTCTAGTAATAGATATGCTGTCCATCACCAGGCTGATATTTAAAACCCTTCCAGCTTTCTGGTGGCATCAGCTTCAGCTACACAGCATCACTTCCACACTTGAACAGGACAACAGAATGTAGGATTTCTGTGTAGAGTTGTATTTATTATTGCATTCTTTGGAAATTGTTTATCTACATTTGAGACACATGGTAAATCACTGTTAATCAGGGTAGCCCATTAAATGTCCATTCTCAGTTACTGAGTACTGACTTTTTATCTGTGTAGGAGGGAGTTATATTCTACAGTAACCTGCTATATGATCTTTTTTACACTCAGGTCATATTTTAGCACTTTATACTTGGAGTGGATGGATGATTGCATCTGGTTCCCAAGATAAGACCGTTAGATTCTGGGACCTGCGAGTACCGAGCTGCGTTCGGGTTGTTGGCACAACATTCCATGGAACTGGTAGGTTTTTCTTAAACCTAAGTGAATAATTGTATATAACATCAGAATTTTAAAATTGACACTGAATTTTTTATTCCCATTTTTTATATTCCCATTTTTAATGATAGGAATGATAATACTTCATGTTCCTATAGAGCTTTAAATTTTTCCTAAGTGATTTCTCATTTCTTGAGAGTTCCTTCCAGCTTCTTTATCATAACTCTCTGAGGTAAGTGGAGCAGTTGTTATCATTGAGCCTAGAGAAGTTCAGGGACTTCCATAAGGTGCCACAGGAAGTTTGTCACAAAGCCAGCACTAAACCCCAGACCTTTGATTCTTAGGTAAATGCTTTTCTGATGACCTCTTTACTCACATAATTGACAGTAATAATAATGATAATAGTTATTGATATAGTGTGTTAAGGTCTAATAAGGAACTCCTTTTCTCATTTGAAACTCACCACAATCCAATGAAGTATGTACTGCAAGTATTTCCATTTTACAGACGAGTAAACCTAGTTGGCTCAGAAACCTAGCAAATGTCAGAAGTCGGATTTGAATTCAGATCTTGGAGACTCTTAAGTCCAACACTATGACAACTGCTCATCTTACTAACTTTTATATTAACATTGTCCTCTGTAGTTAACATGCTATTTATCACTTTCATTTCATTGGCAAACTTCTACCTGTTGCCTGGACCTTTTTTTAACTACCCCATCCCCTTAAATTTTAGCAATCTGACTTGTCTCCCTTTCCGTCATTGAAAACAGAACTCTTGATTGTCATCAGTGAACTACTAATCACCAAATGCAGTGGACTTTTCTCAGTCTTAATTCTCTTATGTTTTAGCAATTTTCTTTGTTTATTTGTATTAGCATATTAACCTGTACCCTCCTTGACACTCTTGAATCCTTAGTTTCAGTATTGGTATACTATCCTATTTTTTCTGTCATCCCTGATCATTCTTCTACTTTCTTCATTGGCACCTTTTCCTTCCTGCAAATATAGACATTTCCCAAGGTTCGGTCCTTGGACTTCTGTTTTTCCCTATATATGCTTTCTTGGCTATTTTATCTATGTCCACAATTCTTGATTATTACCTCTGTAGAGACAACCTTTAAATCTGTGTGTTCTGTCTTAACTTTTGTCCCAGATTTCATTCTTGCGTTTCTAATCATATTGAACTTTGTGGATGCCCCAAAGTCATCCAATACTTAAGGTGTCTAAAACAACTCTTTCTGGCTTTCCTGTTTCTGTTACTGGTAATAGTCAACTAGGTTTTAAATCTTTCAGTCATCTTTGATAGCTTTCTCCTCTGATCAGTTACTAAGTATTGCTGTCTTTTCAAAATGTCTTAAGTGTGACCAGTTCCTTCCTATTTTTACTGCCAAAACTCTAGTTCAGGAAAATTTACACCCTTTACCTGGGTTTTCTGTTACAAACTTTTACTGCTGACTTTTACCTTTACTTTCTCCATTTCAGAATATGTGCAATTATACAACTAATTTTCTAAAAAACACAGCTTTTATCATATCACTTTTAGAAATATTCAGTGGTTACTTTTTTCTGCAAATAAAATCTAGGCTCTTTAGCCTGACATTCAGAGATTTGTATGATCAAGCCTGTTTACCTTAACAGACTTATTTTCTACTCCTACCACAAACATGTCAACTAAATAAATGCTTGGTAATTGAAAAAAATGAATTAAAAGGATAAATAAACTTATCATCTAAGCTAGTGTTTTCACTCACCTCCAAAATTTCTTCTGCTTTCCTACATCTACACTCGTTTGCCCTTACAGCATATTTCCCCGTGTATAAGACGCTGCCATGTATAAGACACACCTTAATTTTGGGGCCCAAAATTTGAAAAAAAATGTATTGCATAAAGTTATTGAACTCAAGTTTTATTCATCTGCTCATAGCTTTCAGGCATCTTTTGGGCAAGTCTGGTGAGTGTACGCATGTCAGTCTATTCTGTTTAATGAACCTGAAGCACCAATTGTGCCCTCCTTTGAAATCAGTAACTTCTTTTTCATCAGCAGTTCTTCTTACCTCATGCTGAACCATCTTTGTGGACATAGGAATTCCAGTTGCCCTTTGCTCTTTGATCCATATCTTCAGTTCCTCTGTAAATCAGGCCATTTTGCTGACTTGCCTATCATGGTCTTCTGCCATGGCGTTTTCAGTCGGGTTTCTTCTTCTGTAGCCAGTCTTGGCTTGTTTTCTCAGTTGGAGGAGGACCAAACTTACATTCAGCCGCATGATTTCCATTTGCTTTTGCAGACTGGGTCACTTTTAACTTCAATTCAGCATTGTATGAAAATCTTTGCTGAGCCATTTCTGGGCAGAACGTGGCAAAATGTAACCTAATGTACCAGTATCAAATGTGAAACAATGAGTGCAAAGACAAGCTTGAAAAAGTGGGAAATGCAAGAAAAAAAATCTACAACAATGAGCGCAAAAAACAAGTGCAAAAAAGTGGTGGGAAATGCAAGTAAAAAAATAAGACACACCTAATTTTTAGACCCCAAATTTTTTGGAAAAGGGCGCATCTTATACATGGGGAAATAGAGAAATTCGCCTTGCCTAGAATTCACTGCATGTATTTAAATCCTACCTATCCTGCAAAATCCAAATCATATCCTTTCTCCTATGTGAAGCCTTCTCAGTCACTGAAGGACGTACTCATTGTCCTTTCTTCTGAAATCACAGCACATTATCCACAATGTTTATTTGGAAAATTAATAATGTGCTGCTTTATAACATCTGTATTGATCTGTCTCAAATATTGCCTCTTTCATGAATCTTCTTATCCTTCTAGCTAGGAGTAATTCTCTCTAACTAGAAGTAATTCTGTTTTATCTCTCTTCTACACTAAATTATATAAATGTCTTATTCCCCCAACAGGCAGCATACTTTGCAACTTGATGGGGTTTTTTTTTGTTTTTTATTTTTTTTAATTTTTTTATTTGATATCTTTTAGTTTTTAGCACTGATTTCCACAAGATTTTGAGTTACAAATTTTCTCCCTATTTCTACTCTCCCTCCACTCCAAGATGGCATATGTTCTGATTGCCCTGTTCCCCAGTCAGCCCTCCCTTCTATCACCCCCCACGTTCCCCTCCCCCCCATCCCTTTTCTCCTTACTTTCTTGGAGATTTCTCTGCCTTATGCCCCATTGCCTGTATATCTTATTTTCCTGTTGCATGCAAAAACAGCCTTTTTTGGGGGGACATCTGCTTTTAAAACTTTGTGTTCCAAATTCTCTCCCCTCCTCTCTCCCTCTCCCCACTCTCCCTGAGAAGGCAAGCAATTCAACACAAGCCACACATGTATCATTATGCAAAACACTCCCATAAATAGTCATGTTGTGAAAGACTAACCATGTTTCCCTCCTTCCTATCCTGTCCCCTTTTATTCAGTTTTTCCCTTGACCCTGTCCCTTTTCAAAAGTGTTTACTTTTGATTACTTCTTTTTCCTATCTGCCCTCCCTTCTGTTGTCCACCTTTTTTATCCCCTTCCCCCTACTTTCAGGTAAGGCAAGGCACCCAATTGAGTGTGTATGGTATTCCCTCCTCAAGTCAAATGCGATGAGAGCAAGATTCACTCATTCCCCCTCACCTGCCCCCTCTTCCCTTCCAACAAACTGCTTTTTCTTGCCACTATTAAGTGAGATAATTTACCGCATTCTATCTCTCCCTTTCTCCCTCTCTCAATATATTCCTCTCTCATCCCTTAATTTGATTTTATTTTTTTAAATATCATCCCTTCATATTCAACTCACCCTGTGCCCTCTGTCTATATGTGTGTGTGAGTGTGTGTGTGTATGTGTGTATTCCCTTCAATTACCCTTATACTGAAGTCTCACGAATTACACACATCATCTTTCCATGTAGGAATGTAAACAAAACAGTTCCACTTTAGCAAGTCCCTTATGATTTCTCTTTCTTGTTTACCTTTTCATGCTTCTCTTGATTCTTGTGTTTGAAAGTCACATTTTCTATTCAGCTCTGGTCTTTTCACTGAGGAAGCTTGAAAGTCCTCTGTTTTATTGAGTCTATGTTTTGCCTTGGAGGATGATACTCAGTTTTGCTGGGTAAGCGATTCTTAATTTTGATCTTAGCTCCATTGACCTCTGGAATATCATATTCCAAGCCCTTAATGTAGAAGCCGCTACATCTTGTGTTATCCTGATTGTGTTTCCACAATATTCAAATTGTTTTTTTCTGGCTGCTTGTGCTATTTTCTCCTTGATCTGGGAGCTCTGGAATTTGGTGACAATATTCCTAGGAGTTTTCTTTTTGGGATCTTTTTCAGGTG